>OY754986.1:1295041-1957541 GCA_963576475.1 Molanna angustata
ATATATATATATATATATATATATATATATATATATATATATATATATATATATATATATATATATATATATATATATATATATATATATATATATATATATATATATATATATATATATATATATATATATATATATATATATATATATATATATATATATATATATATATATATATGTATATATATATATATATATATATATATATATATATATAAATTGATCAACAACGCCCCACTAGGTATTACCTGTTCTGGGGCTGCTGTTCGGTATATTACGTTATCGTCAATTTGAATAATATATATTATATAAACAGCAATATAATTTACATATCATAAATATAAACACAAAACAAATAAAACAACATACCTAATTTAAAGAGTTGAGTTGCATGCATGGAACATTTGAGACCCAAATTTCGATGGCGATATTTGAAGAATATGTACCAAACTAGAAACCTCTAAATCCAAATATTATAAGACATTTAGTTTTCTATACAAAACATGTACATATGTCAGAAGTCAGGATAGAATGTTGTGGAAGTCAGTCTTTTTTTTTCTACCACGAATATGTAATCAGCTTGATGTTATGTATGCATTTATGAAGTTTGAGTATCAAACTAGTTATCAGATGATATTTTTACTGACAAGCTTTTTGACATCTCAATAGAGACGAAGATGGGATATTATAGAAGAACCAGGAACTCAAGGCACCTACAGGGCTTACGACCAGTCATGGGCTGGTTTTCGTGATCACTTTATGCGTTTGCGCAACGTTCACCAATTATGCCTTCTTATTGAGCCGGTGACGGGTCCCAGTGAGTATCAGATACACAAATTTGTAAAATTTGAAAAGAATGAGTCTATAATCGATAAAGTAAAATGAACACTTCGTACCAACATAGCACACAGCACATAGCACACACAGCACATAGCATACAACACACACACACAGAGATAGGTACATTGTGATGAAACTTTCAGAATACAATTTCAGCATGATACTAGTTGATAATCTGCAATTAAAAAATAGTTGTAGTAGTCTATCTCACTAAACATCGTCAAGAAAAGGCTAAAGCAAAAATATTTATCTGACAATACCTGATTACATCTTCCTGTCCTCTTCCTTTCCTTATCCTTTAGTTTTCCTATGTATGCTGTGAATATTGCTATCTTCTTTGTTTTTTTTTTCTTTTTTTTTATTACTTATCTTCTGCTATCTTTATTTATTTTGTAATGTGATTAACTTATTGCCATAGTACACATTGTTTTGTATATTTAACATTTACTCTGGTTGGTTGGAAGAAATTGCCACTAAGCAATACGCCCGCCAGTGTATTAATTATATGTACAAGAATATTAAATAAATAAAAAAAAAATAGGTAGCTTTAAAAAAATCGAACTCATTACTCCCCATTTGGGTTAGTGAGGAGTAAAAACAGATTGAACATAAAAAACTGTTTATATTTTACAAGAATAACAGAATATTGAGCAAAAATAACCTAATATTTTACAGAATTGCATAAAAAATATCAGAAGAAAAATTAAATTATTTAATGATTTTCCAGTTTTCAACATTCCACAGTTATATATCAAAATTATTTCTATACATTTTCATAAAGATAAAACAATTCACATTACACCGCAACACAATTACGAGACGACACGCAGGAATTTTCTCATGACTCCAAAGACAAACACGACATTCGGACTATTATTTAGCTCCAAAAATTTTTAATAAGATAAAAAGTGAAATAACGGACATACAGTTGATGAATAATTTGAAACACAAGAAAACAATAGAAACATGGATTAGAAACAAGGGCATTATATACTGCGGAAACATGATCAAGCTACAATAGTTTATATTTTATTTTTATAATAGGTATATTTTATAACAAGTTTTAGTTAAATACAAGTTTAATATTTTTCTGTCAGATATAACGCAAAAAAAAAACAAAAAATTCTGCCACCTCGGTACAGGCTCAGCCTAGTGAGGTGGTGTATACCAAATAATACTATAAAAAATGTTTCATTTAACTTATTTAAATTGTACTTTTTTGTAATATTTTTATTGTTTGTATATTGTTATATTTTGTTTGGTTTCAATAATAAATATATATATATATATATATATATATATATATATATATATATATATATATATATATATATATATATATATATATATATATATATATATATATATATATATATATATATATATATATATATATATATATATATATATATATATATATATATATATATATATATATATATATATATATATATATATATATATATATATATATATATATATATATATATATATATATATATATATATATATATATATAGGAAAAACTAGTGGGTTTTCCTGGTCCAACTCCTTACTACCAAGATACTCCACAATGTATTCAAATTTTGTACAGAAAATTTACAACATTTTCATGAAATGCGTTCGTTAAATTATTTTTGATTTAAATATTTTATTATAATTTTAATAATAATAATAATATGTATAGCGCCATTTAATGATTCAAGATCATTCCAAGGGCGCTAATTATAAGCCAAAGTGTACAATTCTTGTGTTTTGCCAGTGACAACACACGGTCTTGAAACCATGTCACTTACTGCCAGAAGTCTCCACAAACTTAAATGTACTCAACGAGCAATTGAAAGACAAATGTTGGGCGTATCCTTGAGAGACCGAATAAGGAACGAGGAAATAAGACGCGGGTCAAAGGTCACAGACATTGCAGAAAGAGTGGGAAGGCTAAAATGGCAATGGGCAGGTCATGTGGCAAGGCAGACAGATTATAGATGGACCCCCAAAATTCTGAATTGGAGACCCTATCATAATAGAAGAGGTGTAGGGAGACCACAGAGGAGATGGACTGACGATATTGTCCAACTGGTGGGACATGGGTGGTAGCAGAGCGCCCAAGATAGAGAGAAGTGGAAAACTCAGGAAGAGGCCATTATCCAGCAGTGGAGTGAAAGGGGCTGAAGAAGAAGATTATAACTTGATTATTCTTCAATGATATTTTTTGAATTTAAAAGTAAAAATATCAAATTTTACGTTTGATGAGCTTGGGATCTCTTTGACAGTTAAAAAAATGAGAAGGAATGATTAGATATCCTTCAAAATCCTATGGGGTCTAAGCGGGTATTAGGTATATAAATTTGGAATGAATCGAATGAGTACTTTAGTCTATAATCGATAGATAGTAGAATAAACACGTCGTATATAGCACACATACGATACATTTTGATGAAACTTTTAGAATACAATCGAGTTGAGAATCTGTATTAAAAAAAATAGAGGGACGCATCAGAATAGGAAGACGTCAGATGTCATGGCTAAGCAACATTCGTGAGTATTTTAAAACGTTGCAGAGTTGTTAAAAAAAAATACATGAAACACGAAACGAACCAAAACTTTGCAACAGGTTCGATGTTAGATAGAGACTTCTTAATACACGTTTGTTGAAAACGCCAACGATTAAGTTGAAATCTGTTTTTCGCTCGTCGAAAGATGATGGTTGTTCGTGGAAAGTCTGAGAGATAAAGGGAGAGAACGTACCTACACATTATACAGGGGATAAAGTTGGCGGTCGATAATCCTCAAAGTTTCAGAAAGGGATTAAATCCACCTTCATACACTGACGTCGTCGCTTAGATATATACCAACCGTAGCAGAGAGTTGTATTAGTGCTGCCAACATGATAGTAAACACCTTATGTTGGGTAGAGGTAGGTAACTACAGTTATGTAATATTTCATTTTAGTTGTAACCAGTAGCGGGCCAGCCGTCTGTGCATTACAAGTGTAAAAGGTTCGTAACTACGTTGGAGATTTTTAACAAAGAACTGCCATCTTACTTATAAACGTAAACTATCTATAGTACCTGGTAATAGAGCGTGATGTTGATGTCATGGATCGAGTTGCAAAACTTAAATGGCAATGGGCAGGTCATGTTGCTAGACAGGGTACAGACAAATGGGCACCCAGAATTCTAAATTGGAGACCATGGGATATGAAAAGGGGAATAGGCCGGCCTTGTCCCTGTCGCTGGAAGCAGATGGGTTCAAAAAGCCCAAAAAAAAGACGAGTGGAAGGCCCACATCCAGCAGTGGAGAGATGGCTAAGAAAGAAGAAGAACAGAGCGTGATTAACGAATTTTTTACTTATAAACCGTGAATCTTTATTACACCTTTATTTAGTAGACGTCAAGTTAGGACAGGTCGAGAGGTTGTTTATCGCTTGACTAACGCGTCATACGAAATATTTCAAAATGGCGGATCTTTCATATACGATCCGATGCTTAGATTATATACCTTATAAATCTATGACATTTATTTTATTAAGACACCCGAAAACGATGATAAATAGAAGAGAGTGGAAGCACTATTCTTAGTCGGCGTCTCACAGCGATTCCGGTGCTCGCCTAAGTTATTCCAATCAATCTCGATACTACAATCGTCCGATGAAATTCAATATATTTATATGAAATTTATGATAATATGTTCACATATGACAGAGCATTTTTTGTTGGCACAGTGTCCTGAAGGGCCTAAAGGTGGCGCCGCCACTGATTCTTACAAGCCATCTGGTGTTAGATGTGAAAGTTGTATAAGTTATAATATGTGAAACAGGGGCTCGAACCGCCCCCACAATCCAACCCCATCTTATTCCACTGCGATACATCATGTATGTATCATCAGAAGATAACATAAAAGTTAGTCATGGTGCTTCAGTTCAATCATTGTCTAAACACCATTGGGTGATACATGATCAATAATAACTCAATATCTGCAATTATACACAATGTATCTTCACAAATTATTCGCAACCGTGTAGACTCACCTTATTTACTTTTTTAATTAAACTTTTACGGCTTATCACGCAATTTCAGATATCTGTTTTTGTTCTATGTCGACCGATGTTATACAAATTACTCACAAAACAATTACATTAGACGGAGTGGCTCCAACTATATTCAATACATAATTTAAACATTTCGATATACTTAATACATAACATAGATATTACAACAATTCGATAAATAGTACAAACACATTCATCTAAACAAAAAATATAATATACAAAACAAAAAACATGATAAACAAAAAAAAAAAATAATAATAAAAAACCTTGGATGCTCCCTGATTGGCATCATTCCATCTATCTAACTAGGAATAATTTCTGTTTTAAGACAGACAGTTTCAATGTATTTTTCCTACGCTTTTACATCATGCGATAGAAATTTCAATCGATTAAATTAAAAAAAGGACATAAACATCAATATAAGAAACAAGAAGAAAAACCGAATATTTTTATTATTGCATATGCGCAAACATTGGATTTTTTTTTTCCCTGTCGGGAGTCAAAGATATTTTTTTAACAGATTTTTAATTATCTCAATAGAGACGAAGTTGGAATATTTATTGTAGGAGAACCGG
This sequence comes from Molanna angustata, assembly GCA_963576475.1. NCBI lineage: Eukaryota > Metazoa > Arthropoda > Insecta > Trichoptera > Molannidae > Molanna > Molanna angustata. The sequence goes on from OY754986.1 coordinate 1,300,508, forward strand.
GAAATCAAGGCACCTACAGGGCTTACGACCTGTCATCGGCTGGTTTACGTGATCACTTTATGCGCTTGCGCAACGTTCACCAATTATGCCTTTTTTTAATGAGATCCCTATCAATTCAATTTTTGAAAGTTCTATATATTGTAATACTGAAATTCTTTTCGCTTGAAAATAAGGAATTTTTACTACAGCCATCTATGGGTGAAATTATGAACAACAATCTTATTATTTTTATTTATTTTGTTGGAACGCCATCTATTGAGAGAATTGGTTGACAGGTCGTAAGCCCTGTAGGTGCCTTGATTTCCCGGTTCTCCTACAATAAATATTCCAACTTCGTCTCTATTGAGATAATTAAAAATCTGTTAAAAAAAAGAAGAAAAACATTTTTGTATTAACAAAATGTTAAATAAAGCATAAAAGCCTTAACAAAATATAAATACAGAGCATTAACAAAATATAAAATAAAGCATTAAGGAAAAGAATGACAGCAGGCAAAACAGCAGAACTAAAACATTACCTAAATAAGAATGTTTGTTAACCTATATTCCGATAATATAACACATATCTACATAAAACACAGAATCAATTACCTACATAATATATGGTACATATAGTATTATATGTATTTGTCATTTATATTTGTTACTCTTGTGTGAAAACATGTTGAAATACAATGAACTAATCTAACTTTTTATATTATCATATTTTTATTTTATTGGGGGTATACACAGATGAACAGGTTACATTCATTAAAATATAACAATGTATAGTTAGGTCTGCCATCCAATTATGTATATCCACTGTTATTGAATATAACATTCAACCTTCAGTGATAATATTATTAAACGTTGTTCGAACCCTAATATATCTTCTTCTTCTCCGTTGTCGAACCATCTTTTTTGAGGTCTACCAACGCCTCTCTTGTTTTCCCATGGTCTCTTTCCATCTTGCGGGGTCTTGTCTTGCAATATGGCCCGCCCATTGCCACTTCAATCTTGCTACGCGATCCATGATATCCGCTACTCTGGTTCTCTTCCGAATTTCCTCATTTCTTATCATGGAAAGATCCATGCATATATCAAGCATGGATCGATGTGTGTATTTGAGCTTTACTACATTTCTTTTTGTAAGGGCCAAGGTTTCCAATGCATAATATGTAGTCACTGGCAGTATACATGATTTACCCTAATATATGGGTGGCAACATTTAAGAAAAAGCAAAATAACCTAAAACAAAAGATCAGGAAGAGACGGTGGTTCTGACGGGATCATGTGATAATTAAAAGGATAGCGTCCATACAGGCGCAGCAGACGGAGCGCATCAGACGGATTTGTTTGTGGTAGTGCGTCCACAGAGGCGCACCAATCGGATTGCCGACACAACTGTCATTTGGATTTGTTGTCAATTTTCCATAGATAATGCAAATACAAAAATGATTCTTCAGCTTGGTAATCGCATTCTCGGCTCTTACATAATTTTATTCAATGAAGATATTTAATGAAAATAAGAATGAATGTAAAAAATACATAGCCTTTAATCAGATATACCTACATATCTTAAAAATCAGAAATGTTGAAAATATGTCTGAGGGAACGATTACTTCCGAAATCTATTTTACTTTGACCAAATATTACTATAAAAAATTGGCAATAACTTGATCGATTCCCCTGATATACTCAAAACTGTATCACTCCATGTACCAAATAGACATATCCGCTCACAAAATGTATTCCACATACCAGTATGCCACACTAATTATAGATACTTTTCACCCATGTTTAGAATTCAGCGAGATTATAATACGCATTTCAAAAATACAGATATTTTCATGACACTTTGTCTAATTTCTGCGAAGAGAAACCCCAATGAATTGCAAGCTTTCAACGGAAGCACCCTACCTAACAGCAGCTCTATCGACCTGCTTGGAGTATCTATAACGAACCAATTACACTACAAGGGCTCCATCGAAGCTAAGGTGAAACTCGCCTCCAAAAAATTGAGCGTACTATATAGAGCGCGCAGATATTTTACTAAGACCCAGATCTGTATACTCTACAAAGCGCAAATACGCCCAATTATTGAATATGGCAGTCACCTCTGGAGTGGCGCCCCCCAATACCTACTGAATACCCTCGACGCTGTCCAAAGGCGTGCTATACGTCTGATTGATGATCCATCACTGACTGATGGATTGCAATCACTAGAACACAGACGCAGAGTCGGTATTTTAAGTTTATTCTATAGATACTACCACGGGAATTGCTCAGAAGAACTTGCATCTTTGGTCCCTCCTCCACCCACTCGCAACAGAGTCACTCGCTTCACTCAATCGCAGCATCCATTCACAGTGGACTTTCAACATATACGAACAAGTCGCTTCTCGAACTCCTTTATCAACACAGCAGCCCGACTGTGACACGATCTTCCGAATTCTGTGTTTCCATCTTCGTACAACCCGGGTCTTTTTAAAATCCGAATTAATAAACTCTTTTCTAGATTGCAAACCCCTCCCAACGCTACGTAGTGCGCTTCTTCGGAAGAGTAAAATGGACCCAAATCCTAATAGCTGGCGTCCCCTACGTAGACATGTTAAAAAAAAAAAAAAAAACTTTACAACATTACCAAAAACAGATAAAGATGTTCTTAAACTCTAATACACAATCCAACAATCCCCTCCTCATTCACTAAAGATCATCATCCTGAAACATACTCGTTTACTTGTATTTGTGCATATCTTTGTTATTTTTTTATCTATCTTTTTAAATTTCCTTTTATCTTGTATTTTCTTATGAATTTTTCAACTGTGTAATAAATTACTGTAGGTATAATCAATAATTTAAATTGAAGAAATCACTGTTGGCTCAACTTTTATACAATAAATGTAATGCAAAATAAATAAATTATAGCTGTAGCTTTCTGAAATAAAATAAATATTAAAAATCTGAAATGTTGAAATATGTCTGAGGGAACGGTTAGTTCCGAAATCGGTCGCAATTTCAATTTCAATAACGTGGTTTAAACAAAGTAATATACTTAATATAGTTTATTAAAAACCTTAAATGACATTTTTCCTTAAAAAGTGATTATGTAGTACGTGTATTCACCTTTTACAATAAAATAAATAAAAAAAGTACCGAAAATTGCCATTATTAAGTCGAGCGTTTTTAAATAGGTAGGTGTCCATGTTGCACGTTTCTTGTTCATATTGAAATTACGTAATTTATTACACAATTTCAATATGCCGCTCAAAAGTATATTAAATTTTTCAATTTTCCTGGTGTAATCAATATTGGGTTGTGCGTCCTTCAGGACCACCTGTACTAACCCACGGTTTGTGAAAGTTTTTTAAAAACAACGAGAAATATTTAAATTCGCTACTTCCACCGCCTCCCGCTACGCATTTTGGAACGCCCGCTTCGCAGAACGCAACAAAATGAACAACAACAAAAAATAATGTATAGCACGAAGGGTAGCTCGCGGAGACCTCATAATTATCATTCTCTGAACCATGGTGCATAAAGAACAATCGACAAGTGCCTATCGAGATTCAGACTAGTAGACTGTCAACGACCTCAGATCTACGTAAAATGTGTATGTATAGGGCATTGGAGAAATGACAAAAATCTCTGGAATAAAATAAATCAGTTGGAATCCCCTGATAATAAGGTGCCGTATATTTAAATTATAAAAACATTTCAAATAAAATTTATTTTTTATTCTTGTTGTATATGTACATATGTTGTATGTTTTCCAAATAAAATAAAATAAAATAAAATAAAATAATGTTAAACAAATTTATGCAACTATTCAGTCGAGGCTCCAATAAAGAAAGTTTGAGAACTACATATATTTCCAGAGAGTCGTCTGTTTTTCACATATTTTAATATCTAATTATTCTCTCCAGAATATTATCATTAATCATCCGAGCGATATGTCTACGTTTAATTAAATTGTTAATATTACAATTTGAAGACTTGTTATTAATTAATTAAATTTAACAAGATAAATAGAAAGGTATTAAATTGCAGTACAAAGAACATGTCTTCGAACAAAATGAATATTAGACATTGTCTAGAAGAACATGTCCTTGAATATTATAAACATTTCCTTAAGAGGGCATACATCGGATTTAGAAGTCAAATGTGTTAAACAGTCTGTTTTAAAAAAGTTAAATCCATAAGTATACTCAACATTTTTTACTGAATGTTCGTCACACAATTTTAAAATTCAGCTTAATATTCCCCTATCAAATATTAAAAATATCTTCATAACAGCATTTTTTAAATTACTCCTTAACTGTCAAAAATCAAAGTGAATGTTCGAGATAGTATTTTCATCAAGTCAGGTTTGTTCTAAATATGTCAAAAATTTCCGATTAATTGAAATCACGTATAAACCCGTTTTAACGCACTCAATAGTTACCCTTACTAACACGTAACTTCATAGTGTATTAGGCGGTTTTAATATATCATGTTTTCAGTCACTAGATTTAGCGTTATATGCCTATAAGTATACATAGTTACCCTAACTAACACGTAACTTCATAGTGTATTAGGCGGTTTTAATATAATCATGTTTTCAGTCACTAGATTTAGCGTTATATGCCTAAAAGTATAGTTATCCTAACTAACACGTAACTTCATAGTGTATTAGGCGGTTTTTTAACCGATTTCCAAAGACAGAGAGGTTATCAATTCGACGTCACAAGGTGTAAATAGGGCTTGTACAGGTGGGGTATAGGACGATAAGAGAATGTAACTTGCGATTACGAAGGAGGTCAAAGATGATAAGCATCTTCTTGTCTGCCGAAACATGGTAGGTAAAGGGATGTAACGAGGAAGACTTGGTTGTGGCAAATGACGTGACAATTGTTGCTGCAACGTATTGGAGTGGAAAGGCCTAATATGTATGCCCGGACACGTTAAGTACATATTTATTGTATAGGAAAATTGTATGAAAGATATTGTTACCACATACATATACGCCATCACGACATGTCCCTCATGGGGTAGGCAGAGATAACCGAACCGCCCTTGAGGTAAGATATTCACAAATAGCGCCGTATTTGCTTACATCTCACCTCAAGAGCGCTGAAAATTGATTACGTTGTATCATTACAAGGTTTGGTAAGATTTGCGAAAAACGTGCGTTATGAGTTTTTTTTCTGAACGAAGATATATTTTCGGTTTGTCTAAGGGCGTGTGGGAGCTTATTCCATGCATTTGGTCCTGCCACAGCAAACGCACGATCACTGAAATTAGTTGTGTGCATCCTGTTGATATCAACTAATTTCCCAACCATGGATGAAGAAGCAGAACGAAGTGATGATTGTCTGTCATTTATTGAAAGCGGAATGCACAGTTCGGAGAGGTAAGTATAAGGAGCCATACCACGAAGTGCTTTAAAAATTATGAGACAAAGCTTATATTCAATTCTTTCGGGGACTTAAAGCCAATGTAGATTGCGAAGATGGTGAGAAATGTGAGAAAATTTAGAGGCTCCAGTGATGAGCCTGGCTGCAACGTTGAAAACTGACTGAATTTTCTCCATTTATTTCTTTGGTAAATTCGCATATATACCGTTACAGTAATCCAAACGGGAGACAACAAAGGCGCTTACCAAAGATTTCGTGGTTTCAATTGGGATACTCCTTCGTATCGACGCTAAATGTCTTATTTAAAAGAAAGCAGAAGAAGTGACTCTGTTTATTTGGTTTGAAAAACTTAGATTAGAATCTTATTTGACTCCAAGAAGTTTAACACAGGATTTGGGAAGAATATCTGAATTTTCGAAGGTTAGTGGGGAGGTGTCTATTAAATGGCTTCGTTTGCGCGTTGCTGCCCAGAGTAGTTCTGTCTTTGTTGGGTTTAGCTTAAGTTTGATTGCTGACATTCAAACACCGATATCTTCGATACATTTACTAATTACGGTTTTTAGATCGTGAGCATTTTCTGGTGAGCATTAAAATCAAATCTGCCAATCGTCCACATAACAGTGTGCGAGTAGTTCGTGGAAGTCAATGATTGAAAATATGTCTTTTTTGTATAAGATAAATAGTAACGGACCTAGCACAGAACCTTGGGGAACCCCGAATTTCACAAAAGCGGGAGATGATTTTTGGTTATTGAATTTAATAGTTTGGTGCCGTCATGTGAGATAAGATTGAAACCATTTATATGCGCTTTCTCGAATACCGTAAGTTGATTTGAGTTTTTCAGTGAGAATAGTGTGATCAATCGTATCAAAAGCAGCACTCATGTCGAGAAATGCTAATAGAAAATGAATTCCGGTTTCGGTAGCTAGAATCGTATCAGATAGTATTCGAAAAAATCCAGGGTCAATTGAATAATATTTTTTATATGCAGATTGAAGTTTGGTAAACATTGCGTTTGTCTCAATGAAGTCATCTAGTCTTATACATACAATTTTTTCTAGTAATTTAGCGATAAAAGGTAAGCTGGATATGGGTCTGTAGTTATTAATGTCAGGGTTTAGCTTCTAATATAATATATCTTCAGTTACTAGATTACATAAGCCTAATATCCAGTTTGTAATTTACAAAATCACAATTGAAACTTCCATTATTAAATAAAAAACATTGAGTCAAAAAACAATTTTAAAAAATGTTCCCAAATCACACGAAACAAATTAAAAATGATAAGAAATTCTGGGAATATACGAAATTCGTAGGCAGTACTGGACCTAGTAATCTCGGTCCGCGGCAATTGAAGATTTTGAATATTTAAATAAGTTATCTCCGGATTTGAAATCCTCTCTGGATTATGGGGATTATATAATTAGGGTACCGGAGGGGGCTGAGGGCGAGAGGATCGTGGTGGTGAGCACCCCCAGAGCGGGGGAGGTGGCGCGGAAATCTAAGTCGCTTTAAATTGGAAATAGGAATTTTTCGAATTTGTTGAGAGAGATGAAGGACAAAATAATACAAAAGATTATGTAAATTCATACCATCACGGCATATCCCAAAGCATGGGTTAACCGGCGACAGGTGTGCGGGATCGCATTACCTTATAAAAGGTAACACGAGACATGTGTGTATCGCCACACACCAGTCCCAACTCACCTAAAAAGGCACTCCATTCAGAATGTGTGGTGAACCTTATTGCTGAAATATGAAATGTGTTATTTTGCCTGTTGTATTTTTGTTTATGAAAACAATTTTGTTTATGAAAACAATTTTGTTTATGAAAACAATTTTGTTTATGAAAACAATTTTGTTTATGAAAACAATTTTGTTTATGAAATCAAGATGGTGTGCGGGTTTGCATTACCTTATAAAAGGTAACACGAGACATTCGTGTATCGCCACACACCAGTCCCGACTCACCTAAAAAGGTACTACATTCAGAATGTGTGGTGAAATTTTGTTTATGAAAACAAGATGGGTGGTGGCAGAGCGGTTAGCGCGCTGGGTTAGTAATCCAGTGGTGGCGAGTTCGAATCCTGCCACGACCGATTTCGTTCACCTATAGTAGGGGAGAGGGAGACACATTTCAACAGGAGGCAGATTTCAACAAGTTATTTTTTGGGACATCTAAAATATTTTTTAGTGCTTAATTGTTTTTTATGGAATGGCAACATGGCAATCGGCAATCGCATTTTTGTTTTGGCCCATTTGCATTTGTTAAAGCGACAGCATTAGCGCGCATTAGTTTTCACGGTAGTTTTTTATTATTTTTGGATGAGATTCGTAAGGATTTTTGGAGCTGAATATTTTTCACAAATACGGTAAATGTTTTATTTGTTATTTATTATATTAGATGCTTCATTTATGTACTGATAGTTGTAGAATTTTCATATGTTTTGGTTATGAAAAAAATATTTAAAGTGTTTGTTTCATTGAGGGGTAGATTTCAACACAGCAAAAGGGGCACATTTCAACGGCGTTGAAATCATAATTTTAAAAATAATATCATTTTAAAAATGATATTATTTTTAAAATTATGTCCTTATTAAGATAACAAATATGATAAATAACATTTTTTTCTTAATTTAGACTAAATGGTGAGGATGTATAAGAAAAAACGTAAGACGACATGAAAAAAGTAATTGATGAAAAATTTACACCTGATAGAATTTATAATATTGAAGAGACAGGAACAACCAGAGTGGTTCAAGCACCAAAGAGACAGGAACAACCAGAGTGGTTCAAGCACCAAAGAGACAGGAACAACCAGAGTGGTTCAAGCACCAAAGAGACAGGAACAACCAGAGTGGTTCAAGCACCAAAGAGACAGGAACAACCAGAGTGGTACAAGCACCAAAGAGACAGGAACAACCAGAGTGGTTCAAGCACCAAAGGTTTAAATATATTAAAAGTGTTTTGAATTATTTTCTAATCTGATTATATACAATGTTGAAATGTGCCTCAAGGTTGTTGAAAACTGCCCCTTCGAGGAGGTAGATTTCAACAAATATCGAAGTTTAGTAAATTAAAAAATATGTCCAAAAAATAAATATTTTTTAAACAATTCAACATTTCGCCTTTTAGTTGAATATATGGACAATATATCAAAATTTATTTGATGTTGCTTTAGTTATTAGCAATGTAGTTATGATCTTTATAGTAAAAATCGTTGAAATCTGCCTCCCTCTCCCCTACAAGAATTACTGCTTAGTTTAGGGAATTTATAAGGATGTATATTATGTTCTTTTTACAAGGAATTATTCATTCTTTTATAGAAAAGAGTGGATTTATGTACATACATACCTCACAGTATGTTAATAAATATCTTAATTACTACGATATTAAGTTCAAAAGGACAAAATGATAATGATGTCTTCTATTTTAAAATTTAAAAGTACCTATTTAAAACGACTTAAAATAGAGTTACTATTATTAAACTCTTTTCTAGTGTTCTTTATAATCACAAAACGGCACTATATTATATTTTTTATTCATCTAAGGGTATATTATGTTATATATATAGTGGGGAGTTATGGATTCGCAATTTTTATGGTTATTATTTGTATTGCAGATTATCAACTAGTGTCATGCTGAGATTGTATTCTGCAAGTTTCATCACAATGTAAATAATATTATGACTTTCAAAAAACAACAAAAGACACACCTTTTTAGATAATAATACGAAAATAACAACTTAAAAACACCTAACTAACCTGACTAACTGACCAACTTCAGATGGTTTTGTTTGTAAATGTATAGCATTAATCTTGTAATATAGAATTTGTATCTGTTTTAATTAAGTTAAGATTAAGGTCACTAACTAAGATTTTAAGCCACCACAAATCCATGCAAAAAGCAATATAAAGCGCTCTTGTGGTGAGCTCTCACAAAAACGGCCCTATATAAATCATCCAAGTATATATTATAATGTATCTGTATGTTAGTGTGTACTATGTACGGCGTGTTTATCCAAGTATATACTATAATGTATTTGTATGTTAGTGTGTACTATGTACGGCGTGTTTATCCAAGTATATATTATAATGTATCTGTATGTTAGTTTGTACTATGTACGGCGTGTTTATCCATGTATATATTATAATGTATCTGTATGTTAGTGTGTACTATGTACGGCGTGTTTATCCAAGTATATATTATAATGTATCTGTATGTTAGTGTGTACTATGTACGGCGTGTTTATTGTACTTCATCAATTATATACTAAAGTACTCGTTTAATTATTTTCAAATTTTACTAATTTTTGTATCTAATACTTGCTTATTTGAACCAATTAGATTTTTATGAATATCTGATCAGCGCATCTCAATTTTTTAACCTATCAAATACTTCTGACTCAGAAAACTTTCAATTTAATATTTTTATTTTTAAATTGCTAAAAAGGCTAATCGAATCAGGCACATCAAAATGGCATTGAAAAATCATCAAGTTTTTATAATAAAATATCAAATAATAGTAAAAATAACTTAACAAACTCATTTCAATACAAATTTTGAATACTTCGTGTGACTTGTTAGTAAGTTGGACATAACCCAGTCATTTTTTGTGGGGAGGCTAAAGTCAAACATTCTAATCCCGGCAGCGTATTTAAGTTTCCGTGTTGATTATGAGGTATAAGTACTGCCTCGAATTAGGCACTGGTTTGTAGCGCTAATGCACTTAAAAACTCGTGTTGAATTCGAGGCACGTGTCCTCCAGTCGCCTGCATTAATATTTATCATCTCGATGAGCTTCTTCCGAAACATTAAAATAAGCTGCAAGCGCGCCATAACCTAAAATAAGTAAACAAATTATATTTGCGCAAAAATCACACGAAGATGAATTAAAATAATTAGAAATACAGTTAAATAAATTTAATTTAAAAAAAATTATTACTTATATTTTAATCATAAAAAAACATTAGAAATACACTTAAAAGGACTATTATGCAAAAAACTCAACAAACTTACGTAGTAAAAATAAGTATTGGAAATACACTAACTAAATATTATTTAAAAAAACAAACAAACTTACGTTGTAAATTGTTGCAAATAATGTAATAGTAGAAAAAGAAATTAAGATCAGTAAAATGTATGTTTCTCCTAGCAACAGAGAAACAGAGGAAGAATTAAATGAGGCTCTCAGGAAGATGGAAAGCATCCTAACAATCTATTATAACATGAGGATAAATAAGGAAAAAACAAAATGCATGGTTGCTGGAAGGGAGGAATGCACTGCAAATATTGTTCTGGGAGGTATCGAAATTAAGCAGGTGAAAGAGTTTATATATCTGGGAAGCAGAATATCTCAAGACGGACGTTCAACAGCAGACATCAAAAGCAGAATCCACCAAGCAAGAGTCGCCTTCAACAAAAGATCAACAATTTTTGAATCCCCTAACATTTCCATCAAAATTAGGAAAAATTTGATCAAGTCTCTTGTCTGGAGTGTACAGTGTACAGTCTATATGGCTGTGAAACATGGACCATCAGCCAACACGAAACGGGACGTCTGTCTGCGTTTGAGATGTGGTGCTACAGGCGCATGGCTAAATTTCACTGGTCAGAACACATCAGCAACGACGAGGTACTAAGTAGGGTTGGAGAAACAAGGCAAATTATGAAAAGAATTGCCCAACAGAGAACAACTTGGATAAGCCACAACATCCGGCACCCAGGCCTGATTTTTACCATCGTCGAAGGAATGATTGATGGGGGTAACTGTAGAGGTCGCCCCAGAAATAACTATATAGACCAGATAATCGGTGACGTGCGGTGTAGCAGCTACAAAGAGATGAAGAGACTGGCGGACGATAGAGTCAAGTGGAAAGATCGAGTGTTTGGTGCAGACCAATCTTAGGATTGTGACCCAGAAGAAGAAGAAAATGTATGTTCTTAGGAGTCTTATTAGTATTATACATCCATACAAATGTGACAGTGACAGACGAAATGCGAGCGAAATGAAATAGCGTGCGAACATCATGGCTATATATGTTCCATATTTAATAATTAATTGCCTCGAATTGAACACGTATTAGCAGGAACAGTTTGCGCCGCTAAACCGTGTGCCGTTGGAGGTGTGTATCTCTAACGTTTGTGTATATGTAAATTTGACCATATTGTTGATGAATCAATGTCGGGTATTTATTTATTTATTTTATTTATTTTTTCGGTAAAATGATATTGTTGTAAATTCAAAGATGAAAGTTTTTTATTTATATTAACGAAAGAATTTTACAGCAGCACAAAGGAATTTAAGCAAACAAAACATCTCGAATTCCTCGCGATATTAAAATTTCTCTAGACTCTAATACCCGTATTCAGAGTCAGCATTGAGGAGGAGCCCGGGATAAAGTAAAGTGTACACCTCAAGAAAAGATATTCATTACAACATGGCAGAACATTTTTACAATGAAATTCCAACGGATATATAGAGTCAAATTATGAACAGCTATGTACATAATAAAAGTAAAAAGAAAAAAACTTATAAGTTAGACAATAGAAAAAGGGTTAATATAATCATGGGGTATATTTAATTTGTGATTCTGATACTTTTTTATAATTATTATAATTTTTTTTTATTTTATGTAACTGAATCGTTACGATATTTACTCCACTTCTCAGTACGAGCATTTAATGATTTTGGGTAAGGTAATAGAGGGACGCCATGTATGAAATAATAAGAAATTATGATATTAGACGAGAACGTAGAAAGCCACATAGATATAATGAGTGATGACCGTCTGTCAAAATCAAAAAAAGGATATAAGGCTGATAAAAGAGGAACGAAAAGTTCAGGTCGTCCAAGAAAAAATGGCACGATCACATAAATGGAATTTTGAAAGATGGAAATGTTAGAAGCATGAATAACAGAAGAGCGTGTAGGTATAAATATTATGTACATACAGAGAGAAATGGTACAGCATTTAAGAAGAAATACATCAGATATATCAGATATAAAAATCAGAAATAAAAATAATCGCAGGATTCAGCATTTACATACCAAAATTGTACCCATAGGCGGACGAGGTTTTCAACGGGGTTAAGCGTTTCGTTTTTTCGTAAAACAGAAATCTGTAAAATTAATCGTTACCTATGAGTCAACATGGCTGCCGTTTGTATTGTGTTGAATTTGACTTGTGACGTTTGCGGTCTCTTTTGTTTATTTTGGTTCATCTTTCGGCCGAAACCCTGAGAAATGAAAAATCAAACTAAGAAATCGAGAGAAAGATAACACTGTTGAACGAAACCTGGAACAAGCGAATAAAATATCGAAAAATAAGCTATCCCGTAGTCAAAATTAAATGGTATAATTTATTTTTTCGTAATTGCGATAATAGGGGTCGCAAATAAAGGAGAAAATAATAATCGTGGAAAGCGATGTTTGGAGGAACCTGTATTTTTTTTGTTTTTTGCCTTTTCACCTCTTTGTAATGTTCTCAGGCAGATGAAACCTATGAAGGTACATGAGTACGCATCGATACTTAAAATTATTGTAAATTATTGTCTTGTTGTTTCCAGCCATTGGGTTAGTGAACTAACCCTTTACACTCACACGTATATTTTATGTTCGTTTAAAAAATTGCAAAATAAGTTTAAAGTCTTTTGATTTATATTATAAAGTAACGTCTCTATTCTTGTTGGAAGGGGATTCATCGATACTATTTTAAAATAGAATTCCTTTGTGGGGTATTTTTCACAATTGAAAAAAAACGTGGTTCAACGTTTCCTCCTCCAATCCGCAGTCACAAGAAGTTTTCTCTACTATGTTTTATTTCAGTAGATGTGTTTTGATACAGCAGTGCCCGATGCGCTTACGAGAGATTGATGATACATCAAACTTGATAGATTTGGTGTCTTTGAACCACGGAATGAACCTGTATTTGGGATGCTGTTTAAAGCGATGAATACCGGACTACGTTGTAAACTTCTCCCCAACAACAACAACTTTGTTGAAATCGTTGAGGATTCCTCAGTGTATGTGACGTCACATTCACTCTGAATAACGAAATCGCCTTCAAGGTACCTTGAAGACCCGAGGCTTGCTCAAGATTTGTCTGTGAATACGGGTTTATTATATCCTCATACTCCTTTTTACATCTCCTTTGTATGTCTTTATAGATTTTTTTACTATAACTAGTGTCACAATAATATATACATAGCTATCTGTGGAGTCAATAATTTTTATCTTAAAAATGTTGGATAACGGATCACTGGGAATTTTTCATTATCGGGAATTTCAATCTTGAAAATAAGAAAATCAGTTTGTTGGTAAATGTAAGTTTTTATCTTGAATTTGACTTTAATAGACCTTACAAAACGCACTCTTCATTTTACCAATGTCGGATGAGCTGTCAAAGTTGATATTAAACGAGAAAATTATCAACACAAATAATAAGTAGGTACCTACTATTAAAATAGTAAGCATTATACAATTACTTAAATAATATGTTGAGAAATCTAATTTATTTGAAAAATGTGATTAAATGCGAATACATAATAATCTTTTTCCTAACCTCAAATGGCAAAGGTGTTGATTAAATTATTCCTGCAACCAATTTACATTCAATTTATAAAGTCGCTATTTTCATTAAAGACTAACTAAACCTAACGAAAAAATTAACGGGAATGGAGATGTATGTACCTACACATCATATTATTATTTCGCTGTCGTATTCTATTACATCCCGTATAATATTCGGTTAGGTTCAGTTAGTGTTTAATGATAATAGCGACTCGCGTGAGCGAGTCGCTATTATCAATATATACCGGAAGAACATTAACGGACTCTCGATCATGCTGGAACACCATAAGTTGGGATTTTTTGCCATTGTACACCATATTGATTTCTTTAGCATATTGTTCGCATATATCTGTTAATACTCTCAACCCTTTTACGGAAGGTGCCAAGAGGACCATGTCATCTGCGTAGCTAACATGGTTGGTACATGTGCGGCCAATATGGCATCCGATCCCCGATCTCTCGAGTCTCTCAGACAGTTCATCCATATAAACATTGAAGAGCACAGGAGACATGCAGCCGCCTTGTCTTACTCCAGTTCGCAGATACATGGGTTTTGAGTGGTGATTTCCCCATCTGAAGATGTTTTCCTGTTGAGAGTGCCAAACACTTAAAATATTTATAAATTTCGATGAAATTTGTCTGTCATATAGTTTTTTCCACATTATGTCGTGATTTACGCGATCGAAGGCTTTACTTAAGTCCAGGAAGCAACCATATACTGTCGTTTTTCTTGATTTGTAGTACTCGGTGACCTGTTTTACTGTATAGATTGCCAAATTGGTACTGAGATTTGGCTTGAACCCCATTTGATTATCTTTCGTGTACAAATATTTCGAAACATGGTTCATAATCACTCTTTCGAATATTCTTGCCATCGTGGTGGACAATGATATTGGTCTATAGTTTTCAGATTGTGAGGCATCCAGTTTAGCTGATTTTGGAATCGGTACAATAATGGTCTTTGACATGTCAGTAGGTATATGTTCATGTTTTAACAGATCATTGAATAGGGACGTAATCAGATTGATTATAGCTTTTCCAGCACACTTAAAGTGCTCAATCCTTAGTCCATCATGTCCAGAAGTTTTACCATTCTTAAGGTAGGCGCGCATGGAAGCTAATTTCATCGGCCGATTAATTATCGGTGAGTTACAACATACGAATTACATGTAAGAGCGCGCATGAAAGCTAACAGAATCGGCCGATTTTAAAATTTGTGACGTGACACAAAAAATCGGCCGATCGAGATCGGCCGATTTTTTGTAACCAATACTGTTGTATGAGAGGGCGCGCATGCTCACCGATAATTTAATCGCCGAGCGCAGTAGATCGAGAAGTACGTTGTCAGTGCTGCCAAACGAAATGTCAGATGAAATAAATTTTGATTCGGAAAAATTAATTATATTAGTTGAAGCACGTCCTTCATTATATGATAAAAAATTAAAAAATTATAGTAACCGCCAAATTAAGCAAAAATTTAGGTTGGAGATAAGCGAAATATTAATAACTGGCTGGGAACAGCTAAATCATAATAAAAGAACTGAATTGGGTAAGTTATTACTTAATTGAATAATAGTTACATAGGTAATTTAATAAATATTCCACTTAATGAATAAAAACTTAACTGTGTTTCAAGTGTTTTTTTTTACAATTTATAATTATGAACTTCAACTGTGTCAACGAAAAAACCTTAAAAAAAAGTTTTATATTATATATACTTGGTTCACTATTGCGTCTGTACATTTGTTCTGTCACACAATAGTTCTTTTCTGTTTCCCGCGCAATGTTTGTATTTTCCCGCTTGTACGCGCGCGGAGCCCAACATAATGATTTATAGGTTATGTTTGGTAAATTATGATCTGTCAATTTATTTATCTTTTCCCGTGCAATACATACCTTTTACCGCGCAATACAAAGGTACCGCAGTTTTCGGTTTCCCGCGCAATGTTTTTCTTTTTCCCGCTTGTTGTACAGGCGCTTGGAGCCCAAGTTAATGATTTTTTGATTAAGTTCGGTAAATTATGATCTGTCAATTATTTCTAATCATATGAATGTTGACCGCCGTGTTATTTCCAATCGTACGATTCTAGAAGCTTCCATGCGCGTTAGAACCGATCGGCCGATTTATTATCGGCCGATAAATTAATCGGCCGATAATAATCGGCCGATTAATTTAAGCTTCCGTGCGCGCCTTACCTTACTTGTATTAATAGCATTTTCAACATCTGCTTCACTTATTAATGTTGTTTTACCATCGGACTTGACAGGCGCTCGCAGAGTTTGGTTGTCGCTTCCCGATATTTTCATAAAACTATCTCTAAACGTATTAGCTATATCACTATTGTTCATACAGCCATCAATTTGGGCTGCTATTTTTCCTTTGGGCTTTATTATTTTGTTAGATTTTTGCCAGAATTTTTGAAATTTTTTGGTTTGTAGGCAGGTCGCTATATCATCCATTATTTGCTGCTCTGTTGTGTTTTGGCACTGCTTGAGAGCGCGTTTGAAACATTTCCTTGTCTGATTTCTTTGATCTGTTATATGACCTGGTCTGGGCTTCCTCGCTATAATCCAGTTTTTTAATGCTTCTCTTGACTCTTCATATTTTTGTTTAACATGATAATTCCATCCTTTTATTTGTCTGTACCGCGATGGTTGCATCCGTTCACTTTCTTTGTTGAATGCAATACTAGACGCGCTACCGAGCGCTGTCACGATATCGGTATATTTTTGGTCAATCAATTGGATGTGATTAGGGTTGCGACAATTTTCGGGGCAAACTACGTTGTGTGTTAGGCAATATGATTTGTATTTTTGTTCAACGGTACTGAGGATTGATTTAGACAAAACAGAATAGAATTCTATTTTGTTTCCATCATTCGCCTTCCATGACACCACATTAGATTGGAGAGAACAGTTTTGAATCGTAGGAGGTATTCTATAAGTATCAATGGAGATTGACATTGCCCTGTGATCCGTCCATGACATGTCATAGTGCACCTTCATATTGCCCACTTTATTCATTAGACTTGCCGATATCAGACAGTGATCCAGCCATGATGTTGTGCTGTGCGCATCACTCACATAAGTATATGTATCATGAGGTAGAATAAGCATATCGTAACATGTGTAGTCGTTTTCGCGACAGAAAGATGCAAGTTCGTTGCCGAATATGGATGTCGGATGTGCATTGAAGTCGCCCATTATTATAACGTTACTGTAATTTTCATCTTCCACTATGGTGTTGATTTTAGAGAGATAATTAGTAAAATCGACGAGATTATCTTGATGACAGATAGGCATATATATTGTCATAATACAGATCTGATGATTGTCATTTTGTATAAGTATTCCACTCATACGCTGGTCATTACATGGAATAGCGGCAGCCCTGAGCGTCTCCTGAGCGTCTTTATAAATTAGGAATAAGTTAATTATGTAGGTATTCGTATTTGTCAAGCCATTTGATTTCCAAATAAATTATATATGTCAACATTGCGGCGGACGTTTCCGCACATCACTACACCTCCCTCCAGGAAACGTTGACGCGCTTCGCGATATTTAAACGCGCGCACGCCGCAGAATAGATTCACGACCCGACCACCGTACAGTACGGACGTTTCAATCACCGATATTGTACTTTACGCCAGTGCTCTTATTTCTTTCGTCGTTTTGCAAACACAGTGAAAAAGTGAAAGGACCACGCAGTGACATCGCGAAACGAGTGCACAGTTTGTGACAAGTGATAGGATTGAGCCCCTACATCTTCGCTCTCCTGGACCTACAACCACCATCGCCCCCGGTGAGTCACCAAGTCTCTGTCATTGTCATTCTCTGCCCCTTGTTACATTGTTCTTCTCTTCAACTATACAACTTCCCCGCCCGCTTACCTCTGTTACACACCTATTATTTATTCTTAATTTATCATATCACACATTAATTATTATTGATCTTATTATATACCTACACACACTACACCGGTTACCCCCAAATGGCTGCGCCGAATCCCACCATTCACTCTCCTGGAGATCTTGAAAAATATCTCCAGGATCGAGCCCACAGAGACCTCACAGTCGAGGAATCTGTCTTCATCGCAGCCGTCGTTTTTACCAACTTCAAACGGAGAAACGCCGTTGTCAATACTCTTCGCGCCTGCGCAAATGGAATCCCGATTGCGGTGGAGGAGGGCTCAGTCACATCGGATGATGGATCCGATTTAGACGAAATGCTCGACACCGACGACTGTGACTCTAGTTCCGAGTCGACCTCTTCAGGCTCGGCGTCACAAACCCCCCACAAAATTCTTCCGGCGTTATCTCCCCCAAAAAGGCGTCTCCAAAACCACCCAAACCCCCCTCCCCCCTCCCTTCGACATCAAATTCAAACCCAAACTTCCCCGCACCGACTTACTTCAAGACCACCACCCCCCAGACCAGCAGAATAACCCCCTCGCGCCCCTCCACCCCCACAACACCAAACACCACCAACGAAGACACCAACATGCAGGCTTCTCGAAAGAGAAAACTGCAACACTCACCCACACCGGTCACAACCACCTCCACACCACCTACCAAAAAACAATCAAACTCCACACCAGACAAAATAGACACGGACAAAACACACTCACCCAGGATTCCACCAATAGTCCTATACAGCAGCGACTCCTGGACGACACTTGCAAAAACAATAGCAGACAAAGGAATCGACTATACTGCAAAGACGACGAAAAACAACATAAGCATTCTCACCACGACTCCATACAATTACAACAGACTGACGAAACTCCTAACCGACCGGAAGATTCCCTTTCACTCCTTCCGCATGCCCGAGGATAAGCCACTGAAGGTGGTTCTCAGGGGCATACCCGTGGGCATATCCGAGTCGGAAGTGATGGGAGATCTCTCCAACAAATACCCCGTACTTTCAGTCCATAGGATGAAACAGGGGCCGAAAAGGAAGGCGATTCCCCTGATGCTGGTGAACCTCACAAGATCCGAGGAAGCCAAAGCCATATATAACACCTTAACGCACGTCCTACACTTAGCAGTAAGTGTAGAGAGCCTTAAAATACGTGCGATAGCGGGACAATGCTTCCGCTGTCAGAGGCATGGCCACTCAGCATCGGGGTGCCACTCCTTACCCAGATGCGTCAAGTGCGCCGGGGACCACCATACCTCGACGTGCTTGAAAAGCAGAGACACCCCCGCCACCTGCATCCTATGCGGCGGTCCACATCCCGCCAACTACAGAGGCTGCCCGGCTCAGCCATCCTCCAGTAAAAGGCTCGGAAAGCCACTCACCACCGACAGACTCACGAGTCACACACAACGGCCCGAGCCGAGACCGATCCCCTCAACCCCGACAACTTCTACTTCCGAGGAAACCACTCTGGACCCTCGCAGTCTCTATCTTATGATAGAGACACAAACAACAGCACTTCGCGAGTTTCTGACTCAGGGGCACTCGCTCATGAAGCAGATGAACTCCCTCTCTCTCCAAGCACTAAAATTATCAAACAGAGATAAGCCCTCCCTCACGACTTCGTAATCAAATTAGCTTCCTCCATAACCCGCCCTACTTCAGATGAAGGAGCAAGGAGTCGCAGACTCGGTACTCCATTAAACAGAAATGACCAATGACCAATGCTCGGCGTCTCTCCTTCGATACCTGTTACGCTGCGCGTTAGTCAGCTCGTCGATGTTTGATTTTATCCTCGAATAATTGTTGTAAATTATAGTTTTGCATAATCGTATTAATAATTTAGTAATTAGTATTGTATTTTAATGTTGTGACTTCACTAAAATAAACCATGTAAGTAATTGATCTATTAGTATTTATTACACCCTTCAGCAACCTTCTTGTTTTATGTAATATCGGAGCTATTTTAGATATTGTGTGAAAACCTTCAGTTTCACATAATAAGAGGAACAGGTTTGGCCGTGCAGGACATCTGGGCTTACGATATAGTTTCTCGGTTGGCCGGTTCGATTCCCGTCGATCGAGAGGTTTTAATCTACATAGGTCCAGACTCCATATAATCTTATCTACCTTATTAGAATTTGGGTGTAACAGGCCAGCTTGTAACCCCTCAATATTTTTATCTACTTTTATGATTTTGAACACTATTTGTTATTTTATATGTTAAAATTATCGCGATTAATATCAACTTTGACAGCTCATCCGACATTGGTAAGTGTGTTTTCCAAGCTCTAGTTTTAACTTCCTTTAATTTTTGTCTTTTATCTATAAAGATAGGTTTAGTAAATATATAGTGAATGTTTAAACAAAAGAAAAATAACAGTTAAAAGAAATATCAGTACTTACTTTCACGGTTAACTTATTGCCCCATTTTAAATAATTTGAATTATAATTCACATAGTAAACCACATAGAGTTATTTGATACATTCGTGTCGAGGTGCTTTGCCATCGGTCAAATTCATGTCGAGGAAGCAGTGGGTGCTTTGCCATCGGTCAAATTCGTGTCGAGGAAGCAGTGGGTGCTTTGCTATCGGTCAAATTCGTGTCGAGGAAGCAGTGGGTGCTTTGCTATCGGTCAAATTCGTGTCGAGGAAGCAGTGGGTGCTTTGCTATCGGTCAAATTCATGTCGAGGAAGCAGTGGGTGCTTTGCTATCGGTCAAATTCGTGTCGAGGAAGCAGTGGGTGCTTTGCCATCGGTCAAATTTATGTCGAGGAAGCAGTGGGTGCTTTGCTATCAGTCAAATTCGTGTCGAGGAAGCAGTGGGTGCTTTGCTATCGGTCAAATTCGTGTCGAGGAAGCAGTGGGTGCTTTGCCATCGGTCAAATTCATGTTGAGGAAGCAGTGGGTGCTTTGCTATCGGTCAAATTCGTGTCTAGGAAGCAGTGGGTGCTTTGCCATCGGTCAAATTCGTGTCGAGGAAGCAGTGGGTGCTTTGCTATCGGTCAAATTCATGTCGAGGAAGCAGTGGGTGCTTTGCCATCGGTCAAATTCGTGTCGAGAAAGCAGTGGGTGCTTTGCTATCGGTCAAATTCATGTCGAGGAAGCAGTGGGTGCTTTGCCATCGGTCAAATTCGTGTCGAGAAAGCAGTGGGTGCTTTGCTATCGATCAAATCGGATAACTCGTTCGTTGTTTCATCAAAGTGAATAATTTATAAATAAAAATTCATCAAAGTGAATAATTAAGTTATAAATAAAAAAGTAGTTGTCTATTTACCGTCCACCGCGGCGCAGTTGGTAAGCCGTTTGGTTTCTGTGCAGGTGTCCTGGGTTCGATCCCCAGGAGAGATTTATTAAAATTCATTTCTCACGCAAATATTGCTTATATGTACTGGAAACACTGGTAAATTGGAAAAAAAAATTCCGTAAGCTCCACTTGTGCAGGGTATAAGGAAGTTTTAATTTTTAACAAAGAGTAAGGGCATTATAGAGAAACCACTAATTGAATTCCAAAAAATCAATAAAAAAAAATAAATAAGTAGATTGTTGGTGGCAGAGAGGTTAGCGCGCTGGTTAAGTAATCCAGTGGTCGCGAGTTTGAATCCTGCCACAACTGATTCAGTTCACTTAGTTAAGGGAATGTATGACGATGTATATATACTTGCTTCAAGGTCATATTACTTAATATAAAAACAGTTACTTGAAGAATCAAAAGTTTAAATAAATGTGCAACACATTACACATAAATTAAAGAAATGAAAAAAAAAAGAATTGAATTCAGAGCTGATACGGTCCGTACCAAACAATTCCTGCGCACCAGTGAAATGAAAATACTACGATGCCAAATGCCTAATGATAAATGCCTTCGTGATAGAGTCAGAAATAAAGAGATCCGAAGAATCTGCGAAGCTGAGGACATCGTAAGATGGGGGCGCCAAAGAAGAAGGTACTGGAACGAACACTTCAGCCGCATGTCCGAAGATAGGAACCCAAAGATAGCCCGAGACAGCGTACCGGAGTGGTCTCGACCACGAGGATGCCCGCCAAAAAGATGGCAGTCCACATAACACGAGGCTGAAAATGCAGCATAAATAGGCCCTGGGCCTAATGAAAGAACAAGAAGAAGAAGAAAAAAAAAGAAAAAATAAAGTAGTACTAGGCTGTCGGATTTTATTTTTAGGCGTAATTGCTAAACGTTGCGCAAGCGCATAAAGAGATCGCGTAAACCAGCCGATGGCAGGTCATAAGCCTTGTAGGTGCCTTGAGTTCTTGGTTCTTCTATAATATCCCAAGTTCGTCTCAATTGAGATGTTAAATAGTTGGTCAGTAAAAATATCATTTTACTCCTGACAGGGAAAGAAATTCAATGTTTGCGTAAATGCAATTAAAAAAATATATTCAATATCTATGAACTTTTCCATAACATTTAGAAAATCTTAGGAACTGTTCAAGCCAGTATTTGCTGTGCTGTGTAAAACAAGTATTCATAAGCCTGACTACATAAATGCTTGTGCTATGGGTGAACGAAATCGGTCTAGGCATCTAGGGTGGGGTTCAAACTCGCCATCTGGATTCCTAATATTACTACGTTAGTTAATGTTAGCTCGATGCCCGCTGTCACAGACGCATCTATAGAATTTTAAAGAATAAAATATCCAATTGCGTCATCAGTAAATCGTTACCCAATTCAATCTTTCAAAGACATTATGTATTATTGTTTGAAATTGTTTGCTGGATTGATAATACCATAAATTTGTAACACAATAGCGGTCTACTTATTACAGGTTCCCTTTATGGGCCTTTCATTTATTACAAGGTCCTTTATCTTGGCTTTTCTAACACAATCTTCCTAGAGATTCGTTTATTAGAGAATTTGATATCCCAGATCCCAATTTTTGGTTTAATTGCGTCAAACATATCCTTGAACCCTGAGGAGTACCGCAAAATCTTTAGTAGGTATACAATATAAAGTTACTAGAAAGCAAACTTCAAGAACCAATCGATTGAAATTTCAAAGTAATTATTCAAAAAAATCATTACGCAATTATCTTGTTCGGGATAGGCAGAAATGATCAAATGCCACACATTCTCCGATTTACGAGCAATTAATGGTTTTTTTGACGAAGTTGGGATATTATCGAAGAACCAAGAACTCAATAAACGCGACTGGACGGGCATAAGAAGTGTTGGAGAGCTGTTTCGGGCTGCCCAGGACAAGGACGCTTTCTCTCGGGTGATAGTCAACGTTGGGGGGACCTGACATGACACAATATACGCGACTGGACGGACATAAGAAGTGTTGGAGAGCTGTTTCGGGCTGCCCAGGACAAGGACGCTTTCTCTCGGGTGATAGTCAACGTTGGGGGGACCTGACATGACACCAAAAGAAGAAGAAGAATGGTTCTTTTACGTCCGTTCGTTTTCAATTGATATGAATTTTTCAAGTCCCGCCTTTGAGAATTTCTGCTGTTCTTACTTTTTATTGCCGTTTGGAAATATCAACCAAACATGCCAGATATTAAGAAAGATAAACAAAGTTTGTCTACTGAAGATATAAAACGGTTAAGAAAGATAAACGTGGATATTATTTATACTGGTATTGATATTAATTCTTCTTCTTTTTGTGTAATATCAGGTCTCCCCGACATTGACGACCACCATATAGAAAGCCTCCCTGTCCTGTGCAGTGTGAAACAGCTCCTCCACAGATATAATACCGGTCCATTCGCGGATGTTTCGCAGCCAGGAAAGCTGCCTTCTTCCGACCCCTCTACGACCCTCAATCTTCCCCTACATGACGAGCTGAAGGATGGCATCCTTTTCACCTCTCAGAATATGGCCGAAATACAACACTTTACGTAGCTTAACATTTGTGAATAATTCTCTGTTGGTGTTGGCTCTACGTAGTATTTCAGTGTTACTGACCATGTCAGTCCACGATATTCTAAGCATTCAGCGGTGGATCCACATTTCAAATGCTTCAAGGTGGTATATAATATTAACTTTGAGACTCCACGCCTCTACTCCATAAAGCAGCACTGACCACACATAACACTTGACCATTCTTTGTCTCAGCTTTAAGTTGATATTACTAACTAATTAAAAATAAGGATTCTTCTATTTCTGGGTCACATCACCAATCACACAATAAAGAAAAATTAAAAAAGGGAAAAAGTATTTATTTTTTCACTAATATAAATGATATAAGTATTACAATGCAACGTCATACTTGAAATATTGCGTGGGTTTGTGTGTGCGCGTGTTACTGTTAAGTGGGTAATTGTATTGTTACAAT
Organism: Molanna angustata; assembly: GCA_963576475.1. Classification (NCBI taxonomy): domain Eukaryota; kingdom Metazoa; phylum Arthropoda; class Insecta; order Trichoptera; family Molannidae; genus Molanna; species Molanna angustata. Next base: position 1,324,666 of record OY754986.1, read on the forward strand.
GAACACGTCACTAGGAGAAAACATAGGAATCAGGTGTTTGTAAGTAAATGTTTCCGCTTTTTGTCTTTTTTTATATACATGAAGTGAGTTTTACACAAAACAAACTCCGTAAGCTGCTTATTACTGACTGCTCCCAAAAGTATATTACGATTTATGACTTGTTAATACTGGACTTTAAAACAACTTTTGGGCGGAGGAGTGGCATATATTTTGGCAAAAACACTTTATATTGTCAGCGAAGATCAAGGCAAGAATTTATTTACGTATGGAATCTTAAAAAAACAAAATCAAACCAAAAAAAACTTACAGTTTGTGAGGGATTTTGCATATTTCGTCAATCAACAATTGGTTCTCACCTGAAACAATAAAAAACATAGCATTATTTTATTAATCCAATAGATATTGAGTAAGCGTTAGTTTCATCTAACGCTTAAGATAGGTTTTCATTTATTTATTTATTATTAGAAGTTTCTTTTGCATATAATCTGTACACTGGCGGGTTAATTATCAAACGGAAATTTCTTGAAATAAACCAGAATCAATGTTAAGAATAAGGTTATGATATGACAACAATAAAATAAATATGTAAATAATAAAAATAACAGAAGAAAATTGAAAAAAAGACAACAAAAAAGATTAAAAAAAGAACAGTTGATAGCAATGACAGGAAAACAAAAGGATAAGGAGAGGAAGAGGAAATCAGGTATTATCAGATAGATATTTTTGCTATTGAATATAATATAATAACAGTTGATAGCAATGATAGGAAAACACAAGGATAAGGAGAGGAAGAGGAAATCAGGTATTATCAGATAGATATTTTTGCTATTGAATATAATATAATAACAGTTGATAGCAATGATAGGAAAACAAAAGTATAAGGAGAGGAAGAAGAAATCAGGTATTATCAGATAAATACTTTTTTGGATATGTCTAATGAGAAAGCCGACGCAATATCAGGACTTAAACTATTCCAAAGCCTTGCTGATGGTACTTCAAATGAAGGGCTAAAAAAATTAGTACTATGAATTGGAATAGATAGTAAAGTACGTTTAGCAGATCGGAATGGACGCCCGTGGCTTCAAAAATAAGTGAATTTATCTTTGAGATACTGACTTTGGTAAGCATGAATTAGAAAGGACATATTTAAAAAAAATGTCGATATTTAAATAAAAAGTACCTCATTGAACTAGTTGCATGTAACACATGAGATCCAACTGTCGATAGCGATAGTATGTATAGTTGAAGAATAAGTACCAAACTATAAACTCATAAATACAAATTATTGAATATTTTAGGAGATTTTATTTTCTATACAACACATGGAGGTATGTATGTCAAGATAGGACAGTATGGAGGTCAGTCCTTTTTTCTACCCAGAATATGAAAACAGCATGATGGTATGTTTGTATGTTTGGAGGTTTAAGTATCAAAATATTAAGTCTTCTTACATATTGTGTATAGGCCATACAAATTCTATGAAGTGATGTCGTCACTAAATTCAATTTTTATAAAAATTGTTAAAAAAAAATTGAGATTTACTTCTACAATCTTAATATTTTTATAGAAAATTAAATTATCTAGTTGTGGTATTTCGGATTTTTTCGATATTTTTTAAAAATTTAGAAATATAGGCAGTTTTGGAACTCATAAATTTATAATAAAAAATATTTTTCTTAATAAAAAATGTTTGAGAAACCCTGGAATTTTTTTGAAAAAAACAGTTTGTATTTGTCTATCTTTGTACCAATTTTCAGCGTTCTAGCTTTTATGGTTTCTGAGATATATGGAAAAATAAACCAAAAATTCAAAAGTTGATAACCCCTGTCTGAAACAAAAATTCAAAATTCTGAGTAAAAAAGTTTTGTAGGCCTATAACTGCTTATATATTCTGAAATTTTTCGTTCTGTAAATTGAGCGGATCAAAAGTTATAAGGGGGGGGGACGGACGGACACACAGACACACACACAGACACACGAAATGTTCTACTCCAAATTCTGAATAATCCGTATATGGAACATAAAGCTGCAAAGCCTCTAAATTGGTGTTTTTTGACTTCAAAGTTGGATAAGCCGTGAAAAAAGTAGACCCTGCATACAATTCCTTCAAACACGCATATTGGATTTAAACTGCCTCTTCCTTCAATAGAATTTCATTCTCTTGAAATGATTTTTTAAGGAATTAATAATATGTCCTTGTAACAAGTTCATATACGTTCCCTAAATTAACCAAATGCTTTTACTTAGATGAACGAAATCGGTCGTGTCAGGATTCGATCTCGCGACCACTGGATTGCTAACCCAGCACACAAACCGCTCTACCTCCACCCATCTGATTAAATATGAATAGCAATTTTATAATCTCAATTTGATTATAGGATAAATTTTGTCAAAAGACAACGAGGGACTTCCAATTAAATTTCGTTTACTTTCAACTTCAGTTCATTGTACAATTTCTAAAGATTTCCAATTGATTTCTATATCAAGGCACCCCTTACTCTCATTCTTCCTTTATTATCTTAATTCCAACGAAAAGGCCCTCCACAATTTGATGTTTGAAACCGTTTCTTGGAAGGCTTGTGAAGATCTTGTGTACGAGAGGGATTCTAGTGGGCCGTTTGGAAAGTCGTTTTGTTTAATTTTCTAACAGAGACTTAATTATTGTTTTGACAACTTTTTAATATCTCAATATAGACGAAGCGGAATAAATATTTTTTTTTATGAACTTTTATCGGCATTTTAATATATTATCATCGGCTGGTTTACGTGATCACTATAAGTGCTTGCGCTCGTTCAATAGAGGGCGTTAGAAATAAGTTTCATAGACATTCGATGGATGGCGATGATGTTCCTAGCTCATTCTCTAACTTGTTCATTTTTTATTAACATGTCCACGTAGGGGACACCAGCTATTAGGATTTGGGTCCATTTTGCTCTTCCGAAGAAGCGCACTACGTAGCGTTGGGAGGGGTTTGCAATCTAGAAAAGATTCGGATTTTAAAAAGACCCGGGTTGTATACGAAGGTGGAAACACAGAATTCGGAAGATCGTTCCACAGTCGGGCTGCTGTATTAATAGAGGACTTCGAGAAGCGACTGGTTCGTATATGTTGAAGGTTTACTGTGAATGGGTGTTGTGATTGAGTAAAGCGAGTGACTCTGTTGCTAGTGGGTGGAGGAGGGACCAAAGATGCAAGTTCTTCTGAGCAATTCCCGTGGTAATATCTATAGAATAAACTTAAAATACCGACTCTGCGTCTGTGTTCTAGTGATTGCAATCCATCAGTCAGTGATGTATCATCAATCAAACGTATAGCACGCCTTTGGACAGCGTCGAGGGTATTCAGTAGGTATTGGGGGGCGCCACTCCAGGGCGCCACGCCACTCAATTTACGATGTAATATATTATAATATAGGTAGAGTTTTCAAAATTTGGAATAAAATATATATTCCCGCTTCGTCATCTTCGTCTCTCTATTCAAGCAAGAAAAGTACTCGACGTTTATGGATACTATGGTCAGAATACAGAGTCCGACCTAAATACTAACCATGTTTTCATTGCACAGTCGCTCACTCAAGTAAGGAGATCACGTGGCTTCCTAACTGGAGGATGCAACCAAGTTTTTGTATGAGAATTGTATTGCAGAGACATATCTAAACATACTTAGCGCATGCGCGTCGACGTAAACTAACATTTGCGAACTGTCAAAAAGTAAGGTTGATCGCGAGGAATCTTACGAGTGGTTTAATACTAATATACGAGATGTTTTGGATGGATGATGATTTTAGCGACTTCGTCAAATATGTATTTGCTGATTTTGTCAAATCAAATACCAAACAGAGTATTCAGCGATCTATAAGAGATGCCGAAAATTCTATGGAATTTCAGAAAAATCGTGACATCAAGCTGTCAGTGTGAGCTTGGTTACATAATATGTTTGTGTTGTCATAACAAAAAACATTTTAAGCCCATAGAAAGCTAGCTATCTATCTCTTTTCGACCTTAAAGTTGTCGTAGTGTTTAGTATTTAGTTGTTGATGTCTCTGCCCCCCTAGACAACGTGTCATTTAGCTCAAGAAAAGAAACAAAAAAGATAACTCAATGTATGGAACTGACAGTTACCAGTCACCTGACAACTGTCACTTCCATACATTGAGTTATCTTTTCTTGAGCTAATGACACGTTGTCTAGGAGGGCAGGAACGCAATTGCTAACCTAAGAATACTAAATACTTCAGTGAGGTTAGGAGTTAGTATTAATATACCTAGGACTGTGCTTTCGGGTCATAGTATTCACAGAGCACCAATACGAAAACTGATTTGCGAAAATTCATAGCGCATACAAGATGAATAGCGTTCTGAAAGGCCAATTAATTTGATGAAGACACATTAGTGTCATTGATTTATACAAATCGTCAAATAACAACTCGTGACATCGTTGAGAGATTAAAGCTATCGAATTCGACCGTCCATTATCATTATCAGCCTCAAGTCTATTTTTCAATTCGAGGCTATACATTTTACACATCAATAAAAGCTCCTGGATCAAACTTTGGCTGGTTTATTTGGCCCAAGGATGGGAATGGCGGCAAGATCCAGAGATCGAGAAGCAATGAAGAAATTCGCGCTATGACAGGGCAAATCTTAATCAATAATGAGACTACGCCTATCACATTGTCCCGGATTGGACATGTCGTCAGATCGGGATAAGAGAGACCCACAAAACGCATCCTGAAAAATAATATGTGGGCAGGAAACCTCTGGGAAGACCAAGGTAGAGATTGATGGACAGCGTCATCCGAGATCTGATTGTGTCGAATGCTTGTGATGACCGGTTGTCCGCGGCTGTTGACAGGAAGGCTTGGACATGTATTGTTCAGGAGGCTAAAGGTCTATCGGAGTTGTGCGGCCATCGGAAGAGAGTATTTTTAGCAATAAATGAAATGACTTTCCGAATAGTCCAATATTACTTATTCAATGTAACAAAACTAATCTCAAAAACTGTAATCGATTTCCTAAAGAACAAATTTATCGAGAGAATATTATTTCTTTTGTAATTTTGATTTCTAGTAATTTAACTGAAGATCTTCTTGGCTTCTAATCTTAATTATATATATACATACATACCATCACAACGTTTCCCTTTTTGGGGTAAGCAGAGAGAATCTAAACCCAGTCTCTTGTATCTTGACATACATGTTTTGCCTTATTTGCATTTATGTATCGCGTCATACATAGATGCTCTCCTATTATTTTAACTTGGTATGTATATATTCCCATCTAACAAAATCTCATTTATATGATCATGCCAACTCTTTCTCCGCTGGTCCCGACTTCTCATCCTACTCTTAACCGTGAATAGGCAGCCCGTGATTTGACAATAAAATATCATTTTTCTTAAGATATTGTGATGAGTTATTATTATTAATTATATTACGACAGGAAGAATCCAGAAAGGCCGCCAAAGATTGCAATGCGCGAGATATCAGAGGGACGCCGACCACCGGGAAGACCATCAAAGGGATGGAGGGAGAGCTAGACATCCTCGTACCATGACCTGTAGAGACAGATCATAGATCTACTTTTTTTTCCCTTAGCGCTTTTATCCCGTTTCTATCGGGGTACGCTTTGACCATGATCCTGGAATTGACGAGTCTGGTTATTACATTGAAGCGACTGCCATCTGACCTTCGTAACCCTTAGAAAGGGGAACCAGACAAATTGGATCATGGCTACACATAGCTAGTGATATAAATCCGCACATAGAATTTTTTTAAAAATCCCCAGGTGCGTGCCCTGTCCGGATTCGAACCGTCGACCTCACGCATGTGAGGTGACGACCTTACCGCTGGGCTATCACCGCTTCTTAGATCATAGATCTACTAAAAGAAGAAAAAAAGTACCTAGTGAAAATAAATGAATGTCATGACGTTGACGTGACATTCTTGTTGGCCAGCGAAGAGGTGTGTAAGTGGAACATGTTCATATTTTCTAAGACTGTAAATAAAGCGTATAAATACATTTTGTAATCGTTCAAGTTTATTAAGGAGTTCTTCGTTATCATCCAGATAATAGATGTTAGAATAATCAAGCAATAGGATAAGTTATAATTCTTTCTATATTGCTACAATAGGGTACCTACCTAAAATACATACGATAAATGTATCCATCGACAGCTTTGTAAATGAGACGTCCGTATTATACGATTTGAAGTTTGTATAGACTTTTCTTTGTATGGAAGTCTTTGAAGTGCGTCATTGAAATGACACTCGCATGGACCTATCTCTAGTACGTTGGGACGACGACCCATATAAGGATTATGGAGATTTTAAGTTGATGAATACCATTTCTAAAGACGGGTATACTGGTGATCCCAAAACTTTCTCAAAAAAGTTGTGGATCAAGAATCGTCTCGGATAGAGCAATCCTTTTTTCACAACAACATGAATATATAAGATATTTAAATAAGAATAAAATAACTACATACATACCATCACGCCATGTCCCTTGCGAAGTAGGCAGAGAGAACCGAACGCCACATATTTCTATCCTGGCACGCATCCCTCGCCTCATCCACATTCGTGCATCGTCTCATACATGTTCGTCTATTGCTCACACTTCTAACATTTCCGTCTTTCAAAATTTCGTTCACATGGTCGTGCCATCCCTTTCTTGGGCGTCCCCGACCTCTCATTCCATTCCTTTCTGTTCTGTATATTTTCTTCGTCAGGCGCTCCTCATTCATTCTCCCCATGTGACCAAACCATCTCAATGTGTTCACTTTCATTCTATTAATGACATCTTTCTTCATCTTACATTCTTTCCTTATGTCCTCGTTTCTTACCCGGTCATACATTGTTATATTACAAATCCTTCTTAACGATCTCATTTCAACTGCATTTATTCTACTTTCATGCGTCTTCAGGTTTCACATGCATACGTTAAGGTTGGCACTACGATGGCGTTATCATAATTACTACTATCAAAACTATGACTACTATCAAAATTACTCATACTTTTTTACTCCCATCTATTTTTATATATATAATTCTTCCGTACGTGTGTATGTCACTGAACTCCTCCTAAACGGCTGAACAGATGTTGATGAAACTTTTTGTGTGTGTTTATGTGAGTCCCTGAATGGATTAGATTCACAAAAAGGAATTTAATAAAAGAATAATAAAAATGTTATAAATATTTCGTTATAAATATTTTCGGAATACGCATTTTGAATAGTGGGAACATTGGCTTCCGATATGTCATAATATTATGCAATGTTGGTTATGACATTAAAACTTCTCAACGCTGTCTGCGATATTTGTTTTCATATTTTTAATATTTTATGAAATTATTAAGTTATTTGTATATTTTTTTATTATTACTGTATAAATCTATTTAGTTTTTTTTCCAAGTAAATTCTGTTTTAAGTGGTATATTATGACGATATGTAGGTATATCAAAGTCATCTCTTTGTTATATTTAGTAATATTTTCGTTTAAATATTTCAATTAATTTATGAATATTATATTATTTTGTTAAAAACATCCGTAATGTAAAGTGAGGTTTATAAATATATATTTTGTGATTGAAACGTCAAGATCAAACAACAAACGTATATAAGAGTAAATTTTCTATAGTGAATAATGCACAACTTCGTACTATATAATGAAGTTATAAATATATATTTTTTGTTTGAAAGATATGTACATAGATACTCTTATGGCATTTTTTTTAATGATAACTAATTTAAGTTTCAAAATTCAATATAGACCAAGATTATTCTTTGAAAAGTCTTTCTCCAAACTTCTCAATTTCCAACTCAAATAAAAGAATCAATTGGAGAGGGAGAGGGAAAGAGTGAAAATTAGTGTGTATCCCATCAGGGCCGGGTAATCGAAACTATTACAGGTACCAAATACATATTACATATAAAGTTCATTACCCATTATGTATGTTGCCTTTTTTATATGAGAAAAGACTGATATGTGGGTATAAATGCATGTGCCGTGCTTCCTTTTATAAGGTAATCCATTTTTTTATGTTTGTTAAACCAGCTAATAACAGGCAGGCCAACGTTCGTGCAGGACAACGTCTGTCGGGTCCGCTAGTAGATTATATATTTTTAAGAATAAATATTGAGGAATGCTTCTGGCGTTGCAGTCAGTTTTTTTTTACGAAGATGGCCGATTTACTAATGGTATTAATAACAATTAAGCACTACAAATAATAACACTCAATTATTATTATTACCATCACACACTTCCTTAAAAGAATTAGCAGATCAATGCGTAAAATATAAATATATTTTGTGGACTTTTATGATGAATTGCATAAATTGAGGAGAGAATAGAAAAAAGAATAGAAAAAATAATTATTAACAAGTGGCCTAAATCGCCAGGCGTTTCCCGGAAAAAATAATATTTTTCTCATAATATGTATAATTTTATCTATCTATAGACAAAAAATCAACAAAATTGTCGATTTAGGGCACTTGTGAATAAATTATCAAACTGAGATTTGTTAACGATTCTTTGTCGTATGCGAAACTCAAATTCACGTAGTCAATGAGTTTAGAACGACATATTATAGGTATCTCTCATTCCATCCCATTCTTAGTATGGTAGATGACCTCTCTCACCGGTGACCGCACCAATTATCCACATAACGAAGAATTGTTGCAAGTGAAGCGAATAATAACATCACAGTCTGTCTCTAGTATTGTACTTGTCTGATTCTAAACAACACTGCTCATACGACAATCGTCTTCGCTCCACGGAGCACTCATTCCATTGAAGAGGTTTCATAAACTTTTGAAATATGTCTGGTGCATTTTCAAGACCATCGGACGAAACGTACGCTACACTTAATCCTTGCTTTATTTGCTTCAATGTCCACACTCGGCAAAACTTATGTCGTCTGATTACAATAAAGTAAGGTAATTTAATATAATCATAATACATTTTAGATGGAGTTGATTTATAATTACATTCAACGAATATATATATTTATTTTTTGAACATCAATTGTACTAGGCGAGCTACTACCGAGCGGATAATAAATATAACATTCAAAAATTGGATAGATAGTGAACTCAATAAGAAGACATCATTGGTTAACGTTGCACAAGCGCATAAAATTATCACGTAAATCATCCGATAACAGATCGTAAGCCGTGAACGTGCCGTAAGTACCTGGTTCTCCTATGAAATTCCAACTTCGTCTCTATTGAGTTGTTAAAAATATTATATGAATGTTAGGAAGTTTTTGTTTCATTTTGTGATTCGCACCTTTGTGTTGAACTTTTTCGTGCAATTCCCCTCCCCCCAATAGACAGTAATCGATACTATGACCCATTTTCTGTGGTACAACAATATTATTATACGTATTTATTAGTGCTGTTTCTTCTTCTCATACCAGCGACACCTTTTCCAAAATAATACAAGAGTTCCGTACGTATCTGTATAACACATACAACGATACAGACCAAATATACCACTACGTACAGAACGGAAATTGTGAATGTAAGTTGGCAAAGTTAGGTTTGGGGGTGTGGGGATGTGCTGGGAGACATTGGTTCCTACTTCCGGCACAGATAGGATAGTCAAGGCAGAATGAGGCAGCCGGGCAGGTACAATATCTGCTTTTGAAGGGTTCCACCGAACACCGTCTGGTACAATACTAACACAAAGACACAAACAGTATTATTGTCTCGAAAGAACAAGACGTTGATTTTGTGGGCACGTATTTGTGTAGGGCAGGCCAGTAAAAGGTTGAAATATTCAAGAGCCTTGGGGTATGTACATATGTATTCATATAAACAGTATATAACGAATTCAACACGTATTTTTTGAGACACATGAATTACGAATTTGGTAACAACTATATGGAATATTTTTACAAAACTAGGAAAGTCTGTGTCATGGTAGCTATTTTTTCACATACATAAATATAAATCGAATATTTTTATTATTGCATATGCGCAAACATTGGATTTTTTTCCCTGTCGGGAGTCAAAGATATTTTTTAACAGATTTTTTAATTATCTCAATAGAGACGAAGTTGGAATATTTATTGTAGGAGAACCGGGAAATCAAGGCACCTACAGGGCTTACGACCTGTCATCGGCTGGTTTACGTGATCACTTTATGCGCTTGCGCAACGTTCACCAATTATGCCTTTTAATGAGATCCCTATCAATTCATAATTAAAATTGAATTGATAGGGATCTCATTAAAAGGCATAATTGGTGAACGTTGCGCAAGCGCATAAAGTGATCACGTAAACCAGCCGATGACAGGTCGTAAGCCCTGTAGGTGCCTTGATTTCCCGGTTCTCCTACAATAAATATTCCAACTTCGTCTCTATTGAGATAATTAAAAAATCTGTTAAAAAATAAATATAAATGATTTAAATCGAATATTTTTTAATTGCATATACGCTAACGTTGGATTTTTTTCCTGTCGGGAGTCAAATGATATTTTTTTTTGACAAACTTTTCAACATCCCAATGCGAGACGAAGTCTTTTTTTGTAAATAATATCTTACCTGCGGGGAAATGAACCCGGATCGTCGCTAGAAATCAAAGGAACAACAATGTTGAATAATTTACGTAGGTATTCAATTCTAGAATAATGGCTAACCCTCAAATCAAAGTTTCAAACAATTAACAAAATAGTATACGAATAAAGCAGCTTTTGTGATTTTCGTTAAACAAATGTGTCTTATGTACAGTACAGTACAGTACCTACACTGTTCACAAATGTTTTGTACTGTTCACAACGTATTGTTTTTGTATCAATTTACGACATCAAATTTCCACAAACAGAATGTGATATGGGAGTGATACGTAATTGCATTTATTTAGAAAGCGATTCCAAATATGTATGTATGTATAGTTTATTACTGTTGACTATAATATTATGTTATAGCGAACGATATTATCATACATACATATATGCACATAGATAGGTAAGTATATGTAATGTCACATCAATATTTTGAGATTTAATATTATTGTTGCATTTTATCCTACCTACTTCCTTTCATACCTACAAATTTGCCTACAAAAATCAGTCATCATCAAGAGCACGTCGTGTGAACTTCGGACTCTCATCAAATCATGTAAAATAATTCATTCAAATCAAACATCGCCATCCAATTATTCATCAATTTAGTGTCTGTGAATATTGTGTGAAGTGAGCGTCAGGAGGCATTGGGAAAATTTAATTCTGTACCACACCAGGAAAGGTAGGTAAATATTCCTTCTTTTCCTTCCTCCCGTCACTGGGTAAAACCAGTGGCACACACAATTACAATATTATACATCTGATCTTCTTGCTATATCCCTACACTTTGTCTGTGCCAACTGTTGAGGTCAGCTCTCATCGTCTTTAAATTATAGGTCCTTCTGTCCTGTATTATGTCAACTAGTTGCATGTAACACATGAGATCCAACTGTCGATAGCGATAGTATGTATAGTTGAAGAATATGTACCAAACTATAAACCCATAAATACAAATTATTGAATATTTTCAGATATTTTGTTTTCTATACAACATATATTATGTAGGTATGTATGTATGTCAAGATAGGATAGTATGGAGGAAGTTCCTTTTTTCCTACCCAGAATATGAAAATAGCATGATGGTATGTATGTTTGGAGATGAAGTATCAAACTATTAAGTCTTCTTACATATTGTGTATAGGCGACTGCCATACAAAATGTATGAAGCGATGTCGTCACAAAATTGAGATCTTCTACTACAATGTTAATATTTTTTATAGAAAATTAAATTATCTAGTTGGGGTGTATCGGCTTTTTTTCGATAATTGTATAAGTTTTGGAAATATAGGCAGTTAAACTCATAAATTTATCATAAAAAAAATATTTTTCTTAATAAAAAATGTTCGGGAACCCTGGAATTTTTTTGAAAAAATTGATTTGATATTTTTTATTTTTCTATATTTGTACTAATTTTCAGCGTTCTAGCTTTTATGGTTTCTGAGATATATAGAAAAATAAAATAAAAATTAAAAAGTCGATAACCCCTGACTGAAACAAAAATTCAAAATTATGAGTATAAAAGTTTTGTAGGCCTGTAACTTTTTATATATTCTGAAATTTTGGGCTCTGTAAATTGAGCGGATCAAAAGTTATAAGGGGGACACACACACACAGACACACACACACACACACACACACACACACACACACACACACAGACACACGAAATGTTCTACTCCGAATTCTGAGTAAATCCGTGTATGGAACATATATGCTGCGAAGCCTCTAAGTTGGTGTTTTTTGAAGTTGGAAAAGCCGTGAAAAAAGTAGACCTCTGCATACAATTCTCGCGTATCCTGGCTTGAAACATTGTCGATATGTTAAGAGAACAAAGTTCTCCTGAAAAAATCGACAGTTGGATTACAATATTATATGTAAATCAAGAGTCGACAATCGCCAGATTTACGTCATTGTATAAAGACTACGAAACCACGGTAACCACGATTGGATAATATGAACCCTGAATAGTGGTGGTGATCGGAGATAACATTCTTCAAAGTATTGAAAATTAATATTTTAACACGTCTCTGATTTGAAAGCGTGATTTTTTAAATTCACTACGGAAGATTAGTAGAAATCTGGTCTTCCATTTACAGACACTTTTGCTGGTCGAAACCCTCCGATAGACACCTATAAAGTTAAATAAATTGCTATGTCCCTGTTAAAGGGGAGGTTTCCACCAACCAAAGAAAATATAAATGGAAGACGTAATTTCTAATAGTAGGTACTTAAATACAACAAAAAATCACGCTTTATATAATAATAGATGGGTCGATGGCAGAGCGGTTAGCGCATTGGATTAGTAATCCAGTGGTCGCGAGTTCGAATCCTGCCTCGACCGATATCGTTCACCTATAGCACAAGCATTTATGCTTATTTTTGGGAACGTAGGAAGATGTATAATATACATCTTCCTACATATTCAATAAAAAAAATGCTTCGTACTATAGCAGTATAGCTGACGCACAAAAATAGCAATTTCCAACACTTTGAAGGCTGTCATCTCTGAAACCCACCACTACTCAGTGTTCGTATTATCCAATCGATGTTAACTGCTGTGAAATGCTTTACATAAAAAAAATCAGCCTTTATATTATGACATATTTTGAAAGGTGCTGGCTCTTGATCTACATTTTGATGTAAATACGGTAGAAGAGGGCTGTTCAGGAAAATGTTGACGATTGATGGACAAAATCTTTACATAACATATTACTATATATACTAAATATTATATAATGTATGTACAAAATAAATATAGAATTATATAATGTATGTACAAAATAAATATAGAATTGTATAATGTATGTACAAAATAAATATAGAATTATATAATGTATGTACAAAATAAATATAGAATTATATAATGTATGCACAAAATAAATATAGAATTATATAATGTATGTACAAAATAAATATAGAATTATATAATGTATGTACAAAATAAATATAGAATTATATAATGTATGTACAATCTCTGCATGGATGGACACAAGCGAGAAGGCGAATAGGGCGCACTGCCTGCCATTCCCAATATGGAAGACACTGAACAGGCTGAGGGTGGGTGTGAGTGGCTGCAAGAGCAACCTGCACAGGTGGGGCTTCTCGACGGAGGATGATACCTTCTGTGATTGTGGGGCAGTGCAGGATGACGACCATCTGCTGTCCTGCCCAGAATTGAACGAGGGTTGCCACATGGACGACCTGATTAAACTTACCGACAGGGCGATTTCCGCCGCCACACATTGGAGTGGCAAAATCTGAGTTCCGGACTCGATAAGTAAGTAAGTATGTACAAAATAAATATAGAATTATATAATGTATGTACAAAATAAATATAGAATTATATAATGTATGTACAAAATAAATATAGAATTATATAATGTATGTACAAAATAAATATAGAATTCTTCTTCTTCTCTTGTAGATTGTGGATCTGTTCTCCCAATGAATGTAATTCCTTGGAAGTCGACATCCACCTTTCTATGAAATGATATGACCAACCTCGTTACAGACATAGTCCTAGCGAGGTATTTTAAGGACTAGTTGCATGTAACACATGAGATCCAACTGTCGACAGCGATAGTATGTATAGTTGAAGAATAAGTACCAAACCCATAAATACAAATTATTTATTATTTTATGATATTTAGTTTTCTATACAACACATGTACCTAGGTAGTCAAGATAGGATAGTATGGAGGTCAGTCTTTTTTTCCTACCCGGAATATGAAAACAGCATGATGGTATATGTATATTGTATGTTTAGAGATGAAGTATCAAACTATTAAGTCTTCTTTGATATTGTGTATAGGTGACTACCATACAAATTGTATGAAGCGATGTCGTCACTAAATTCAATTTTTATAAAAATTGTTAAAAAAAATTTGAGATGTAGGTACTGCTACAATGTTAATACTTTTTATATAAAATTAAATTATCTAGTTGGGGTGTTTCGGCTTTTTTCGATATTTTAAAAAAAATGGAAATATAGGCAGTTAAACTCATAAATTTATCATAAAAAAATACTTTTCTTAATAAAAAATGTTTGAGAAACCCTGGAATTTTTTTGAAAAAATCAATTTGAGATTTTGTATTTGTCTATGTTTATACCATTTTTCAGCGTTCTAGCTTTTGTGGTTTCTGAGATATAGGGAAAAATAAAATAAAAATTCAAAAGTTGATAACCCCTGACTGAAACAAAAATTCAAAATTCCGAGTATAAAAGTTTTGTAGACCTGTAACTGTTTATATATTCTGAAATTTTAGGCTCTGTAAATTGAGCGGATCAAAAGTTATAAGGGACACACACACACACACACACACACACACAGACACACGAAATGTTCTACTCCGAATTCTGAGTAAATCCGTGTATGGAACATATATGCTGCGAAGCCTCTAAGTTGGTGTTTTTTGACTTCAAAGTTGGAAAAGCCGTGAAAAAAGTAGACCTCTCCATACAATTCTCGCGTATTCTGGCTTGATACATTGTCGATATGTTAAGAGAACAAAGTTCTCCTGAACAAATCGACAGTTGGATTATTATATAAGTTTTTTTTATTAATTTTATTAATAAAAATATAGTTAAAATATTAATGTTATATTGCTTAATCCCTTGAGGGGATTATTGGCTGTGATCTTAATAATAACAAGATTATACTAAATTTTCCGCCCTACAGAGTCCGAAACAACCCGTGCCCACCACTTAGATCAACCATCGAGGATTTTTGTGTAATATGTACCTATTCTTTGGTTTTCTTTTTGAAATCCTCGATGGCTCCGCACTGCTTCAAACTGGCAGGCATGGGGTTCCAGACCTTGGGCAGCAACACATCGTCGGTCCTACGTCGATAGTCATTGTAGAATTTGTTAGTGCGTAAAAGTTTGTTGGTCACTGATCTAGTTTGTCTGTCGTGTGTTATTAGTAGTCTGTCTTTAGGTCTCAAAAAAGTCTCAGTGTTTGCAGGATTATGTTTCATAAGTGTTTGATTTTCTATTTCGCTTATATAATTTTCTCGTGTAAAATATTTTTTGTAATAAATAAAAAAAATAATTTTCCAGGGATAAAACCATTTATTCGCAATCAGTAGAATTCCCATTCGAGATGAAATACAATTTATCACTCCCCTAAGGAGAATAATGTATCTAAAAACAGTCAGATTTCCATTACTTATTAATAATATAAATGTATGAATGTATGTGTGTATGTATGATAATAAATTTGACCAAACCTTTCCCAGGATATAGAAGCTACGTACCTGGGTTGTGAGGAAATTGAAATATTAAATATGTGGTTTTATGAGTATCTACCTATTTTGTTTGTAGTATATTTGACCATAAAATATTGGAGGTCGCTGAAGAATTCTCTGTATATTTTGAGGTTCTCAGCAAAATTGAGGAACCAGGCACATTATAAAACAAAGAATCAAAAAGCGTGCAAACTGGATAGGCCATGTGTTGCGATATGAGGATCTTCTACACATCATCTTGGAGAGAATTGTTGAAGGAATAACTGACAGAGGGCGTCCCCGCCAATATCTAAAACAAGTGTGCGAGGAAATGAAGTGTAGGTACCTACTGAGTTGGAGACCGAGCGAAGTAGAGGAAGAGATGCATCGCTTTGGTGCCAACCAATATCCAAGATTGAAACCAAAGAAGATATTTGAGATCAATACTGTTGGTACATTAAAAACGATTGAATTTAATGTCGATAACTACCAACTCTTCATAGAATTTAAGGCTGACTATGGCACGGTAAACAGAGAAGGACTATACATAGCAATGGGTGAATTTAATATCACAAAAAAACTGATAAATGTAATAAAGCTCACAATGTCGAATGCCCAGTTAGAATACAAGAACATCTGTCTGAACTTCTACGATCTTATAATGAGCTAAGACAAGGAGAAACACTCGCCTGATGCAGGCTATCAAATTACTGATCATATATTTAATACATTTGTAGACATTTAAACTACTGGCTATATATTTTTATTGACAAACATTTTTTCAACGTCTCAATAGAGACGAGGTTGGGATATTGTAGACGAACCAGGAACTCGAGGCACCTACAGGGCTTACGACCTGTCATCGGCTGGTTTACGTGATCACTTTATGCGCTTGCGCAACGTTCACCGATTATGCCTTCTTATTGAGTTCCCTTAACAATGTAATTTTTGAAAGTTCTATATAATTGAATAGTGTGTAACATTTTACCTGTAAATAATGCATCATTCAGTAAAATTACATCGGGTCTAAAATGAGGAATTAGTTTGTTAATATTACCAAAACCTACTTAATAGTTTTTTTTATAAAAAAAGCCACAACAATTATTGGAGATTCAAAATAATATTACATACTTACACCATCATGCAGAGCCTCTATCCGGGTACACAAAGAGAACCGAGCGCCATACCTATGGATTTTTTATTTAAATAACATTTTAGAATTTTAAGCGCCCTTTTTAAGACTACCGCCCTGACTTCTTGTTCCTGATTGTTCTATGATTTATCCGGCCCTGATCATGATCCTTCAAAGAAACGGCTTAGTTACATGAAAGCAATAGGTACACAGAACCGCAGATTATACAGCCTGAGGACGAGAAGAGCCGACCCCAATAGCCAATATTTGCACTAAGTTGGGACATTGTAGTGTCAGGAAGAAGATGAATATTTTTTGAAATTTACAATAAAATGCCTAACAGGAGTTTCGCCGTTTATATCAATATATATAATTTTCTGTACGTGTGTATGTCACTGAACTCCAGGACCGATTTTTTTTATTATCATTTTCGGGTGTCCCGTAAGTTGGATAATCGAAAATACTACAGGTATACTACAGAAATACAACAAAATAACATCTTACACAGTTCACGACTCATTCTGAATGTTACCTTTTTTACATGAGGCGAGTGTGTGGTCATACACGAATGTGTCGTAAAGTAATACACCCCACATTGTGGGATATGCCGTGATGGTATGCATGAAGTGCTTATTCTGTAAACTATTTTTTTTCATTAAATTCACCGTGTACGTTTTGGAATTAGGCTACCCGGTTATCCCGCACGTTTAAGGTGGTTGGAGAAAGCTGATATAAAAAAAAGGTAGCGTTCGGATTCCTTAAGGTTTTTAGACGATCCTTCCAAATCCTATATTTCTTCAAATGAGATTTACTACTTTCCTGTTTCAAAAAAAAAATATGTAGGTATTATATATATTCCCGCATTTCGTAAAACATGTTACCTTCTTCGTACGGGGCGAGCTGAGTATTTTTGAGGATACGTGCTCCAGCCCGAGTACAAAATATTCATGAGAATGTCATAAAAATACCTCGTCAAAAACAGACTAGAGATGTGTAGTCTGTACATACAAGAGTAGGTATACCAGGGCTGTACTTACAGTTTTTGGCGCCTTCATTTTCTAGTGTAGTAACAGGTCCCCCCAATATTGACTATCACTCTGAGAGTAAATATTACATATTACTATCTACAGCGCCTCGAAACATCTCCTCCACAGCTTTAATCCCCGTCCGTTCTTCTTCTTGTCGTCTCGGTCAACACATATGTGCCTAAATGTCCATCCGCTCTCAGAACGCCACAAACTCTTTTGCGTCGTCCTCTAGGTGGACTCGTTCATTAATAATTGCCCAATCGTTCATTAATAAATGGTCAGGAGGCATTGGACATGCTAGGAGGTGCTCGCTGTCCTGCGTTTGTCCTGTCCGTTTTGCGTAGCAGTGAGATCTACTTTCTGTCAACGTCCCGTTTTTTTTTGGGTTCGCACTCTTAAACTTGATCTCCAGGTATGTATATATCCTTAAAGTTGATCAGTTGGAAATGCTGCAGACGTTTTAATCGTCAACCGTGGCGAAGGTTCTTTTTTTGTAAGGGGTGAAGCCCTATAAGAAGAATCGTAATACTAAGAGTGGGGGGGGGGGGTGTAACGAAACTGCTAAGAGCGGCCGCACACTGGGTCAATAGTGGCTGCTAGAGCAAAAGAAATAGTTCGTGGCTGCCACAGCAAAGCAAATCGTGGACGCCACAAGTTGTGGACCTAATATTTCATTCCTATACTATGTATGGTATGGACTGGACTCCTTTGAAAGAAAAGTATTACGCAGAATATATGAACCTATTAACGAAGGTCAAACATGGCGTAAAAGATATACCTAACACCGAGCTCTATGATCTTTACCAGGACATCAGCGTAGTCAAGTTCATTAAGATCAACAGACTACACTGGTTGGGACATTAACACCGTATGAATGACCTGGAGCTCCCAAAAAGGGTGTTGTCTAATGACCCAACCGTAAGAAAAAGCGTAGGGAGACTTAAACTACGATGGTTGGACGCGTTATAGGGCAGCAGAACTGGAAGCAGCTAGAACCCATCAAGGGTTGGGACGCTGAGGATGACGATGTATGGTATCTATGCAAGATCCACTAGTGGTTTAGTCAAGCCATCATCATCAGTAGCTCCACAGCCCAGGATGGGCCTTGGCCTCCTCAAGAAATCGTCTCCATTGCACCATATCCATGGCCTTTTCTATACAATTCCACACACCGGTTATCTGAAGCTCCCTTTCATCTCCATCCATCCATCGTAGTTTAGGTCTTTCCACACCTCCTCTTCCGTTCGGACGTGTTATGAGGATTCTTTCCGGTATCTGGTCATCGTCCATATGATGTACGTGTCCTAACCAGCGGAGCCTCCCTATTTTTATGATATTTGGTTCCTTGAATAGGTTCTGTAGTTCGTGTTTATACCCGATTCTCCACGTGCCTTGATATAGCAAGGCCCCTTAGTCTTTATATTGCACAATAGATCAAACAAAATCGCAGTGCGGGGGCGTAGAGTCCCACTCCTAACTAATAATAAGGCACCTTAGTCAAGCCACTAAATAATTTTTTTCCTCTATAACTAGGCTTTCCTGTAGCCGCCACTAGTGACCCAGCGTGCGACTGCTCTTAATTTCCCTCGGTTTCGGCGCCTGGCGCACTAAATTCAAAAGGTGACTACTTTCCTTGCATATATTTGGCTCCCCATATTTTTCAGTGCCTTGCACAACCGCGCCGTTGGAACCAATGGTGGATTACAGCCCTGCGAGTATATTCAATGACATAATAATACACTATGCCCGCTTTCGAAAGAATTTTATTATTCATATAAAAACATCAACTTATTCATACATACAATGGATCATTTCACCAGCAACATAATGTATGAAGTTGATTCCCTTATATGTATATTGACAGATACCATTCGAAGAAAATGTATTCAAAATATTTGGGTATTGAGTTAAAATAAATAGGTTGTAGATAGATAAAATAATAAAGTTTTAATTTGAGAAATATTGATAACAGGATATTGATATTTAACAGGATATTGCGTAAAATATTAGGCCCAAGACCAGGAAATGCGGCAGGTACCTGGAGACCACGAAGCAATGAGGAAATTCGTGCATTGACAGGACAACCTTTAATCACCAGCGAAATCAGGTCCAGAAGATTAGCTTGGATTGGACATGTTGTCAGATCAGGGAAAGAATGAGCCACAAAACGTATCCTGCAAAATAACCCTGTGGGCAAGAGACCTCTGGTAAGACCAAAACAGAGATTGATGGACAATGTTACCCGAGATCTGAACGTGCTGAATGCTTGTGATGACTGGGAGTCCACTGCAGCTGACAGGAAGGCTTGGAAAGCTATTGTCCAGGAGGCTAAAGCTTTACCGGAGTTGTATGGCTATCGGGAGTAAGTAATTTGAGAAATTGATGTAAATATATACACACTTCAAAATCACTTCAAATCTACTCTAACTCCTAACGCTGAGGAAGGAAAATGATTTTTCCGTAGTGAAAATTTTCAAAGTTTTTCCAAAGAAATTTTTTTTATTTTTTTGCAGTCCATTTGAAAAGTGTTACAAAACTGCATTTTTATTTTTCGAAATTAAATAAAATCAATCAAGTTATACCAGTTTATATCTGAAAAGTGATATTTTAGTAAAGTGCCGCTTTTGGTGATGGGTATGTGTTGTTTATTTATATACCATTAGAAAGCCCATCAAATTAGGTACAAAAAACCTCGCGGGATCAATGTTCTATCTTACAAGGTTTTAAAGTTATCTATGAAAATAAGCTTTTTCTCATACTAAATAGAGCTCTGTTGAGCCCTACCCACATACCTACACTATATATGTACATAATATACAAAGAACATTTAAATATATATACAATTATAAAAGTGTCTTACCAGCAAAACATACAGTCATTCATACAAATTATTATCTAATAGTATCCTACATATATTTACGGCAAACCATTTTTACCAAAATTATTTAAGATGAAATGTAAAATCTGTAACAGCGAAATAATTGCCGAAGACAAAATTACTTGCAAGACTTGTGAACATTATTTTCATTTTGCCTGCTGTGGTATGAACGAGCAAAATTTCAGAAAGATGGGTCATAAGAAGCATACTTGGAAATGCCAATGGTGTAAATTTCCTCAAATGGCCGCAACAAACTCTGAGAGTATATCCATCATAACCAAGGGACAATCAACACCTGTCGGCCATACCGGCACAGAGTCTATTAAATCAGCCCAGTTGCAACCAACAAATGCTGATTTAATGCTGATGCTTACGTCGCTGAGAGATGATTTTTCTATGATCTTTAATGAGTTTCACACCTTTAAGGCTAACGTTGAATCAAGTAAATTAATGATGGACATGCTTATTGAAAAGTCTAAGGTTGTGGAGTCTAAGCTAAATCTGATTGATGAGATCGAGAAAAGAATTGAAGCGAATGAGGAAAAGATGAAATCATTTGAAGCAACATTGGAGAACCTTAGTATAAAGAGTCATCGAGAGGAGGCTCTTGAGGAGGAGGTTGTTTCACTCAGGTCTGCGATTGAACAACTGACAAGGGATGGCAACGATAGAGAGCAATATCAACGTTTAAGTAACTTGGATTTCCGGTGTACCTGTGGTGAAGGATGAATCCATAAAGGAAGTTATTAACAAAATTGCATCTAAGCTGGATGTTGCTTTAACTGATTCCGATGTCGTCTTCTGCCATAGAGTGTCTTCGTGGAGTGAGCACAAAAATACTCCCCATAAGATAGTGCTGAAGTTTAAAAACAGAGATATAGTTGACAATTTTATCTCAAATGTTCGAAAAAACAAAGGTTTGACTACCAAGGATCTGAACTACAATGGAGCCGAATCCAGAATATTTTTAAACTACCATCTTACTCCCACTAATAAAATATTGTTCAAACAAGCCAGAAGCAGTGCCAAGAACAAGGATTATCAGTACTGTTGGATAAAGCGATGCTGCATATATTATATATAAGGAAGAACTCCCAGTCACCTGTTATAACTATAAAAAAGGCTTCGGACTTGAATAAAATACTGTGACTATACACAAATCAGCAAACGCTTGTCAATGGACTGCCATATAATATCTTGTTTTTTATTTTTTTTGCATTGCTTGTTTTCTTCATTTTTTCATGTTTTTTCTTTTCTTATTTCTATTCACTTATATGTTATGCTTCTTATCTCACTGTGCTCAAACTCCCTCCTCAAAATTTTCCTTCCTTAATAGCGTGGGTGCGTACTATCACTTGGATGCGGGAGTAATGAATTTGGTCATAATATCGGATTTACATTTATTAGATTCATGACAAATTTAAATATATTATACTATCAAAATGTAAGAGGTTTAAGAACGAAAACGCATGCTTTTTTCAATAATGTTTTAAATTGCGATTACTATATAATATGCATCACGGAGACGTGGCTCAATAATAATATTTACGATAATGAACTTTTTGATAAGAGTTATAACGTTTTTAGAAGGGATCGTGATTACGATGAAACAGGTCAAACTCTGGGTGGAGGGACACTCATAGCCACAAAATCCACATTATTAACTGAGCTAAATTGCAACTGGTCAAGTGGTGGCGAGGAGGTGTGGATTAACATTCGCTCGAGAGATAAACAGGTAGGTAAGGATTAATGTTTGTTGTGTTTACTTAACCCCATGTATAAATCATAAAAACATTCTAAAAAAAAATTCCGATAACACTTCAACACTTATTTTGAACAACCCTGATGACACATTTATAATAATAGGTGATTTTAATTTAGGTGATTTACCTTGGACCTTCTCAGAAACAGATAACTCATATTATATGCTATTAGATAACTCTAGCATTTCAGGTACACTTTTTAGAGACTTTCTCTCATACACCAATCTAAAACAGTTTAATGGGATAAAAAATGTAAATGACAGACTTCTGGACCTAGTTTTGGGTTCTAACCTTAACTGTAAGGTCATGGAGTGCACTAATCCATTATCAAAACTAGATATACACCACAAAGCAATAGAAATAACTTATACTATTAAGAAAGATTTATATATGAAATGTACTCCAAGAACTAGTAAGCTCTTTCATAAGGCCGATTACCCTTCAATTAAAAACTGTTTATCTCGAGTTGACTGGGAAACTCAGTTTCATGGCATGGACGTTGATGGGGCGACTGAAGAATTTTACTCAGTTTGGAACAAATGTGTAGCAGAACACGTACCAATTAAAACGTTTAAGGGACAGGATAGATTCCCCTTGTGGTACTCAACTCCTTTAAAAAAAGTGATCGCTGAAAAATTAAATGTACATAGAAAGTGGAAGAAATCTGGCGCGGCGATCGATTATGATGAGTACTCTTTGTTGCGACGTAGACAGAAAAAAATGCAGTTCGAATGTTATAACAATTATATTGAACAAACAGAAAAGGCAATTTTATCTGATCCGAAGGCCATATTCAACTATATAAAGTCTAAGAAACCTAGTTCAGGATATCCGCATAGTATGTTTTATGGTGTAAAAACTACCTCCGATCCTCATGTTATGATTAAGCTTTTTGGCGACTTCTTTCAATCTACGTTCGAACTCGGATCTTCTATGATGCCTGATGTCCATTGCAAAAACATATTGAATCTCAGTAAAATTAATTTCGAGAAAGATGAAATTGAGAAAAAATTAAAGCATTGGATTTAAACAAAGGCCCTGGTCCCGACGAAATTCCCTCGATATTTATTAAAAACTGCGTTGAAGAACTGACTGAACCATTGACATTCCTTTTTAGATTATCCTTTCGCACCGGTAAGTTCCCAGCCTTATGGAAAAAATCTTTCATAACACCAATTTTTAAATCAGGAAATAAACAAGATGTTAATAACTACAGGCCAATATCAAAGCTCTCAATTTTTAGCAAATTAATGGAAAGAATTGTCGTTGACCAGCTCGTACCTGAAATTAAAACTTTCATTATCCCTAACCAACACGGCTTTTTCTCCGGTAGGTCAGTGGATTCTAACTTATTGCAGTACAGTGATTTTATCATCGACTCAATGGGAGATGGAGGTCAGGTAGACGCCATCTATACAGACTTCTACAAGGCTTTTGACAAGATTTACCATGGCATTTTAATACACAAATTGGAACAATATGCCATTCATGGTGATTTGTTGAGGTGGTTGTCCTCGTATGTGATGAATAGATCACAAGCGGTAGCTATAAATAATATCCACTCAAAATTAAGATCCTGCACATCAGGGGTACCACAGGGCTCACATCTTGGTCCAATTCTTTTTATACTTTATGTATAAACTTATCAACTTGTTTCTGTTAGCGAAAGTGAGGTTTTAGACCAGACAGAAAAACAGAAACACGTTTTTATAATATTAAACTGTCCTTTTACCGGACCGATTCTTTATTGAAGGATAAATAAAAAAATTACAATGTTTCAATGTGACTTACAACTAGGAAGTGACAGGAAGAGGATATATATAATCCATAGACAAAAAATCAAAATGGAACATTGCTCGTTGATATTTCAACAGTTTCCAATCATCTGAATTCTTAGTCTATGCGGATGACATAAAAATCTTTAAAAAAATATGTATTAATGCTGACATAGTTGCGTTGCAAGCGGATCTCGATCGTCTGTATGAATATTGTAAGAATAATAAATTGTTTTTAAACACTAAAAAATGCAACTCCATATCGTCTACCCGTTCTAGAAATCCCTTACTCACAAATTATTATATCGATAATGAGAAATTAGAAAGAAAAACCGAAATCAAAGACCTTGGAGTGATACTTGACAGTAAACTGACTTTTAATTCCCATATCGGTAATGCTTACAAAAAATTAAATTTTATAATACGGGTATGTAAGCCCTTTAAGAATACTACCACTGTGAAAACCCTGTAGGTACTGCTCATATGTGCGCAGTTGTGTTGAGTTTGCTTCAGCCGTTTGGAATCTTCAATACATAACACACATAGACAGAATCGAAACCATTCAAAACAAATATTTAAAACATCTTGACTACAGGAACCGACAACATCATAATGACCTGTCTCTTTCCCGAATACGCCACAAGTTAATGTCCTTGGAGAACAGACGAACTGTATTTGACATGACATTCCTGTACAAAATAGTGAACAGTAATATTGACACCGATGCACTTCTTGCGAAAATTCCCTTCAACATACCGACGAGACAAACTAGAAAAAAATATACATTCAGACTTCCCATCTGTGGCACAAATTATGCACAGCACTCTTTTATATACAGAGCATGCAGAAATTATGATTCTTTCTTCCATGACATTGATCTCTTCAACTCATCACATAGAAGATTTAAATTATCCATTTTGGCCACGTTCCCTCATTGCTCTGAGTGATCTTATGCACATTTCCCATATCGTCCCATTTCCTACAGCAAATAATATTATGTTACTGATTGTTTTTTTCCTCAATTCATGTTTTGTTAACCAGTAATACTCATCAAACATTTTTGGCTTATTTGTTGTATTAATGTCTGCTTGTCTTATGTACTAAATTGGCTGTATGTTTGTCTTCAATAAATAAATTATCAGCAGTGAGCACATGTAATACGAAATCGAAAAAGTGGGCTTATTAAAGTAGAAATACTTACCTACATTATCCGTAATTTATTATATTGTTAATTTTTTTTGTACATTTCTCATTTTTTTTAAATATATAAATAAATAAAAAAAGTATGTCCTTGTAACAGGTACATATCCATCATCACGCATTCTCTAAACTAAGCATAAATGCTTGGTGAATGAAATTGGTCATGGTAGGATGCGAACTCGCGACCACTAAGCTAAGCATGTTAACCACTCTGCCACCACCCATCATATGTTTATTATAAATTGATTCTCAGGCAACTAACAGGCACCATTATTATTATTTAATACGCACCCACATGTTGCCACATTCTGATGCTTATCGTCTCACAGATCCAGACTGAAACACAATAATCAAAAATTGTGTCTCCACCGGGAACCAAAGCCGGGACCTCTGGCTCAGGTATCAGATATGCAGCCAACTGAGCCACAAACGCTGACATTTATAAATGTATGGAATAAGGATAAAAATAAACAGACAAAAAATTCAATTTATTTATTTCGAGAAGTAAAATTGTATATAAAAATAGATTATACTATGTATAAAAAAAAGGATTAAATTTTCTATGTTTTGTATTCTGATACCATGGCTGAAATATTTTAAATGTCATACGCCATTCGTTCTATGTAATCTTTTAGGTGTCATTTGGGTTCAGAAATGGGGTTTATGAGTCAAGTGTTCATCTAATCGAACTGTATATTTCCAATCAAATATCTTATATGTAAAATGTGTATAAAATGATATAAATAAAAAAAAATGGATCAATTGTGACTTACGTAAATGACACATCCACTGAAATTAAACGAAGGATATTTACTGCAAACAGATGCTTCTTTGGTCTGAGAAGAGATCTGGCATCTCGGATGATGTCTAGAAAAACCAAAGTCACAATCTACAAAACGTTGCTACGCCCCGTACTAACTTATGGTTCTGAATGCTGGGTATTGAGTAAAAAAGATGAATTGTCTCTACTAGTGTTCGAGAGAAAAATACTCAGAAGGATATTCGGACCTGTGCAGGTAAACGGAGCTTGGAGAATACAACGCAATGATGAGATCTACAATATTTATAATGAGCCCAACTTATAAATGTGGTAAAAATAGGGAGGCTGCGATGGGCAGGACAAGTGGAAAGAATGGGCGATGAAAAAGTACCAAAAATGATCCTGCACACAAAGCCACAAGGTAGACGAAACGTTGGTAGACCCAAGCTCCGATGGCTGGATAGCGTGCAACGGGATGTGGCGGCTGTTGGTGTAAGGGACTGGAGGGGAGCTTGTCAGGATAGAGGGAGATGGCGAGGGAGACCATAAAAGACCGGATTGGCCACAGCATCAAAATGTTTGTTTCTGTGTTGGGGTTTAGTTTCTGGGAATACCAGCTACAACGGAGCTTTCGATACCACAATGGTCGCTTCCCCTCAGCATCTTGAAGAAGCCGTTGTCGCCCCAGTCGCTGTTCCAAGAGTTAGCGATGAGCCAATACGGGGTTTCATTCTCTACGCCCCATCCCAGGATCTTGATTGCGTGACCACCTGAAAAAAAGCATTTATGAGGAAATGGAAAATAACAAACAAATAATCTTTTGTTTTCTCTTCTCTTATTCATGCATTAGAATGACGTCTAACATTAAGAACGTCCAGCAGCTCACACAATAACAATTCTTTAAGGAAATTATATAGAGCTAATTCTGATAGTGGTTTTGGTGAAAAAAGACTTATTATGTGGAATTGGTCAATCTTCGTGGTCGCTCAGTCAATTTGATATCTGACTCCTGAGCCAAAGATCGAAGATTTGAGTCCGCTCACGATCTATTTTATTACCAGTTTCAAAGCGATCGTTCCTCCATCAGGACATTATGACAACAGACTCGATAACAGCATGTTTGCTATAGAATCAATGATCAGCTTAGAAATGGGTCATATAAAATAGTTAATTCGTGATTCAAACGAACACAAATGTTTTAAAATATTCTACAAAGTTTCAAGACATTGTCATCACCATTTTCAGTGTGACAAACCCTTGGTGGAACTAAACTGCATGCATGAAACTTCATCATCTTTCTCTGTCACTGGCTGCCAGTGGCAGAGCAGGATGCAGGGTTTTCAGTTTCTCTTATCCACCAGACAATATTTAGACATGGCAATAATTAAACTATACATACCCAGTTCTTTGCCAGTGACATGTTTGTATACACCAGATTTATACTGCAGTAAATCTTCATAAACTATGAAAGCTCCTTCAACAGGTCCATTCTTGAATATTTCCTGCCTGATCTTGTCTTGTTGACTGGAGACGCTGTATATCTTGGCACCGTAGCGCTTGTCTTTCTCAAATGGAATGTTGTACCCACTCTCACACTCGTTTTTACAAGATGGAGTGCCACCTCCTGCAAACACATTGTTTTTATTTCAACATAATACCCCCTATTCAGTAACTATTGGAACTAAAATAGGAACATACTAAAATTGTAGATTTTAGATTTACGGTCTTATTTCAGCGTTATAAAATATCGACTTGGACTAAATGGAATAGGAATGTACCTTTATTGGCCGGAACGTCCTTAAAAATTTACTGAATTAGACGTATTTTGAATAATTATGAAAATGATGAATATTTCAAAATTTTCATAATATTATTCATAATATGTCTGATTCAGTAACTTTTTAAGAAGGTTCCGGCCAAAATAGGTACGTTCCTATTCCATTTAGTCCAAGTTTATATTATATAATGCTGAAATAAATCACTTATAACCATAAATCTAAAATCTACAATTTTAGAACGTTCCAAATTTAGTTCCAATAGTTACTGAATACGAGTAATATTTAAAAAGTGTAGTTTTCCGTTCGTACTGAACACAGAATGTACAGAGCTGATAAACAACTTTAGGCCAGGGGATTGGTACATAAAGTGGGGTGGAACGGTGGTATCCCAAATACATTAAATTTTTAAATATAAATTATATATTAATGACACATTTACATATATAGCAGTAAAAGTATTTGCTTTTCGAAATTTAAATCTCTTTGTTAACTACAACATGTAGTGTTGAGTACTGTTTCAATTTTCATTACGAACCATTCCGGAAATATTCAAATACGTTATATTGTTTGCCACCACATTATGGTGGCACAGTCAAGCGGTGTGTACCATGAAATTTTGCTTTTGTCATGTCTATAGATAATTGGTCTGTGGTACCGAACTCATATACAATGAATAATTTGATGAGTAAGTGCAATGCAATTCATTTTTCATATATCTATACACTGTCTCTCGACAAGGGCGTAGCCAGCCCAAGGTCCAGGGGGGAGGGGGGGGGGGACAATTTAACCCATTCATAGGCTATTCTCCGTATACCCTATATTATGGAGGATGAGAAAAATATGAATTGTTACATTTCTTGTTTCATTTCTGCCCCCCCTTGGCGACGCCCTTGTCTCTCGAAGATACATTTGGAGATCACTGGAAGGGATGTTGTGACTCTGTCAGATTATTAAGAAAAATAAACGTTCAGGGCTCTCTTTAAAACATTTGATATTAATTGAAAAAATAAATATCTCTTCAAGGCAAAAGCCACATATCTTTATATTTTTATTGACAATAACATCTCAATAGAGACGAAGTTGGAATATTATAGAAGAACCAGGAATTCAGGCACCTACAGGGCTTACGACCTGTCATCGGCTGGTTTATGTGATCATTTTATGCGCTTGCATTCATCAATTATACCTTTATTGAGTTCTCTTATCAATTTAATTTTTGAAAGTTCTATATATGTGAATAATGTGTAAACATTTCGCCTGAATAATACGAAATTATACTATTGCCATCTATGAAGTAACGAAGAAACCTTTTTGTAAAGCCATCTATTGAGAAGTTGATTTATTTGTAAACAGTGAAAGTAACAGTCCTTGTAAATTCATATTATCGAATTATTATATTTATATTATTGAATAAGTTATATTAATATTATCGAATCGAACGCCTAAAGTGCAAATGATGATTTTTCAATTATTAGTTTGTGAGATGTCAAAAAAAAACTGTAAAACAAAATTTATGTGTTTTCAGAAGGCCATATCTCCAGAATGGTTGATTTTTGCTTATGTATTCATTGAATTTTTTTTTAATTTTTCATCTTCTACCAATATTTTACATATACAACACAGCACAACACCCTGTATATGTGTGATCAGATGGTTAGGTGGAGTGTTCCAGGCTAATCTAGTCCACAAACACAGGTGCAATTTCATAAATTCATAGTGCCTAATATAATTATCAATAATTATAGTAAATACCTTCTTTGCATGGTGGTCTTGTGCCGTTGACATGATGTTCACACGGTGCTACTTCGTACGGTTGGCATCCCTGTTTTGATCCGTAACTTCCTCCCGACACCAGACCTACATTTGCCCAATACTCCCAGGCAGACTCTTTAGACAAATCAAAGTAAAAAGAGATTAAGAATTATAATAACAAGATGTATTTTATTAGCGACGTTTAATGATTCAAGATCATTCCAAGGGATACATAGAAAACTATCTATCTCTTTTCTTCATGTACAATAATGTGAAATGCTATGCCATCGACCTTAAGTTTAGCGTAGTATTTGGCTAGTGATATCTTTGCAACTAAATTACTAACTTAAGAATACTAAATACTCCATTAAGGTTAGGAGTTAGTTACCTAGGACTGTGTATTCCGGTCTAAGGTCCGAATGCAGAGTCCGACCTTAATACTAACCATGTTTTCATTGCACCGTCGCTCACTTAAGTTAGGAGATCACGTGGCTTCCTAACACGAGGATGCTACCAAGTTTTTGTATGAGAATTTGCGTTACAGAGACATATCGAAATACTTGCAGAGACATAGCGCATGAGCGTTGGCGTTAACTAACATTTGAAGATGAATTTAACTGTCAAAAGTGGTTTAATACTAAAATACGAAATGTTTTCAATGGATGATGATTTTAGTGACTTCGTCAAATATTTATTTGCTAATTTAAATTAAATACCAAACAGAGTATTCAGCGATCTATACGAGATGCCGAAAACTCTCTGGAATTTCAGAAAAATCGTGACATCGAGCTGTCAGTGTGAAGTTGGTTACATATGTTGGTGTTGATATGTCAAAAAAAAAACAATTCAAACGTCAGTCTAAACCCATAGAAAAATATCTATCTCTTTTCTTCATACACAATAATATGAAATGCTACACCATAGACCTTAAGTTTGGCGTAGTATTTAGTTAGTGATGTCTCTGTGACGCAATCGCTAACTTAAGAATACTCAATACTCCAGTGAGGTTAGGAGCAGTGGCGGCTGCTAACTAATAATTTTAACGGTTCGGTGGAGCAAAACAAAAACACTTATTTATTTTTTGTAGGAAAGCTTTGATCTTTTATACTTACGAACTCTTAATAACTCGCATATTAAAATCCTGTATTGTCTGAATCAACTTTCTTTCGGTGATCAGCAGACAATGCGTTGAGACGGTCCTGGATGTGTCATGGTGTTTCTTAAACATATATTTATTCTATTTAATGTGGAAACATAACGTTCACTCTCAACGGAAGTCGTGGAAATTGTACATATTAGTTTAACGGATTGTGAAGAAGACTCGGCTAGACCATAATTTAAAAACAGTTGTCAAATTGAAACCTTTCTAAAATCGTCAAGATTCTAAATTGTGCAAAGTTTATTTTCAACATAACACAAAAATCCACACAGAATTCAATAATTCTCAGTCATGTAGAAAAAATATACAATATACAATACATAATTTATAATCAAACAAACTATTTAAACAACAGTGAAATGCGCGCTGCCTAACAAAGAATCGGCAAACTACATAGCTTAGCGGTGCGGCGCGCCAAAGTCCTCTAGCATTCGTATGAAATATCTATCATTTCACGAGCCAGTACGTTATCTAAGTTTCCATACATTTGTTATAGAATCTGTGGTGCGCTTATAAAAACGCACCGCAGGTCTCTCACAGAGGCATAAATTCAGGCGTTTATTTAAGTCAAGCGATACTCGAATTTTTTGTATTCATTCTGGTACTTACGTGACAAGTAATTTGGTATTTGTTTAAACATGTTTGTTGATACATAATTTGGTTTATGCTTTTATTTTATTTCACCGGTTCAGCGCTCCAGCGCACCTAAGGAGCATCCGCCATTGGTTAGGAGTTAGTATTTAGTTACCTAGGACTGCATTCGGGTCTAAGACATGGCTCTGTGCTTTATTAACGTCTCTCTAACACATTGATATGCTGATACCTGGAAAACCTCCATTACAGCCATAACCGCATGATTCACAACATGTGAGCAGATCTTCTGAAGATATCCTCACATGATCCTTGCCCTTGGAGTGAATACATATTCTATCAGAAATGGCCTCAGCGGCTCCGAAAGCCCAACACGATCCACAGGAGCCCTAAAATATAAAAAAAAATTATTATTTTTTTGTCAGTCTTTATATACATAGATACGAATCGAGAAATCAGTCACCTACAGGGCTTACAACCTGTCATCGGCTGGTTTACATGATCACTTCAAATTCTTGTGTAACAGTAATCAATTGTCTTATTATTGAGTTCCCTTAATAATTAATAATCCAAATTCGAAACATGAACCAATATAATATTATGTTGTGTGGAATTATCAATTGTTTGAAAATAAAACACTATCGCCATCTATGAGAATGACTACAAAACTTTTTCTAACGAGAAATTGTTGAGAATTAGTTAGTAAACAATGAAAGCCACGATCTTTATACTTGAGATGACAATGCTTTTGCATAGATGTCTCCCCGGAATTGCGCTAGAATAATAAATTAATTTTTAGTTTGTTTACATCTTAGGTACGTTAATGTAAATTGAATATTATATGATGGTATAATATCCAATCATTATTTTAATATTTTGGGAATCGAACCTGGGAAGCCAGTACAACAGTAATATAGCATAGGTTTGATAGCTTAGCGATAGACAAAAAAGTTGCTTGTTATATTGTGATTTTTTCTTTTGCAAAGAAGGTGTCTATGTTAAGAATAAAATAATTAAATTTTACAATAAAATGACTATTTCTGAAACACAGTCAGTGAAAAGACTTTAGACCCTCATTTCTTAAATAAATATTTCAATATATAACCTGATCTCTGACTTCTTGAAGTGTGGGACAATTGGGCCAGTTTTCCCTGCTGTCAAAGTTCTCTGGAAGATCTGACACTCCCAAAATTTCCTCTTCCAAGACGGGCAATATTTTCTTGTGAGGAATTACTCCCATAAGCCTTAAAGAAACAGAAGTCATTTGAGAGAAAATGGTGATCTGAAGTTTTATACTAATGAAAATATAACATTTTTTTGAAAGGAAAAACAAACATTATAGTTTTTATTTATTTGATGTATTCACGGTATTGGGGCCAGTACATTTTTGTCTCGTTCAACGTAGGTACTTGTTTTTACCTAACTTTTACCCAACTCCAATCAGGTAATTGCAGCAGCCCTGCTCTGTTTTGCTTCACTTATATCGTCTTATCACGCATTCCTTCACAAGAGATTTATTCTACTTAGATATATGCATCTTCTGCTTTTGCAAAAAGTCAACATTTTTAATTTTAATAATTACCTTTTGACGTAATCATAGTTGATGTCCTCCCGAAAGTTTCTTCCAGCCTTCCACGTCGTCTGCATGGAGTTGATAATGTTCACAAATTCATCTGAAAGCGGATGGGGGACATTGGCTGACAGAGCTATCGGTATCAGAAACAGGAATATCCCCGACAATAGTCCAGCTGTGGACTTCATCTTGCCGACGACACAATCAAATTAATATGAGCTGTAAATAAAAAATGTACCTACATTTTATTTAAGCGTATATATTAAATGGCCCGTGCGCTACACCGCCTCGGGAGGGAATGGGTTAAGTTAAATATTGCGACATAAATACCATCACGCCATGTCCCTGTTATTGGGTAGGCAGAGATAACTGAGCACCATACACTTCTATCTTTGCATAGGTACATTCATCGCCTCACCCACATTCATACATGTTCATCTGTTATTTACACTTCTAATAATAATAATAATATGTTTTCTTCTTTCAGAATATAGTTCACGGTTGTGCCAATATTTTCTTGGCCATCCCCTACCTCTAATTCTATTTATTTCAGCTCTATAAATTATCATTGTCAGTCATTCTTTGTCAGGGTCGAAATGTAATAAACTACTTGAAATATAAGAAGTATCAACCTGGCAACATGTGAACCCTGGGTCAATGAGAAAACGACTGCTAGTGCTAACCGGAGGTGGTATGAAGAAAGCACATTCTCCATTGCCAAACAATCATGGCCAAAATATGATCTCAGAAGAACCAGAGAAATACTCACGTTCAGAAGACACTCAATTGCCAGTCATATTGGTATTAACGGGACACGTTGTTTGAAAGGAAGATATTAAGGAAAATCTTTGTCCCAACTAAAAATAAAATGTTATTTTCTTACATAATAAAATTTCGATACAAATTACAATTGCGAAAAATCCTAACAATTGCAGAATAGACGTAATTTTTAACATAAGGAAAAACGACATTCTATGTTTACCAGTTGATAAATATAATAATAGTAAATTTTAGTATAGTAATAGTAAAAACATATAAAAATTAATACATCTAGTATAAACAAAAAGTATATAATTTTTTTTAAACAATAAGTATGGTACAAAGTATGACAATCAATTATAAAAACATGTAAAACTAGGGAGAACATTAATATTTTTTAACTATGTATTCAGCACCTAGTCTGATAAGAGCCTAGTCAGCCGAAACGGTCGTTCTGACACATGAAAAAAATATACGTAGAAACCATAGAATTATAATGTACAGAAGCCGCGTCTAGTACAAATTTCGAATTCAAATGTATGCCAAGTTTTTTTTACATGTGTGTGTGAGGCGGTAGATCGGTTGGTCTACGTTTTATGTAGGTGTGCGTGTCGGTAGGTGTACGTACGTTTTAGGTAGGTGTCGGTAGGTCTTCTGTCACCTCGTAGTTTTAGTTGGCATACATTAATTGCGCTGACTAGGTATCTGTATCATATATAATCTAAGGTAGAAACAATCAATTGTTTGATTTGAAAATAGCTAGTATAATGGAGTTCTACACCTTAAATATCAGCATTGATAATTTAAAAATATTATTATATGTTTAGTAGATAATTACAATATATTATCTTGTTAACATATCAAAACAGACATTGAATAATATAATATATACTTAATTTGTTTATTGAAATATCCAATATCTTGGTTCAAATGTCATATAACAATAAATTGTGATAGCAACATGACAAATAATAACATATAATATGTAAGTACCTATTTTCACCAAAATCACTATGGAGTCAAAATGTACTAAGACTTTTTTTTAACAGATTTTTAATTATCTCAATAGAGACGAAGTTGGAATATTTATTGTAGGAGAACCGGGAAATCAAAAAAGGCATAATTGGTGAACGTTGCGCAAGCGCATAAAGTGATCACGCAAACCAGCCGATGACAGGTCGTAAGCCCTGTAGGTGCCTTGATTTCCCGGTTCTCCTACAATAAATATTCCAACTTCGTCTCTATTGAGATAATTAAAAATCTGTTAAAAAATATCTTTGACTCCCGACAGGGAAAAAAATCCAATGTTTGCGCATATGCAATAATAAAAATATTCGTGTACTAAGACTATTTAAGATTGGATTAGAAATGAGAATATTATACGAAAATGTGAGATTGAAAGAGATATTGTGATTGAAATAAAAAAAGGGCCTTTTGATTGTTTGGCCACGTAGAAAGAATGAATGATGAACATCCGATGATGCAAGTATTGATGGCAAATATGTAGAAAATTGATATAAGCATAGAGAGTTAGAAGGATTTAAAAATGTAAAAATTAAGAATTAAATAAGACAATGTATGGATGTGAATGAAGCCAAAAATATTACGAGTGTGGCATATTAATCTCTATGTACAAAACAAACTGTGTTGAAATTTAATAATATAAAATTAAATGAACTCTTTTTAAGTTTTATAGAATTCATAAAAAACAAGAGCAAATTATAAAATAATAGAATGCATTTTGCGCATGCGCAATTATAATATATTTTTTGAACAAAGGCAATTTAAAATACTTATAAGTTTTCTTTGCTTTTCGCTTTGTCTTCAATTTTTACGATGACCTTTAAAAAAACAATATTATACTTACATAAAATAAATAATTATGAGTAAATACTTTTGAAATGCGATGGGCTTCATCCAATTTGTTACACTATTTTTAACAAAATTATAGAATATAGTTTTTTCGTGTCAATAAAAAAATATGCATAATGCACAAATGTAATCACATTTTTAAAAACAACATTAGGTATATTCAAGGTGGTTTTAAAGAAAATATTATATTATTCAATATTATTAAGGAAATAATAATACTTACTTACTGTTATTGAATAGTTCAACACTTAAAATCAAAAAAACTTAACCAAACCAATCAAAAAATGCGTAAAAACAACATTAAACTTCAAATAATAATAGATTCAAACTTGAAACGAATTTCAAATAAATAATTCAGTTACAACACTTACAACTTCCTTAGCAACCAAAAAGTAACTGAGCGAATGCCGCCAAAGTTTTTATACGAGCGACGAACGTGAAAAAGACGCTGACAAAAATAAACATTAGAGACGAAAATCCCTTGACATGTTTTTAAATGTACAATGCGATCTTACAAACGTATTAACGATCGATCACAAAGTAAAGTCGAACTTATATCACTCATCTGTCAAGGACTTCAACCGGCGAATGCGACAGCTAAGCGTAATAATACAAATAACGCACATAGTAAAAAGTTTTTAAACAAGAGCGTATACAAATCAAACAACGAACGTTTTAAATATTCTTTTTTTATGACGGTAGGTGTTTTAATCGGAATTGTTTGTTAGTTGTGTACATAGTAAATTGTAATGCGTTTAGAATGTCGTATGATTCAAATTTTTCATTGTTATGACTGGTATAATATGATATGAGTCCGATATTAAATAATTTACTTAGTAAAAAGAAAGAATGTATTTGATTCGACGTGTATAATGTGAGTATATATTATTTGAACTTTTTGAAGAAATATGCTATAAATAGAAGGATGATATTCATTATTTGAATTTGACAATAAATAATATAATGATTAGTTATTTACAGGTTGTTAACTTAT
The DNA here is from genome assembly GCA_963576475.1 of Molanna angustata. Classification (NCBI taxonomy): domain Eukaryota; kingdom Metazoa; phylum Arthropoda; class Insecta; order Trichoptera; family Molannidae; genus Molanna; species Molanna angustata. The sequence continues at coordinate 1,361,472 of OY754986.1, forward strand.
CGACTGAGTCAGTTGTGCAATTTTAACCTTCGTTATGACAGTAAAAAACAAAAATAGGTATTTTTGCAAATATTATCTTAAATGTTAAAAATAATACATATTTCAATAATTAAGTTATATTATTTAAAAAGATCAGGTAAATCCCAACACTAAAAAACATTTCTAATACAAATTATCATAATAAAATAAAATCACATTGCGCCATTTTTGTGTGTTCACCTCAATAGTAGGTATACCTACCTACCCATAGAAAATTAAATTAAATATGCGTTGGTAAACATAATAAAATTATAATTTATGCAGACATAAGTGTATGACACTCGGTTCCCACTACCAACCCCAATAAGTGTGTAGGTATATTGTATGTCAAAAGATGCCAGCAGTGTTTCTAATGAGATATAAGAGAGGACTGAGTGCCACACATTCCTTTCTCGGCATACATTCATCGTTTCTTCAATAGCCTAATCACGCGGGTTCTTCTGACTTCTCATATTTCCCACTTTTGAGATTTGGTTGAGATGTTCGTAGTTCGCTCATCGTACCTACATTATTTCAATATGGTCGAACTAATTCAACATTACCTATGTACATATTTCTAATTAATTCTCGCACAACTAACATGTACTATGTCAAATATTAATTTAACACGCACCCAATAAAAATAAGTTGCCATGTTCTTGAGACTTATGATATTTATTGTCTCACAGATCCAGAGTGAAAACACAATTAAAAACTGCGTCTCCACCGGGAATCGAACCTGGGATCTTTGGCTCGGGTGTCAGGTATCTAACCAAATGAGCCACGAAGGCCGACATATTATGTATAAGTTAATTATTTTATTAAACTGGATACTGAAAAATTATGTTAATATGCGCACTTTTCAATCTTTTGATTGAGACGGCTTCTAATTTGTGGAACTCCATTATGAAAATGAGAAATATAAACACACATACATAATTCTACAAATGATTTATTTCACACCCGACGACCGTTTCGGCTTACAAGGCCACAGTCAACTGGTGATTATAATATAGATTTAGTGATTAAACTGGTAACCAGTTGATTATGGCCTTGTAAGCCGAAACGGTAGTCGGGTGTGAAATAAATCATTTGTAGAATTATGTATGTGTGTTTATATTTCTCATTTTCATATATGTATTGAAAATAATAAACTTAATTAAAATTATAGGCTTATAAATATGTCGGCCTTCGTGTCTCAGTTGGTTCGATATCTAACTCCTGAACGGTAGGTTCCCGATTCGAATCCTGGTGAAGATACAGTTTTTGATTGTGTTTTTAGTCTGGTTAAATTAATATTTGACATAGAACCTGTTAGTTGTCCGAGAGGCTTTACAAAATGAAATAAAAATAAATACTTAAATATTACCCGTCATAGGTCTAAGAAGAGTATAAATAAGTGGAAATAGGTCTAAATAAGTGGAAACATACAAAGGTCTAAATAAGTGGAAACATACATAGGTCTAAATAAGTGGAAACATACAAAGTATAGTTTGTGTTTAATTTAAATAATCGATTAAATATGAATTTCCACAAAGTTGAAGCCTCCACATTTGATTATTTATCTAAGAAGAGAGTTGACAATATAGAGTGTGTGTGTAGAATTGGAAGAAATTGAAACATTCACGTCAATTGAGTTGACTGCTTCCGATGCACATTATACCGCATGACATGTGACGGATTGGAAGCGGTTGCCGTCGGATGCCGCCAATTATACATTTAAATTGTGCATCGTTATTTAAATTGCCCCTCGTTTATACTACCGTATGACAGTGAGACATGGATACGGCAGCAGAAGACGCACAAAAGTAGAATAAATGCTGTTGAACTAAGACTATCACAGCCAGGGCCGTATCAACGATATTTTTTTATTTTATTTTTACATACATGTACGCATTTACAATAAACATATTGATAGTAGGACATGGTAGCTATGTAGTGTAAGCACAATAAGAACAAAAATAAATGTAAACACATTAATTAATAATGCAAACAAATACACAAAGTAAACACAATGATTAGTAAAAGAAAATACAATATTAATTAAAAATGAAAATAGAATTACTATAGTTAAAGAGTGGATTGTAGCCAACACTAAACTCTCCACACTATACTAAACAATGTGTATTATGTGTACTATAATTACATGACAAAAAATAAATAAAGATTACAGAAGAAAAGTAAAAAATAAAATAAAAAAAGATTGAATATAGGAACAGTTGATAGCAATGATAGGAAAACACAAGGATAAGGAGAGGAAGAAGAAATCAGGTATTATCAGATAGATATTTTTGCTATTGAATCTATATTATAAATTTGAATGTTTGTATCTATGTATCTATGTATGTATCTATGTATGTATGTGTTGAATGCGCTCCTAAACCGCTCATCCGATTGCGATGAAACTTTGGTGAACTGTCGAGAGTATACCAGGGATGGTTTCTGGATCAAAAATTTTTTTCTTCTTCTTCTTCTTCATCGAGTATTAGGTCATTTTACCTATGAAGATGGACTATCCTGGGAACCGTTCATCCGATTGCAATGAAACTTTGGTGAATTATCGAACGTATGCCCGGGATGATTTCTGGATTTAAAAAAATTTCTTCTTCTTCTTCATCGGGTATCGGGTCATTTTACCTATAGGTGGACTATCCTGAGAACCGTTCATCCGATTGCAATGAAACTTTGATGAATTGTCGAGTGTATGCCCGGGATGGTTTCTGGTTAAAAAAAAATCTTCTTCTTCTTCTTCATCGAGTATCAGGTAATTTTACCGATGAAGGTGGACTATCCTGGGAACCGTTCATTCAATTTCAATGAAACTTTGATGAATTGTCGAGTGTATGCCCGGGATGGTTTCTGGTTAAAAAAATTCTTCTTCTTCTTCATCGGGTATCAGGTAATTTTACCGATGAAGGTGGACTATCCTGGGAACCGTTCATTCAATTTCAATGAAACTTTGATGAATTGTCGAGTGTATGCCCGGGATGGTTTCTGGATTAAAAAAAATTCTTCTTCTTCTTCTTCATCGGGTATCAGGTAATTTTACCGATGAAGGTGGACTATCCTGGGAACCGTTCATTCAATTTCAATGAATCTTTGATGAATTGTCGAGTGTATGCCCGAGATGGTTTCTGGTTAAAAAAAAAATCTTCTTCTTCTTCATCGGGTATCATGTAATTTTACCGATGAAGGTGGACTATCCTGGGAACCGTTCATTCAATTTCAATGAAACTTTGATGAATTGTCGAGTGTATGCCCGGGATGGTTTCTGATTAAAAAAAAAATCTTCTTCTTCTTCATCGGGTATCAGGTAATTTTACCGATGAAGGTGGACTATCCTGGGAACCGTTCATTCAATTTCAATGAAACTTTGATGAATTGTCGAGTGTATGACCGGGATGGTTTCTGATTAAAAAAAAAATCTTCTTCTTCTTCATCGGGTATCAGGTAATTTTACAAATGAAGGTGGACTATCCTGGGAACCGTTCATTCAATTTCAATGAAACTTTGATGAATTGTCGAGTGTATGCCCGGGATGGTTTCTGGTTAAAAAAAAAATCTTCTTCTTCTTCTTCATCGGGTATCAGGTCATTTTACCGATGAAGGTGGACTATCCTGAGAACCGTTCATCCGATCGCAATGAAACTTTGGAGAATTGTTGAGCGTATGACCGGGACCTACTGAAGGGACGGGAGGTCATGAAGGGACGGGAGGTAATGAAGGGAAGGGAGGTTATGAAGGGTATGAAGGGATGGGAGTAACTGAAGGGACAGGGGTAACTGAAGGGACGGGAGTAACTGAAGGGACGGGAGTAACTGAAGGGACAGGGGTAACTGAAGGGACGGGAGTAACTGAAGGGACGGGAGTAACTGAAGGGACGGGAGTAACTGAAGGGACGGGAGTAACTGAAGGGACGGGAGTAACTGAAGGGACGGGAGTAACTGAAGGGACGGGAGTAACTGAAGGGACGGGAGTAACTGAAGGGACGGGAGTAACTGAAGGGACGGGAGTAACTGAAGGGACGGGAGTAACTGAAGGGACGGGAGTAACTGAAGGGACGGGAGTAACTGAAGGGACGCGAGTAACTGAAGGGACGCGAGTAACTGAAGGGACGGGAGTAACTGAAGGGACGGGAGTAACTGAAGGGACGGGAGTAACTGAAGGGACGGGAGTAACTGAAGGGACGGGAGTACCTGAAGGGACGGGAGTAACTGAGGGACGGGAGTAACTGTAGGGACGGGAGTAACCGAAGGGACGGGAGGTACTGAAGGGACGGAAGGTACTGAAGGGACGGGAAGTACTGAAGGGATGGGAGGTATTGAAGAGTCTGAAGCGACGGGTGCTTATGGAGGACAATTTTTAATTATACAGGCAATACGAAGTTTGCCGGGTGTTCACTAGTCTATATTATAAATTTGAATGTTTGTATGTATCTATGTATGTGTTAAATGCACTCCTAAACCGTTCATCTGATTGCAATGAAACTTTGGTGAATTGTCGAGAGTATACCAGGGATGGTTTCTGGATAAAAAAAATTTCTTCTTCTTCTTCATCGGGTATTAGGTCATTTTACCTATGAAGGTAAAATGATCTTATACTCTAGGAGAAGAAGCTCCAACTGTCTTTCCATCTCTTCGCAGGTCTTCCAGGACGGTTTCTGGATTCAAACTATTTTCTTCTTCTTCTTCTTTATCGCGTATCTGTTCATTTTACCTATGAAGTTGGAGAATCCTGGAAAAAGAAGGTCCGACTGTCCTTTCATCTCTTCGCAGGTCTTCCCAGAGGTAATGAAGGGACGGGAGGTACTGAAGGGACGGGAGGTACTGAAGGGACGGGAGGTACTGATGCGACGGGAGGTTATAAAGGACCATTTTCAATTATACAGGCAATACGAAGTTTGCCGGGGGTTCACTAGTATAATATAATAACAGTTGATAGCAATGATAGGAAAACACAAGGATAAGGAGAGGAAGAATAAATCAGGTATTATCAGATATATATTTTTGCTATTGAATATAATATAATAACAGTTGATAGCAATGATAGGAAAACAAAAGTATAAGGAGAGGAAGAATAAATCAGGTATTATCAGATAGATATTTTTGCTATTGAATATAATATAATAACAGTTGATAGCAATGATAGGAAAACACAAGGATAAGGAGAGGAAGAAGAAATCAGGTATTATCAGATAGATATTTTTGCTATTGAATATAATATAATAACAGTTGATAGCAATGATAGGAAAACACAAGGATAAGGAGAGGAAGAATAAATCAGGTATTATCAGATAGATATTTTTGCTATTGAATATAATATAATAACAGTTGATAGCAATGATAGGAAAACACAAGGATAAGGAGAGGAAGAATAAATCAGGTATTATCAGATAGATATTTTTGCTATTGAATATAATATAATAACAGCTGATAGCAATGATAGGAAAACACAAGGATAAGGAGAGGAAGAATAAATCAGGTATTATCAGATAGATATTTTTGCTATTGAATATAATATAATAACAGTTGATAGGAATGATAGGAAAACACAAGGATAACGAGAGGAAGGAGAAATCAGGTATTATCAGATAGATATTTTTGCTATTGAATATAATATAATAACAGTTGATAGCAATGATAGGAAAACACAAGGATAAGGAGAGGAAGAATAAATCAGGTATTATCAGATAGATATTTTTGCTATTGAATATAATATAATAACAGTTGATAGCAATGATAGGAAAACAAAAGTATAAGGAGAGGAAGAATAAATCAGGTATTATCAGATAGATATTTTTGCTATTGAATATAATATAATAACAGTTGATAGCAATGATAGGAAAACACAAGGATAAGGAGAGGAAGAATAAATCAGGTATTATCAGATAGATATTTTTGCTATTGAATATAATATAATAACAGTTGATAGCAATGATAGGAAAACACAAGGATAAGGAGAGGAAGAATAAATCAGGTATTATCAGATAGATATTTTTGCTATTGAATATAATATAATAACAGTTGATAGCAATGATAGGAAAACACAAGGATAAGGAGAGGAAGAATAAATCAGGTATTATCAGATGGATATTTTTGCTATTGAATATAATATAATAACAGTTGATAGCAATGATAGGAAAACAAAAGTATAAGGAGAGGAAGAATAAATCAGGTATTATCAGATAGATATTTTTGCTATTGAATATAATATAATAACAGTTGATAGCAATGATAGGAAAACACAAGGATAAGGAGAGGAAGAAGAAATCAGGTATTATCAGATAGATATTTTTGCTATTGAATATAATATAATAACAGTTGATAGCAATGATAGGAAAACACAAGGATAAGGAGAGGAAGAATAAATCAGGTATTATCAGATGGATATTTTTGCTATTGAATATAATATAATAACAGTTGATAGCAATGATAGGAAAACACAAGGATAAGGAGAGGAAGAATAAATCAGGTATTATCAGATGGATATTTTTGCTATTGAATATAATATAATAACAGTTGATAGCAATGATAGGAAAACACAAGGATAAGGAGAGGAAGAAGAAAGCTATTCGAGGTCAATTCAAATCATAGATTTTTATTCAATATACTAGATGTAGTACTCCGTGCAAAAAGTGAGTCATGGAATATCGCGCGTTTGACGTTTTGGTTGGCAACATATTTCAGTTTTCCTTACATTGCAACACACCCTAGATAACTGTTCTCTAAACATTAATAATAAAATTGTTTTTTAGACAAATAAGTCCGGAAACAAATCACATTAGTCGTTATTCTCTGTAGAAAAACGATGTGGTCTGGAACCAAAACGTTAAAAATCCCCGGGAAATATAATTAATTATTATAAAAACCTATGATTCAAATCTATATAACTGTTATTCTGAAAAATATAAGAAAATACATACTTACATTTTGTTCAAGTGTCGGCACAGTATGTTTTGTTTCGGAGGGAAATAAATATTTTTCTTACCTATAGAAAAACGATGTGGTATGCCAACCAAGTTATCAAAAGTTTGCGGAAAAAATCTTCACTTCAATTCATACATGAAATTCTATATCTACTACATCATCCAAAGTAGGTTCCTTTGGTCTTATGTTTGTCCATGTCTATTTTAGATACATGTCAGACAGGTATCTCTGTGTTGTGTCAACGCCAGGTGTATACGTGGCCTTAATTTTTATTTTCACTGAACATGCTCTCTAACCTCACCACACTATACCTCTCGCCACTCGCTCTCTTTCAATATTTGCTGAGCCCTTTTCCCCTGCCACCTTACTCAGCCTTCCCTGGCTTCAACTCAACCCAGTCTCGGTGCGGGACAAGACCTAGAGTAGGTAAATTGTCCCCGAATGATGCTCGTTCCCAAAGTTGAGGCCGCCGGCTCCAAAGAAAGAAATAACAAATACAAGGTGTCTCAAAAGAAAGTTTGTATTTGTATTCAGAGCGTTATGTGGAGATGTTAGACGACTTCTTGGTGCCTGAACTGTAAAACTTTCCTGGCTTTAACCAAAGAACATGGTTCCAGCAGGACGGAGCACCTCACACGCGTCCAATATATCTCTGCCACGAGTTCGTGAAATTTTCCCAGGCAAATTGATCTCCAGGAGAGGTGACATAAATTGGCCTCCACGCAGTCCTGATTTAACCCATATGGACTTTTCTTATGGGGTTATCTTAAATCTAAAGTTTACGCCAGTAAACCGACTTCCCTGGCGTACTTGAAAGAAAATATCCGTCACGAAATGGTAGCCATCACTGAGTCCATCTGCCGAGCCGTCATAAGTAATTTTACTGTTCGATTAAATGAGTGCTGCGAACGCGAGGGTCTACATTTGGACGATATCATTTTTAAGAAATTACTTTTTTTTTAATCGATCTACTAAATATAAACTTTATTTTGAGACAACCTTTACAATATTTTTATTGACAAACATTTTTTCAATATCTCAATAGAGACGAAGTTGGGATATTGTAGAAGAACCAGGAACTTGAGGCACCTACAGGGCTTACGACCTGTCATCGGCTGGTTTACGTGATCACTTTATGCGCTTGCGATTGCACGTAAGCCAGCCGATGACAGGTCGTATCCCAACTTCGTCTCTATTGAGATGTTGAAAAAAAAATGTTTGTCAGTAAAAATATCATTTGACTCCCGAAAGTGAAAAAATCCAATGTTTGCGTATATGCAATTAAAAAAGAATATTTGATTTACATACACATTGGTACAAGTAGGTAAACAAGCCAAAAATGAAATAATATTTCTGGCGCAGTTCAGAGGTGACATCTGTGCGTGACACCGTCATCTCAATTATAAGCACTGTTGCTTTCATTGTTTACAAATAAATTAATTTCTCAATACATGGCGTTACAAAAAGGCTTTTCCGTTACTCCATAGATGGCAATAGTAAGTATAGTCCCTTATTTTCAGGTAAAATGTTACACACTATTCAAATATGTACATATATAGATCTTTGAAAAATTCCATTGATAAGGGAACTCAATAAGAAGGCATAATTGGTGAACGTTGCGCAAGCGCATAAAGTGATCACGTAAACCAACCGATGACAGGTCGTAAGCCCTGTAGGTGCCTCGAGTTCCTGGTTCTTCTACAATATCCCAACTTCGTCTCTATTGAGATGTTGAAAAAATGTTTGTCAATAAAAATATCATTTGACTCCCGAAAGGGAAAAAAATCCAATGTTTGCGTATATGCATATTATAAAAGAATATTCGCTTTACAATATGTTTTTTTTTCATTTAATAAGGCAATAGATAGAAATTAGTAAGGCAAGGTTGGGTGAATATGGAGGATGCTCAAGTATTTTGAAGCCAGCCATAGCAACTGCGGGTCTGTGAGCCAGGGTATTATCTTGATGGAACAAAACAAATTTTTGCTAGTTTGCCTCGTTTGACCTGCATACATACATAGATAGAGCCCGTAACATTAGCTTCATGGTCGAGATATTTTATAATGACCACTCCTCTACTATCCCAGAAAAGAGAGCCAATGAACTTTCCGGAGGAAGGATTCGCTTTAAATTTCTTATGGGTTGAAGATGATGGTCTTCTCCAATTCCTAGACAGTAATTTTGTTACTGGATCGTAATGGAAAAATGATCAGAATCTTCGAATATTTTTATTATTGCATATGCGCAAACATTGGATTTTTTTCCCTGTCGGGAGTCAAAGATATTATTTAGCAGATTTTTAATTATCTCAATAGAGATGATTTTGGAATATTTACTGTAGGAGAACCGGGAAATCAAGGCACCTACAGGGCTTACAACCTGTCATCGGCTGGTTTACGTGACCACTTTATGCGCTTGCGAAACGTTCACCAATAATGCCCTTTTTTTAATGAGACCCCTATCAATTCAATTTTAGAAAGTTCTATATCCCTATCAATTCAATTTTTGAATTGATAGGGATCTCATTAAAATTAAGGCATAATTGGTGAACGTTGCGCAAGCGCATAAAGTGATCACGTAAACCAGCCGATGACAGGTCGTAAGCCCTGTAGGTGCCTTGATTTCCCGGTTCTCTTACAGTAAATATTCCAACTTCGTCTCTATTGAGATAATTAAAAATCTGTTAAAAAAGATCAGAATCTTGTTGTCACAGTTCCAAGGAAGCTCGAAGATTGCAAACAAAGGACTAAAGACATTCAAATTATTTCCTTTTTTCAAATCTAATTAATAGGTATTTTAGCTCAATCAGCCAGTATTTACTTTTTTTTATTCCAAATAGTTTGCACCTCATTTTCACTTTATAATGAACACACCCTGTATAGTTAAATGGGGCGAAATTTCGTAAAGTTTGAGAACCTGTGTCGAAGCCAATCACGTTGAATATTATTATTTGTAGGTATACACTGTGTTATTATTGTTTGTCTCAAATAAGTCCGGGATATTTTACATGTTTTTCAGCAAAACTTTCCGCCTACACAACTTTTGCAGACTTTATTTTAAATTAAATTTACGATTGAACTTTTATGAATTTGAAAGGACAAATAATAATAATTGACAATATACGTATAAAGCGCCCCTCGATCATACCAAATTCAAAATATGTTTTATTTAATTGATTGTGAGATATGGGTAGTGGATTACTGAAAATATTGAGAACTACTCTCTTTCTCTCTCACACACTTCTATGCTTCTCCATATATCATGGTCTTCTTATTAATCCTACTAAGTCCCAGGCAATTATAATCGGTAGTCCTCGTCTGCTGTCATCTATAAGGAATTTACAACTCCCACTGCTGTATATCAATAACCAATGCATTCCTTATACCAGGGTTGTAAAAGATCTTGGAATCTTCATCGATGATGACCTTTCGTGGCATGAACAAGTATCGCATGTTAGTAAATCTATTTTCTTTGCCCTACATTCACTTAATAAACTTAAAAATTTCCTTCCATTCCGTTGTAAAATAACTCTAGCTCAATCACTTCTTCTTCCATTGCTTGATTATGCCGATGTATGCTATTTGGATGCAAATGAAGTGCCTCTCAATAAACTTGAACGTCTTCAGAATATATGTATCAGATTCATCTTTGGGTTGAAAAAATTTGATCGCATATCACCTTACCGCAATCTTCTTTGTTGGCCCAGGATACGCCAGCGGCGCAATATACACATTTTGTCACTATTGTACAATATTCTCTCGAACCCAAACCTACCACAGTACCTAAAAAGCAAATTCACTTATTTATCCAATCATGGACTTCCACTCCGATCTGCTGAGCGTACAACACTATCCATACCTATCCATAATACAGAATTTCTCAGCTCTTCGTTCGAAGTACAATCAGCAAGATTATGGAATAGCCTTAGTCCGGATATTGCGTCGTCTAACTCACTTAGTATTTTCAAGAAAAAACTAAAGAAGGAATATTTATCCTTGAACACCTGATCCCGATTTCCTCTCCTGTCCTTACCATATCCTTTTTATTGCTATGAATTTTAATTTTTTTTTGTTTAATAGTATTTAAGTGTTATACGTATTTTATTTGATTTCTTTTACTCTTTTTATTTGCTGTTGTACATACACAATGTTGTCATACTTTGTAATCTGGTTGGTTGGAAGAAATTGCCTAATGGCAATAAGCCCGCCAGTGTACAATTATATTTGTTTATATTATGTACAAGAAGATGTATAAATAAATAAATAAATATATTATATTTCTATTTTAGCGCTTTTTCAATCCACTTTTTCCCGGCGATTGGGATTATGTCGTCTACCATCTTTTTTGTGATCTATCAACATTTCTTTTCATAATATAATATGATCTTGGACTCATGCGAATCACATCAAATACATCTTTACACACCTGACGACATAGATCTATGACCTCTTCTCTATGGTTTTGAAATGTCAAACCGCGCCGGGAATTGTTTTGTTGAACTACATAACGACGTGCGTTTTGAATGATTGATTTGTTTTATGTCAGCTATGTGTCTGTTTTGATGATTTTACTCCTCACTACCCCAATAAGATATAGTGGAGAGTTGTGAATTCGCAATTTTATATAATTTTTTTAATTGCAGATTATCAACTAGTATCATGCTGAGATTGTATTCTGAAAGTTTCATCAGAATGTATCTGTGTGTATGTTGTTTTGGGGGCATATGTTTAATTATTAATTTGATTTCAAACATAATCCTCCAAGTGTGATATTGTTTATGTTAGTTAATTAAATTTATGACAATAAATAATTTAATTGTGATGAAGGGTTTCAATCAAAGAAAGTTTATTCGTAAAACATGAAAATACAATATAAAAAAAATGTGATGTCGTGGGTCGGAGCTAATGGACAAAGATTTAACGCGACTCTAATCTATTGAACGATCAACACACGAATAAAATTTGTCGATCAGCTCGTATCAACGACGGTGGGCAATGGTTCGTTGATCCTCGAGAATCCCGGGCCGTACATGTTGCAGCCCATCAGGCGCTGCCTCACTGTGTACTACGTGCTATGTACGGCATGTTTATTCTACTTTATCGATTATAGATTAAAGTATCGCATTGTTGGCAACACCAAACATCAAAAGTATCAATCTTCTTCCTCTAAAAGAAGAGTCTATTATTTTCCGTAACACAGCAGCATATAGTGCCAGCCAGATTCTTATTTATTTATCAACTAACAGGTACAATATCAAATATTAATTTAACACGCACCCAATAACAAGTTGTATCATCTGTATCGTCTCACAGATACAGACTAAGAAAACTATTAAAAACTAAGACCCCTAAATACCTAGGTCCAGCAGTAAATGAATGTAAACATTAAATATAACCTTACAGCAGTTGCTCTACAAATAGAGACAATTGTACATTTCGTAGTTCAAATTAGCAAATAAAGGTAGAGGCGGAGCAAAGTATCTTATATTTAAAAATTTAATATCAAATTAAGTTACTGTGTAAGTACCTAAATGTATTATTTTTTCGTCTAAATAAATATTTAATTAAGTATATTTATAATCCATTGCGGTTTGTTCTTTTTAAGAATACTCTTAAGACACATTATATGTTTTACTACAATAATCAAAGTCATAAGTAAAATGCTAAGACCCAAATGCAGAGTCCTAGGTACCAAAATACTAACTCCTAACCTCACTGGAATATTTAGTAGGTATTCTTAAGTTAGCAATTGCGTTGCAAAGACATCACTAACTAAATACTACGCCAAGCAAGGTCGATGGCGTAGAATTTCACATTATTGTTTATGATGAAAAGAGATAGGAAAATGTCAATACTCTCGCTGAAATACGATTTCAGAAATATTTTTATCACCGAATTAATTTTTAATTGAACACTATAGTTTTTTTCCTTGATTGGCGTTGGTCAGAAACGGACGTGTGTTTGTTCCTGCGTCGACAAGCATATAAAAACTCAACCTACCTACCGAATATTCAATATTTTTAATATTATTGGTGTAAAAGTCAATCTTTCTGGCAAATTCATTTTTTACTTTGTGTTGTTATTGTGATGTCTATTTTGTAACCTGGGGTAAGTTAAATTAACATTATATATAACAGTTTTTTCCTTTTAATTTACTAACAATGGAGGTTAAACCTCCGGACCCGCCTGATCCTCCAGATCTCTCTCCATCGAAACCACGATATACCAGAACGAGAAGCGACCGAGCATGGTCGGATTCTTACGACTCTGACAGCTCCCTAATTACTGTCCCAGATATAACGCCGCCGTCTCCCGGTCTCTTTGTGACAGTCCCAAATAAAAAATACGCCCAAAAACGGAAAAATAGCAGACCTTCCCTTGGTGACTTGGAAAAGGAAACCAAGACCAGTGATCATAAAAAAAAACCCGCCCTCAATGAAACACAACCCTCTGTAAATTCCACCCCCAACACTTCAGCCACCCCTCCAAATCCCTTATATGAAAGAAACACAAGAAATATTTACAATGAAACGGACAGCAGTCCATTCATAGTACACGTCTCTTCCGAAAATTCTAACCAATTATCTGCCATTGAGTTCGGAAAATGCCTTAAAAGAAACCTAGTAAAGGGAATAATTAACGGAAGCTGTAAATTGATAGGAAAAAATAGAGCCAGCGTTGAATTTAGCAACATTACCAATGCAAATTACTTCTTAATGAAAACGTTCCCAGAATTTAGGACCTACATTCCCACAAATCAGGTTTCCCGTATGGGATTGGTGAGGGGTATCCCCGTGGGAGAGGACTTCACCAATGAGTGCCTGATGAGTGAGATGGAGGTTCCCCCTAACTATGGAAAAATACTAAAATGTCGTAGGTTAAACTACAAAGATTTGTCAACAGGACAAGCAGTTTGGAAACCCTCCAGAACGGTGGTTCTCACTTTTGATGGACAAAGAATGCCAGACCGGGTATTCTTATCCTACACCAGTATCCAAGTGGAGAAATATGAATTTCCGACTATACAGTGCTGGAAGTGCTGTAGATTCGGCCACACAAAGCCCCTGTGCAGATCACAACCACGTTGTTTCAAATGCGGTAAGGATCATCTTGGTGAAGAATGCTCTCTTCCCGAGGATGATCTAACTTGCCTTCACTGTGCAGGCAAGCATACAGCTGTGAGTCTGAAGTGCCCTGAACATGCGCGTCAAAAGAACATAAAACACCTTATGGCCGAAAAAAATCTTTCGTTTTTTGAAGCCTCGAAACAGGTCCCTCACTCTAAAAAATCGTTCTCAACCGTTATTTCCTCCAGCCCCTCGACATCTCAAGCCATCCCAAGCCATACGACACAACATATGGCAAACAATACTCCCAAATTTCAAAAATCCAATAAAGGAAAAACTCATAAACCAGCGTCTTCCCCTGGATTCGATAAAACTGCCCACCAAAATCTTTCATGGTTTCCGAACGGCCAACTTCCTGAGCCAGTTAAAGGATGTGGCCTACAGTCTAGTAATAAAGCTGAGCCTAACACTTCTGAATTAATTTCAACAATTCTACAATTTATAATTAAAACCCTTCAACATAATTCTATCCTACCGTCCAACGTTGCCTCTTCATTAACCCTACTTTCATCACTATTTTCGTCCAATGGCCCCTCAACGGATAACGAGGATTCTACAGTGGAATAGCCGTAGTGCTATTTCCAATAAAGCAGACATCCTCCACCTATCCCACGAAATCCAACCCTCTATCATAGCCATCTCGGAGACGTGGCTTGCCCCGGGTGCCTCTTTTAGACTCCCGGGGTATGCGTGTCTTCGCGATGACAGAAAAGATGGAAGGGGCGGTTGCGCCCTATTCATCAAACATAATATCCCATATTCCCCAATTCCTATTGGTCTGAACTCTGATCGGATTAATCTGGTTGGAGCAAAGATCGACGGGATTTCCTTTTTCTCCATTTATATTCCCCATCCCTCCCCCTCCGATATATTCCTTCTTAAATCCATTGTCTCCTCCCACTCCTCATCCCTGTTTATTTTGGGTGACCTCAACACACATCACACTAGCTGGGGTTCACATAAAACTAACAGTGCTGGAAATACACTTATGAACATGATTGATGATCTGGACCTATGTATCCTTAATGACGGATCACCAACACGAATCTCTCTCCCGTTTCATACTTCAAGATTGACTCCCACCCCCACCCAAAGTTTACCTATATCGCATAGACCGAGTGCTGTGGATCTTTCCTTATGCTCCCCCGGTCTTGCTCCTCTTTCCACTTGGTCACTTGATCAAGATCCCCGTAACAGTGATCACTTCCCAATAATTATACATTTCGGAAGACAAATTCGAGAAGCCAACTACACATCATCATACAAATATAATGTAGCTAGAGCAGACTGGCATTCATTTCATAAAACAATTATTAAGACAATTCCTGAACTTCCCACTCCAAACTCATCAAATAACACTGAATGTTATAATTCCTTTGTAAACTTGATTACTACATCAGCTGATGAGAACATCCCTACCAAAACACCTCGTTCCCCAACAATACCACCGCCGCCATGGTGGGATGCTGAATGCACCAAGGCTGTTAGAGACAGAAAACTGGCAAGAAGGAACTTTAAAAAAAACATGTCCGTAACTAACTTTGATAGCTATCTGGTTTCCCGTGCCAAAACCAAAAGGATTTTGAAGGATAAAAAGAAACAGGGTTGGATCAAATACTGTTCTTCTTTATCCCCTGATTCTAACGTATCTGAGATATGGAGAAAAATAAGGCAATACAGAGCAGTTTTTGATCCCCAAGTTTCAAAACCTACATCTTCTAACTGGCAATATGAATTCTTAAATAAACTTGCTCCGCTATCGGTCCCTCCCCTTAACTCTCTACCTGATGAACGCCTTTTCTCTGATGTTACATGTTCTCTTGACGCTCCCTTTACCTTGCATGAATTAAGATCTGTTATAACACGAGTTCACGACTCTGCTCCAGGAATAGATGGAATCCCGTATTCGTTCCTCACCAAAGCAGATTCCGAAACCTTAACCTATTTCCTCAAAATGTCCAACTCGTTTTATGACACTGGCATCATTCCGGCAGACTGGAAAACACAAAGCATAATTCCCATTTTAAAACCCCACAAAGACCCAAATATAGGATCTTCCTACCGCCCTATTGCGCTTTCGTGCACCCTGGGGAAAATAGTGGAACACATGCTTAAAGATAGATTGGAGCACTTCTTTGAGACCAACGGGCTGCTGGCTAGATCACAGTATGGTTTCAGGAAGGGCAAGAGTACCATCGACAATCTGAGTGTTTTCATCACCGACATCCAACTTGCCAGATCAAGGAAGGAAATGATGGCTGCTGTGTTCCTAGACGTCTCTGCTGCATATGACAATGTCCTTATCGATGTCCTTATGGGAAAACTTTTAGATACCGGTGTTCCACCAAAAACTAGGCAGTACATAAAAAATCTCCTATGCGACCGCACCTTGCTCTTATCTACGGAAAACGGGGAAAAGTCCATAAGAAAGGTGTGGAAGGGTTTACCGCAAGGATCGATTCTCAGCCCACTGCTATATAATATATACACTGCAAGTATCGAAAAAAGTCTCCTAAAACATGTAAGAATATTGCAATATGCAGACGACATTGTAATTAACATATCTGGAAAATCTATCCAAATAATAGAGCGTGAGCTAAACACAGCACTACAATTATTACAGAAATGGCTGGATAATCACGGGCTAGAAATATCTCCGCACAAAAGTCAGTTTATGATCTTCTCAAACAGTAGGAACATTGCCCCCATAAACATCACATATAATAATATTCACATCCCTTGCGTACCAGAGGTCAAGTTCCTAGGCATTGTGCTAAGCCGAAAACTCAACTGGAGAGCAAATATCGAACATATTGTATCCAAATGCCAAAAATCGCTCAATATCATAAGATCTGTATCCAGGGTGTGGTGGGGTGCTCATCCAAATACCCTCTCTCTCCTCTATAAGGCACTAATCCGCTCTCACCTTGATTATGCTTCCTTCCTAATGGACCCGATTCCAAAATATTTGTCCATCATGTTGGAGAGGGTTCAATCAAAAGCCCTCAGAATCATAATAGGAGCCATGCGGTCTACTCCTATCAATGCCCTTCAATTAGAATGTGCTGAGGCCCCCCTTCACCTCAGAAGACAATTCCTCGCAGATAGATTCCTTTTTAAGGCCTCCCGGCTATCAAATAACCCACTACTCCCTAAAGTCCAACTTCTTTCAGAATATGTTAATTCAAAACAAATTTGGCGAAATAAAAATCCCCCCCTGTTAGTAAATAGCTTCAAGTTCCTGAATTCTTTCGACGTTCCTTCATATAAAAATACAGTTTACCCGTTATTCTCAAGTCACCATGAATCAAATACTTTCTACCCATTAGTACATAATTTCAATATCCACAAAAACGACCCAAAGGCTCCTTTTGTTCTTGGGGAGTGTTTGAACTCTCTTTGGCAGGATTGGACAACCATATACACAGACGGATCTAAGAGTGAAGATGATGCATGCGTCGGGGCGGCAATATACTGTCCTGACTTCAACTCAGTCGCCATGTATAAACTTCCACCGGAAACATCCATTTTCACTGCAGAATGCCTCGCCATACTGGAAGCAATAAAATTCGCAGCTACAAATGGAATTAATAAAACACTTATCCTCACAGATTCCCTTAGTGCAGTAAATAAAATCTCGGGAAACCCATCAAGGCTGCTGAACAATCTTATAATTCTTCAAATTAAACACGAAATCCTGAACCTCGGGATGCAAGGATTACAAGTGGCCATTGCTTGGATTCCAGGTCACAGTGGAATCAAGGGTAATGAGACTGCGGATGAACACGCAAAAAAGGCAATAGAAAATGGACAAATGTCTCACAAATACATACATATAGAGGACAGATTTCCCTCCTTGTTAAAGAGACTGCACACAAGCTGGGAAAAAGAATGGAACCTTGGAAAAAGTAAAGCAGGAGTGTACTACTCCTACATACAACAGAGCTTTCCAGTCAAGCCATGGTTCTCCATAGGTAAATTCCAAAAGAGGGATATTTCAGTAATATGTAGAATGAGACTCGGTCATACATGTTCCCCTATCTTCCTCCACAAAATAAAAGTTAAAGATTCTCCTTTGTGTGAGTGTGGATTAGAGGATGGAACAGTCGACCACATATTTTTGGGGTGTCCCCTTTTGGATCACTCTCCTATTTTCAACCATTGTTTAAACAACAAAATCTCCCTACCAATAAATATTACTCACCTTTTATCCATCGCTTCTTTACCCATATATAAAATGCTGTCTAAATTTATTTCACTAAATAATATCAAAATATAATCATGCCTTACTTGAAGTCTTCCACCATCCCATTTCCTCTGCTTCCTATTATACAACTTCCTCTCCCCTGTATAGAAATTCTTCATTTTCCCCTTCCCTATATAAATGTATGTATAGTATTATAGTGTATATATGGATATGTAGTACATAAATGGATGTATAGTATTATAGTGTATAATATAGTGTATAATATAGTGTATATGGATATGCAGTACATAAATGGATGTATAGTATTGTAGTGTATAATATAGTGTATAATTTAGTGTATATATGGATATGTAGTACATAAATGGATGTATAGTATTATAGTGTATAATATAGTGTATATATGGATAGTAGTAGATGTATGTATTATAACATAATGTTTGTTTAAATGTGCCTAATTATAATAATATTATAATGTTTGTTCAAGGGTAATACTAACCAAAAGTAGCAATGACCTATGCCAAATAAAGATTAGCCCACCTATAATGGATACAATACAACTTGTATAAGTAAGCATCAGCCCATACTCTTTTGACTATCTGAGTTCAACATACCAGGAACAATTCCAGAGTCCTTTGCACTCTGACCAGCTAAACGCCATAATACCTGAGGACAGGCTACATTGAAACCCAAGCAAAGCATCAACCAAGACAGGCTAGAACACTGGCAACGGTGAAATAAAGCCTTTTAAAAAGTAGAAAGAAGAAGAAGAAAAGAGATAGATAGCTTTCTATGGGCATAGACTGACGTTTAAAATGTTTTTTTGTCATAACAACACAAACATAATAATATGTAACCAAGCTCACACTGACAGCTCGATGTCACGATTTTTCTGAAATTCCAGCGAATTTTGGGCATCTTGTATGGATCGCTGAATGCTCTGTTTTGTTTTTGATTTGACAAAATTACCAAATACATTTTAGTATTAAACCACTCGTAAGGTTTCTCGCTATCAACCTTACTTTTTGACAATTCGCAAATGTTAGTTTACGCCGATGCGCATGCGCTAAGTATTTAGATATGTCTCTGCAATGAAAATTCTCATACAAAAATTTGGTAGCATCCTCCAGTTAGGAAGCCACGTGATCTCCTAACTTAAGTGAGCGACTGTGCAATGAAAACATGGTTAGTATTTAGAATTTAGTATTTACATAGGTAGGACTCTGCATTCGGACCTAAGTCTCCACCGAGAATCGAACCCGGGACTCTTGAATCAGCAGACCTAACCATGAAGGTCGACATCTTCATCTTAAGTTGATCTAGGATCACAGGATTTATAGGATCTTCAGTTGATCTAGGGAGGATAATTTGAAAGTCCGTTTAGCTCTATAATATACCCGCAATGTGCAAGAGTGGATGGGAATAAGCACCGAAGATGAACTGTTTTGAGCCACAGGAAAGAGGGAGATATAACTTTTTACTGATAAAAAAAGGATAGCTAAAATGTGTGACTATCGAAATTTTAACTAAACTTTTGTAATAAGTAACTAATGTTTGACTATTGTAACTGTACGGTACAGTACTCACTATAGTTTGGTTACTGTTAAATGAAATTTTGATGCTATTTGCATAAAAATTATATTCAACGTTGGAGGGAACTAACAAGACAATAGAAGAAGTAGTTCTATATTGAAGCAATTTTTTTTTGTTACAATGAACACGATATTCGTAATTATAGAGATGTTAATTCTGTCGGAGCAAACAACACGAAAACGTGTTCACACGGTGAAACAATATTTGCCCGAGTAATTTAGTAATTGTTATCTTCAAAGAAAATATTATGTATTTCTAAATACCTTAACCGCATTTAACGAACGAGGTATGGTCGTTAAGATACGAGTGCTGCTCAACCCCTATCCACTAATGACCACACAAGCCCACTACAAATACGGAAACGTAATAAAAAAATTCCCAGAATGATTTTGAATTTCCAAGAAGGCCAGAAATACCTGAACGCACATTTGGAAATCCTCGATGTACCTCTTCTTATAACTCGCAGTTTATTTTTCAAAACAAAGTTTTCTATCCTCGTTATTGCAATAAGTTCTAAACTCAGTCCGCTATTAAAACCATTTGATTAGGAAACTTTAAGTAACCGTTAAGGTCCTGTCTTCTCCTTCCTTCAGCCATCTCTCCACTGCTGGATGTAGGCCTCTTCTAAGTACTTCCATTCGTCTTTTTTTGGGTTTTTTATTCAGCGACTGAGTCAGTATTATCGGCCCACCTTTTCCGAGGCAGGACTATTCCCCTTTTCATATCCCATGGTCTCCATTTCAAAATTCTGGGTCCCCATATATCCATTCCCAGACTATCAACATGAACCGCCCATTGCCATTCAATTTTTGCAACTCGATCCATGATATCGACAACTTTTGTCTGGCGTTCGATATCCTCATTTCTTATTGTATTTCTTTGACTTACGCCTGACATTTGCCATTTTAGCTTATGTATAATCTGCGCAGTTAGCGTGATAGTTTCTAGATTATACGTAAGCACAGGTAAATGTTTCAAACATATTACCCTAAAAAATCTGAACAATAAATAAAATTGAAGCTGAAAAATATGAACACATATAATTCTACAATCGATTGAAACGGTCGAGAGAAACAATCGTCGGGAGTGAAATAAATCGATTTTAGAATTAAATGTGTTCATATTTTTCACATTCATGATGGAGTTCTACAAATTAGAAGCCGTCGCAACCAAAAGATTGAAAAGTGCGCATAAAATTGCGCATTGAAGATGTGGGTAAACAGAAAGTTGAAATAGTTATAAATATGATGGAAACAGGGATAGAGATATAGGTAGTTGCTGGTAGCTGCTGTTAATAGACGCAAAGTCGTATACTTTGGCCACATATTCCGTGGTGATTAATATGCCCTTCTACATACAACTCATAAGCAGTGGAGGGAGATATACAGGGAAGACGGAGTATGTGGGGCGTAAAATAATATTGCGGCTTACAAATCTCAGGCAGTCATGTGGTTCGGAATTCCGGATGCAGAGTCACTAATTAGGATGGCGCAAGATGGTGAAGAGCTTGTCGTGATGATCACCAACCCCCGTTAGGAGAGGCAAAAGAAAAAAAGAAGCATGTTCCTTTCTTTACACTCGTTCAGTCTTTCTAATAAAAATCGACTGTACACCCGCTGGCCAGTGCTTTAATAATTAAAGCACTAGCACTGTATAATTATTATACACCGTGTAAAGCCCGAGCAGCACTTAATTAAAAATCTTACTAATAAACGCTGTATAACGACTGGGTAGTTGCAACACACTTACAACAGAAATTAATACGACAATGTTATTATATAACGCTATTGATTCTGAGTAGAGAAGAGAATTTCTGTTGATGTTTATAAGGTCATGTTTCATCGCTTTTTATTGTTATATGCACAATTTTCATTACTTTTTATAGTTGTATATATGCTTCCTTATATTTACTTTGTACTTTTTGTTGTTGTATATATGCTTCTTTATATTTACTTTGTACTTTTTATTATTGTATATATGCTTCTTTATATTTACTTTGTACTTTTTATTATTGTATATATGCTTCTTTATATTTACTTTGTACTTTTTATTATTGTATATATGCTTCTTTATGTTTTTATAGGTTTTGTATAATTACCTATGTCTTATTTTTAAAGTTTTTTTATTACTGTTATCATATCGGATGCTTTAATATGTTTGTGTGAAATATTTATGAACTTCGCATGTTGTGTTAACTTCCAATTGGATATTGACATTATATAAAATTATTAAGATATACTTTCTTGTATGCGATTGTCAATGTCTGTAAGTGTCCGAAATAAAATAAAATAAAATAAAAATAAAATGTTGTAATTTCGCACCCGCGCATGCGCAGAACCCCCAGCCGCCATCCGCCATTCTAATTTTGACGTTTGTCGTGGTTAACATTTTCATATGCTTTTCACATTTTAAAATAAGAATATAAAAAAGTGCACTGTAAAAAAGTACAGAGTTCCATTCCCTCGCGGCCTTGGTTCCACCGAAAGAGGTTATTTAGACATCACATTATCTATATTTCTAGACTCCATTATAACATAATATGGAATAGAAGTAAGAGCCGACTCCGACAGATCAAAAACGTGTCTTAGAGTGCCAGAAATGATGACCCTACCCCTATTGGAAGAGCCCTCAGGCACCGTTGCACCGTAAGTCTGGTGCAACCGGCGAAATCAAAACCCTCACAATTTCCCATATCATGGATATAATTATTATATATTTAGATGTCATAGAACTCCATATGATAATTGTATCCATGATATGGGTAATCACGAGGATTTTGATTTCGCCGGTTTTGACCAGACTTGCCCCCCCTGATCGTCTCATTTCTGATGAGACTTCTGGAGAGACCACGTCGAACGCACGGACGACAGTAGAATTGTCAAAATTGTTCTGAATTGGAGACCTTATCATAATAGAAGAAGTGTAGGGAGACCACAGAGGAGATGGACTGACGATATTGTCCAACTGGTGGAACATGGGTGGAAGCGGAGCGCCAAGGATCGAGAGAAATGGAAAACCCAGGAAGAGGCCTATATTATCTAGCAGTGGAGTGAAAGGGGCTAATAATAAGTGTGACCTCAGGGCGTACGCGGGAGATTTCAAGGACTTGTTGAGTGACTCAGGGACGAATTATATTTTAAACATTGACATTAAAGTTTGACAAGCAAGTCTACTTGTGCTAATTACTATTATTTTTGTATCAAAACTTTGTTTTGTTATGATGTGTATGTGATTAGCCCATACGATAAATAAATGAGAAGAAGATGCGGGTTATAACTAGTAAAACATAAAAATCATGTCTTTTCATAGATATTGTTCTCGAACAGTAGACGGTGGAACACAAACCATAAATAATATTTGACGACGTCATACATACAACGGAGAGCCTAGTTTGTACACCAGTTTTTGCTTTTGACACAATCATGTACAGACAGTTTATTAAGTATTCACACCGATTTAGTTATTTTATTTTAATATTTAAGTTACTTTTTTTTAATATAATGCAACTGGCTCACGCCAGCAGCAATTATAACTACAGACAAACCTAACCAACCTATTTTTACCAAACTTTTGTAGGTTAGGTTTAAAAAATCGGTGTACCTCCTAGGATATACACATACAACACCATTCCATAGATTAGAAAAAAAAGAATGTTCGATGTCAATTCAAATCTATATTATTGTTATTCTGATAAATATAAGAAAATACTTACATTTTGTTTAAGTGTCGGCACAGTATGGAAGTGACGTTTGTTTTGGAGGGAAATATATTTTTCTTACCTGAAACAAATAGACAAAAAATACATTAAAATTAGAGACAATTTGCATGACATTAGCAAAACTTCTTGATAAATTTTGGTGGCACAGTAAAAAAAATATTTGACAAAATATAAACACATTTCTATAGTATAAATACATGCGTTTATATTTTTTTTGTACTGTCCCGGATTGACACACGCTCACAGTTCACGTCAAGTTTCATTGCAATCGGAGCAACAGATTAGGAGCGCATAACGTACATACAACCATTCATCATAGAACCATACAAACATTGAGATTTATAATACATATGGGCTTTAATTTTAATTGGTTGAAAATGCCTTCACAACAATCTTATTATTTTTTATTTATTTTGTTGTAACGCCATCTATTGAGAGAATTGGTTTTTTTGTAAATAATGAAAGCTACAATTCTTATATCTGAGGTGACAATGCATTTTTCGCATAGAAGTCACCCCTGAATTGCGCCAGACTTATAAGGTCATTTTTGTCTTATTTACCTACTTGTACCAATGTGTAAGTAATCGAATATTTTTATTATTGCATATGCGCAAACATTGGATTTTTTTCTCTCATAATTTCATAATTTCACCCATAGATGGCTGTAGTAAAAATTCCTTATTTTCAAGCGAAAAGAATTTCAGTATTACAATATATAGAACTTTCAAAATTGAATTGATAGGGATCTCATTAAAAAGGCATAATTGGTGAACGTTGCGCAAGCGCATAAAGTGATCACGTAAACCAGCCGATGACAGGTCGTAAGCCCTGTAGGTGCCTTGATTTCCCGGTTCTCCTACAATAAATATTCCAACTTCGTCTCTATTGAGATAATTAAAAAATCTGTTAAAAAAAAAAAATATCTTTGACTCCCGACAGGGAAAAAAATCCAATGTTTGCGCATATGCAATAATAAAAATATTCGATAAGTATTATTATTTTCAGAAATAACGCTTTACGGTTCATTTTTTCAGAATAATCCAATTATATATATTCAACTTTTGTTTTACGTTTTTTTTTATCAGCTGTCATGTTTATAAATATAATAGGAATATTTTAATCTAAATTGAATAAAATATTTTCAAACAACGAAATAAGCGATTTTGAATTGTTAATACACATCAAAATTCAATATTATGGTTTATAGAAAATTTATGAAGATGAACGTTTAACCAGTTTTTGAGACTATGTAACATAGCGCGACTTTAGTTGCCTCAACTTAAATTGATGGTACATGTCGAATAAAGGGATTCGGCCCATTGCATCTGAATGTTTCAAAATAAAAAGCCCCTATGTCACACGATCTATTTTTATAACGGATCCTTACGTAGTCTTTTTCTTTTTGTGTCTCCCGAAAGACACAAAGGAGGTTCTGGAGAATTTCGTCGTGAAAAAGAGATGTTTCAAAACTGAAATGACCACCTATAAGACATTTTATAAATGCATAAATTTTTGACCAATAAGTCTTGAAAATTCTAATGTTGCTCTTCGTGTAAATATCATCGTCATCATCATCATAAGCTGAACGGTCCTGGGTGAGCCTTGGATGAATCTTGAATGCTTTTCCATTCTTGCCTTTCTGAATTTAGAAATCTCTACCACATGTATTGTTCCATTCTCGTTTTTTTTTTAGTTTATTTATTTGTTATAATACACTTTTTTTCTTATCTCTAGTTACAAGTATTACAAAATATTATATTTAAATTACATTATTCTCTCTTTATATACCAGATATTATACTATTGAGATAAACTGCCACACTAAGTAAAAACCTTTGTAGCTGCGCTCCTGTCAGCGAGGTGCAATGTGTATATCCTCGATTAAGATTCACGACAATTAACGAAGATCGGCGAACTACAGCCCATCGCTGTCGATGCCAGCAATGCACAGATATTCATTCATGCGTTGATCGTTTAACAGAGTCGCGTTAAAACTTAATTATGGTTTACTTTAAATTATTTTTATTGTATCTTTATTTAATTCGAATATACCAGTATTGATCATGTAAGTAGCTATTTTATTTGAACCCTTCATCACCATAAATAATAGGTATATAATCAAATATTTAATGAACTGACATAGGCAATATTATATTTGGTGGTAGATGTTTTTATTTAAAAAAATCCGTTTGAACACGCACATCTGTAGTTATTTTGATAACTATAAGAAAATACTTACATCATATAATTCTTCTGATAAAATAAATAGATATAACATATACCCCCAAACCTTTGTTTGTCTGTGTAAATCTCCGTGTAAATATACGGCTTAAAGAAATGAACCACAGTTTATTTCTTCAAGGGTATAATTCTCATTTTTTTCTTAATTCATCTTCAATTTTATGTATTTGCTTCTTGATTTTCTTCATAACAACACTATGGATATTCGTTCCACGACCAGCGATGGTTATCACATACATATAAACATTTTTTCTTCATTTTCTCTTGCCAGTTCATCTATGGTCGGCCTTTCTTGTAAGCAGTCTCCATGTTCTTCATTCGTGAATCATATCAGTAGTACTTTGCTCCTTCCTAAATTATTTTTGTATATGTTTTTCCACCATGTAGCTTTTTGTTAATTAGGCAGTGTCGTACAACTTTTTGGTCATTAAGCAGTGACGTACAACTTTTTGGTCATTAAGCAGTGACGTACAACTTTTTGGTCATTAAGCAGTGACGTACAACTTTTTAGTCATTAGGCTGTGTCATACAACTTTTTGGTTATTAAGCAGTGACGTACAACTTTTTAGTCATTAGGCTGTGTCATACAACTTTTTGGTTATTAGGCAGTGTCGTACAACTTTTTGGTCATTAAGCAGTGACGTACAACTTTTTAGTCATTAGGCAGTGTCGTACAACTTTTTTTTCGAATCTACATATGAAAAACTTAAAATTTGTTCATTTGGATACTCTTTTAATGTAAAAAATATTCTGTAATAAATCGAAATTTTTTTCAATGCATATACGCAAACATTGGATTTTTTTCCCTGTCGGGAGTCAATGACATTTTTTTTAATAAACTTTTTAACATCTCAATAGAGACGAAGTTGGAATATTATAGAATAACCAGGAACTCAATGCACCTACAGGGCTTACGACCAGTCATCGGCTAGTTTACGTAATCACTTTATGCGTGCCAAAAATTAAATAATATTTCTGGCGAAGTTCAGAGGTGACATCTGTGCGAGAACACTGTATATCACCTCATTTATAAGGACAGTTGCTTTCATTATTTACAAATAAACCAATTTTTTTAATAGATGGCGTTACAAAAAAAAATTTCTTCGTTACTCCATAGATGGCAATAGTAATAATGTCTTATTTTCAGGTGATCTGATACTCATTATTCAAATATATGCATAGAACTTTCAAAAATTCCATTGATAAGGGAACTCAATAAGAAGGCATAATTTGTGAAGGTTGCACAAGCGCATAAAGTGATCATGGCTGTCACAAACGAAGAATAGCTATTTTTGTTTTTGGTTGAACAACTTTGGTTGATTTTATCGCTCTGATTTTGCCTTTAGGTTACACATGCCAGAGGAATCGAAAAGCAATTTCCTCTGGATATAAAATGAACATAGCATCTAATATTACATGTATTATATTACCTGCAGGGGTAGATTTAAAGCAAATATATGGGAGAAATATTAATATAGGTACACTACACAATACCTCCTATGGATACATGACCTCCTGATATTGATTTACTGTAAACCGTTAGAAATAATGGCGGGAAACTGATGTAACTAACACACATTCTAATAAACACCTAAATTATTGCGCCATTACTGTTTTGAGGTAGACAGAAAAAAGAGAGTGCTCGCTTCGCTTGATCTACAAATCAAAAAGGGAGTGCTCGCTTCGATTGATCTACAAATCAAAAAGGGAGTGCTCGCTTCGCTTGATCTACAAATCAAAAAGGGAGTGCTCGCTTCGCTTGATCTACAAATCAAAAAGGGAGTGCTCGCTTCGCTTGATCTACAAATCAAAAAGGGAGTGCTCGCTTCGCTTGATCTACAAATCAAAAAGGGAGTGCTCGCTTCGATTGATCTACAAATCAAAAAGGGAGTGCTCGCTTCGCTTGATCTACAAATCAAAAAGGGAGTGCTCGCTTCGCTTGATCTACAAATCAAAACGGGAGTGCTCGCTTCGCTTGATCTACAAATCAAAAAGGGAGTGCTCGCTTCGCTTGATCTACAAATCAAAAAGGGAGTGCTCGCTTCGATTGATCTACAAATCAAAAAGGGAGTGCTCGCTTCGCTTGATCTACAAATCAAAAAGGGAGTGCTCGCTTCGATTGATCTACAAATCAAAAAGGGAGTGCTCGCTTCGCTTGATCTACAAATCAAAAAGGGAGTGCTCGCTTCGATTGATCTACAAATCAAAAAGGGAGTGCTCGCTTCGCTTGATCTACAAATCAAAACGGGAGTGCTCGCTTCGATTGATCTACAAATCAAAAAGGGAGTGCTCGCTTCGCTTGATCTACAAATCAAAAAGGGAGTGCTCGCTTCGCTTGATCTACAAATCAAAAAGGGAGTGCTCGCTTCGATTGATCTACAAATCAAAAAGGGAGTGCTCGCTTCGCTTGATCTACAAATCAAAAAGGGAGTGCTCGCTTCGATTGATCTACAAATCAAAAAGGGAGTGCTCGCTTCGCTTGATCTACAAATCAAAAAGGGAGTGCTCGCTTCGATTGATCTACAAATCAAAAAGGGAGTGCTCGCTTCGCTTGATCTACAAATCAAAAAGGGAGTGCTCGCTTCGATTGATCTACAAATCAAAAAGGGAGTGCTCGCTTCGATTGATCTACAAATCAAAAAGGGAGTGCTCGCTTCGCTTGATCTACAAATCAAAAAGGGAGTGCTCGCTTCGATTGATCTACAAATCAAAAAGGGAGTGCTCGCTTCGATTGATCTACAAATCAAAAAGGGAGTGCTCGCTTCGATTGATCTACAAATCAAAAAGGGAGTGCTCGCTTCGCTTGATCTACAAATCAAAAAGGGAGTGCTCGCTTCGCTTGATCTACAAATCAAAAAGGGAGTGCTCGCTTCGCTTGATCTACAAATCAAAAAGGGAGTGCTCGCTTCGCTTGATCTACAAATCAAAAAGGGAGTGCTCGCTTCGCTTGATCTACAAATCAAAAAGGGAGTGCTCGCTTCGCTTGATCTACAAATCAAAAAGGGAGTGCTCGCTTCGCTTGATCTACAAATCAAAAAGGGAGTGCTCGCTTCGATTGATCTACAAATCAAAAAGGGAGTGCTCGCTTCGATTGATCTACAAATCAAAAAGGGAGTGCTCGCTTCGATTGATCTACAAATCAAAAAGGGAGTGCTCGCTTCGATTGATCTACAAATCAAAAAGGGAGTGCTCGCTTCGCTTGATCTACAAATCAAAAAGGGAGTGCTCGCTTCGCTCGATCTACAAATTAAAAAAAATTAACACTTGCGTTGGAATTAATAATAACACATTATACTAACAATCGCGGCACAAAACACAATGTGGGTTTACCAGCGACAGACGTGCGGGTGTGCACTAAAAAAAGGAAGCACAGCACATGCGTGTATACCCACACACTTGTCTCGCCTCATCTAAAAAGGCACAACTTTCAAAATGTGTGGTGAACCTCTTTGCTGAACTATGTGAGATGTTGTTGTTGCCTGTTGTATTTTCTATTACACGGCTCTTACGAATACGATGCTAGTTGAAAAGAGTGGAAGCACTATTCCAAGCCGGTGCCTCTGTTGAGACAAAAATTGTTTTCATACACATATAACAAGAAAATAAGAAGACATTCAGTGACAAAACGAACTTTACATGTTGTGCTGACCATTTATTTTATTTATTTATTGTTAATACACAAACATTTTTACATATTTAGGTTAAGTAAGTACCTCCCGTCCCTTCAGTACCTCCCGTCCCTTCAGTACCTCCCGTCCCTTCAGTACCTCCCGTCCCTTCAGTACCTCCCGTCCCTTCAGTAGGTGAAGAAAAAGTTTAATTCCCGAAACAATCCTGCGAAGAGATGAAAGGACAGTTGGCCCTTCTTTTTCTAGGATTCTTCAACTTCATAGGTAAAATGACCAAATACACGATAAAGAAAAAGAAAAAAGTTTGAATCCAGAAACCGTTCTGGAAGACCTGCGAAGAGATGGAAGGACAGTTGGACCTACTTCTCCCAGGATACTCCACCTTTATAGGTAATATGACCAAATACACGATGAAGAAGAAGAAAAAGAAAAAAGTTTAAATCCAGAAACTGTCCTGGAAGACCTGCGAGGAGATGGAAGGACAGTTGGAGCTTCTTAATACCCGATGAAGAAGAAGAAGAAGAAGAAAAATGTTTTAATCCAGAAACCATCTCGGGCATACGCTCGACGATTCACCAAAGTTTCGTTGCAATCGGATGAACGGTTCCCAGGATAGTCCACCTTCATAGGTAAAATGACCTAATACCCGATGAAGAAAAAGAAATAGATTTTTTTTTAATCCAGAAACCATCCCGGGCATACGCTCGTCAATTCACCAAAGTTTCATTGCAATCGGATGAACGGTTTAGGAGCGCATTCAACACAAAGATACATACATAGATACATACATACATAGATACATACATACATAGATACATACATACATAGATACATACATAGATACAAACATTCAAATTTAAATAAATAAAAATAAATTTAATATGTCTTTGTCCAATGACCATGTCTTTGACCATGCTCGCAGAGCCTGGGTGCAGCTCAACAGAATAAGAACAGGCATTGGGTGTTGCAACCATCTTTTATGGAAATTGGGGATGAGAGAATCGCCGGGGTGTGATTGTGGCGCAGAGCTCCAAACGATCCGCCACATTGTTGAAGAGTGCCCGCTGCGCAGGTATCCGGGAGAGCTGGGGGCCATACACGAGGCCAAGCAAGGGGCGGTGGACAGGCTGCGGGGTTTGAATTTAAGGCTATAACGAGCATCATGGACGCAGCCTTTTCTGGGCGCAGAATTAATAATAATAATGGTTAAAAACTTTTACTGTGACAAATAAGGTGGCGGACTTATTGCCCGCAGGCAATTTCTACCAGTCAACCACCATAGTAAATTCAATCACTTTTTTGATTTATGTTGTTAGCTGTGAGTCATCGGCTTAGAATAGTGCTTCCACTCTTTTCTATTATTGTTTTCGAGTGTCCCGTAAGAGCCGGGTAATCGAAAATACAACAGGCAACAATAACATCTCACATAGTTTAACATCTCACATGCCCCCAATAATATCTCACATGCCCCCATAGTCTGATGACATGGTCCAGTTGGCTGAAGGAACCTGATTGGTTGCAGAAAGAAGAAGACATAAATAATTAGAAGCCTATCCACAGCAACAAAAAAAATAAGGCTGAATATGAAATGGAGATTATAATGGTGCCTTCTAAATTTACAATTTCGGCACCATGGTGCAAAAAAAAAACACAATCGACCAGTGGAGATAAAGGACCGTGGAATATTTCTATTACATCTCGGGCAACCAAAAAAAGAATATATGTAATGGACGGATGATTTTTAATACAACATTTAAGAATGTTCGCAGAACTCTCCAGACGTCTTCAGCATCCTAAAACATCAAAGGTTCGTCTATAGTTTTTTTATCAAGTCGGCGCAATTGGTCTTTTTATCTCTGTTAGGTTGGTTTGTTGTTTTACCTTTGACCGCTCGAAAAGTTAATGTCGCCAGTTTTACATTGAATAAATACGTAGCCAAAGTGGAATTCGACAAATGTGATTCAATAAACCTTTTTAGTTTTATTTTGGTCTGCGGAGATCAAAGGTCCTAACCTTAAATGTATTCTTGTAAATACGATAAAAACGTTATTTTTATTTTATTTTTACACTCCACTTGTATGTTAAAGTGGAGAGTTGTTTATTTTATCAATTAAGATAAATTTTAATATAAAAATAAGACCAATTAAATCGGTTGCCTTGGTAACGAATTATTTGCCAAACTAGTATAGTGTAAAAGAAACTCGTTTGCTTAAAACACTCTCGTTTTTCACTCTTAACATACACCATTTTGCCTAACAGGTCATTTTTACCAATGTGAGATGAGCTGTCAAAGTTGACATGAAACGCGAAAATTTAAATGTAAAAAATAATGAATAGTGTTTAAAAGCGTACAAATAGGTCCAAAATATGTTGACATTTATTTATTTTATTGAAACATAAAACAGCGTAAGTAATATAACAAGAATTATAACAACAAAATATATTAGTACATTAACAAAGTAGGTGCAGTTTTACATGTAAATTTGTCCGAGTTGTACGCTGTATAAAAAATATTGACACGTTGGACGCCCAACTAGGTGAACCTGTTTTAGGGCGTCCGTTAGGAATAGTTACTAAAGTATCAATAACCAACACAACTCAACACACACATACAATAATGATTCTAAAAATAAGGTAAATTTAACAAATTTTCAGGTCCAATTAAGTTAGAAATGAAGTCAATTTATTATTTGATTCATCTATACCTATGGATATAAGCCAAGCAATTATTGTTTTTTTCAGCACATTTCTTGTCAACTGTTTCCAGTCATCAGGTAGAGAATGAAACATTTTGGGGCCAAGAAATCTAAAATTACGCTGTGCGAAAGTAGTTGACTTTAATAGTTGACTTTAGAGAATTACGGGTGGAATAATGACGGCTTATTAGCAATTGGGTATTCCTGTCTATGTTTATGAGTATGTAGAATTATTTTGTAAATATATAGTTGTCTGACATTTAAGACTTTAAAATTAGTGAATAATAGATTACTGGGATATCTGAATGGTTTATTGACAATTATTCGTATTATTGATTTTTGAATTTTTAAAAGTGGATCCAGAACAGTCATACTACAACCTCCCCATCCAATACATCCATACTGCATCACTGAATTGCAAAGTGCATAATAAATTTGCCTTAAGTCTTGTGTCTCAATGATATTTTTTGGTGTTGGTAAATATAAATATGAGTTTTTTAACTTTTTACAAATATAATGTATAATTTATTTGGAAAAAATGTGATCAAATGGCTTGACAAATACGAAAATGTAATAAACCTATCCCTAACCTCAAATGGCAAAGGTGTTGAATTTCCTGCAACCAATTTCTAGTCAATTTATAAAGCAACTCTCTCTATTAGTCGCTATTATCATTGAATACTAACTAAACCTAACCAAAAATTATACGAGATGTAATAAAAATGTTTGAATAAAAATATTGTTTTTACAACATTTTTGAAAATTACTTCATAACTATACGTCGCGCGTCGTTGAGAAATAAATCTTTTATGCGCTTGAAGAGTGAATTACTGTTTAAGATTTTTTCCATCTCAAATCAAGTTTTTTCTTAGAATTCAAAAAAATCAACAAATTCGGGTTTCCGATAGTTCAAATCGCGTATAAACCATTTACAACGCACGCGATAATTACCATTACTAACACTTATGTAACTTCATAGTGTATTAGGCGGTTTTAATATAATATCATGTTTACGGTCACTAGATTAAACGTTATATTATGCTCTCTTAATATGAAAAATAAACACAATGTTCGACTGAATATTTTCCTGTTACAAATGCTAAATTTTGTGTAATTGTCAATTTGGTAGAGACGCCTCTACATCATTTTTTTCCTTTCAATCAAATCTAACTAAGCTTTTAAATTTTGGTTTGCACACCCATAAAAGCTTTGGTTTCCTTAATAGAATTTATCGAAAAAAAAAGCGTTGTAGCTCAACATTTTCTTATAATAATAATTAATGCTCCAAAAGAATATAAATAAAAATGTTAATTTATGCCCATCAGGGTCTGCTGTGCCCACAACCATCGTGACATTAACGAGTGTAATTTTTTAAAAGCCTCCAATCTAAATGCAAAGTGTCTTGGGGCGTTTCAAGGTATGCTAAGATTAATTTATTCCTTTTAATGGTCGGGAAAACGAATGAAAATAAAATATTATTTTTTGAAAAAAAAAAAAAAAGATCAAAGTCTATAATTATGTACTTAGTCCGGTTTGCCCCTAAACCTCCACGCAGGGTTGTCACACAACAAAATATAATTCATATAAAATTGTTCTTGAATTTGAACATTTTTTTAGATGATCGTGTGATTTACGAATTTCAAAAATGGAGAAGGAAATAAATACGAAGTGAATTTATTTATTTGTGTACGGCGATAAATTTAAATCACTTTGTCCGATTTTGTTGATTCTTTTTTCATAATAAAGGGAATATCTTCCGACTACTTCTAATCACGAAATCCTTGAAAAATAACATCAAATTCTTGAATTTCCACTTCAGCGTTATTAATTTAAAAAACAAACTATTATGTAGAAAACATCAGGTGATGGATGTCAATGTCAATATAAGTAGACTGTATAACAAAACGATATCACTTATTCTTCCTAATTTGCTGGTTCACAATAATTATTTGTTTTTTGTGGTCTACTGGTCGAAACATCCACACGCGGTGATCTTCAAACTTGTACTTAAAAACTATAATCGCGTGCCAACACAAATTCACTGTATCAATAATAACGTCGTATTTTATTATACCCGACTGCATTCACGATGATGTTATTAACATTAATCTTCTTCTCAGCCCAATCCTGTCCACTCCTGGACGAAAGCCTCCTCCATCTCCTTCCACACCACTCTATCCTGTGTTCTGAGCAACCAATTGGCACCAGCATGACGGCTTATGTCATCTCTCCATCTCATTGGCGGTCTTCCAACACCTCTGACTGTCGTTCTCGGTCTCCAAGCCAACCATTTCCTTGGCCATCGGTCTTCGGGGTATCTAGCCACGTGGCCCCCCCATCTCCACTTCATGGTAAGAATGCGGTGGACGACATCAACCAATTTTGTTCTTTCCCTGATGGTGTCGTTTCGCACCAGGTCTCTTAGACTTAATCCTAACATGGCTCATTCCAAGGCTCTTTGGGTGACTCGTAGTTTTTCAGAACTTGAGTCATTGTCATAGTCTCCAAGCCATAAGTAGCTACTGGCAGTACACAGGTCTCATATACCTTCAGTTTCAGGTTGATGGGAATTTGAGGATTTTTGAAGATTTGGGCTAATATCCTAAAAGCTGCCCAACTTAGTCCAATTCGTCTCTTTATTTCGGCCGTTTGGTTAATTAACATTAATATCGCTTGATAACTTTCACAACCATGAATCTGAAAAAGCTGCATTCTCATATCCATAAATAAACAATGTTTTTAAAGGCTTAAAGAAATAAAAAAATACAATCAATGAATTACTAAGATGCACCATTAAAAGAGTTTTCAATCCACATTATCAGAAAAATAAAAAAAAATTGTGTAGAGAATGCTATGAAGATTTTAGTGTCTCCTGTAAAATGATACTTTTTGAGATACGAGATTGTGAAAGTTATCCAGCGATATGCCTCAGAATCATCACAAAATGTATGTATGTATATTTTATTTAGATGTAAAAAATAAATACATTTTATAGTATAACCAATAAGCATATTTACATGTTGGAGAAATAAAAAGTTATCACAGTATGAAATAAATAAAAACAACAAAAAACAAGAAAATATTCAAATTTACACAAAACTACAAAGGAAGCACACAATATCTTAAAATAACTTTTCCTTTACATACATATGTATTCAACACTTAGGCGACGAAAAGCGGCAAGACCAGATGCTTCCTTCACACATAAATACTATTATGTGATAATAAACTACCATAATATTGTGACCAAATTGAGTAGGTACCTACAATTTAATTTCAATTTGAAACCACCGCATCATGCAGAATTCACAAGAAATAACATCTTAAACTCATCGAGTTTCATCGAGTTCAGATGATAGGATTCACGAGAAAAAAAATATCAAACTCTTCAAATTGCGAGGTCGTCTGCAATTAATAATAATTCTTTACTTTTAATTCGAAGATTCCTTTTTCATTAGAAAGGGATTACTTCTGGATTGGTTCCATCCAAGAGATTTGATGATGGGAGTCATGCGAATATTGACGAAGCTCATCAATTTTATGAAAGATAATATTACCTACCTACTACATACATAAATTTCATCACGCCAGATCTTAAATCGGATTTTCAATACAAAAGATTATTTTTCTGTGTTGTATTTGAAGTGTGGATCCAGCGCTGAATTCTGAGAATTTCACGGACTGACATGGTCAGTAACACTGAGGTAGGTACTACGCAGAGCCAACACCAACATAGAATTATTCACCAGTACTTCGGCCATATTCTGAGAGGTGAAAAATAAACCATACTTCAGCAGGGGAAGATCGATGGTCGTAGAGGGGTCGGAAGAAGGCAGCTTTCCTGGCTTTAAGACAACCGAGAATGGACCGGTATGAGAACTGTGTAGAAGCTATTTCGCACTGCCCAGGACAGGGAGACTTTCTCTATGGTGGTCGTCAACTTCGGGGGACCTGACATGATACGAGAGGAAGAAGAAAAAGAGTAGGTTGGCACTATTCCTCTTTGCCACACGATAGATAAATCTATATTATAAATTTGAATGTTTGTATCTATATATGTATGTATGTATCTTTGTGTTGATTGCAATGAAACTTAGGAGAATTGTCGAGAGTATGCCCGGGGTGGTTTCTGGATTAATAAAATTTCTTCTTCATCTTCATCGGGTATTAGGTCATTTTACCTATGAAGGTGGACTATCCCGGGAACCGTTCAACCGATTGCAATAAAAATTTGATGAATTGTCGAACGTATGACCGGGATGGTTTCTGGATTAAAAAATTTTCTTCTTCTTCTTCTTCATCGGGTATTAGGTCATTTTACCTATGAAGGTGGACTATCCCGGGAATCGTTCATCCGATTGCAATGAAAATTTGATGAATTGTCGAGCGTATGACCGGGATGGTTTCTGGATTAAATTTTTTTTCTTCTTCTTTATCGTGTATTTGTTCATTTTACCTACGAAGTTGGAGAATCCTGGAAAAAGAAGGTCCAACTGTCCTTTCATCTCTTTGCCGCGCCGGTCTTCCCAGTATTCCTTTCTATTGGAGCATTGAGAAAAGAAATAAGTAAATATCAAGGCGTAGAAGGAATTATTTTATCCATTTAGTTTTAGTTTTTGCATGCATGCTTTAAATTCAATATATTGATGGTCACACGTTCTTCATTCATTCTGTACTATGTATGTGTCGTAGAAATTATTATTAATTGCCAGATATGTAAATAAATAAACGACTTGCGGCAACCCTGTTGACGAGATTCTTCTTGCGGCTAGGTAATTTATTATAAGAATATTATCTGAGAAAATAATTAAGAATTAATTAATGTTCAACAGGAAAGTGGGTTTTCAAATATATATACTTCCACATTTCTTCGTTTAATATAATAAAACATCACATCCCCTGACACTTGTTCGTTTACAATTCACGCAGCCTGTTGTGGAATCAGCGACCTGATATTGACAGAGATATTCCATCTAAAGCTAGACAAAATTTTGAAAAACCTTTAGTTTACCATCGAATCATTATTTTAACAAAAATATTCATGAATATTTTGGGTTGATAAATAATATACGAACCCCATCAATCATTTAATGTGTTAAGTATCTGGAAGTGTGGATTATTCTCAATAGAATCTTGGTCTGGTATTCTTAAAGAATGAATGTCATAAATGCTTCTACCTACTATAGGTGAACGAAATCAGTGGCGGCAGGATTCGAACTTGTGACCACTGAATTAGTAACCCATTTGGATTACTTTTGATCTGTGACAATCTATATAACTTTACGCTTAAATTTGGTGACAATCAATATAACTTTACGCTAAAATTTGGTGACAATCAATATAACTAAACGCCAAATTTTGGTGACAGTCAATATAACTTCACGCCGAAATTAGGTGACGGTCAATATAACTTATCGCCGAAATTTGGTCACAATCAATATAACAAAACGCCAAATTTGGTGACAATCAATATGACTTAATGCTAAAATTTGGTAACAGTCAATATAACTTCACGCCAAAATATGGTGACACTCAATATAACTTTACACCAAAATAAAATGACAATCAATATAACTTCACGCCAAAATTTGATTACAATATATATAATGTATGTACCTACTTAAATATTTTCGACATGGTTCGGAATGAAAATTGAAACAACGTCTACGTTGGCTCGGACACGTTTGTAGAATGAAGGATAGCCGGGTCCCAAAGAAAGTATTGGACACCTGTCCTGAAGGAAGAAGAAGCAGAGGGAGACCTAGGATGAGATGGCTGGACGACATCGTGGGCGATATAAGAGTGATCCGACACACAAATGTTTATATTTATTTATTTATATTTACATAAATTGGAGGAGACTTGCTGTCTTGAGGGCGGGATGGAGGCAGTTTCTTGAGGAGGCCAAAGCCCACACCGGGCTGTAGCGCCATTGCTGATGATGACTCAACACTAATATCAAAAAGTAAATATTGTTAACCAAGGGAATTTAAATTTAAATGCAAATACTTTAACTACTATATAAATGTGCTCTTCTTCATCTTCGTTTCCTCAATGCTGAGGGTCGTGATCTATGGGGCCGCTAATGGACAGAACTAGTCGCCTCCAGTCCTCTCTGCCCTCCGAAGCTCGCACCGCCGAATAAAGGTTGTTCCCAGTCATCTTCTTAATTTGGTCACACCATCGCGCAGGAGATCTGCCTCTACTTCTTTTGCCTGGTACACTTCCTGTGATAATACCTACTTTTTTCCAGGTTACCTGGCTATCTCCTGGCGATGTGACCAAAGAAGCTCAATACCCGGTGGCTGCATACTGTGGACAATCGTTCTTTTATTTTGAGCTCTTTAAGGACCGAGTCATTCTTTCTTCTTGCAGTCCACGGAATCCTCAGCATGCGACGCCAACACCACATTTCAAATGCATCAATCCTGTCACGATCACGGGACTTCATTGTCCATGTTTCGGCTGAATTTAGGAATATTGGGAAGATGAGAGTCCTGATGATTTTAATTTTGATGGAGTTGGAAATATCTCGATCTTCCCAGACCTTGTTCAGACGTGTAAAAGCATTTTTAGCCATGGATATTCGTCTTTTTATTTTCTTCTCACACCCACCCTCAGCACAGATTTGAGAACCTAGGTATATAAATATAAATGTGCTATTAAAATCCTTTTTATATTTAACCACTCAATGTGTTTGAGGAAAGAAAAGACTGACAAAGACTGCTAACATTTGAAAACAGGATATTACGTAAAATATTAGGCCCAAGACCAGAAATCGCGGCAGTTACCTGGAGATCACGAAGCAATGAGGAAATTCGTGCATTGACAGGACAACCTTTAATCACCAGCGAAATCAGGTCCAGAAGATTAGCTTGGATTGGACATGTTGTCAGATCAGGGGAAAAAAAAGCCACAAAACGTATTCTGCAAAATAACACTGTGAGCAAGAGACCCCTGGGAAGACCAAGATGATATCTTAACATTGATGGACAATGTTAAGATATCATCTTGGATAGATGTCATCGGGTATCATTGATGGACAATATTACCCGAGATCTGAACGTGCTGAATGCTTGTGATGACTGGGAGTCCACTACAGCAGACAGAAAGGCTTGGAAAGCTATTGTTCAGGAGGCTAAAGCTCTACCGGAGTTGAATGGCCATCGGAAGTAAGTAAGTAATGTGTTTGAAATACCTGTTCTCCACCTAATTTTGTGTACCAACTTCTAACCTTAAGTCATAGCTTATGTCACTTGTGTATATTCCTCAATCTGTGAGATCAGTATATTTTGAACAATGTTTTTTATTGGTTAGTCAACTAAAGCTGGCGCGTATAACACATAAGAATTTAAAAATTGTATGTGCCAGTCTTATTTTATACCTGTACTAGTTTCTTCCTGTCTGTTAGACAAAGATAAGAAGATAGAAAACTATTTTGTGTAAGTATAATATTATATGTTTTTCTGTATCTCATTAACCGATGGAAATTGCTTTCTGAATAGCTTTGACTTTAATATTAATACAACTTTGCTGGCTGGGTCTGGCAGGTACCTGGTACTGGTACATATTGTTGGTAAACTTTAAAAGGTTATAGGTACATGAATAATTTGTCTTATGAATATTTCATAAAGGGTTTTACTCTTACTTCATACATAAAGAGGAGAAAATTATAATCTGTCATAAAATAATTGCTAGGACAAAAAATAGTATGAAGAAAATATTTTTTTATTTTGATTTTAGCGCCGTGGCACAGTTGGTAAACCGTTCGGTTTCTGTGCGGGCGTCCTGGGTTCGATTCCCAGCAGAGGGAAAATTTATTTAAATTCATTTCTCACGCAAATATTACTTCTCTGGGCTGGAAACACTGGTCAATTGGAAGAAATTGCAATACGGCAATAAACTCGCCACTTGCGCAGGGTGCAAGGAAGTGTTCATTATTTTTATTACCACATAGTATACACATACTATCGCCATCGACAGTTGGATCTCATGTATTATATAATACATAATATGCGATACATTAAATTGGATAAAAAATATATTGGATATGTGAGTCTCCAGAATGTGGCAACTTGTTGCCCAAGAAGCAATATAAAATAAAACAAATATATTTCACGTATGAATGTTAAATAAATATTTACTATAAATAAATAAATATTAAATAATTATAATAAATAATTTATGTTCTCTGAAGTAATATGGCTTGAAATAGTTTAGTAATAGAAATTATTTGCAGTACGTGAAGAGAAAACTTTGTACTTCTCGATTAATTGTTTTTTTAAGATAGATCAAGGCTTCTGCAAAAATAGAGTCGTGTTGTGCTCTATTCTCTCTACATACCCCGTTAGGGACGTGGAGTGATGGCATGTAATCATAATATAATGTTGACAAAAATAGAGTCGTGTTGTGCTCTATTCTCTCTACATACCCCGTTAGGGACGTGGAGTGATGGCATGTAATCATAATATAATGTTGACAAAAATAGAGTCGTGTTGTGCTCTATTCTCTCTACATACCCCGTTAGGGTCGTGGAGTGATGGCATGTAATCATAATATAATGTTGACAAAAATAGAGTCGTGTTGTGCTCTATTCTCTCTACATACCCCGTTAGGGACGTGGAGTGATGGCATGTAATCATAATATAATGTTGACAAAAATAGAGTCGTGTTGTGCTCTATTCTCTCTACATACCCCGTTAGGGACGTGGAGTGATGGCATGTAATCATAATATAATGTTGACAAAAATAGAGTCGTGTTGTGCTCTATTCTCTCTACATACCCCGTTAGGGACGTGGAGTGATGGCATGTAATCATAATATAATGTTGACAAAAATAGAGTCGTGTTGTGCTCTATTCTCTCTACATACCCCGTTAGGGACGTGGAGTGATGGCATGTAATCATAATATAATGTTGACAAAAATAGAGTCGTGTTGTGCTCTATTCTCTCTACATACCCCGTTAGGGTCGTGGAGTGATGGCATGTAATCATAATATAATGTTGACAAAAATAGAGTCGTGTTGTGCTCTATTCTCTCTACATACCCCGTTAGGGACGTGGAGTGATGGCATGTAATCATAATATAATGTTGACAAAAATAGAGTCGTGTTGTGCTCTATTCTCTCTACATACCCCGTTAGGGACGTGGAGTGATGGCATGTAATCATAATATAATGTTGACAAAAATAGAGTCGTGTTGTGCTCTATTCTCTCTACATACCCCGTTAGGGTCGTGGAGTGATGGCATGTAATCATAATATAATGTTGACAAAAATAGAGTCGTGTTGTGCTCTATTCTCTCTACATACCCCGTTAGGGACGTGGAGTGATGGCATGTAATCATAATATAATGTTGACAAAAATAGAGTCGTGTTGTGCTCTATTCTCTCTACATACCCCGTTAGGGACGTGGAGTGATGGCATGTAATCATAATATAATGTTGACAAAAATAGAGTCGTGTTGTGCTCTATTCTCTCTACATACCCCGTTAGGGACGTGGAGTGATGGCATGTAATCATAATATAATGTTGACAAAAATAGAGTCGTGTTGTGCTCTATTCTCTCTACATACCCCGTTAGGGACGTGGAGTGATGGCATGTAATCATAATATAATGTTGACAAAAATAGAGTCGTGTTGTGCTCTATTCTCTCTACATACCCCGTTAGGGTCGTGGAGTGATGGCATGTAATCATAATATAATGTTGACAAAAATAGAGTCGTGTTGTGCTCTATTCTCTCTACATACCCCGTTAGGGACGTGGAGTGATGGCATGTAATCATAATATAATGTTGACAAAAATAGAGTCGTGTTGTGCTCTATTCTCTCTACATACCCCGTTAGGGACGTGGAGTGATGGCATGTAATCATAATATAATGTTGACAAAAATAGAGTCGTGTTGTGCTCTATTCTCTCTACATACCCCGTTAGGGACGTGGAGTGATGGCATGTAATCATAATATAATGTTGACAAAAATAGAGTCGTGTTGTGCTCTATTCTCTCTACATACCCCGTTAGGGACGTGGAGTGATGGCATGTAATCATAATATAATGTTGACAAAAATAGAGTCGTGTTGTGCTCTATTCTCTCTACATACCCCGTTAGGGTCGTGGAGTGATGGCATGTAATCATAATATAATGTTGACAAAAATAGAGTCGTGTTGTGCTCTATTCTCTCTACATACCCCGTTAGGGACGTGGAGTGATGGCATGTAATCATAATATAATGTTGACAAAAATAGAGTCGTGTTGTGCTCTATTCTCTCTACATACCCCGTTAGGGACGTGGAGTGATGGCATGTAATCATAATATAATGTTGACAAAAATAGAGTCGTGTTGTGCTCTATTCTCTCTACATACCCCGTTAGGGTCGTGGAGTGATGGCATGTAATCATAATATAATGTTGACAAAAATAGAGTCGTGTTGTGCTCTATTCTCTCTACATACCCCGTTAGGGTCGTGGAGTGATGGCATGTAATCATAATATAATGTTGACAAAAATAGAGTCGTGTTGTGCTCTATTCTCTCTACATACCCCGTTAGGGACGTGGAGTGATGGCATGTAATCATAATATAATGTTGACAAAAATAGAGTCGTGTTGTGCTCTATTCTCTCTACATACCCCGTTAGGGACGTGGAGTGATGGCATGTAATCATAATGTAATGTTGACTTTTTCACAATTTAACACAGTTAGTTGTCATCTTTCAGTTCATTGTAATAAATAAAATTGTAAAAATAAAACCTCAGTTCATTATACATCTCTTTGATAGATGTGTCGGTGGCAGAGCGGTTAGCGCATTGGGTAAATAATCCAATAGTCGCGAGTTCGAATCCTGCCTCGACCGATTTCGTTTAGATATAGCACAAGTATTTATGCTTTTTTTAGGGGACGTAGGAAGATGTATATGTAACAAGGATATATTCATTTTTAAAAAATATATATATAAAATAAAATTGTAAAAATAACGCCTTAGTTCATTATACATCTCTTTGATTGATATAAAATTTTTGAAAATCAAATTGACGATTAATAAACCATTAAAAAAATTTGGGGCCAATTCAATTAGGAATATTGGACCAATTGAAAATTCCTCGGCTGGTTAAAATTAAAATTTACCGCTCGACCGGTCATTTGGAGAATTTATTTAGGAGAATATTCCTATTATTCCACATGAAGTACATGACCCTCGGGGATCATTAAGCTTATAAAATAATAATGTGAAAGATAAACGCTTAATTAACGACGTGGATTCCTAGTTTATTTGCTGAAGCTTTGAGCGTCGAAGAATGGGAGAGAAAAATAGAGAAAAATATATTCATCATCCTTAAATGAGAAAGTGAAATCGTGAATATTCATTGTGAATTCCGTGATCTGCCTGATGGTCATCTTAGGGGTAAAATTAACTTAAGAAACTCAATATGGAAAGTCTAAGTCCTGATATTACGTTGTCTATCTCACTAAACATATTCAAGAAAAGGCTAAAGCAAAACTACTTTTCTACTGACTATTTAGCTGTAAGCTACTTTTCTTCTGCTTTTTATTGATTTTATTTTGTAATATGATTAACTTATTGCCATAGTACACACTGTTTTGTATATTTAACATTATCTCTGGATGGCTTAGAGACATTGCCATCAGGCAATAAGCCCGCCAATTACTAATAAAATTATATGTACAGGAAGATTCAAATAAATAAATATGGAAAAACTGTGACATGAGAATCTCAATATGAATGCCTCCTCATATCTGAGAGAAAGATTTACAACTGTTGGCCTCTCATGGACTCCCTGGTAATGGTCTAGACAAGAAAGAACCCTCGCCATCCCATATCACTGCACTGAACATCTCGTATTCGTCTTCCTTTACCATTCTTGCTGCACGGTTAAGGAACATTGGATATTAGAACTGCCTTATCACTCTTCAAATTTCGCCTTAAACGCTCACTCTTTCTCTTTATTCCCTAACCAATGTACAAACTAACCATCCCACACACCATCCCTTTTGATTGTTCCTGATCCCGTTATAAGTGTATTATTTTTTTATAATGATATTTTTAATATAAC
Organism: Molanna angustata; assembly: GCA_963576475.1. NCBI lineage: Eukaryota > Metazoa > Arthropoda > Insecta > Trichoptera > Molannidae > Molanna > Molanna angustata. The sequence goes on from OY754986.1 coordinate 1,405,696, forward strand.
ATTACTCGTATAGTCAACCATCGCAACCCTCAGGGTTTATATGAGGTTGGAGATTTCAGTAGTGGTAATTTCAATATTCATAATACGATGCAGGCTCTAACCTATGTCAGCCGAGCAAATCAAAGAGCATGTTCTTAGAGCACATAGCTGTCGTCATTGGACCTGATCATGTAAAATGTTTAATCATGTATTATGCCGAAACTTAATTGTTCATGTAACTTTTTTCTCAGACGGTCGACTGGAAGAAATTGCCTCCAGGAAATAAGTCCGCCATTCGTACAATGCAAAATTATATGTTTGTATAAAAAGTGTTGAATAACAACAAAATCAGAATATAAAAGACTTTTATACGACCCATGATGACGTATGTAATATTATGCAGCAAAACAAAGATCACCTGAGAGTGTGGGAAGTGAGAAATCTCCGAAAAATTGCAGGTCTTATGCTTAGGGATAGAGTGAGGACCGTGAAAGTCAGGGAAATATGCGAGGTTGAAGATGTCGTAGGTAAAGAAGGAGATTTTGGTACAGAACGATGACATCCAGGATTCCTCGAATAGGATGTCTACATGAATTAATACTGATTTAAATAAAAGATATATAAATATCCTATAGATACTACAACGAGAAAACCTCGGAAGAACTTGTATATCCCATTTGCTACACGTTTCACTCAAGCAGTATCTATTCACAACTTCAACACACACGGTGCAGTCGCTTCATCATCTGGAATGATTTCGAATTCTGTATTTCTTCTGGGGACCCGTGTATTCGGCATTCTTTGTACACGGCCCGCCCATCTCAATCTAAGCAACTTTATATGGGTTGAGATACATGGAGCCTGATAAATGGTGTACAATTCATCATTACGCTGGATTCTCCATGATCCACCTTCTAAAATGGGTTCACAGCAACACTTTCCTCTAACACTTTCCTCCGCAACACTTTCCTCTAAAATAAGTCCAACATCTCTGCCATTCTCACTGTTAAGGTCAGTGTCTCGCAGCCATACTCCAATAGATGTATTTCTGACTATTTTGAGCACATTGTCGATGTGAGGACTCGAATTACTTCTTAATGGATTGTTCCCGATCATTGGACCACGCAATCCCTTACTGGAACAGGCAGTTTCAAAAATTATATTTTTCGTTTATACTTATCCCTTTTTGTCTTCATGTCAGCTTTGTGATAACCTTTAACAGACTTATGAGCATATCCTATGGGAATGCACAAACTTTTTCGTGTCAAAATTCCGACGAAAACTCTACAAGTTCCTTTGGGCCCATTGGACATGCGGACCTTGTAGCCATGAAGAGCAACTTCAGGGTTTCAAGACTTTCTGTATTAAATACGGTTCACTCTTATCTTCACGATCAGTAAATGATGAGCCATTTGTTTCCTTTTTCCACATAATAAGCTCTCTTTGGCACTTTGGCAGTGTAGTGTCTGATAGGTTTTAGAGTTCTCAGGACTCTTCTTATGTTCTTTATGTGTTATTTCAGAGTTATTAGACCCCAAAGCAGAACGGGTGGTGGAGGAGGAAGAATATTGCCAAAATGACCCTTGATAATCTCTAAAGATCTTTGCAATTGGAACATGGAGGGTAGGAGATCTGCAGATCACACACCGACACGATAGAGTGATCTTGTCAAGTCTGCTATAGGGTTTCCAAACACGGAAACCTTTCGAAGTCTATTTGGCGACAGACTATTATGTGTCGAGTGATTGAGCCTAGCCACCGTATTCGGTAATGCGAGGCAAGGGACGAAGATGATTATTTTACAATAAACTGTCTCAATAAATTGTTGCGTAATAAATATGTCTGGCTTGATTGAAATTTTTTAAATTTTATTTATATAATACAACATTCAAAATATACAGTCAAAAGATAGACTTGTTTCTATAGACAAATTTTTAGTTAACGCTAGACTTTGGGACTTCGCATTTTACTTGTGACGTTGATTATTGTAGTAAAACATAAAAAGTGTCTTAAAAGTATTCTTAAAAAAAGAACGAACCGCAATGCACTATACATTTAATTAAATATTTATTAAGACGAAAAAATAATACATTTAGGTACTTACACAGTAACTTAATTTGATATTAAATTTTTAAATATAAGATACTTTGCTCCGCCTCTACCTTTATTTGCTAATTTGAACTACGAAATGTACAATTGTCTCTATTTGTAGAGCAACTGCTGTAAGGTTATATTTAATGTATACATTCATTTAATGCTAGACTCATTCAGTTAATGAACGATCCCTTAGTCACATTATGCGTATTATTTTATTCATAGTCCCGAGTTCGCTCTATACTCGCTCAGCTATTTAGTTACATTATGAAAAGAGCGCTCGAACAAAGCGACAATGAAATAATGTAGGTGATATTTAATATTATATGTATATTGAGACAGCTCCCCCACACCACCACAACTGTTTCGCTTATGGGGAGTTGTTATAATCTTTACATAATGGGAAGCACTTTAGATAAGAACAATTCACGTCCATGAAACGAAAGAATAATATTTAATAATTTAATTGTATATAAACAGTTTTTCTTAAGAAATTATAATATATGACAGAACGCAACAAGGTGATTTCGAACACTCAGAACAAACAAAAACATTTTATAACTGTCCGAGGCTTATTTGTTTCATTCGCACACATTCCATTTCATCTAGTCTGGCGCGTCAGAGAGAGAGAGACTGTTTCCGTGTGGGACGAAGTCTTCCTACAATCGTTTGACTCCGATTGCTTCCGGACATTGCCGAATGACTGTTGTCTAACCTTCAGATGGTCACAGGACCGAATACAACTGTTAAAAATACGAATTCTCTTTCAGAATCGACTGCCGGGATATAGTAGTAAGTTAATTAGTCATTTGTTTTCAATGCAGGTCTCCCACTGGGACATTCCACAGATCCCTCTTTGGAGAGACCGCATCAAAACGCCTCCAGATACTCGTCTAATATCACCAGACCACCTTGTTTGAGGTTTGAGGCCTTTCAACACTTCTTTTTACCGTTCTAGGTCACAATTTCAGCACATTATTAGTCCATATGGAGTATGTGGAATTCCAATTCTGCTTGGCAATGTTTTGGACAACGTCGGTTATTTTGGTTTTCTCTCTAATCCACAATTTAGTTTTTTTTATCTCGAAACCAAATACCCAGCATTCTCTTTTCCATGGCCCTTTGTGTTACTGCAAAAGTATGTAGCATTTTGTTTGTCAACACAAGAGTTTCACAGCTAAACGTCAGTATCGGGAGAACGCAAGCGTCAAAGACTTTCTTTTTAAGATGACTGTCGTCCTTCGGAGACATTTGTTACAAAGAGTATGTGAATTAGCATTACTAAAAAAAATGTTTACTTGCGACTCGAAATTATTATCTCTACTATCTCTATTAAGATATATAACAAAGAAAAACCACTTTTGTTACATAATCTAATTTCGCGTCCCGCTGAAGGATCAAATGAGTTTAGAAAATATTTTTTTTCCAAGGGAAACAGTACCGGAGCGAAAGGAAGCCAAGAAAAATGAATGAAGGTTTGAAAAAATCTTATTAATTTTAATTTTTTTTTAGATTCCTGCAAGATCCAGTGACAAGACAGTAGATAAAATGAGACAACAGCATGGATAATTTTGCTAACTTAATTTTACTAGCTCTCATTTCTGATAAATATACCTAAAACATACCAGAAACAACAAAGAACTTACTAAAGATTTCCATGATTATATTAAGATACTTCATTTTTTGTGTATTTGATTTGAAAATCTTGAATTTGACTGGAGTTGACTTGAATTGCCTTCCAAGAAGTAAAATAGTTACGTATCGATGTTTTTGTTTTTAAAACTTATAAATTACGGCTTACCCTAAATTATTATCTTTTTTACAGCTAGAAATATAAGTTAGATCTACTATTTATACATCTAAAACACAAAAAAAGTTCGTGAGTAAAATTGACGGCATTCTTCCAAATTCTCGCATATTTTGGGATTTGCGGGCACAACAACGATATCATTGTTAACAATAATTATAATTATTACTGTACGTACATAAATAATTGTACGTGGTAATAAAAGGTCCAGATAATCAGACTGGCGAGTGTTGATAAGTAGGTACGTATAAAATAATAGTTGTGTGTGGTTGACTTTCTTTGTTTTTCAAACTCGCCAAGAGCCATTGTTTTATTCTATTGTTGGTTTTTTATTGTTATGAGTACTAAACGAGGGATAAATTGTTAAAACGACAATTTGTTTTTAGAATGACACGTTCATTACTTTCTGTTTCTATGTAAGGCATTTATTTTTACGGAAATAATTAGTTGTGCAGTCTTATTCTTTTTATTATCCTTGCCCTTCTTTAGGTAGGGTCGGTTCTTCTAATCTTAGATGATATGTATATCCTGTATTGTCGGGTCTGGCATTCGGGCTACATTACATGATATTACTTCAAAGTTTATTGAGAAAATAAGTATGATAAGTATCTATATTGAAAGGTAGTATGGTATTGTATTATAAACACGAGAAAGTTTGAGGTCATCAGCAATTTCCAACATTGTAACAACTTTATCAATAAATGCATCACATAATAGCTAACCCTTTCATAACCGAATAATGAAAGCATTATGAAAATAAATGTTTCATAAAAAATGGGCAAAATATATGATTATAAAGAGATTTTGATAATTTTTATATTATTTTTCCTTTTATTGAAAATTTTAACGATTCTAATTGTCATCATTCATGTATAATACTATATACTTTTCATAAAATAAAAAATCTATAATTTTTGATTACTATTAGAGATTGAAGGAAATATAATAACCTAATTAAAAAAAATATAGCATGCTAGAAAACAAAAAAAAACTCACATTTATTAAATTTTGAATAACCGTCTTTAGCAAGAAAAGCACATTTCGCAATAACCGAGTTTTCAACTGTACAATAACCGAGTACATAAGTTTCCGTCATTCTCAGTATTGTAAGTAATTAAAAATATTGTTATTAATAATTTAGAAGAGAAATAACTGATACCAATTTTCATTGAGATATACCTACGTAAAATACATAATGATTTCAATTGGAATCATCGGTTAAGAAAGGGTTAAAATTATTTCTTCCGAATAAAAATGCAAAAAAAAAGTATGAAATCAATTTATAATACAACTCGATAATGCAAAACATAATAATTATTACTAAGTCTAACCTTATCTTGAAAAAGTAAATGAAAAATCGTAACGTCGAATGGTATTCTCAGAGGCAAGACATGTCAAAGCAGTCCAAAAAGACGAATATACAAAATAGACCATTTTTGAGAACGGACTTTTCCATATTGTTATAGATTATATTATTTTCGTTGAAGCAGGTACAACTAACTACATAACTTTCTGATCATCATCGTCGTCAGGCACAGCTTTTTCTTGTGCGTAAATTTAAAACCGTAAATCTTATTATATCAGCACAGTACCTACCTATTTTTTCTTAATTTTATTATAAAGAATTTAACTGACTGTTAACTGTTAACTGACTTTTCCTATCACAGATACCAAAATCTTAGTCAAGTTTCTAATGCAGGTGCTGGCAGAGAAGTCAAGTCAAACGATTGTTCATTGATCAATGTAGATTTTATAATATGATTAAAATAAACAATATAATTTTTCATAAAATATTCAAATTAATTCACAAATGATATGATAATACAAAATACGTGTCATTTTATAACGTCAGTGAAAATATAAATAGAAAAATAATTTACTATAGGTATCTTAACCCAACACCCGGAAAATTATAATATTAAATGTTTATAAGTATATAAAAGACATTTATTATCGTTCATAAATTAAAACTTTAACGACTCTGTTATGACTGCCTGTACTGTACAGTATAAGTTATATTATGTTAAAGTGATTCTGACAAATAATGATTACTATAACTAGTTGCATGTAACACATGAGATCCAACTGTCGATAGCGATAGTATGTATAGTTGAAGAATATGTACCAAACTATAAACCCATAGATACAAATTATTGAATATTTTCAGATATTTTGTTTTCTATACAACATATGTAGGTATGTATGTCAAGATAGGATAGTATGGAGGAAGATCCTTTTTCCTACCCAGAATATGCAAATAGCATGATGGTATGTATGTATGTTTGGAGATGAAGTATCAAACTATTAAGTCTTCTTACATATTGTGTATAGGCGACTGCCATACAAAATGTATGAAGCGATGTCGTCACTAAATTCAATTTTTAAAAAAATTGTTAAAAAAAAATTGAGATCTTCTACTACAATGTTAATATTTTTTATAGAAAATTAAATTATCTAGTTGGGGTGTTTCGGCTTTTTTCGATAATTGTAAAAGTTTTGGAAATATAGGCAGTTAAACTCATAAATTTATCATAAAAAAAATATTTTTCTTAATAAAAAATGTTTGAGAAACCCTGGAATTTTTTTGAAAAAATTAATTTGAGATTTTGTATTTGTCTATGTTTGTACCAATTTTCAGCGTTCTACCGTTTATGGTTTCTGAGATATATGGAAAAATAAAATAAAAATTCAAAAGTTGATAACCCCTGACTGAAACAAAAATTCAAAATTCCGAGTATAAAAGTTTTGTAGGCCTGTAACTGTTTATATATTCTGAAATTTAAGGCTCTGTAAATTGAGCGGATCAAAAGTTATAAGGGGGGGACGGACACACACACACACAGACACACAGACACACAGACACACACACACACACACACACACACGAAATGTTCTTCTCCGAATTCTGAGTAAATCCGTGTATGGAACATATATGCTGCGAAGCCTCTAAGTTTTTTGACTTCAAAGTTGGAAAAGCCGTGAAAAAAGTAGACCTCTCCATACAATTCTCGCGTATTCTGGCTTGATACATTGTCGATATGTTAAGAGAACAAAGTTCTCCTGAACAAATCGACAGTTGGATGAAACGACCTGTACTAAAAATTTACAATAAAGCTTAATTATTTTTTCATAGGTTTTCGTACATATAATTTTTTCTTTCTTCGTCATATTATAATGATGATAATAAAATGAGCATATAATGGCAGTTTTCATAAGTATTTTTAAATGACGCACAAAAAAGTATTAACTTATTCATTTACTCGTGATTTGGGTAAGTCGTTAATCGCTTATATTATATTTGTAATCAATTTGTTTTATTTCAAATTTATTCACAACGTTGGAAGAGATTGCCTTATGAAAATGAACTCGGGTTTGTTCATTTTTTCAATATATAAATTCGTTGGAAAAGGTTAGGAACAAAAAATAAATAAACTTTACAGTAAATTCTTGGATATATTTATATTTCTGAGAATCGTTAAACGAGTTTTGCTTTATTAGAAAATATGTTTGGGATCTATGATTTAATTGAATGATAAAAAAAATACAACGATTTTAAATATGAACGAAAAATAACTGTTAAAAATTTGTATAATTTTATGCGTTTTTTTATACTAAACGATAACATAACAAGTCAAATTAAATTATCTGAGGCAGGATCTGAAATTGATAATACTTACTAACTTACTAACCAATAATACTTACTTACCAACCAATTGATAATACTGAATCAAAAGATTCAAAAAATACCGCTCTGTCTTCACTAACTAACGTTCTACCACATCGCAATTAATTAAATAATTTTCCTAAAAATATACTGAAAACAAAATGAATAGATATCTAAATTTAATAACACGAAAAAATAAAAAAAATACTAAGTAATCCCAAGTGTCGGCCTTCATGGCTCAGTGGGTTGGGTATCTGATTCCTGAGATAAAGGTCCCGGGTTCGATTTACGGTGGAGACACAGTTTTTAAATTGTGTTTTCAGTCTGGATCTGTGAGACAATAAATATCGTAAGTCTCCAGAATGTGGCAACTTGTTATTGGGTGCGTGTTAAATTAATATTTACATAGTACCTGTTAGTTGCCCGAGAAGCAATATTAAATATTTTCGGTTCATTTAAAAATATCCAGCATTCTGGTCACGGCACCACTCATATTTGTATAAAAAATACGAAGTAATCCATGTGTCGATCAATATTTTCGGTTCATTTAAAAATATCCAGCATCCTGGTCACGGCACCACTCAAATTTGTATAAAAAATACGAAGTAATCCCATGTGTCGATCAATATTTTCGGTTCATTTAAAAATATCCAGCATCTTGGTCACGGCATCACTCACTTCTGTACACATAATGCTATCGTAGATACCGTCTTACTTATAAACATAAACTATCTATAGTACCTGGTAATAGAGCGTGTCTTACTTATAAACATAAACTATCTATAGTACCTGGTAATAGAGCGTGATTAACGAAAAAGTTTACTTAAAAACAGTGACTATCTTAATTACACCGTTATTTTATATACGTCAAGTTAGGACAGGTCGAGAGGTTGTTTAACGCTCGACTAACGCGTCATACCAAATATTTCTTAATGGGGGGTCTTTCACATATGTATGTTCCGAGTCATATTTGAGATTGACAGAAAAATTTAAAGATTATAACGATTTTCCTTGTTACTCTTCATCGCAATCGTTTTTAATTTGACTCAACGCAGTGTTTGTTTTTTTTTCGATGTCGGCTATCCAAAAATTATCAGCTATCCAGCATCCTGGTCACGGCACCACTCGCATTGTATAAAAAAATGAATATGTCCTCGAAACAAGAACATAATTTTTCCATATATGTATACACATCTTTACTTATTCCCTAAACTAAGCGAAAACGCTGTGTTTAAGTTTCGTTCTTACATTTCCCCAGCCGGTACTGCAAACACTTGGGTTTTTTTCTGATTCAAAGAACCCGCCTGACTGTAAATATCTGAACCTTGTTTGAGGATCCATTAAATATTAACAGATCTTAAGAGGAGGATACTTCAATTTTATTTCGACACAAAGGAGGCGCTTTTATTTGCCCATTAGTCCTGTGAGCCACCGTGAACGAAGCGGCATCAAGTGGATGGGGGGTAATTTTTCTTTTATACTAATAATACAATGGGAACAAATTGGTTGGATATTCTAAGAAAATAATATTATTCCATAAATCCAATTCAGACACCAAGTGTTTTCTACGACGCAGTTTCAAACATTATCGTTGATAGAATTATCGTTGTAAGTATTCGGGTTTAAAATGTCACCGTTTGGTTAAGCAATAATTAATATTGTTTTTTATTTTATTTATAATATAAAACAAGCAAGTAGGCTATTAAATCGAGGTTTGCCATCTGTGGAATGGACGGTTATTTATTTGTGATTTATTTTGAAATCCGAACATACACAGAGGGCAGATCTATGGAGTTTTTGACGTTTTTTGTTTAATCTGCGGTAAAACGTCATAAGTATCGTCGTCGAATGAGGCGGGTTGGATTTCGCGGCTCATATTTATCGCATAATTTTGGTGTTGTGTGAGCTGTTTGTGACCAGATCCTGCTCTGTCAAACTTTGAAGATCCTACCCCCTTCCCGTGAGCAAGAGAATTGAATCGTCAGAGATGTCCCTGTGTTCCTGTGAAGGAATAAAGATACGTCTCAAGTAAGTGACTGTCTATATTAACAGGTGGAATAACAGATCTCAATTTGTAGTACACTTGCTCACAATAATAATTTTTGGGTTTGGAGTAATTGAGCTCCAGACTACCCGAACAGCGGGATATCTACACGCCTGCTCGTCCACCGTTATTTGAGAAAATTCTGATAGTTAAAGAGTTATTTCGAAACAAATAATGCTCTTTATTTTATTTTATTATTTATTTGATCAATCAACGCCCAGTGAAACGGAATACAAAAATAACAAAAAAGAGAACGCAATACAAAGTAAATAATCGTGTCTCAATCTAATTCTTTATAAGTAATTTAGAAAATGTCTTTAAGACATTCACGAGGCCAAATCAGAGGCAGAGGATTGGCTCTCACTGCTGTAATCGAGGATTTGATATAAAACCATGCCTATGGTAAGTAAATGATTTTTTTTTCTTCATATTATGTTTTCCATACACGTAACGGTATACCTGTCAAGTTTATCTGTTTTCATGACATGTACAGGTAAACGACAACATGTATGTTATAAAACTACACAGTTATACATATAAGTATAACTAACAGGTTGACCTATCTAGATAGTCCACTCAGGTATACCTTTACGTGTACAGCCATAATTGATCACATTTTCATGGAGAAGAACATGAAAGAAAACACGGTTTTCAAAAGGACAAATTGAAAAACTAGGTACCAAGAATAAATTTATTTTAAATAAAAAAAACATTTCTAGATAGTTTGCAGCTATTAATTTGTGGCACATTTTAACTCATAAAGTAAAAATATTTTTTATGGGTTACAATCCTAAGATTAGTTTGAATCAAGCACTCCATCCCTCTAGATATCTCTGTTGACCACCAGCCTATGTATCTCTTGGTAGCTCCCGCATCACTGATCACCTGGTTCATATACAAGTGTCCGCACTTCTAATGGGGCAAAAATTTAGAATTATTGTTGCATTTAATTGTCAAATGTACTTTTTTATTCTATAATGAAAAATAAATATTTATAAAAAAAAATATAACTGTCTCTGTGATGACCTCAATGGTTTTTGCCTTCCGTCAAACCGACCCGGATGGCTGATGTCATGTCATATCGTTGTTGGGAACCCTCTTTAGGAGTTGCCTTGTTTAAATAACAAAAAATAATTATTGAAAAGTTTGCAAAAATAATTTTAATAAATTAAAAATAATTTATATAAACTATTTTTTTTTAATAAATTAAAAATAATTTTAATAAACTAAAAATAATTTTAATAAATTGAAAATAAAGTTAATAAATCAAGAATAATTTTATAAATCAAAAATAATTATAATAAATTAAAAATAATTTAACATTGAAAGTAATTTTAATAAATTAAAAATAATTTTAATAAATGAAAAATAATTTTAATATGAAAAATAATTTAAAAATGAAAAATAATTATAATATGAAAAATATTTTTAATATGAAAATTATTTTTTAATAATTAAAAATTCACTATTCATAGTGAAAGTATTGATACTGTGTTCGTTCTATTTTCTGCAATAACTCTTTAACCGACATACATTATTTTATCTCCAGAATTTTTATTTTCGTTTGAAAACGTATTTTTACGTTTGTTTTTCCACAGCTGGGAGTAGGTAACTTTATATATGGAGGGTTGAAGCGCATAAATTGAATCTAGGACAGGAAACAGGTTCATTTTTTAGATTGCCAAAATAATACGCTGACCTTTCACATATGTTCTCTCACATTACCTTTTCATTTCACAGAAGCTTACCATATTACTAGACTCACTGAAAAATATGTACAGATGTTGAAGAAACATATTCGTGAAATTGACGAATGTAGCAAAATTAATATTTTTTTGTAATATAAACAATTTTTCATCAGAAACAATAAACAATTATTGAAAGAGTAGATTCATACATATACCTCGGACATAAGGTAAAGCTAGGTGGAGACAATCAGGAAGCAGAGATCGAACGCAGGCGGGGCCTTGCATGGGCTGCATTCGGTAAACAATCGTATATTCTCAGATCCAAACGATTTGCAAATCACTTGAAGAAAAAAATATTTGATATGTGCATCCTCCCAGTACTGACATATGGTTTTGAAACTGTTATTTTTACAAAACGTACAGTACAGAAACTCCGAGTAACGCAACGAGTAATGGAGAGGAGGATGCTAAACATTAGTCTTCGTGATTGAAAACGCAACGAATGGATTAGAGAAAGGACAAAAGTTACCGATGTAGTAAGGACAGCAGATGATCGATGGACCAAACGCACCCTGGAGTGGCGACCGAGAACTGGACGCAGAAACCCGGGCAGACCGCAAACAAGATGGACTGACGACATCAAACGAGTGGCAGGAGGTCAATGGCACAGGGTGGCGAGGGATAAGGAAGCATGGAGGTTGAAAGAAGAGGCCTATGTCCAACAATGGACGAATAATGGCTGATGATGATGATTCATCAGAAAGATCAGTTCGTGTGAACTCATTGTTTTATGGCATTTTTTAAATTTAATAAATGTTTTAATACTTTATCGTTTCTACACATATCATAACTTATTGTCAACAATAAAATATGAAATAATATAAGTATTTTTGTGTACCTACTTATCTTGATTTGACCAAAAATTTACTTCTGTACACATAATGCCATCGATATATAGATACCGTCTTACTTATGTTTATAAACTATCTACATATATTATTATTTTCAAGAAAAAACTAAAGAAGGAATATTTATCCTTGAACACCTGATCCCGATTTCCTCTCCTGTCCTTACCATATCCTTTTTCTTGCTATGAATTATAATTTTTTTTAATAGTATTTAAGTGTTATACGTATTATTTTCTTTGATTTCTTTTACTCTTTTTTATTTGCTGTTGTACATACACAATGTTGTCATACTTTGTAATCTGGTTAGTTGGAAGAAATTACCTAATGGCAATAAGCCCGCCCGTGTACAATTATGTATATTTGTTTATATTATGTACAAGAAGATGTATAAATAAATAAATATATTACTTGGTATTGGAGCGTGATTAACGAAAATTTTTACTTATAAACCGTGACTATCTTTATTACACCGTTATTTCATATACGTCAAGTTATGACAGGTCGAGAGGTTATTTAACGCTTAACTAATATTTCAAAATGGCGGAACTTTCACATATGTTCCGACGCATATTTGAGATTGACAGAAAAAAATTAATACTCATAACTATTTTCCTTGTTATTCTTCGTCGCAATCGTGTTTAAATTGACTCAACACGGCACAACGCGGTGTTTGTTTTCTTTTTTCGTAGTCAGCTATCCAAAAATTACATGCATTTATCTATTTATTAACATCTGTGAAGCCAATGCGGCCATATGAAAAAAATAAATGAGGGTGTTCGTAAAAAATTCGGAAAACTAGTTAGTCATATCTTAGTATACGTTTATAAGTAAGATTTTTTAATACCAATCTTAATATTAGTCGTGCTTATATATTTGCGCGTTTAGTAAGCTATTAACGAAATCTGATAAGTAAAACCGATAGTTGTTACGCTGCTGTAACAATTACGATAATCTTAACCCTCAACCCGATCTATTTAATCTGTTTGTACAAGCACTTAAATATATCCTTAATGCGACTACAAGCATCGGTTAGTGAAATTATCCTATTTCATTCTTCCAATTCATTTCCCAGTTTCCTTACCACATGGTCAATGTTCTCTTCATGGAATAATATGAAAAACGTTTATGTAATTTGATGAAGCATTATAATTTTTTCATTTCTTTGTTAATAATGTAACTGTTTTGTGATGCATTTTGTAAAAAAGCTGTTATCTTTCCGAATAAAAAAATAAATATTTATAGGGAGTTAAAGGAGGAGGAGCAGCCCAACATTATAAAAGTGATAAAAATAGGGGGGCTGCGATGGGCAAGACACGTGGAAAGAATGGGCGATGAAAGAGTGCCAAAAAGGGTCCTGCACACAAAGCCACAAGGTAGACGAAACGTTGGTAGACCCAAGCTCCGATGGTTGGATGGCGTGCAACGGGATGTGGAGGCTGTTGGTGTAAGGAAATGAAGGGGAGCATGTCAGGATAGAGGGAGATGGTGAAGAATGCTGGAGGAATGGGCTGTGGAGCCATTGATGATGATGAAGGGAGGAGCAACTACAGTAGGTACGAATTACGGTTGAATTTTAACCTCTGAACAATCACTAGTACATATTTATAATCTGCATTGTCCTACGAATGATTCTCAAATATCTGTATCAATATTTCAGTGAGTCTAATAATATGTCTCTGTCCAGCCCCCATTTAAGGTTGGATGTTGTTATATTAAGGTTAGATACATTTACTCTTCTCTCTTGTTAACATATTTCTTCGTAAGAACGAAATGTTATTCTCTTATCTCTATTTTTGTTAACATTTTATTGTTCTTGGAGTAGTGCGATGTTTTTTGGCGATCGTCAAAAAATATTTTAAGATTTCGTCGCAAATAAAGTCAGGGAGAAAGTATTTACAGAAAGTTACAAATAAAATGACAAAAACGTTAAAAAAATGTGACGACAAATGAACTCCCGCTATGTCTTAGGTCCGAAAGCATAGTAGGTTTAGAAAGACGTTTAAATGTTTTTTTTTTGTCAAAATAAAACAAACACATGTAACCAAGCTCACACTGACAGCTCTATCACGATTTTTCTGAAATTCCAGCGAATTTACAGCATCTCGTATAGATCGCTGAATAATCTGTGTTTGGTATTTGATTTGACAAAACTACCAAATACATATTTGACGAAGTTGATTATCATCATTATCATCATACATCGAAAACATATTATATTTTATTATTAAATCCCTCGTTAGGTTCCTAGCGATCAACCTTATTTTTTGATAGTTCGCAAATATTAGTTTATGCCAACGCGCATGCGCTAAGTATTTAGATATGACTCTGCAATGCGATTCTCATACAAAAACTTCGTAGCATCCTCCAGTTTAGGAAGCAACGCTATTTCCTAAAGGGGCCTACACACGACCAACTTGGTTGACAACCTTGTCATCAACATGCCATGTTGACGACAATGTTGAACGTCTGTGGGCATGTTGGCAGTTGATATTTCATGTTGACAACAATGCTGAGACAATATCAAATCGGTTTGATATTTAGTGGGCGGAGCTTGATGTTGGTGACGATGTTTAGCATGTGTGGGGTGGTTGGCAACCAAGTTGATCAACATCTCAGTATGTTTCAATTTTTTGAACGCGACGGAACAATAAAGTACCTATGTAGAAGTTTAAACTTGCACAGTGTATTTATTGCTTGTTTATTTATTTTATTTTTTGTTCGAATTTGTTGATATAAATATTTAATAATCTTGTATATAGGTACCTAAGTGATTATCCAATGTTTAGTTTATATATTTTATTTCAAATATTATGTGTACTTCTAATTATAAATTATCGCTCACTTTTGTTTTTTTTTCTGTTTATAATATAATATATAATTTGATTTTAAAGTCTTTTAATTTGAAAATAACCCAAGAGTATATTATCTTGAGATATGTTCAGTATTACAAATATTCCAAGTTAGGTGGATTTTTTCGAAAATTTTCGAGATGTACCCGAATTGTGGAAAGTTAAGTCTGATATTTAAAAGATCGGAAATGATGTTGATCAACTTGGTTGTCAACCTCCCGTTCGTTATTCAACATTGTTGTCAACTAAGTTGACAAACATTGTTGTCAACCAAGTTTGTCTGTAGGCCGCTTAACTTAAGTGAGCGACTGTGCAATGAAAGCATGGCTAGTATTTATCATTTAGGTCGAAATCTGCATTTGGAAGCCGGAAGTTTTAATGAAACTCGAAGTTGCGATGGGATGTGATTCCAAAGTCGGGCTGCTTGTACGGAGAAAGATGTGGTGAAAAAGGAAGTAATGTATGTTTTTGTATGATCTGTTCTTTGGTTTTGTGAGGATATAAATGTTCTTGTTGCAAGGACATATTCATTTTTGGAAATAGATTATATTGATAAGTTTATTTATGCTGTATTATTTTTTATTTCTAACTTAGTAATTTACTATTTCTAATTTGGAATAATATTTCTAATTGTCAATAATATGTATGTATAAATAAATAAATAAATTGTGTACTGGGATACTGAGCGTTCTTTCAGTATGTGATCGAAGAGGCAGCCCGTGTTCTGAGAGGAAGTGAAATTGATTTCGTTAAACTGGAGCGTTTGGGTTGTTTAAGAACTTGTATACAAGTGTGAGGGTATGTATGTAGGTAGGTATATTCAAGGACGTGAGGATTAAAAGACTACAACGGCACACCTTATATTAAAATGAAAGCTTAGAAATAAGGTAATAAAATCCCATAAAATAAGTGTATCGGATAGAGTCCACAGTATCCAGGATGGGATGGGAGAAAGGTATTGAAAGGTCCTTCCTTCTTCTTGGAACAGCGGGTACAACCGTTGCTCGTGTTGGGGAATCTGCATAGACTTTTGGGGGTATATAATTATTTATTTTAATCAGAAGGATAATATTGCGTGTTCAAAAGGATTCTATTTGATTTAAAACATATACCTCCCAATATGATATTGCTTATGTCTGTTCATTAAATAATTGATAATATATAATTTATAGTGATAAAGGGTTTCAATCAAAGAACTACTTACATGATCAACACTGGTTTATTCGAAATAAATGAAATTACAATATAAATAATAACTTAATTAATTTGTGATGTCGTGGGTCGGAACTTATAGATTAAGATTTAACGCGATTCTACTCTATTGAATAATCAACATACGAATAAAATATCTATATGTACATAGGCTTGAATCAACATGCAGCGACCTTCTCGACCTGTCCTAACTTGACGTCTATGAAATAAATATGTAATAAAGTAAGACACGGTTTATAAGTAAACTTTTTCGATAATCACGCTATAGATACATATTTTACATTCATAAATAAGACGGTTAAATTGTCTATAAAATAATAATTCACTTCTCTATTTGCTAGTCGTAAAATCGGATCGTTAATATGATGAATTTCTGCCCGAATGCCATTAAAGGAATTGTATTTGAAGAGGAATCGTTAACTGCCAACATTATAAAGAGACCACTTCTAACTTTTTATTCTCCTACACTTGAATAAATTTATATTTGGTAAATAAAACAATCAATATTCATTTGGTTCAGACATTTTTTGCTGATTCATAAGCAACTGTAGCATGGCGGGTTAAAGTACACAATGATAACATACTACTAACTCGGTCATAAAAGTTGCAGATATTAAAAAAAATATTTATTTCTTTAAGAATTTAATACACACGTGCGCAATGGGGGGCTTATTGGTATAAACAACCACATTAATTTGGTGATGTAAATTGTGTTTATGACACGTACCAATTTATCTGAGAAAAATATATATTGAAACATATGAAACAAAAACCACAAAAAAACGGACAGGAAAGGCCCATAAGGAGACAATTTTGAACGTAATGTGTAAGGAAATGATTCTTAAGATTTGTTTTGAAAGCTGTAAATGTTAGTGAAACTTAAAGTTGCGATGGAATGTGATTTCGAAGACGAGCTGCTTGTACGGAGAAAGATGTGGTGAAAAAGGTATTGTGTGCTGGGATACTGAGCGTTCTTTCAGTATTTGATCGAAGAGGTAACCCGTGTTCTGACAGGAAATGAAATTGATTTCGTAGATAAACTTGAGCGCTGGGGTTGTGTTAGACCTTGTATATAAGTGTGAGGGTATGTATTTACTATAAAACCAACAGTTTTTTTTATTTTTACCAAAAAGAGATATGAATATTAGGTAACACCGGTTGTGCAAGTCTTGCCGCGGCAAATAAATGCTATTATGGACTGCTAAAGCACTTAAGGTCACGACTCATCTCTCGTAAAACAAAAACCCTCATTTACAAAACTCTTCTTAGACCGGTCATGATCAAAATGCTGGACATTGACCAAGAAGGACGAAAATGCATTGTTGGTGTTCGAAAGGAAAATACTTCGCAAAATATTTGGTCCTACCTGTGAAGGAGGATCTTGGAGGATCCGGTCTAACCACGAGCTAGAAATAATGTATGGCGAACCAAACGTTGTCTAAAACATCAAAATACAACGTCTACGTTGGCTCGGACACGTTTGTAGAATGGAGGATAGCCGGGTCCCAAAGAAAGTATTGGACACCTGTCCTGAAGGAAGAAGAAGCAGAGGGAGACCTAGGATGAGATGGCTGGACGACATCGAGGGAGATATAAGAGCGATCGGACAGACAAATTGGAGGAGACTTGCTGTCGACAGGGCGGGATGGAGGCAGTTTCTTGAGGAGGCCAAGGCTCGCACCGGGCTGTAGAGCCATTGCTGATGATGGTTGTGTACATTCCCGTAGTAAAAATGAAGCATAATACATACGCGTATCTACTCACACCAGTATTGTTTCACCTAAAAATGTTCCTACTTACATTCGGAATAGGCGGTGAACCTCATTGCTGAGCTATGTAAGAGGTTGTTTTAGCTGTTGTATTTTCGATTGAATGTTTATTAAACTATAAATATCGTTCGAATGAAGGAGTGTCGTTGACGAGCACGATTAATTTGAAGAAGAATTGGACCGGTTAGTAGCAAAAATTAAAAAAACAATTATATACACGTTGATATGTTATAAAAAATATAAAAATACTTGGTAATTGTTCTATTGTGTTTATTTGATTATTGACGCGTTTCGTGCAAAGCACATCGTCAGAATAATGCTCTACAAGACTGAGACTAGTGGTTATATACAAAATTTACATGGCAGGTGTATAAAAATGTTGGTTTTTGAACGGTTGAAAAGAAGTTATATAATGCAAATGAATCTATACAAATCTACGTTTTAATACAATGAATGTAGTTGGGTCACTGGTTGTAGTCCCCTGTGTCCATTAGGCCTGTAACAAAAGGAAACGACAGCAGTAAAATTCGAAAGGTAAATAATATTGTATTTATTGGTTTATTGTTATCTTTTAAGTGTGGTTAAAACCAATGTATTTCATAGATATTTGGTAGTTATAATTACAAACAGCTTAATTTTAAGCTGTTTGTAATTATAACTACCAAATATCTATGAAATACATTGGTTTTAACCACACTTAAAAGATAACAATAAACCAATAAATACAATATTATTTACCTTTCGAATTTTACTGCTGTCGTTTCCTTTTGTTACAGGCCTAATGGACACAGGGGACTACAACCAGTGACCCAACTACATTCATTGTATTAAAACGTAGATTTGTATAGATTCATTTGCATTATATAACTTCTTTTCAACCGTTCAAAAACCAACATTTTTATACACCTGCCATGTAAATTTTGTATATAACCACTAGTCTCAGTCTTGTAGAGCATTATTCTGACGATGTGCTTTGCACGAAACGCGTCAATAATCAAATAAACACAATAGAACAATTACCAAGTATTTTTATATTTTTTATAACATATCAACGTACAATGGAGTTCTATCAAGAATTGTCGATCGACAAACTAAACTTAATTATATACACTTTTTTATACCCTACATAAGTGGTGAGTAAATTACTACATGGCATTTCCAACTCAGAGAAGCAATATTTGCGTGAGAAATGAATTTTAATAAACTTCTACTTAACTGAGAATCGAACCCAGGACGTCCGCACAAAAGCCAAACGGCTTTCTAACTGTGCCACGACGTTAGGAAAATATAGTCCAAAAAATAGGGTAATATGAATTGAAAACGTGATATTTTTGTAGGAATCTCTTTGCAAAATATAAAATTCGGACAATACATCGCAGCAACGGTTGTAAAGGATAATTTTTCAAATGATATTTTCCAATTTGACGTCAGAGGACGAAAACATGACGGTTGGTTGGAATAAGCATAAAACTAAGCGTCGGTTTTCACTCAATAAATTTGTTGAATAGATAGTACCTAAGTACCGACTCTCCGAGCGAGTGTTTATTTCCCCCCCACAAATGGGTAATACTGGAATTGTGGCTTACAAAATACACTCGAGCATTTTCAATTGCTAATGGATTATTGACATAGTAATATTATCTACTTATGGAAAGTAATATGACAAATACTAGTGGAAAGATATTTTACAATTGAAGTAGCTGTGCGAATCGGATTATACAATTTAAGCTAACCCAAAAATATTATACTGCTTAAAGTAATAATTTTTTCGTCAAAATCGTCGTATTTAGCTAAGTAATCATATGGTTTCTTTCTGAATAATTTTGGGCCAAATTATCAGGAATAATAGTGGTTTATTCCCGATAACTGGATCCAGAATTTCATTTCTAACTGGGCACGCAGTTTTAAGAGCTATCTATTTCGATTTAACTTGTTTTATTTGCTGTCAGCTTTGTGACAAACACCTATTAAAGTTTATGAGCATATTCAAAAGGAATGCACTACCATCTTCACGTCTCTGTAGAGAACTCTACGAAGATGTTTGAGAGAATTTCTTTGGACCCGTTTGAGATGCGGTTTATGTATGTAGCCACAAAGATAAACTTTATTGGATACTTAAAAACTTTGTCACAAACTTGGTGCACGTATGTCTTAATTTCATTAACATTAAGTAAACGATTCAAGGCTGGAATTCACGTGTCTTAAAATGGAAATTTATTTCATTTCAAAACCCCTTTTACACTTAATTTGCGATCAAATATAAACATTGATATAACGGGAAAAATACATGTTCAAACTTAAGAAAGCACCACGAATAAACAACGACATATTTTTAATTATTTTGAATTTTTGCTCAGAACACCACAATTGGCATAATTAATTAAATAAATAAGTATTATATTGTCACAAACGTGACATTGCTTTTCTGTAATTTTACCTTTTTCGCTTCAACAAATACTATTTGTAATCAGATGAAGTTATTCAACTGAAAAACAACAAATATTATTTATGATCATACATGTGTTTGTCTCATTATTAAGTAAACTTTAGCAAATAGTTTTCAAATAGTTGTCTTATAAATTAAGTGATACGTTATGAACACAGTCAACACATTGGAATTTGGCAGCAGTTTGAAATCGAATTCTGGAATAATACTATTATTTAAAGATCGGTCGAAAATTTCGATAGACTTGTTTTTCGATAGAAGAATTATTATCTTTCATTAATTTACGAGTAGTTTTCGACTACACCCAGGTACAAAGATATAATTGCACATGCTTTGTAGCAGTTTGTTTTAAGTGTATACTAAAAAACTAGATATAATCCGTCATCATCCATTGTAGATCAAGTTAAAAATCTTAATAAAATTCCTTTACCATTTTCAACATTGTACTATCCTTCTTCAGTCATCGATAATATTGAAAGGATGAATCACGACTTAGACACAATCAAAGCCTATTAATATCATAATATATCGGAGCATTCTAACAATGTCTAACAAAAGACAACTTTGCTTGAAAGGTTTTGTTGGTGAGTGTTACATTGTGTGTGCTGATAAGTGTACGTATGTAATATTACCATACCAAACCATCACGCCCTTTTCCTATTTAGGGTAGGCAGAGAGAACCGAACGCCGGACTCCTCTCTATTGACATGCATTTCTCGTTTCTTTCACGTCCATGCATCTTCTCATACAAGCTCTTCTGTTATTCTTACTTCTAACGTCTCCATCTTTCAAAATTCCATTTATGTGAACGTGCCAAATTTTCCTTGGCCGACCTCTACTTTTCGTTCCTCTTTTATCAGCCTTATATACTTTTTTGTCAGACCACTCATTATTTCTGTGACCAAACCACCTTAGAGCATTTATTTTCATCTTACTTACGATATATCTTTCAATCATACATTCTCGTATAATATCCTGAGCAATATGCAAACCTATTTTCTATGCTCTTGTTTGCATTAGTAAGCCCCACATTCTGTAAGTAGATGCATCGGTGTTTCATGTTCATCCATGCAGAACCTGCATAGGTGCATTTCCGATAAACTCATCGTGCATAGATGTTTATTGAGTCTACAGTGACCAGTTAAGATTCTATTAAGAATCCTAAGGTTGTTCCTGCTCATTATTAGGATCCGCTTAGAGTGTGTTGAAGAGAATCCTGAAATAAGTGCTTAAGAATGTCTATGTCCTGGAGTAGATAACCAGGATTCAGTGGCATTGTCAAGCATTCTTTGGTAAAGTGTTGATTTAACAATACTATTAGCTAGGAGACAGCGAGGCTCCGGCCCATAGGTAGCTGTGTCCGCTTCCCTATTTGCCAGAGCATCAGCTTCCTCGTAACCTTTATAATTGGATATAAATAATAATTCTCTCTATCTTGCATCATTGTTTCATCCATTTGAGTCTTTTTCAACACCTTCTCCATACCACCCTACCACGTGGCTCTAGATTCATCGCTACCTCTCCTGTATTCCTAGTGCCCACAGCATACTTCATGCCTCATCACATGGCCTTTCCATCTCAATCTTGACTGCACTGAATCTTTCCCTGTCTCTGTCCCTGTCACTGTCACTGGAACCATCCCCAAAGTTGGAGTCCGTGATGTATTTGTTTCAGTAAATCAATGCATGTATACCAACTGCATATATATATTATGTATACATTGCTGTGAAACGATTCTTTTGTGAGAATGTTTGACCTATATAAATACCAGGAGTTGTCAAATTGTATACCGCTTACCCATTCCTAGTCGACCGAATGTCTAGTGTTTCGAAACAAGAATAATTTGGTCTTAATTTATGACATTCAAAAACAATCTTATATCTAACATCACATTATACATGTGACATTATAACAATAAACAACTAGGTACAGTTACTTTTATTTTTCCCAACCACCCTCAGCAGTATATTTTCTCTTTCTTCTCAACTTATGAATCTGCCAATATATGTTCGTCTATCATGTATAAACACACATACACACCCTCCCTCACATACAGACATACACACCCACACACTCACCACAATCTTTTTAGATATATCTTTCACACACACATACATATTGTTACTCTCTCATGCGTGCACCCACACTAATTCATACTTTTTTACTGTCTTTTGATATTAGGTATAATAGTACGTAGAAGGTACATGTCTTATTTGTATTTTTGCTCATTTCCTTTTAATAAATGTATGCATGTACTGTGTGCTGTCCTTAGTAAAATAAAGTAAAATAAATATTGTTGCAGCAATTGCTATTTCTCTGTGGCTATAATTATAAATATCTCGGTTTATCTTGAACTTTTTGCAGTAGAGGTATTTTATTTTTATTTTATTTTATTTTGTAAACATACAGTCTTAGTAACAAATTATACATTAATAATATAACACTCCATTAGTGGACCAATTAAGTTTACAGAAATAATCGATTTTGTGGAAATTGTAATATTGTATGTTATAATTCAGGGGAAAGAATGGAAAGGATATTAGGAATTGGACAGAAAGAGAAAGAGGAAAGCTTGCAAAAACACTACTCACCAGGAGCCACAGAGGCACTCAAGGACTTAAATAGGTACTGATGATTTGAATCTAAACATTGACGCATTACAGAGGTCTATATTCTTAAAGAACACATTGAAATTATTACAAGTTCTGTGGATAAATGTATTCTGTAAATAATTTGTTTTACATATTGGTAGTGGACACATAATGGTAGTGAATTCCTGGTGTGACGTAATGGGCAGTTAAATTATATCAAATGAAGTAATTCGATGGAGAGATTTTATTGTTTATCAATTTATGTAGATATAACATATCAGTTAATGTCCTTCGGTTTTCCAAAGTCATTAATTTATGATGTTGTGCAGAAAGGCGATAGTTATCGAATGATAATTTACATCAATAGTTTAAGTGCTTCAAAAATTTGTTTTGTACATTATGCATTTAGGTATGAAATATGCTAGATGGTAGTGCTTGTGTTGTCTGACGAGAAGACACAACGGGAATGAACGGGACTATAAGTCCTATAACGTTCCCAATAGAGTGCGATATGTGACTAAGTACATAATTCCTTTTAATTAATTTATTTATTTATTATTTATTTTATATGTACGCCCTTAATATGGCATTTACAATAAAAGACAAGATAAATAATAACAATGTTGGCACAGCAAAACAACAATAAGTGCAAATACATCAATAACATAAATAATAAAAAGAAAGGACGATATACCTACACAAAAAGAAGAAGAAAAAAAATAAACACTATTACAGATTCTATTTTTATACTAGAAAATAAACAAACCAAAAATCAAAAAATATAATTTGCGCTAAGCATCCTTTTGAAACCACCAATAGTGTGTACATTAAATATATCAACAGCACAATATTGGTTCCCAAGGCAGCGCAATCTGTGCATTGGTGAGTTAATAATGAAATCACTTCGAAGATTATCTATATGAAAAGGTGCATTTTGACGTGAAGCAAACCTTGCCGGTACTCTGAATTTTATCATTTCAATTAGGTCACGGGTGTTCAATATACCATGGATTATTTAAAATAAACAAATTAAATCACAAATCGTTCTTCTGCTTGATAGTTTCGATAAATTTAGAACACTCATTAGGAAATCATTAAAAAAGTTAACTAGTTTCGGAGCAAAACATCTCTTTTGTCTGGACCGAGTAGAACTAACCTAAAAGATATGTTTAAAGCATATGCAAAATACACATGGATGGAACGAGTGTATCAAAGTTTTGATACACTGAGCCGAAAATTTAATTTCGCCAAACAATCATACCTCCGCTTAGTGATAGGGCATCAACTTTAAGTGGCGGTCTATAGTAAATTAAAACAATGATCATCACGCTTGACACTTTATTATGAGCACAATAAAATCTAGCTGTTTTGTGGCAGTTTTTATTTACGTTTCGTTACTAGTTGTGCAAAATTTCCTTAATTCAAATACATATTACCGAGTTGTTACAACTGACGTTCATATACATGTTAGATACAACAGAACGCCAAGTGATTTTTATTGTGACAGTTATATTACAAATGCACAATGAAATTTGGCGGTCTTTCGCATGCAATTTACATACATACATACCATCACGCCGTATCCTTACTTGGGATAGGCATAGAGGACCGAAAGCCAAACACCTCTATCTTGACATACATGTTTTGCCTCATTTACATCCATGCATCGCGTCATACATGCTGCTCTCCTATTATTCTGACTTGGAATATTACCATCTTTCAAAATCTCATTTATATGATCATGTCAACTCTTTCTCGGGCGGCCACGACCTCTCATTCCACTCTTTTCAGCCTTGTATACTTTCTTTGTCAGGCGCTCATCGTTCATTCTCTCCACATGTCCGAACCATCGTAGTGTATTTACTTTCATTCTACTCACAATATCTCTTTCAATCTTGCATTCTCGTCTGATGTCCACATTCCTTATCCTATCATAGATCGTTCTACAACTTCTAAGTAACGATTATTGCGCATATTGGACATTTTTATGTTAGTGCTGGCTTTTGTAAGAGGGAAATGCAAAGAACCCTAGTTATTTGAGTTCAAAATGTTTTTTAATTACTTTTTTTTTAGATATTTCTTTTTGTTTTGTTGACTATATTATTACGAAGTGTTTATGTTATTTAAATATGTAATTTTTTTATGTTTCCCTCTTTAGTTGTATCGTTTTTCTGACTCTGCTCTGTACCACACTAAAGTGGAACTGACCGATGGATCCTATCCATGTGCCTGTAGCACCACATTTCGAAGACAGCCAACGTCCAGATTCTCTCCGGCTGATGACCCTAGTTTTACTGCCATACACTCGAGACAAGTTCGAGTTCTTCATAACATACTGCCGCTGATTAATTCAAAAGTAGATCTCCTGTAATGTTTAAAAGTTTGACCACCAATGGTACATTAAGTACATTCCTCTCATACAGGTGGATTTATATCAGAGAGCTTATATCATACACATATGTAGTGATTCCTGGGATATTCAGGCGGATCAATATTTTGACCATACGACATTACAAAAGGATTATCAAGAGACTGGAAATAAAATTCGATACCTACCTAATTAGGTATAAATTACAGGGACTAATTGCATTCAAATAATCTTCATATGACTCGCTCAAGAGGAAGCTGAAGAAGATAGAGCGAAGTGGAAATCGAGATGTAGATTTGACTTCTTCTGGAAACCAATCTGCAGGATTGAGACTGGGGAGAGAGAGAGAGAGAGAGAGAGAGAGAAATACAGAGAAAGAGGGAGAGAGAGAGAGAGAGAGAGAGGGAGAGAGAGAGAGAGAGAGAGAGAGAGAGAGAGAGAGAGAGAGAGAGAGAGAGAGAGAGAGAGAGAGAGAGAGAGAGAGAGAGAGAGAGAGAGAGAGAGAGAGAGAGAGAGAGAAATACAGAGAGAGAGAGAGAGAGAGACTCGCTCAAGGATAAAACAAAATTAATAAAAAAAATCTTAAATTAAATTTGTAAATATTTATCCAACTGTCCATTTGTTGGAAATAAATAATTTCTCTTAGCATATCGACAAAGTATCAAGTCAAGATACGCGAGATTTATATGTAGGGTCTATATTTTTCATGTTTATTCCAACTTTGAAGCCAACCACCAACATAGAGGTTTCGCAGCATATATATCATGTTCTGTATCTGGATTTCCTCAGAATTCGGAATAGAACATTCAGTGTGTCTGTGTGTCTCCCCCCCCCCCCCTTATAACTTTTGATCCGCTCAATTTACAGAGCCCAAAATTTCAGAATATATAGAGAGTTATAGGCACACAAAACTTTTATTTCGGTTTTATTTTTAAGGAAGTAACTTTGTGGCGTCATTATAATTTTTATTTTATAATATATATAATAATAACTTGGTATACACCACTTTTGAGCACAAATAACTGTCGACCGGTTTCGAGAACGATGTTCTCATCTTCAGGATGACTTACGTACTAAATTAAAAATGAAAATATAGACTTAACCTAAACTAAAGATGTGGGAGGAGTCAATTCAAAAGTAGTGGGGCAAGCGACAACCCGGTGTTTAGGAAACGCAAGATATAAATTATTTATTAATATATTTATTATTTTTTTTTTTTTTATTATTATTAATTTAATCTATGTTAATTTATTTGATAGGGAATATATTTAGTAGCGGACTATTAGGAAAATTAATTTGATTGTTTATTATATCCTGGTTATTGTTTATGATTTTCCTAATTTATAATATTTCCAAATCAGCTAATTTTAAATTTGAATGTCCTGTATGTAATATCTGTAAACCTGTATTAATGTCAAAATGATGATTAAATTCTATAAGGTGTTCAGCGAATTCTGAAAAATTATTATTTTTCAGACAGCGTAAGTGTTCTTGTGTTCTAATTTGAAAATTTCTATTTGTTTTCCCTATATAAAATTGATTACAGTCATTACAACTTAATTTGTATACTCCCGATTTTTCTAATTTATTTATCTTGTCTTTATTATTAAGTATTATATTTTTCAGTTTATTATTTGTATAGAAGGCTGGTGAAATTGTGTTCGGGATATTCTTTTTTATTAGATTTGATATATCATTGTTAAAAAATAATAATATTCTCCATTTTTTATTGTTGTTATCCTCAATTATTTTTGGGTAAAGGTATTGGTCTTTAAAAGTTTTCTTTATTTTTTTGTTTAAAATATTATTGACAATTTCATCCTTGTAACCATTGTTACGGGCAATTTGTTTTATAGTGTTCAATTCTTTCAAATAATTATCTCTCGATAAGGGAATTTTTAAAAGTCTATTAATCATTGAATGAAAAGCTGACATCTTTTGTGACACGGGGTGGTTAGAAGAGTTATGTATTATTAAATCCGTGTATGTGGTTTTTCTGTAAATTTTATAATCTAATTTGTTATCAAGTATGGAAATTGTTAAATCTAAAAAATTTAAACTTAAATCTTCACCTATCTCTAATGTAAATTTAATATTCTTATGTAATTTATTTAGGAAGTTAAGGAACACGTTAAGCTGTCTTTTTGTACCCACCCAAATACAAAAAATGTCATCAACATACCTTTTCCAACAAAATATATATTTTAATAATAAATTATTACTATTAAATATTTTGTTTTCCAAGGAGTTCATGAAAATATCCGCGATCAAAGGACTAGTATTGGACCCCATAGATAATCCGTCTTTTTGTTTAAATATAGTATTGTCAAATTGAAAAAAGTTTTAACAGTTTAAAAGTTTTTAAAAGAACAAGTTAAAGACTCTTTAAAGCGATGTAAAAGTGATATTTTTGTGAATTTGAATAGAAACAATAATTTAATTTTAAGTAATCCACAAGTACCAAAATTATATAGTTTACTTAAGATACATAAAGTTGATAATCCTATTAGGCCAGTAGTATCCAACTGTAACTCACCTATTTACAAGATAGCATCGGCAGTTAACAAGGTATTTAACAACATTAATATTTTTAAACCGACATACACAATTAAAAATTCCTTTGAACTTGTAGATTACCTAAATAACTTGGAAATCCCTAATAATGCATTATTAGTTTCGTTTGACGTCATTAACCTTTTTCCGAGTATACCAACTGTAGAATGTAAAACAATTATTAGCAATTTACTTAATTCTTCGGACATCGATAAAAATCTAGCCTATGACTTAAACACCCTATTCAATCTAATTTTAAACCAAAACTTTTTTCAATTTGACAATACTATATTTAAACAAAAAGACGGATTATCTATGGGGTCCAATACTAGTCCTTTGATCGCGGATATTTTCATGAACTCCTTGGAAAACAAAATATTTAATAGTAATAATTTATTATTAAAATATATATTTTGTTGGAAAAGGTATGTTGATGACATTTTTTGTATTTGGGTGGGTACAAAAAGACAGCTTAACGTGTTCCTTAACTTCCTAAATAAATTACATAAGAATATTAAATTTACATTAGAGATAGGTGAAGATTTAAGTTTAAATTTTTTAGATTTAACAATTTCCATACTTGATAACAAATTAGATTATAAAATTTACAGAAAAACCACATACACGGATTTAATAATACATAACTCTTCTAACCACCCCGTGTCACAAAAGATGTCAGATTTTCATTCAATGATTAATAGACTTTTAAAAATTCCCTTATCGAGAGATAATTATTTGAAAGAATTGAACACTATAAAACAAATTGCCCGTAACAATGGTTACAAGGATGAAATTGTCAATAATATTTTAAACAAAAAAATAAAGAAAACTTTTAAAGACCAATACCTTTACCCAAAAATAATTGAGGATAACAACAATAAAAAATGGAGAAAATTATTATTTTTTAACAATGATATATCAAATCTAATAAAAAAGAATATCCCGAACACAATTTCACCAGCCTTCTATACAAATAATAAACTGAAAAATATAATACTTAATAATAAAGACAAGATAAATAAATTAGAAAAATCGGGAGTATACAAATTAAGTTGTAATGACTGTAATCAATTTTATATAGGGAAAACAAATAGAAATTTTCAAATTAGAACACAAGAACACTTACGCTGTCTGAAAAATAATAATTTTTCAGAATTCGCTGAACACCTTATAGAATTTAATCATCATTTTGACATTAATACAGGTTTACAGATATTACATACAGGACATTCAAATTTAAAATTAGCTGATTTGGAAATATTAGAAATTAGGAAAAGCATAAATAATAACCAGGATATAATAAACAATCAAATTAATTTTCCTAATAGTCCGCTACTAAATATATTCCCTATCAAATAAATTAACATAGATTAAATTAATAATAATAAAAAAAAAAATAATAAATATATTAATAAATAATTTATATCTTGCGTTTCCTAAACACCGGGTTGTCGCTTGCCCCACTACTTTTGAATTGACTCCTCCCACATCTTTAGTTTAGGTTAAGTCTATATTTTCATTTTTAATTTAGTACGTAAGTCATCCTGAAGATGAGAACATCGTTCTCGAAACCGGTCGACAGTTATTTGTGCTCAAAAGTGGTGTATACCAAGTTATTATTATATATATTATAAAAAAAAAAAATCAAAACTTTTATACTCAGAATTTTCATTTTTCTTTATAAAATTCATGTAAAACAATGTGTACAAAGGCGGGGTCATTGCCATAAGGCAATTTTTTCCAACCAACGAAGACAACGTGAGGCAATAAATAATGTAATGGTAAGTACATTAAATTTATAAAACAAAAATAAACAGAAAAACATACATTTATTTATTTAAAAAATGATGGAGGTTGTTGGAGGAGAGAGAGTGAGGGGAAGGATTGTCAATTAAGTTATAAGACAGGTACTTACCTATAATGTAAGAATGATGTGAAATTGACTCTGAAAAATACAGAGGTTTGTGCAATTTAATTTTGGTTTTACTATACTCAACAAAGAGCCAGACCG
Source organism: Molanna angustata (assembly GCA_963576475.1). NCBI lineage: Eukaryota > Metazoa > Arthropoda > Insecta > Trichoptera > Molannidae > Molanna > Molanna angustata. Next base: position 1,435,679 of record OY754986.1, read on the forward strand.
TATATTAAAACGATATATAATACTTGAAACAAATCTATCGACTATCAAAGTTCTCTAAGTATGCTAGTAGTATAGGCCAAATATATTTCACCGAATCCTCGTATTTTCACAGAGTTTTGATCAAAACGTACAAAGAGTAAGTTATTGTTGTTAGGTACATCTAGGCTTTGATCTCTGAGACCCAGGGGTAATATATCAACCCCTATTGTCGCCTTGTCATGATTAATGGGCACAGAAAATGGGACACCAACCCTTGCAAAGTTTTAATCGCACGGTAAGCCCGAATCATTACTGGAATTGGTCAAAAGGCTCTTCTATCCTTAGCAGCATTAAGACTTTGAATTACTGTTTTACTAATTAGGTTGAAGTGGATGCAACGAAAAAATATTTATTTAAGCATACCTGGAGACCATGAAAGAAGCAATGAGGGAATACGCGCTTTACGGGGCCATATAAACTTAAACACCTCAATTTCAAATCAAATCCCTCAAATATGTTAAACAGTGTGTACTTACAAAAAAAAGTATAAGTCTTTTCAACATTTCTCTAGTAAATGTTCGTCACACAATTTTAAAATTCGGCCTAAATTCCCATAAAAGAATTATTCAAAGTATCCTTTTTTACAGCATTTTTTCAAATTACTCCATAACTATGTGTCGTAGAGAAATAAATCTTTTATGTGCTTAAATAGTGCATAAAATCAAAGTGAATGTCCGATAAAGTTTTTTCATTTCAACATAGGTTTGTTCTTAAAATGCAAAAAATCAACTAATTTTGGGTTTCCGATAATTTAAATCACGTATAAACCTTTTTTAACGCACGCGATAGTTACCCTTACTAATGCGTAACTTCATAGTGCATTGGGCGGTTTTAACATATCATGTTTTCAGTCACTAAGTTTAGCGTTATATGTCCTCTTAACAGGACGACCCTTAATCACTAGGGATATCAGATTAGCTTGGATTGGACAGGATGTGTTGACAGATCGGGAGATGAATGAGCCACAAAAAACGTCCTGCCAAATAACCCGGTGGGCAAGAAACCATTGGGAAAACCAAGCAGAGATTGATGGACAATGCTTATGATGACTGGGAGTCCGCGGTTGCTGGAGAGAAGGATTAGAAATCCTTAATTCGGGAGGTTAAAGCTCTATCCAAAGTGCTATCAAGGAAAACAAAAATCCTGATATACGAAACTTTTCTCAGACCTGTCGTAGTGAATGCTGGGTCTTAACAAAAAGAGACGAAAATAGCCTCTTGATATTCGAAAGGAAAATCCTGAAAGGATCTTGGAGGATCCGGTTTAACAATGAGCTAGAAATAATGTATGGCGAACCAAACGTTGTCCAATACATCAAAATACAACGTCTACGTTGGCTCGGACACGTTTGTAGAATGGAGGATAGCCGGGTCCCAAAGAAAGTATTGGACACCTTTCCTGAAGTAAGAAGAAGAAGCAGAGGGAGACCTAGGATGAGATGGCTGGACGACATCGAGGGAGATATAAGAGCGATCGGACAGACAAATTGGAGGAGACTTGCTGTCGACAGGGCGGGATGGAGGCAGTTCCTTGAGGAGGCCAAGGCCCACACCGGGCTGTAGCGCCACTGCAGATGATGCTGATGATAATATGCTGAGAAAATATCTATATTTGCAACATTCATTCTATACAAGTCTTAATTTGCTGAGAATTTAATTATATTTTAAGGTATTTTTTAACAGATTTTTTAATTATCTCGATAGAGACGAAGTTGGAATATTTACTGTAGGTACCTTTGGAAATACCTTTGACTCCCGACAGGGAAAAAAATCCAATGTTTGTGCATATGCAGTAATAAAAATATTCGATTACTTACACATTGGTACAAGTAGGTAAATAAGACAAAAATGACCTTATAAGTCTGGCGCAATTCAGGGGTCACCTCAGGTATAAGAATTGTTGCTCTCATTATTTACAAATAAAAAACAAATCTCTCAATAGATGGCGTTACAACAAAAATAAATAAAAAATTACAATAATGTTGTTCATAATTTCACACATAGATGGCTGTAGTAAAAATTCCTTATTTTCAAGCGAAAAGAATTTCAGTATTACAATATATAGAACTTACAAAATTGAATTGATAGGGATCTCATTAAAAAAGGCATAATTGGTTAACGTTGCGCAAGCGCATAAAGTGATCACGTAAACCAGCCGATGACAGGTCGTAAGCTCTGTAGGTGCCTTGATTTCCCGGTTCTCCTACAGTAAATATTCCAACTTCGTCTCTATTGAGATAATTAAAAAATCTGTTAAAAAATATTTTAAGGTATTATGATGATTAAAAAGGATTACAAAACTCTGTTTGCTTATAATATATTATATCTCTAATATAGACAGCCTTAGTGTTTAAGCAGTTTTAAATAATGGTACCTACTTTAATCCTATATGAGCATGTTAAGATAAAACCCCGAATCCAAAGCATTAAATGAAATCCCCAACATGTTGGAAATGACCACGCCGTGCACTGCTTACGACCAACGTTCAAAAACAATTATTTTTTATGGGCGTATCGGTGATCCGTTACTACAACGGGAAAATATTTTAATTTTCATAATTCTAAAGTTTTTGTGTTAACTGAGTAGAAATCCGTTTTAAATATACAAATAAAAAGATCACAGTATTTTTTCACAGATTATATTTATTGTGACCGAACGTTCTCACCGAGGCTTCTCGGTATTATCAAGTTATAAATGAAAATGAATTTGGTAAGACTATCAAATAATGCCGTGACTCGGTGTATAATACTGCGACCATGGTCTTGAATAAATTTTATTCGTGAACGAATTATACAAAACAGGGCCTTACCAACTATTTTATTTATTTATTATTTTTACTTTAGTTATTTTGTTTCAAAAATGCATTATACACCACACCTCTACTTATACTTACTCGTTCACAGTTCATGCAGCTCGGATGTGGAATCTATCCAGCAGCCGGAGAGTATCAGAGATGCCACTAATTTAATAGCATTCAAAATGCATTATACACCACACCTCTACTTATACTTACTCGTTCACAGTTCATGCAGCTCGGATGTGGAATCTATTCAGCAGCCGGAGAGTATCAGAGATGCCACTAATTTAATAGCATTCAAAATGCATTATACACCACACCTCTACTTATACTTACTCGTTCACAGTTCATGCAGCTCGGATGTGGAATCTATCCAGCAGCCGGAGAGTATCAGAGATGCCACTAATTTAATAGCATTCAAAATGCATTATACACCACACCTCTACTTATACTTACTCGTTCACAGTTCATGCAGCTCGGATGTGGAATCTATTCAGCAGCCGGAGAGTATCAGAGATGCCACTAATTTAATAGCATTCAAAATGCATTATACACCACACCTCTACTTATACTTACTCGTTCACAGTTCATGCAGCTCGGATGTGGAATCTATCCAGCAGCCGGAGAGTATCAGAGATGACACTAATTTAATAGCATTCAAAATGCATTATACACCACACCTCTACTTATACTTACTCGTTCACAGTTCATGCAGCTCGGATGTGGAATCTATCCAGCAGCCGGAGAGTATCAGAGATGCCACTAATTTAATAGCATTCAAAATGCATTATACACCACACCTCTACTTATACTTACTCGTTCACAGTTCATGCAGCTCGGATGTGGAATCTATCCAGCAGCCGGAGAGTATCAGAGATGCCACTAATTGAATAGCATTCAAAATGCATTATACACCACACCTCTACTTATACTTACTCGTTCACAGTTCATGCAGCTCGGATGTGGAATCTATCCAGCAGCCGGAGAGTATCAGAGATGCCACTAATTTAATAGCATTCAAAATGCATTATACACCACACCTCTACTTATACTTACTCGTTCACAGTTCATGCAGCTCGGATGTGGAATCTATTCAGCAGCCGGAGAGTATCAGAGATGCCACTAATTTAATAGCATTCAAAATGCATTATACACCACACCTCTACTTATACTTACTCGTTCACAGTTCATGCAGCTCGGATGTGGAATCTATCCAGCAGCCGGAGAGTATCAGAGATGCCACTAATTTAATAGCATTCAAAATGCATTATACACCACACCTCTACTTATACTTACTCGTTCACAGTTCATGCAGCTCGGATGTGGAATCTATTCAGCAGCCGGAGAGTATCAGAGATGCCACTAATTTAATAGCATTCAAAATGCATTATACACCACACCTCTACTTATACTTACTCGTTCACAGTTCATGCAGCTCGGATGTGGAATCTATCCAGCAGCCGGAGAGTATCAGAGATGACACTAATTTAATAGCATTCAAAATGCATTATACACCACACCTCTACTTATACTTACTCGTTCACAGTTCATGCAGCTCGGATGTGGAATCTATTCAGCAGCCGGAGAGTATCAGAGATGCCACTAATTTAATAGCATTCAAAATGCATTATACACCACACCTCTACTTATACTTACTCGTTCACAGTTCATGCAGCTCGGATGTGGAATCTATCCAGCAGCCGGAGAGTATCAGAGATGCCACTAATTGAATAGCATTCAAAATGCATTATACACCACACCTCTACTTATACTTACTCGTTCACAGTTCATGCAGCTCGGATGTGGAATCTATTCAGCAGCCGGAGAGTATCAGAGATGCCACTAATTTAATAGCATTCAAAATGCATTATACACCACACCTCTACTTATACTTACTCGTTCACAGTTCATGCAGCTCGGATGTGGAATCTATCCAGCAGCCGGAGAGTATCAGAGATGCCACTAATTTAATAGCATTCAAAATGCATTATACACCACACCTCTACTTATACTTACTCGTTCACAGTTCATGCAGCTCGGATGTGGAATCTATTCAGCAGCCGGAGAGTATCAGAGATGCCACTAATTTAATAGCATTCAAAATGCATTATACACCACACCTCTACTTATACTTACTCGTTCACAGTTCATGCAGCTCGGATGTGGAATCTATCCAGCAGCCGGAGAGTATCAGAGATGACACTAATTTAATAGCATTCAAAATGCATTATACACCACACCTCTACTTATACTTACTCGTTCACAGTTCATGCAGCTCGGATGTGGAATCTATCCAGCAGCCGGAGAGTATCAGAGATGCCACTAATTTAATAGCATTCAAAATGCATTATACACCACACCTCTACTTATACTTACTCGTTCACAGTTCATGCAGCTCGGATGTGGAATCTATCCAGCAGCCGGAGAGTATCAGAGATGCCACTAATTGAATAGCATTCAAAATGCATTATACACCACACCTCTACTTATACTTACTCGTTCACAGTTCATGCAGCTCGGATGTGGAATCTATCCAGCAGCCGGAGAGTATCAGAGATGCCACTAATTTAATAGCATTCAAAATGCATTATACACCACACCTCTACTTATACTTACTCGTTCACAGTTCATGCAGCTCGGATGTGGAATCTATCCAGCAGCCGGAGAGAATCAGAGATGCCACTAATTTAATAGCATTCAAAATGCATTATACACCAGACCTCTACTTATACTTACTCGTTCACAGTTCATGCAGCTCGGATGTGGAATCTATCCAGCAGCCGGAGAGTATCAGAGATGCCACTAATTTAATAGCATTCAAAATGCATTATACACCACACCTCTACTTATACTTACTCGTTCACAGTTCATGCAGCTCGGATGTGGAATCTATCCAGCAGCCGGAGAGTATCAGAGATGCCACTAATTTAATAGCATTCAAAATGCATTATACACCACACCTCTACTTATACTTACTCGTTCACAGTTCATGCAGCTCGGATGTGGAATCTATCCAGCAGCCGGAGAGTATCAGAGATGCCACTAATTTAATAGCATTCAAAATGCATTATACACCACACCTCTACTTATACTTACTCGTTCACAGTTCATGCAGCTCGGATGTGGAATCTATCCAGCAGCCGGAGAGTATCAGAGATGCCACTAATTTAATAGCATTCAAAATGCATTATACACCACACCTCTACTTATACTTACTCGTTCACAGTTCATGCAGCTCGGATGTGGAATCTATCCAGCAGCCGGAGAGTATCAGAGATGCCACTTATTTAATAGCATTCAAAATGCATTATACACCACACCTCTACTTATACTTACTCGTTCACAGTTCATGCAGCTCGGATGTGGAATCTATCCAGCAGCCGGAGAGTATCAGAGATGCCACTAATTTAATAGCATTCAAAATGCATTATACACCACACCTCTACTTATACTTACTCGTTCACAGTTCATGCAGCTCGGATGTGGAATCTATCCAGCAGCCGGAGAGTATCAGAGATGCCACTAATTTAATAGCATTCAAAATGCATTATACACCACACTTCTACTTATACTCACTCGTTCACAGTTCATGCAGCTCGGATGTGGAATCTATCCAGCAGCCGGAGAGTATCAGAGATGCCACTAATTTAATAGCATTCAAAATGCATTATACACCACACCTCTACTTATACTTACTCGTTCACAGTTCATGCAGCTCGGATGTGGAATCTATTCAGCAGCCGGAGAGTATCAGAGATGCCACTAATTTAATAGCATTCAAAATTCATTATACACCACACCTCTACTTATACTTACTCGTTCACAGTTCATGCAGCTCGGATGTGGAATCTATCCAGCAGCCGGAGAGTATCAGAGATGCCACTAATTTAATAGCATTCAAAATGCATTATACACCACACCTCTACTTATACTTACTCGTTCACAGTTCATGCAGCTCGGATGTGGAATCTATCCAGCAGCCGGAGAGTATCAGAGATGCCACTAATTTAATAGCATTCAAAATGCATTATACACCACACCTCTACTTATACTTACTCGTTCACAGTTCACGCAGCTCGGATGTGGAATCTATCCAGCAGCCGGAGAGTATCAGAGATGCCACTAATTTAATAGCATTCAAAATGCATTATACACCACACCTCTACTTATACTTACTCGTTCACAGTTCATGCAGCTCGGATGTGGAATCTATCCAGCAGCCGGAGAGTATCAGAGATGCCACTAATTTAATAGCATTCAAAATGCATTATACACCACACCTCTACTTATACTTACTCGTTCACAGTTCATGCAGCTCGGATGTGGAATCTATTCAGCAGCCGGAGAGTATCAGAGATGCCACTAATTTAATAGCATTCAAAATGCATTATACACCACACCTCTACTTATACTTACTCGTTCACAGTTCATGCAGCTCGGATGTGGAATCTATCCAGCAGCCGGAGAGTATCAGAGATGCCACTAATTTAATAGCATTCAAAATGCATTATACACCACACCTCTACTTATACTTACTCGTTCACAGTTCATGCAGCTCGGATGTGGAATCTATTCAGCAGCCGGAGAGTATCAGAGATGCCACTAATTTAATAGCATTCAAAATGCATTATACACCACACCTCTACTTATACTTACTCGTTCACAGTTCATGCAGCTCGGATGTGGAATATATCCAGCAGCCGGAGAGTATCAGAGATGCCACTAATTTGATAGCATTCAAAAAGCGTCTGAAGTCACACTTTCTATCCACATAAACACAAATTAACTTCCTTTCTCCTCTCCTATCCTCCATCCAATAAACACAGTGTATCTATCTGATGTATTTTTTATTATTCTTATTTTTGTTCTTATTTATACATATATTATTTTTTGTTTCTTATATTTATTTTGTATTTTTAATTTATGATTGATTTATTTAATTATTTTTTTATTTTATTTTTTATCTATTTCTCTATTTGTATTCTTCTACCCCTGTTACTGGCTGTATTATATAATTAATAAAAGTCTTTTATTATTATTATTACTATTATTATATTGACTAGCGTCTGCCTCCCATGATGAGGAATAGTTATATACAAAACGAATGGGTTGTGGCCAACACTAAACTCCTCACTAACAAGTCATTTTATAAACTACTCAAATTTTGTATGGAAATTTTCATGAAATGAGTTTGTTAAATTATTTTTTATTTGAATATTTTATTATGATAACTTGATAATTCTTCAGTGCCATTTTATGAAAGTGCTGTGCCTTTTTACCAATTTAAAATAAAAAAATCTAATTTAAAGTTTCCTGAGCCTGGGGTCACTTTGAAATATTTGATAGTCAAAAATATTGAGAAGCACTATTCAGATATCCTTCAAAATCTAATGTGGTCTAAGCGAGTATTAGATATACAAATTTGCAAAATTTGAAAGGAATTGAAACTTTATTATATAATCTATAAAAGCACAGTACAGAGCACATAGACGAGAAGTCGGCGTAGAGTACTTCAGACTAACCTGGCAGGTACACAAAATAATGTGTATTACAAAGTACATCAATTGTATAATGATTTGCCAGAATGTGTGAAGGAAGCATCTGGTTTTGGCGCTTTTCGTCGCCTAGGTGTTGAATACATAAAGGAAAAGTTTTTTTTAAGATATTGTGTGCTTTCTTTGTTATTTTGTGTAAATTGGAGTGTTTTCTTGATTTTATTTAATTCGTACTCTGTGAATTGGTTGGGCGAGGGGCCAATAACCCCTCTCTGTAAAAAGAATCATATTACGAAACCTAATACAGAGCATTGGACAATTTCTGGACTTAGAAAAAGACCCGGAAAATGGAAAAAGGAACTGAGAATCGCAAGATGGAATAAGATGCGAACTAGCTTCTCCAAGTGACCGGATGGAGAACAGTGGCTGAGGACAAGAATGGTTGGAGGCGAAAGTTAGAAGGTGCCAAAGCCCGATTTGGGCTGTAGTGCCATTGAAGAAGAAGAAGAAGTGTGAATTGGTTATTTTTTACTTGTTAATATTATTTTTGTTTATACTAAGTGTAAGAAAAATATACATACAAATACAATATCTCTTATCAATGTTTGAAATGTAATAATTATATTTGAGTGTTAATCTTCTTCTTCCGGTGCCATGTCAGGAATCCCCAACGTCGGCTATCACTCTGGCAAATCCCTCTCTGTCCTGTGCTGCCCGGAATATCTGTTCCACGGTCCTGAAGCCGGTCCATTCCATAATGTTGCGCAGCCAGGACATCTGTCTCCTTCCAGTCCCTCGGCGACCTTCTATCTTGCCCTTCAGTATTAGTTGGAGCAAGTGATACTTCTCCCCCCTCATTATGTGACCCAGATATACGATCTTGCGGACCTTTACTGTGTACAAGAGTTTCCTGGTTGTTCTGGCTCGACTTAAGACTTCTGAGTTCGTAACCAGATCTGTCCAAGGGATTTTGAGCATTCTGAGTGTTAATAATTAAATTAATTGAATGATAATAATTCTATTGGAGTGTTATTATTTGTAGAACTCAATTGTTATCAAAATCATAATTTATTATATCGGCGATAGCCGTTTCCAATAATGCAAGGGCTTAAATTTATACTGAAAGACATTGAAGCAGATTTATATAAATGATAACGACTTTTTCCTAACTGCCAAAGTACCTATTTAAAGTACTGACTGAAGAGTGTACGGGTTATTCCATATTCAAACGTAGGAACGTGTTTCATCAATTTAAATTCAATTTTAACGCTAACGGTTTTCACCGAAATGGGATAAAATCAGAACATTTGATTACTATTCCATTTTAATTTAAATTTACTAACGATAAATACCTAATATTAATTCTTGAAACAAAACTAAGAATCTACGAGACATCTATGCGACAGCATTGTCACCTCATATAATAGGATCGTTGCTTTCATTGTTTAAAAAAAAACAATTTCCCGAGAGATGGCGTTAGGAAAGAAATTTCTTCGAGATTTTCTCAGTTCAATATTATTGTTGCATGTAACACATGAGGTCCAACTGTCGATGGCAATATTATGTATAGTTGAAGAATACATACCAAACTACATAAAAACCCTTAAATCCAAATTATTCAATATTTTAAGATATTTTGTTTTATTTATAAAACATAATGTCGGCCTTCGTGGCTCAGTTCGTTAGATATCTGACTGCTGAACCAAAGGTCCCGGGTTCGATTCCCGGTGGAGACACAGTTTTTAATTGTGTTTTCAGTCTGGATATGTGAGACGATTAATATCGTAAGTCTCCAGAATGTGGCAACTTGTTAATGGTGCGTGTTAAATTAATATTTGACATAGTACCTGTTAGTTGCCCGAGAAGCAATATTAAATAAATAAATAATATTTTAAGATATTTTGTTTTATTTACAAAACATTCGAAACAGTCCCCATATGCAAAGCGGATGGTGGTGGCAGTAGCAAAAATAACGATAATAAGAAAACATAACTACGACACTAGACAAAGAAACAACCAAAGAAACATTAGCAATAGAACAGACAGACTAAACAACGGACTATTATCCACCAGCATTAATTTGTATAATCAGCTACCAGATGACATTTTTCAATAAAAAGTTAAAACAACACATACTGCATGATAGTGCTTTCAAATAGATTTCCTGTACACCCGGCTAACTATTTTGGGCTCCACTATGGTTAAATTTTTTTTTTTTTTGTAAATTTCATTGTAATGTTCACCACATTGTATAACATGTATTAATCTAACAAAATGTCAATATAAACCAAAATGTATGTCAACACGCAAACGCTGTCTGTGTTGATTTTTTTAAATAAATAATTGGTGAACGTTGCGCAAGCGCATAAAGCGATCACGTAAACCAGCCGATAAGAGGTCTTAAGCCCTGTAGGTGCCTTGAGTTTTTGGTTCTTCTATAATATTTCAACTTCGTCCATATTGAGATGATAAAAAGTTTGTCAAAATAAATATCATGAAAGTAAGAAATAGTTTCAAATTAATTTCTCCTCTATTGGAAATAGAACCCAGAACGCCAGCACAGAAGTTCAACAGGTACTATGTCAAATATTAATTTAACACGCACCCAATAACAAGTTGCCACATTATGGAGACTTACGATATTAATCGTCTCACAGATCCAGACTGAAAACACAATTAAAAATGTGTCTCCACCGGGAATCGAACCCGGGACCTTTGGATCAGCAGTCAGATACATAACCAACTGAGCCACGAAGGCCGACTATGTAGTGAAGAATTTTGTGTTGGTCACAACCCAATCGTTTTCATATATTATTTTAAACCATTTAATTTCTTATACAAAATGTAACTAACGATTCTCATTTTGAAAACTCGGGAAGGAAGTATGTAAATTTGAAAATGTAATATTAGGAAAAATCCTGATTTAATAGAATAATAATAATAATAATAATTCTGAACGGATCTGGGAAATTTTGAAAGAGGAAAGAGAATTTTAAATTATCCTCTAACGCTTTCTTTCTTTAATAATATTAAATTTAAGTGATAATAAATTCACACTCAAATAAATAAAATTGGTTATACAAAGAACGTAATGAATTTAAGATTAAATTAACGTCAATGCCTTGGAATGCTTTTTAAATAAATGAAATTTGGCTTAAAATTAAATTTTGTTTCAGATATTTCCTTATTTATGTAAATTAAAGACTAAATATCCTATTACTAATCTTGATTGGAGTATCGTTATGCTAAAATATGCCTTCTTAATGAGTTCCATTATCAATGCAATTTTGAAATTTCTATATAATTTTAATAATGACCTTAATTGTTGAACGTTGCGCGAGCGCATAAAGTGATCACGTAAACCAGCCGATTACGGGTCGTAAGCCGTTTAGGTGCCTCGAGTTCCTGGTTATATTCCAAATTCGTCTCTATCGAGATGTTAAAGATTTGTCAAAAAATATCATTTGACCCCCGACAGGGAAAAAATCCAATGTTTGCGTATATGCAACTTTAAATATTCCATCTATAAACATATTGGTACAAGTAGGTAAACAAGCCAAAAATGAAATAATATTTATGGCGCAGTTCAGGGATGACATCTGTGTGAGAACACTGTCACCTCATATATAAAGGACTGTTGCTTTCATTGTTTACAAATAAATCAACTTCTCAATAGATGGCGTTACAAAAAGGTTTCTTCGTTACTTCATAGATGGTGATAGTAAAAATGTGCTATTTTTAAAAAATCAGTTTCTCATTATTAAAATAGGTAGATCATTCGAAATTGCATTGATGAGGGGACTCAATAAAAAGGCATAATTGGTGAACGTTGCACAAGCGCATAAAGTGATCACGTAAACCAGCCGATGGCAGGTTGTAAGTCCTGCAGATGCCTTGAGTTCCAACTTCGACTCTATTAAGATATTAAAAAGTATGTCAAAAATAATAGGGATTTCATATAGCGCCGTTTAATGATTCAAGATTCATTAAACATTCCAAGAGCGCTGATAGTTTAGTTATATGCCGCTCTACGAAACAAAGCTGTTTTCAGTACAATAGTGAAAGTGCTCTTGCTTTGAGCACTGCTTCGGTCACAGTAAGCCGCTTTGCTGACTCTGTCCAACTGTTTCAGGGATTTATTACTCTGAGATCCAGACGACCTAAGTGTGAGGTGCTTCCCAGAGAGCACTTATGTTGCTATCTGTTCAAGTTAGACTGAGTAGACTGAAGTGGGCTGGTCCGGGGATGAACAGATCTACAAACTCTAAAGGCCCCCATTCACGATTGTGCCATCCTTCCAAATGGCTTGCCATCACTCCAAAATGCGCTCGTGAATGTCAAATTCCGCGCAGCCCAATTGGCCTGACACACCAAAATGGAATTCCAAACGATCGAAACTCTGTAGTACCGCGAAAACGGCGCGGCGCATCCTGTCGGCACGGCATGCTCGTGAGTGTGAAAAACAGCGGTACATTGCGCCATCTCATTGCGCCGAGCTGTTTGACACTCTCGTGAATGCGAAAATACAACATTTTCTCTTTGTTTTTTTTCTATTTATATATAAACAAACCGCTAAATAGCAGTTGTATAAAACTCATCATCAGAATTATAACTCATTTTTACTTGAAAATTAAAAAAAAATAGAACTTATTAATGCGAAAGCGCCGACCGCTGCGTATACTAATTTTGATGGCTCGATGGCGCGCCCGTTAGTGTGATGAAAATTTTACAATGCTCCAAATGGAGCCGGTCCATATTGAACGACGCCAAATGGCACGATCGTGAATGTGCTGCTTTAAACGTTTCGAATGGAGTGAGGTGGGTGACTGCGAAATTCCTCTCTCAATGAGATGGACAGGACATGAAATGGACAGATAATACCGTCATCGCGGGTACCCAAAAGGATTTCGGAAGGACTTTCGAGAGAAAGGACGAAGGTGGGCAGGCCGAGGCTACGGTGGGAGGATCAAGTTAGGAAGGACGCAACCCTGCTGCTACTAACACAGAACTGGAGGTCCACAGCGGAGGACAGGAGGAGTTGGAGGCGAGGGTCGATGGAGGACAAACTCGATATTGGCTGTAGGGCCATCGAAGAAGAAGAAGGTTGTATGTGTAAATGTAATGAATTCTTGTAAATGAAGATATGTATTTCTAAAATATATTTTTTTAATAAGCAAATGTGGTAACTTACCTACGTGCTAGAGTTTGAATTTTTTGTATTATGAAGGACCGAAAAGTTTTCAAAAACATACCTGGAAAAAAATGAAAAAATGTCAATTAGTTCAATATCGGATATCCATATAAAAATTATAACAAAATATTCAATTTTCATAATTCCTAAATCCATTATGCGGTCTTACTTATTAGACTTCGTTAATAGCTTACTAAACGCGCAACTATATAAGCACGACTAAACTGGTTAAGATCGGTATTAAAAAATCTTACTTATAAACGTATACTAAGATGTGACTAACTAGTTCACCGAATTGTTTACGAAAACCCTCATTTATTATTTTTTTCATATGGCCGCATTGTCTTCACAGATGTCAAAAAATAGATAAATGCATGTAATATTTGGATAACTGACATCAAAAATGAAAATAAACACCGCGTTGTGTCGTGTTGAGTCAATTTAAACACGATTGCGACGAAGAATAACAAGGAAAACGTTATGAAGATTTAATTTTTCTGTCAATCTCAAATATGCGTCAGATCATATGTGAATGATCCGCCATTTTGAAATATTTGGTATGGCGCGTTAGTCAAGCGTTAAACAACCTCACGACTTGTCCTAACTTGACGTCTATGAAATAAAGGTGTAATAAAGATAGTCACGGTTTATATTTATATTCACGGTTTATTACCAGGTACTATAATTAGTTTACGTTTATTAGTAAGACAGCATGTTTACTCAAAGTCAGTGTTTCAATCTTTATTGTTCCATACCCTACCTTAGTCTTGTCTTTGTGTTGAAAAAATGTTGTCTTTGTGACTTACATTTTAGCTCCAGATAAAATACAAGGACATCCCCAGAATAATGGAGAGAAAATTCGCTTTCTGATTTATGTAATAGTAGCGAAGAGCAATTGCAATTGCAAACCTAATCGAGTCATGAAATGTGACAAAAACACCATTGTAAATTGATGTATTTTTAATTAAAATTTATATTTATAAAAAAACGATATTTTACATTTTTTAAAAGATAATATTGAAAAAAAAGGAAATGTCAATTTGATTCCGAAACGATTTTAAAATACCCAAATTTAATACAAGACAAATACATTCATATGGGAATAAAATGTTTCGATTACCTCCCACATCAATTAAAGAGAATATTTTTTTTAAGAATTTCAATCAAAAACTCAAAACAATTTAACAATCTGAATTGGTGTACGATTGATTTTATTTTGATTTGATATATTGACCAAAATTGTTTCAATTACTTAAAATACTTGTTATTTTTTAGTGTTTGTGTGATTATACAGTGATTCCCTCATCAAGCACAACATTTTTATCTTTTTGATGACATTTTTATTTTATGTTGTTATATTGTTAAATAGAAAAGAATAAATATTATGTAATAAATAAAATAATTTAGGCAAGATCAATATTGAATATCTATACACTCGTGTAATTTAGGAGAGATGAACGATGAATATCTATACACTCGTGTAATTTAGGAGAGATGAACGATGAATATCTATATACTCGTGTAATTTAGGAGAGATGAACGATGAATATCTATACACTCGTGTAATTTAGGAGAGATGAACGATGAATATCTATACACTCGTGTAATTTAGGAGAGATGAACGATGAATATCTATACACTCGTGTAATTTAGGAGAGATGAACGATGAATATCTATACACTCGTGTAATTTAGGAGAGATGAACGATGAATATCTATACACTCGTGTAATAAACGAAGGAATTTAGGAGAGATGAACGATGAATATCTATACACTCGTGTAATAAACGAAGGAATTTAGGAGAGATGAACGATGAATATCTATACACTCGTGTAATTTAGGAGAGATGAACGATGAATATCTATACACTCGTGTAATAAACGAAGGAATTTAGGAGAGATGAACGATGAATATCTATACACTCGTGTAATTAAGGAGAGATGAACGATGAATATCTATACACTCGTGTAATTTAGGAGAGATGAACGATGAATATCTATACACTCGTGTAATTTAGGAGAGATGAACGATGAATATCTATACACTCGTGTAATAAACGAAGGAATTTAGGAGAGATGAACGATGAATATCTATACACTCGTGTAATAAACGAAGGAATTTAGGAGAGATGAACGATGAATATCTATACACTCGTGTAATAAACGAAGGAATTTAGGAGAGATGAACGATGAATATCTATACACTCGTGTAATAAACGAAGGAATTTAGAAGGATGAACGATGAATATCTATACACTCGTGTAATAAACGAAGGAATTTAGGAGAGATGAACGATGAATATCTATACACTCGTGTAATAAACGAAGGAATTTAGGAGAGATGAACGATGAATATCTATACACTCGTGTAATTTAGGAGAGATGAACGATGAATATCTATACACTCGTGTAATAAACGAAGGAATTTAGGAGAGATGAACGATGAATATCTATACACTCGTGTAATAAACGAAGGAATTTAGGAGAGATGAACGATGAATATCTATACACTCGTGTAATAAACGAAGGAATTTAGGAGAGATGAACGATGAATATCTATACACTCGTGTAATAAACGAAGGAATTTAGGAGAGATGAACGATGAATATCTATACACTCGTGTAATAAACGAAGGAATTTAGGCAAGATGAATGTTGAATATCTATACACTCGTGTAGTAAACAAAGTATGTAATTTAGGCAAGATAAATGTTGAATATCTATACACTTGTGTAATAAACAAAGTAATTTAGGCAAGATGAATGTTGAATATCTATACACTCGTGTAATAAACAAAGTATGTAATTTAGGCAAGATAAATGTTGAATATCTATACACTTGTGTAATAAACAAAGTAATTTAGGCAAGATGAATGTTGAATATCTATACACTCGTGTAATAAACAAAGTATGTAATTTAGGCAAGATGAATGTTGAATATCTATACACTCGTGTAATAAACAAAGTAATTTAGGCAAGATTAACGTCGATTTAGTATTTATACACTCGTGTAATAAATAAAATAATTTGATATAATGTTGATATAATCATTGGGAATGTATGCAGTATTGTGTATGTGTTTATTTATTTATTTATTTTTATTAGTAAACAGTCTTGTTAACAATTACAATACACAAAACGATTTACAGAAGTGAGACCAATTACATACTATTCACAAAATTACAGAAAAATGACAGTTACAAAAAATTGAATAAAAAAAGCATTTCATATATTGATGTGGAAGGATGTGGATAGTTCAGTTCTGTATCGCAGTTGGCCACAATCAAACATGTCCAGGCCTGCAAAGTTATTGTTGTAACTATTGCAAGCCCGCACAATGAATGCGTTCTGCCCTGTATTGGTACGCACCCGGTCTGTGTAGAATAGGGTGTTACGCCTGCCACTTCACATCGGGACATGAAAAGGAATTAATTTTAATATGTCGGGTGAGTCAATTATGTAATTAGGAATTTTGTATAATGTCATTTGGTCAGTAACGATACGTCTAAGTTCCAATGTCTCAATGTTGAAGGCTGTTAAAATATCTGATTTAGATGCAAATCTGTGGTATGAACGAAAGTTGAGGTCATTTAAAAATTTATGCTGCACTCTTTCCAGTCGGTGTGACTTAGTCACATGGATAGGATTCCATATTTCAGAGGCAAATTCGAGGTGGGGTCTAACATATTATGTATAATATAATAAGATTGCGAAAAGATTTAGATAATCTGAGGATGAAACCCAAGAAGCCTTCGAGATTATAGTATCAAAATGTTCATTGTACATTAATTTAGTGTCAAGTGCAACACCAAGATCTCTTATAGACAATTTTCTTACCAAAAAAATATTATTGAAGTTATATTTGAAATTAATTATATTGCGATTTCTAGTGAATGATATACAGAAACATTTGGATACATTTAAAATTAGGTTATTGTTGTTACAGTAAGTCTTGAGCCGATTTAAATCTTCTTGGAGTATCAAACAATCGTCAATGCTACGGACCGCCATAAATAAAGTAAAGTAAAACGCGCGCAAAAAGAAAACAGTTGATAATGTCATTAACAAAAATGTTAAACAGCAATGGTCCTAATATAGATCCTTGCGGAACACCCGATGTGACATTGACCCAGTCTGACATAAATCCGCCGACCACCACCATTTGCGACCTATTTTTTAAGTATGAACAGAGCCATCTTAAAAGGTTTCAGTGTATACCTATAGATTGTATTTTTTTCATTATCAGTTCGTGATCAACCTTATCAAACGCATTGCTATAATCTGTATAGATAGCGTCTACTTAGAATTTTTCATCCATGTGACGAGACACGAAGTCTGTGAAGAGCACACGATTAATATTAACTGATTTACCCTTGACGAATCCATGTTGTTCCGGGATCAGGAATGGTTTTAGACTAAAGTGAAGATGATCTGAAATAATTTTTTCGAAAATTTTCGATAGCAGAGGTAGTTTTGATATTGGCCGATAGTTACTAATTTCCTGTTTTTGCCCAGATTTAAATATTGGCGTTATAATGCATTGTTTCCAGTCGTTGGGAAAATCTCCTTCGACTAAGGACGTTTGAAATAGCAAATACAAAGGGAATACAATATTTTTTGCACATTTAGTAATGAATATAGTAGGAATACCATCTGATCCCGGACCTTTGTTAGGCTCCAATTGATAGATATATTTAAATACAAGGTTTTCATCAAGCTGAAGCCGATTTAAATTTAGTTCGCTACTATTCGAGAATGGACTATAAGGTGAGTAATTATTTGAATCATTATTTGAAACGAATACCGAAGCAAAGTGTTTCGAAAATAAATCTGCTATGTCTTGTCCAGTATTCACAGTATCATTACCTAATTTCATTGTGCTTGGAATGAAGTTACCTAATAGTTTTTTTTATATTACATAATGCCAAAAGGATTTAGGGTTAACGATGTAGCATTCTCTTGTCATTTTTTTTGCCTCTATCTGAGTAAGGAAAATGTTGCATAATCGATGGGGTTTCTAAATATTTTATATTTTCTATGTGTTATAAGTATATTGGCATTTCAATATATTTATTGTGAAATTCGATTTCACGGTAGGAATTTATTGCTAGATGAGGTCGTTCAAGCTTAAAGCTCCGCATTACAGAAAATGAATATCATTATATTACATAATATATACCTATAACATGTTTTATACGTACAGTTTATGACCCGAGTTCATGACTTTTATACAATATAGGTATATTCGTACATGCATACTAAACTTGGTATTGCAGAAATTATAAAGAATTTACATATTTATTTATTTATTTACACGCAATATAGAACAATAAACAATATATATTATAAAAACAAAGGAAAAAATTATTTTTACTTTATTTTAAATCATTGTTCCATATTATTTGTTGAAACTTTATAAGCAATATAAAGAAAAACAAAAATTTTTACAGGCTTGATTCCCAGCATGGGACAGTTTGTCCCAACCTGGGACTTTGAAAAAACCAGTCGTATCCAATAGGTAACTCATTCGTGTTTTAAAAAAAATTATATTTGTCGCCAAATAACTTGAACTTTTAGCCGAGAAGGGGGGCGATATGCACGTAAACCAACGGAGCAAAAAGACACAAATTTGCGCTCTGCGCAACCGGAAGCTCGTTCAAGATGTTTGGCAAAAATTATAATTATGCTAGTAGGTACCTAACGGGGGACAATATAATGTTATTTTGTTATGTAACTCGATTGTTAATGAATGAATAAATAAATAAATAATAATGCTATAGTCTGAAAATATTGATTCAATTGATCTTATTGCTTAAGAGGGAATATAACGCTAATCAAAAGGAAGAAAATATTATTCTGACGATGTACCTTGCACGAAACGCGTCGATAATAAAATAAATTTCAATAGAACTAATACCAA
Organism: Molanna angustata; assembly: GCA_963576475.1. Taxonomy (NCBI): domain Eukaryota; kingdom Metazoa; phylum Arthropoda; class Insecta; order Trichoptera; family Molannidae; genus Molanna; species Molanna angustata. Next base: position 1,455,116 of record OY754986.1, read on the forward strand.
GTAATTTTTTTATATTTGTAATATACGACAAACTAAACTTAGAAAGGAAGATATTGCTCTATGATAATAAACCCGCCATTGTATACATGATAATGTACTTGAAGCAAATAACTAGTTGGATGTAACACATGAGATTCAACTGTCGATGGCGATAGTATGTATAATGGAAGAATACGTTCAAAACTTAAACGCAAATTAATAAATATTTCAATATTTTGTTTTCTATATAAAACATGTAGGTATATATGTCAGGATAGGATAGTATGGAGGTCAGTCTATTTTTCCTAACCAGAATATGAAAAAAGCATGATGGTATGTTTGGAGATTAAGTAGGTATCAAACTATTGAGTCCCCGTAGATATTGGTTAGTGGATACTGCCTTACAAATTGTATGAAACGATGTCGTCACTAAATTCAATTTTTATAAAAATTGTTACAAACAGTTTGAGATGTACTACCACAACGTTCATATTTTTTATAGAAAATAATTTTTTTTTGGGGTGTTTTGGCTTTTTTCAATATTTGAAAAAACTTTGGAAATATACACAGTTAAAAACATAAATTTATCATAAAAAAATGTTTTTCTTAAAAAAACAATGTTGGAGAAACTCTGGATTTTATTTTGAAAAAAAAAATTGGAGATTTTGTATTATTCTATATTTATACCAATTTTCAGTGTTCTTTAAGTTTCGCCAAACATCCTTAGCGAACTTCCGGTTGCGCAGAGCGCAAACCAGTGTCTTTTTACTTCGTTGGTTTACGTGCAAATCGCCCCCTTCTCAGCTAAAAGTTCAAGTTATTTGGCGACAAGTATACCTTTTATGGTTTCTGAGATATATGGAAAAATAAAGTAAAAAATCAAAAGTTGATAACCCCTGCCTGAAACAAAAATTAAAAATACTGAGTATAAAAGTTTTTTAGGCCTATATCTATCTATATTTTCTGAAATTTTGGGCTCTGTAAATTGAACCAGACACACAGACTCACTTAATTTTCTACTCCGAATTCTGAATCCAATTGTACAACATATATGCTACGAAGCCTCTAAGTTGGCGTTTTTTTACTTCAAAGTTGGAAAATCCGCGAAAATATAGACCCTGCATACAAATCTCCGTATCATGGCTTGATACTTTGTCGATTATTTATTTTTTATTTTTATTTTTATTTTTCATTTGTTTGGAAACTTAACAGCTATACATTTATAATACTTAATTTCAAATGAGAATACAAAATAAATAGCCAATTATAAAGTTTCACATATTTAAATTATTATACATTATTAATGTTGGGTAGTCATTGTAAGATGGTGAGTGTATGTGGGGGAAAGGGAAGGGTAATGGATATAGGAAAGCGTTGATAAGGAAGGGATGAATGTTTAAGGAAAGTAGGTTTGATTTTTAACCAGTAATATTACCAATAACTGCGCGTAATTGGCGTTTCATCGATGTCTGTGTGGAGTTAAATATATCAGGTTGGGGGTCAAGACTATTGTAATAATTTAAGCATCTGTTGACATAATTATTCTGTGCGTAATTTGTTCTGCAGTATGGTGTATAGAAAAGGTGATTTTGGCGTGTTGTTTTCATGGGGCAATTGAAAGAAATTTTTTGGAGTAGGTAAGAGCTGTCTACAAGGTTATTAAGTATTTTATAAAGCAGATAGACATCGGATATCTTTCTTCTTTTTTCAAGTGATATAAACCCATGTAATTTTAAAGATTGGCCATAATCATGGCGGTAAATTTTTTTTCTAAAATTAAGCGTTTTAACAAACCTTCTCTGAATCCTCTCAATTCTGTCGATGTGAATATTGTAACTAGGGCTCCATACGGTTGATGCAAACTCCAAATGACTTCTAAAAAAATTTTATTCTTGTTAAAAGAATAAAATTTTCTTGAACAAATCGACAGTTGGATTATAAATTATGATGTCTTGTGCTTGGTAATATTCAGTTAAACACGTGTTTGACTTATACAGTTTATTAACACACAAGATAATACAATATATATCATTGATAGGTATTACAAGATTATGCTACGCGACTGTTGGTACTTAATGTAATGCCGTGAGTGCGGAACAACCGACTGCCGTCGTCCGTCGCATATATATATTCAACATGACACACCTTCTCGCATGCCGTCTCTCTCACACACATTATCCAGATACCTCTCATAAATAAATGAAATATATATCCTATGCCTACTACAAAATGATGATATTTATAAGGAGAGTTCTATAGAGATAAATGAATGGAAACGAATTCGATTTATGAAATGGAAATAAAATCCATAATATAAAGTTGAAATTGCTGGCAGAGGTAAATGCTACGTAGAAAATCAAATTGATGAAAGTCATAAATACCCATACACAACGCCATTCTGATCTGATATACCCAACATAAAGGGAACGAGAAAAATATATTTATTTGTAATGTATGTAGGTATCCTCCCCCCAACAACCCCTCAGTGCGAAGATATCAAATATAATATTATTACTAAATCTATACTCTCTCAAAATAGAATAGAATACCCATGTGTTTATTACGTTACATTCATAAATCGTCTCATTTATTACGCAGCAAAATCAGAACATACAATATAAATACCTGTCTGATACAGAGAAATTTTGATTTTTTTATTTATTTCAAGAGAATATAATAAACGTGAAAATATAGATAAATTGTTTTGTCATTACTTTGAACAAAAAAAGTTTGTAAAGTCGATAACCCCTGACTGAAAAAATAATTCAAAATTCTGAGTATAAAAGTTTTGTAGGCCTATAACTATCTATATATTCTGAAATTTTGGGCTCTGTGAATTGAGCGGATAAAAAGTTTAAGGGAGGGGACACAGACACACACACACACAGGCAGACAGACACACACATAGACACACAAAATGTTCTACTTCAAATTCTGAATTCATCCATATATATGCAAAAATGCTACTACTCCATTCCTCCATTCAAAATGTTCCGTCATACACGGGTCTTGGCTTAAAACTGTCGATTCATTAAGAGAACTAAATTCCCTTAAACGAATCGACAGTTGGAAAGTAATTACATAACTGGGTATATCTGTAAAAGAACAAAAATTAAAAATAAGTTAAATAGCATGTATGTAAGGTATTAATAGTTGGAATCCACAAAATCGTAACTATTGACTGTAATTCGTTTGTTCAAAGTTCCACACTTGTACCAAAGATCCCACTAACCATACTAGGTTATCAGTGGGTTTCTATATAAACAAAATAACAAATTAATCAACTAACAATGTAAAACAATGTAAAAATAGAGTTATAAATGAAACCATAGCATAGCATCGACTTGCCTGAGCACTTACCTAGTAGGTATCCATGTTCCAGGTAGAACAGTTCGCCGACCTGAACTTTTGCATGAACCAGTGTGCAGAACTAATGTCAGGAAGAATACCACTATTCCACGCATATGTGATTCTCACAACACGTTGTTCTCAGCTCGGGTGGACATCTTCAGTGCAAAATATGAAAGGTTTCGTGAAGAAATACTGAAGGTGATGCGCTCTTAATTCCCCCCCCCCCCCTCCCATCCCTCCTTATCCTTTATCAGTCCCATACCTAATTTTAATTTTCTTAATTATTATTTTTATCTCTTTGTTTGTTGATTTCTTTGTATGAACTGTCTTTTGTTATTGTTATTGTTGTTAACTTATTATGGATGGAATGCTTTTATTGGTTCTGACTATGTCATGTAAATTGTATAATCAAAACTGTAAATGAGCTGTTTGCTTCCCAAATATAAAATAAATAAATAAAATATCTATATAAATATGGAGCACTGTAAAAAAATGTGTATGTTATAACCAGATTTAATACAAAATATATAAGTCGAAGGTACAGTAAATAAAAATAAGTTAAGCTTATTGGCACTATTTGCTTAAAATATTTTTTTGCATACTTGTTTGGTTTTGTAATATGACTTCAATCCAATAATGTCCGATGGCAAATTGTTAAATATAGTTGGTATAGAAAATTGTAACGTACGTTCTCCGTTATAGTTATTAACTCTAGGTATGATATATTTACCGGATGCTACTTGCCTAGTGTTGTACTAATTTTTAACAGATATTTTATGATCATTTTTATAGTAGTTTAGTAATATTAATCTGTAATTATATATTTGGGTGGCTGTCATGAGTTTTGTTTCGGAGAAAAAAAATTTGCCCTCTTTTTTAATTAGATTGACTATTTTTAGGTAACATACATTAAATTGTCTCATCTTGATTTTCACCTTGGTCTCAATTGATTATGCTGAATCAATCCATTACCATAATTTAGTAACTCTGGCGAACCGCAGGACCCTAATTGATATTATATATTTGTTTAAGGTGGTCAACAATTTTGTGGATTTCCCAGACTTGTTGAAAAAAAATTGCTTTCACTGTTCGAGCAGAACAACCAGATATCCTAACACTTAATATATTCCTAAATGTATTAACAACTACACTCAGAATGCTTTTGTGTACAGTGCTTGCAGGGTGTACAAAGCTTTCTTTAATACACTTGACATCACTGCGAGCTCTCTCAGTGCGTTTAGGACAGCTGTCTCCTCCTCTTTACTAGAACTTTGACTTAATCAGCTGTCTTATTTTGTTTTTTTTATGTACTAGTAATTTAACTATACATTATTTGTAATTTTTTTGTAAGCAATATTAATTGTCTTATTGAATAATGCATGGAGTTTTCACTGGTCCACTAATAAAGCAATGTACATTTTCTGTTTTATAAATTGTGTAGACTGTATAACTCTCTATCAACCAATAAAAATAAAATAAAATAACAACTGTGAATACTGTGAAAAACGTGCGGTATATTGTCGTGTGGTCTAAACCCTTGGGTGGTAGATAAAATGAGAGAAAGAAATACAAAGAAATAAAGAAAGAGATGCTGAATACCAAATAGCAAGTCGACCGTCTTATACCAGTAACTTAACATTCAATACATTGAATTCAATATTTTATTTGAATAGCGATCATATTTGGTATGATGAAATTGTGCAAATCTAATTTTGAACGATGTAAGCAAATAATAAAATACTAAATGAAATATTTGACATGATGTGGTGCTGTGTACGTCAATTGGGCTGGGATGAATGTGAAAGGGGGATACACACGTTTATCCCCACACACCAGCCTCGTTGCTAAGCTATGCAAGATGTTATTTAGCTTGTTGTATTTTTAACTGCCCGGCTCCAACGAGACACCAAAACACTATGAAAATACGAGGTGTCTCAAAAGAAAGTTTATATTTGTATGCAGAGCGTCACGTGGAGATGTTAGACGACTTCTTGGTGCCTGAATTGCAAAACTTTCCTGGCTATAACCAAAGAACATGGTTCCAGCAGGACGGAGAAACGTCGCACACGTCCAATACATCTCTGCCACGAATTTTCCCAGGCAAATTGATCTTCAGGAGAGGTGATATAAATTGGCCTCCACGCAGTCCTGATTAAAACCTTATGGACTTTTTCCTATAGGGTTATCTTAAATCTAAAGTTTACGCCAGTAAACCGACTTCCCTGGCGCATTTGAAAGAAAATATCTGTCACGAAATGGTGGTCATCACTGAGTCTATCTGCCGAGCCATTTGACATTTGTGCTGCGAACGCGAGGGTCTACATTTGGACGATATTATTTTAATAAAAACACCAAGGCTAGACTCATCAGGGCTCTGATATTCTCGATGTTCCTGTATGGTGTGGAAACATGGACACTTAGGGAGTCAGAGCGAAAGAGGATCGATGCTTTTGAAATGTGGTGCTGGAGGCGTATGTTGCGCATCCCATGGACAGCCAGAAGAACGAATGCGTCAATTCTAGACGAGGTGAAGATCGAGTATCGTCTATCGACGATATGTAACAGACGTATCCTTCAATTCTTTAGACACGTTGCCAGAAGGGAACCAGACTGCCTCGAGAAGCTTGTTGTGATGGGTAGCGTGGAAGGACGGAGATCTCGTGGTCACTCACCGACCAGATGAAGCGATTTGGTGAAGTCCACAATGGGGTCTTCAGTGACTGGTGCTCTGCGTTCAGCCCAAAACAGATTATCCTCAGTCATCCTAACTAACTATCCTCAAACTATCATATATTAAAATAGTCAAACTATCCTCAGTCATGAGGAAAAGTACGAATACATATGTAAAACAAGTACTTACATAGATGTCACCTAGAAGTACTTATTTCATTTTGATTTGAATTGGTTCTTTATTAAAGTTTTAGTTTTATATTTGTTTTAAAGTGACAGTTAAGATTCTAAAAAGGAGGAACTAAAAGCATTTAATGTCGTTTCTCTTTTTACAGATAAAATTATATCTTATACATATATTATATTTGTTATCATTATTATTTATTCATGTTATTATTACTTTTATTGTACTTATTTATATTATTTATAATTATATAAATAATATCATCATAGAATCAATCCTTCCACCACAGCAACGCAACGCAACACAAAGCAGAAACCCTTTCTACTCACTCTCTGTATGACCACGCCCCTCCTGACATAAGACTAAGATCACGCAAAAGTTTCCTGACATCAACGCAGCCACTTCCATCTCACCCTGAGCAGGAAAGGTTCCGTCTATGGCAGCAAGAAGCTCCCGATAACTTCGTCCGCCCTAAGGAGAGTCTTCCCCCGGGCCACAACGCGGAGTGGCGTACGTGGAAGTCACTAAACAGACTGAGGACGGGCGTTGGGAGAACGTTGGATAACCTGTCAACATGGGGCTTCCTGCAACAGGGATTACCAACGACATGTGACTGTGGAGAGCAGCAGACCACCGCACATCTGTGCAGCTGCCCCTCAAGTCCAGTCAACTGCACCATGCACGATCTTATGGTGGGCAATGTTTGTACTATTGACGTTGCTAGGCACTGGCAGAAAATTATTTAAATGCGTTGCTGACACGAAAAAAGAAGAAGAATAATAATAATGTACAGAAGCCGCGTGTATTACAAATTTCGAATTCAAATGTATGCCAAGTTTTTTTTACATGTGTGTGTGTGAGGCGGTAGATCGGTTGGTCTACGTATTATGTAGGTGTGCGTATCGGTAGGTGTACGTATACTAGAAATTCGTCTGTTTCAGCGTAGTTTTAGTTGGCATACATTCATTGCGCTGACTAGGTATCTGTATCATATATAATTTAAGAATAAATTTCTCTTTTTACAGAGCAACAATTAATTTGCTTTCTACATTAACACACCCCATTATAAAACGACATTGATGTATTAAAAAAAAAGATGGAAAAATTTAATTTTAATTTTGAGTTCGGAAGATAAAAAAATTATATGTATAACTTCAATAAAAACAACAGATAATCGCATCTTTAAAATACCACAACATCTTCAAACAATAGAATTGCACGATGAGATGAAAAAGAATCAGGTATTTAAGAAAATTCAATATACTTTAAAAAAAATACATGATAAAAGACAAGTATGGATTTCATCAGAAGAATTTTTTTTTTATTGATTAACAATTAAGTTACATAACACATATTATGCGGCGCTGGCCGATTTACTAATGATATTAATTACAATTAAGCACTACAAATAATAACACTCAATTATTATTATTACCATTAGGTATACACTTCCTCAAAAGAATTAGCAGATCAATGGGTCTATTGTAAATTATTTAAAAGAGCAAAATAAAATGCAACAAACGCATCATCAAGCATTCAATTGGGAATAGTTCACCCATCCAGATACTTAACATATCAAATTATTAGGCTCTGAAGAGGTCTCTATACTACCTAACAACCCTACTGATTCCCGAATATTAACGTTTAAAAAATCTTTAACGATTCTACATGTATTCATTATTACCGTTTTTTGCATTTTTTTTATTAAATTTTTCGATAAATCTACATACATACATACCATCACGGCATATCCCACAATGTGGGGTAACCAGCGAAAGGTGTGCGGGTGTGCATTACCTTATAAAAGGGAGCACAACACATATGTGTATACCCACACACCAGTCTCGACTCACCTAAAAAGGCACTATATTCAGAATGTGTGATGGTGAACCTCATTGCTGAACTATGTCAGATGTTATTGTTGCCTGTTGTATTTTCGATTACCCGGCTCTTACGGGACACTCGAAAACAGTAATAGAAAAGAGTGGAAACACTATTCTAAGCCGGTGCCTCACAGCTATAATTTCTAAATTACGGATTAACGATAAATCTATAATTTCTAAATTACGGATTAACGATTTTGGAATAATAGTGTCCAAAATAATAGTGTTTATAGTGTCCCCCGTTAGGTAGGCGAGTACCTACCCGTGTTGGGGGTCTATATAACATTATAATTTACATATTTTATCATGTTACACTACCTACATTATATTAATTATATTTAATTAAAAATACATATATGGATGAATATGGAAACATGCAGTTTCTCGATTATTTGTTGGAGGATTTTTAAGAATTTTTTCATTACACGGCTTACTTTTTTTTAAATCGATCCACTAAATATAGACTTTCTTTTGAGGCATCTTGTAGAAGAGTAGAAGTGCTATTTTAAGTTTTAGGGGATGCGTCACAGCTGCTACATATATTTATTTATTAAATAAATGTAAGTTAGAGCCTTTATATAAATTATTTTCAAGACAAAGGGAGGAGTATGTTGGTATAATTTATTTATCTTTCCATTAACAAGATGTTGAAATTTAAAACAACAGAGTATTTCCATAACTTAACATAATGGATATATGTTAACCTACTTAACATACCACGTTTGTTTAACAAACACATTTTCAACATTGACAGTAACACGCTCGAATTATTATGTAAGTATAATGTTAACTTATGAAGCGTCGTTTACTGATACAATATCATTTGAAGCGTGATATTACCGTCTTATCAGCAAGTTTTCGTGGGACGCCCTCTGGATCTTTTGCCCGACAGTCGATGGTCCAGTGCAGTGTTTCCTATATATTCTGGCGGTTTTTTAAGGATATGCCCGAACCACCTCAGCCTATTCCCCACCAGCTTATCGGATACATCGCGTACACCCAGGCTATCTCTTATATATTCATTTCGTATTTTATCTGTACTCGTGACGCCGCACATCCACCTAAGCATCTTCATCTCGGCTGTTTGCACTGACTGAACTTGTCTTCGAGTGACGGTCCAGGTCTCGCTACCATATGTCAAGAAAAAGATTCTCAATTTAAAAAACATATTGCCCCTTACCAGAATGCTTGGGGGAAAAAAGTTATATTAACTCCTACAAATATTGTTGTAAATTGAATTTTTAGTCAAAATGAATTTATTTGAAATCCTGTAATTAACGGGTACCTATTAATTACAAGCACTTGTTGGTAAAGGAGACATTTAAAACAAAAGAAAAAATATGTATCTACAGAATTATTTCTTTACAAAATGAAGTAAAAATAAAATCAAGAAATCAGTCAATATTTAATAAGTATGTGTTTTTATTTTTCTTCTAAATCGTTTGATTTAGTTATCTAAGTGTAATATATATTTTCATTGATTTTTTTGCTATCATTCTAATCTGATTGGTTTGAAGAAATTGCCTAATAGCAACAAGCCCGCCAGTGTGCAATAAATTTAGTTAGTTTACTTCGCGGTCGTATGCCAAAATTAATTTGTTGAGATACAATTTTGGGTAACCTGTTGTCTCCTATTGTCGCCAAGTTTTAATAGTTATTCTACTATTCGAGGCATTGATGAATCCAATAAATAAGAGATCATTACTATTGGTCCAGCCGTTCTTAAGTTTTTAGTTTTTAGAGGTATAAATGTAACCTGTCGCTATATATTGAAGCTATTATACCCATATACCTGAGTGTGGGAGGCATCTCACACTCAGGTCGTTTGGATCACAGATTACCATCTCCTTAAAGGAGGTGGACAGAGCCAACAAAGCGGCTTACTATGATCGATGCTTTAGTGTGAGTGGTCCATTAAAGTGGAATAAACTACCTCCTGATGTCCGCGGATCTCATTGCAAAGACACCTCATATTATTTAATTTACTGTTCCGGCAGCTATTTCGTTCTACGAGAATTTTATCATGACTTACCTTCATTTATTCACGATTCTACATAATTATGCAATTTATTGTTTCAACAGCTATTTCGTCCTTCATTGATTCACGATTCTACATATTAGGTATTTAATTTACTGTTCCGACAGCTATTTCGTCCTACGAGGACTGCACCATCACTTTCCTAATTGATTCACAATTCTACATATGATTCAATTTACTGTTTCGCCAACAATTTCGTCATACGAGGACATTATCATGACTTATCTTCATTGATTCATACCTTCCACGATTTGGAATTACCAGCCACAGGTGCGCGGGTGTGAATTATCTTATAAAATTAATCACGACAATTGCGTGTTTCCCTACACACCAGTCTCGTCTCACCTAAAAATGCAACATTTGAAATGGGTGGTGAACCTAAGTTAAAATCACTGTTATTGAAGGTGCGAATTTTGTAGTTCGGGAGTGTATAATATTTTCGATTTTGCCATAGATACGGTGCCTTATTATCCGAAGATTCTCGCTGACTTGTCTGTTTCCAGAGATCTTGGTCACTTCTCTGATGCCCTATATATCTGAAGTCGCCGACAGTCCGCAAGTGTGAATCTCAATTCGCACTTGTTGATTGTTCTTTTTGCACCATGGTGCCGAGATTGCTAATCTAAAGGGCTCCATGAGTTACTCATCGTGCCATGGATTGTTTTTTTTTTTTGTCGTTCATTCTAGCGTTCTGCGAAGGGGCCGTTGACAGTCCCCATATGTGGAGCGGGTGGTGGTGGAAGTAGAGAAAAAATATTTACTTAAGCACTACCTGTATCAGATGTGGAAAAATTTAAGGCGTCTGTCCTGCTCTTCAATTGGTAATAATTGAAGAGGGCACCGACCGATTGTCTAGAATCCTAGGATGGGGTTGCGGCCACCCCTAACTTACTGGCTAGGCCCCCATGGCTGTAACCCGGCTCCATATGTCGGATGACACAGATAGATAAAATTTCGCAGACCCCACTCCATTGGGAAGGTTTGAGAGCTTGTAGCTCTATTCATCCCCGGAGCGGCTGTTCGTCGGACGAAACAAGGAAAGACGTGGAAGACGGCTCAGGACAGAGTTCAATGGAAGTCCAAGCGGAATGCCTTCGTCTTATACTTGAAACAAGAAGAGGCTGAGTATAATTGGTATGACATGTGAGAAAATAAAACTGGTGCGAGATCGGTATACAAATGTATTCTGGGTATAATTGAAAAATAAAAGCAACGCCGTGAATCTATCCGCTGTATTTATGAACGCTGTACACAATATTTATGAACGGTGAAGTTTGGGTTTTATTATTTTAGATAAATTGTTAAGATAAGTAGGTATAAAGAGATTGTTATGAATATTATCCTACTCATTGTGTACATATTTTATTATAAAAGTTTTCCTAAATAATAAGTTGTATAATAATTCCTAATATAACCGTGGTTTGAACCAAGTGATATTATTATCCTAACAACATCCTACAATAAATATCATAATAATATACCTACATAAAACAATATGAAGGCATCTGTGAATAATTTCAAGGATTTTCCTTCAACTAAATTTGTCCCTCTTTTGATATGTATAATATCAGGGGCGTAACAAAACAAAAGATCCCAAAAATGTTATTTATTTAAAAGGTTGTATGAATTTAATTTACTCAGAATTCGGAGTAGAACATTTCGTGTGTCTGTGTGTGTGAGGGTGTGTGTGTGTGTGTCCTTTATAACTTTTGATCCGCTTAATTTACAGAGCCCAAAATTTCAGAATATATAAATAGTTTTAGGCCTACAAAACTTTTATACTCAGAATTTTGAATTTTCCTTTCAGTCAGGGGTTATCAACTTTTGAATTTTTACTTCATTTTTCCATAAATCTCAGAAACCATAAAAGCTGGAACGCTGAAAATTGGTATGAACATAGACAAATACAAAATCTCAAATTTTTTTTCAAAAAAATTCTAAGAAGACTTAATAATTTGATATTTTATTTATTTTATTTTATTGATTTTAAAGAACCAACAGTTTACAATATGAATTTACAATAGGTATAATTATATTAACAGGATATAAACCTTTTAAAAGTTCTTTTAAATAGTTTAAACTAAGTACATAAAATATTTAACAATTGCAAAAATATTTTTTTTAACACAGGTATATTAAAATTATATAAAAGATAAAAAAGAAAAGATTTGGAAAGAGTAGATAATATTAATCATTTAGCCATCCGCATCTGCAACAAAAAAACGAGCTAATACTGACCGATAATAGACTTAATAATTTAATAGACTGATAATAGACTTAATAATTTGATATCTAAGAAGACTTAATAATTTGATACTAATCACCAAACATACATACATACATACCATCATGCTGTTTTGATATTCTGGGTAGGATCAAAGGACTGACCTCCACACTATCCTATCTTGACATATCTACATGTGTTGTATAGAAAACAAAATATCTTAAAATATTCAATAAGTAGAATTAATGGATTTATAGTTTGGTACTCATTCTTCAACTATACATACTATCGCTATCGACAGTTGGATCTCATGTGTTAAATGCAACTAGTAGTTAAAACATTTTCATCTTGCTAATTATTCTATCTGTTCTTGTGTGTTCTATATTTGTGTTTCGTCACCACGTCATCAGGAGCTGAGAGGAATGTTCCAGAATCCTTCAGCCTTCCACATTCCTTCAGGTAGGATCTTTGTTTCACTCAATCTGGTTTGAGTCATTTCGCATTCCGTTAATATTTGTCTCTTCCAAATATAGGTGAAACCACACACCCACGCACCCATTAAAAAACCCTCATACACAATAATATCAATTCAACAACATTCAATAAAATATTTTTTAACGCATCCGCCAAACCACCAGCAATTGAAATTATTTTATCAAATTTTTTCTTTATTTATCTAAATAATATAAAATTCACAAATAATATATTTTTTTAATTTTTCAAAAGAGACATCTGTTTAATATTATCTCTTTTGACATTTTTTTATTCCAATTTACCACGAATGAGTTATTTGATACAATCAGTTTTGAACCGACAATTCCACATTGTAATCTGTCCTGAGTGTAATCTCCGAGGTTTAAACTAAATTGAAATGTTATAAATGATGAAGGAGAGGGTTTAACAAGCAAAACAAATTAAAAATATTTGAATTGTTTAATTTTTTTTTAATTATTCTTCAGTAGTGTCCGACCGAAGCTTCAACATCGGCTTCGGCTTCGGCCAAAAAAAACACCTTCGACTTCGGCCAAAAATAACCCGAAGTTTCGGCCGAAGCCGAAGCTTTTTGTTAGCCGCTAAAAACAGTTAAAACTTGTAAAAACTGAGATATCATACCAACTGAGTCACGAAAGCCGATTATCATTATTTTAATCGATTTTTTTTAGTAAAATCAAACCTTCGGCTTCGGCTTCGGCTTCGGTCGAAGGTTACGGCTAAGGCCGAACAATCGGCTTCGTCTTCGGCCAAAATCTGACCTTTGGTCGGACACTAGTTTTCAGTGATATTTTTTTTGCAATCTTTTTATTAGGTTGCATCATTATTCTAACTGGTTTCAAGCGGCTTATTGAATAGAAAAAAACATAGTATACGCCAATGTCTAAGATAACAGACATACTTACCTATAATATATTACGACGTTTTGATTCAAGTCTACCGCTTTCGTAAAGACTGCTTTAAAAGATAATTCCCAAAAGAAAATAAATGCAAAAACATGTAAGATATTTCTTTTGTCAAATAATTTCTCTGTAAAGATATATTTAATATCCGCTTAGATTTACATGTGTGCAAACCATCGTACCACGCCTGTAAATTCTACTTCCTTGTTGCTAAATCAAATGCACACGGTTTAGCAACGCAAACTAATTCTGCTAATACGTGTTCAATTCAAGGCAAGCGTCTTTCAATCGTACACAGGTTTATAAATTTTACCATGCGTATTGATTGCGAGTAACAAGGCTATGTTAGAGGCATTTCTTGTGTATGAGATTGGTAGTCATGAATTTTTAATTACCTTCACAAGATATAGAGCATCGAATTTTACATTGGTAATTATCCTTGTATCCTTCGTAATTTACAATTTTAAAATTGTTCAAAATACCACTAAGTATCTCCTTTAACACTTAAACAAAATAACTGATTACTACCAAATAATCTGTGAACAAAATACAAATGTGACAGTGACAGACGAAATGCGAGCGAAATGAAATAGCGCGCGAACTTCATGGTTATATAATATGATCTTCTTCTTCTTCTTCTTTTGAATAGACCTTCAGGTCTGTTTTTAAGAGGCCTGCTCTTCCTGTGAAGTGGATCCCCAGCTATCCCTCCATCTTTTTGGCGGTCTACCGCGAGGGCGGGTTCCGTGAGGCTGATTGTGAAGCACGATATGAGGAAGTCTGGTGCTGTCCATCCTTTGGACATGACCATACCAGTCCCTCCTCCGCTGCCTGCTCCATCTGATGATATCGTCAACCTCACATAGTTCCCTTATTCTGGAGTTCCTCACTCGGTCTCTCAGGGTTTTGCCTGCAATAGCTCTCAATGTCCTCATTTCTGAAGTCCTCAACATTTGTTTGCTTCTGACTGTGTCTGCTCGTGCCTCTATACCATATGTCATCACTGGTCTTACGCATGCTTTGTAGATTCTCACTTTGCTTTTAATGGCCATACCCTCATTTTTCCAAATAATGGATTTTAGGGCGCCCGAGACTGCAGCTGCCTTATTGACTTGGCTCTGAATTTCTTCGCAGAGGTCAGCATCTTCTGTTATGTCAATTCCTAGGTATCTAAAGGTATTAACCTGTTCAATTGGGTTGTTGTCTATAGTCAGATTGCATGCTATGTGTGTTTTTGATATGTTCCATATTCTAATTAATTGCCTTAAATTGAACACGTATTAGCAGGAACAGTTTGCGTTGCTTAAATGTGTGTATTTGGAGGACACGTGCCTTGAATGTAACATGAGTTTTTAAGTGCATTAGCGCAACAAACCAGTGCCTAATTGGAGGCAGTAGTTGCAACATGGAAAGGTAAATACGCCACCAGATCTTTCAATCATGCGTCATCTCTTGGGTTAGTTGCTCCTCCCTCAGCTCTCACTCAATATAAGTCCACCAGGTGGACAGCTTCTAGTTCTAGACTGAGTGGATATGTCCAACGCGAGTTTAACCACGTGAAGTTATTTCGTCTGGTAATGTGTCCGCACCATCGGAGTCTCTTCGGACGTATTCGTTTCCAACTCTATCCTCCCTTATAACACCTGCGGACCACTTTATCTTAGGTAAGGCGCGCACGGAAGCTTAAATTAATCGGCCGATTATCATCGGCCAATTAATTTATCGGCCGATAATAATCGGCCGATCGGTTCTAACACGCATGGAAGCTTATAGAATCGTACGATTGGGAATAACACGGCGGTCAATTCATATATTTAAAATACAATATGTATATTTAATAAACTAGACAATGACATAAAGAAAACACCACATCACAATTCCTTTAAAATTCATATAAAAAAATGGCTGATTTCTTCAGGCAGGCTCTATGCTGAGGAGGTTGTTCATCCTTAACATCTGACTTATTTACTTTTATTCCTATATTTCCTTTCTTCTTAATCTTTTCTTTTATTTAATCTAAAACTTTTCTTCTTACTCTTTTATAATCATTTTCTTATAACTACTTGAATGTAACATTTGTGCACCTTATATATTTTGTATCCTCTATATGTAAATAATTTGTATACCTTATTGTGTAAAAGTAACAGCCCCAGAACAGGTTTTGCCTAGTGGGGCGTTACTTACTTAACCTAAATATGTAAAAATGTCTTTGTATTAACAATAAATAAATAAAAATAAATATTATTATTATATTCATGTTTTAATACCTATATGATTAAAAATATGGATTTTTTGAAGTAGCATGTGTTTGTGCTCTTGTCCTCAAAATACGTAAAAAGAAACGTCAAAAAAATCACTGGCTTCATCCGCTAATAAGTGTTATATTACCGAAAGGACAATTTGTCCGGTCCTACGAAGATTTAAGATCACACCTTGAGGAGTTTTTTAAGTACACCAACCAGTTATTAAAATTTCGCTAATCTCCAACCACAATTTTTGCTTAATTTGGCGGTCACTATATTTTTTTAATTTTTAATCATACTATGAAGGACGTGCTTCAACTAATGTAATTAATGGTTCGGAATCAATATTTATTTCATACATATTTTCTGACATTTCGTTTGACAACACTGACAACGTACTTCTCGATCTACTGCGCTCGGACGATTAAATTATCGGTGAGCATGTGCCATGCGCGCCCTCTCATACAACAAGATTGGTTACAAAAAATCGGCCGATCTCGATCGGCCGATTTTTTTGTGTCTCGTCACAGATTTTTAAATGGGCCGATTCTGTTAGCTTTCATGCGCGCTCTTACATGTAATTCGTATGTTGTAGCTCACCGATAAATTAATCGGCCGATGAAATTAGCTTCCATGCGCGCCTACCTTTAGTGTTTGTAACTGAATATATTTATTATCTGAGGTGGTAATGGCATATTTTATTTTATTGATCTACAGAAATAATAGTTTACGTTAATATATGAATCAAGTTATAAACCTTTTAAAGGTTCTTTTAAGTAATTTAATTTAAACTAAGTGTGGGGATAATTATTTAGGGAGATGGTTATTCAACTTGTTAATTTGGTCGACGGATAATTCGTGGTGAAAACTCCATTATACTAGGTATAAATGAAAACATTAATTTGTTTTAGTTTCAATGTTTAATTAATTTAAAACTGGCACTGACCGGTATCGATCTGTTGAAGATCACCGTCAGAGTGCACGAAAATGAATGAATGCGAAAATGATTTTTTTTTAATTTTATTTGCCAGTTTTCTTCATCAGTTCTTTCTCGCAATACTAATCGAACTGATAGAACTTTACAAAAAAATAAAAAAGGTTGTGTACCAATATTTCAATTATATTTATACTCTGTTCACATTCATTTTCGTGCACTCTGACGGTGATCTTCAACAGATCGATACCGGTCAGTGCCAGTTTTAAAATAGTGAAACTTAAACAAATTAGTATTTTCATTTATACCTAGTATATTGTTATTTGATTTTTATAATTAATTTGTATAGAATATTTAAAAGAAGGATTATTGCGTGTTCAAAAGGTAAAATTAAAACTCATCTCTCAATAATAGATGGGTCGATGGCAGAGCGGTTAGCGCGCTAGGCTAGTAATCCAGTGGTCGCGAGTTCGAATCCTGCCTCGACCGATTTCGTTCACCTATAGCACAAACATTTATTGTGGCGAAGTGGCAGCTAGATCTGTATACTTTGCTTACTTCCAGAGTATTATGTCATATGGAATTTTATTCTGGGGCAGAGGGGCTGATTGGAGCCGAATTTTTATACTTCAGAAACGTGCAATTAGAGCATTGAAGAGCATGGGGTCAAGGGAGTCGTGCAAAGATTATTTTAAAGAATTAGACATACTCACACTTCCTGGCATGTATATTTATGAATGCCTACTATATGCACGCAAAAACATGCCCAACACCCCTCTGAACTCGGAATATCACGATTATAACACTCGCTCAAAGGGAAGTATCCGACCCGTGGAGCACAGATTAGCAAAATTATCTAAAAGCTTTATTTGTCTCAGTGTGCGTCTATTCAACAAGCTGCCGGAAGGAATCAAGTCTCTGAATGTTGATAAATTTCGAGGAGCAGTGAAGACGTACCTCGTTGATAAATCTTTTTATTCTGTGGACGAAATGCTGGAGTAAACCATTTACATTCACTTCAGCATTGAATTGACTATAAAAAATTGTCCATTATATTATTATATTTTTTATAAAACTATGAGTGTAAAATTGACGAGTCCAAGTACCCGAGCTAGGGTCTACGGACGATAAACAACAATAAACAATAAACAATATGCTTATTTTAGGGAACGTAGGAAGATGTATACGTACTTGTTAAACAAGGACATATTCATTTTTTTAAAAAAAGAAAAAAAAATAGATACACTACAAACAATTGGGTGCAACTGATAATTCATGTAATAAAATATTGTACTCACTTTAATTTATGTTTATTTCGAAGCAAAGCTTCACCTTGCTTGACTGACTATTCTATCTGGTGACCCCATTAATCAAATAAAATATTATTTCTTTAGCACTTCACATTGAGAAGCAACTCGAAATACAGTTACGAGCTATATGCCTTCCGGAGACACCTTGGCCTAGTGTATGTAGGTATATTGGACAAAACGGAGTCAAGCTCACAGTCCAGTATAACACAGTTAAACTGGACCCCAAATTGGACACTAAATTGCCAAAGTATATATAATTATAAATGAACTTCTAGGAGATAGAAAATAGGTACCTATGTAGTTTATTCAAGTTTCAAACTAATTAAAAACAAACAGACAAATAAACAATCTAACTTTATTATAATTGTTCCATTTTCTTGTTCAAGCAATACTGTTTATGTTAAAGTTTCAATAGATTTTTGGAATTTCATTATAAGCTAATGACGGCATTGTTTTTATTTCAATAATATTAAGATGTTCAGACTAACTTTTTGATTATAACAATATTTATACACTAGTCGCATGCAACACATGAGATCCAACTGTAGAAGGCGATTGTGTGCTAGTTGAGGAATACATACCAAACTATAAACCCTTAAATCCAAATTGTTGAAAAAAGTGTACGACAGAGTAAGGAATATACAGAGCTGACTAGCTGGAAGCTACGACTTTAAGCCAGGGAAACAGTACACAAAGTGAGGTAGAACGGGGGAATTCAAACACATAAAATATTTAAACATAACACATTTATATACCGGTAAAAGTATTCGCATTTCGAAATTTAAAACCCTATGTTAACAACATGTACTTTTTGATATCAGTGTTGACTGTTTCAAATTTCATTCCAAACCATTCCGAAAATATTCAACTACGTTATATTGAATGCCACCAATTTTTGGCACCACAATCACGTGGTGCGAACTGAGAAATTTTGCTTATGTCCATGTCTATAGATTATTGGACTGTGGTACGCCGAAATAGTTTTTCCAGCCCAGAGAAGCAATTATTTCGTCGAAAATAATTATAAATATTTATTTCCTCTGCTGAGAATTGAACCGCAGACGCCTACACAGAAGAGAGTGATTTTTCACAATGCCACGGTGGTCTGCATTCAATTTATAAATAAAAATTAAGAGAGCCCAAAACCCTAAACGTTATCAAAATGTGAAACAGCGTGTTTATAAAAAAATACTATGTATTTTCAACATTTCTCTAGTGAATAAACGTTACACAATCTTAAAATTTAGCATGAATTCCCTAAAGGGGCCATATAAACCAAAACACCTCAATTTCAAATCAAATCCCTCAAATATATTAAACAGTATGTTTCTAGAAAAAAATAGTATAAGTCTTTGCAACGTTTCTCTAGTGAATGTCCGTCACACAATTTTAAAATTCAGCTTAAATTAACACAAGTAAATGATTAAAAATATCCTTTTTTACAGCATTTTTTTTTAATTACTCCATAACTATGTGTCGTAGAGAAATAAATCTTTTATATGCATAAAGAGTGCATAAAATCAAAGTGAATGACCGATAAAGTTTTTTGATTTTAACAAAGGTTTGTTCTTAATATGCAAAAAATCAAGAAATTTTGGCTTTCCGATCATTTAAATCACGTATAAACCTTTTTTAACGCACGCCATAGTTATCCTTACTAACGCGTAACTTCATAGTGCATTGGGCGGTTTTAATATATCATGTTTTCAGTCACTAATTTTAGCGTTATATGTCCTCTTAAAATATTCTGTACCTATTAATACTTGCTCCAAGTAATGATATCTTAATACTTGAGCTAGTGAATTTATACGAACGAAGGAGCGGGTCAGCTGCTTATCCGGTAAAGATAAAACACTCTCTAATGTTGAAAACAAAAAAGTTGTATTTTAAATTAATTATTAGGTACCTACCCTTTATCACTCTGTATTTTCCAATATTACTTTAGGAGATCGAAAGAAGAGTTATGGCAGGAAACAGAGTGAAAGAAGAACTAAGACCAGTTATGAGTGATCGCAACATATCAAAGGAAGCTACAGTTGCCATTCATAATGCTATCTTAGTGCTAACCTTGACGTATGCAAGTGAAACCTGGACATGGCAGAAGTCGCACGAAGTTATATGACATCTATAGATATTGTAGAACTCCATATAATAATTAAATATATCCATGGTATGGGTAATCACTGGGGTTTTGATTTCTCCGGTCGAACCAGACTTGCCCCCCCCATGTGTGTTCTTAAAATGCAAAAAGTTAAGAAATTTTGGGTTTCGGATAATTTAAATGGAACGTTTGATACGCTAGTATACTAGGCGATTTTAATATATCATGTTTGCAGTCACTAGATTTCGTTATTAGTATGATGTCTTGAAAAAAAAATAAAAAAAAAAACTAACAGATTTTTATGCGTGAAAGATAATGCGTATGTCTGATGTTGGTTGGTATATTATCGTATTTTTTTCAAAGAATCTATTGCGAAGCAGGTAGGTAAATAAACCCATGGACGAATATATGTAGGTATCTATGTTTAGTTCACTGCAATGACCAGACCTAAATAATTCCATCACAAATCACTCAGAGGGACACATCTTCGTGTGTTTATTCAGTGTCCAAACCAAACCCAGAAAATTTATTCAGATAGAGAAACGTTTTCCTCTTATCTAGTGATGTACCAGCGGCACATTTATTTGGTCGTGGGCTGGTATTGAAGATTTCTTAGAATATTTTAAGCAACAATTATGTTTTTTACGCACATTTTCGACGTATTACGTAAGAATGTGAGAGATTTTATTAATTTCTTACCTTTTATGTTCCTTGTACTTACATTACATAACCAGAAAAAAAAATCATGGAAATATTTTTTATACCGTCTTAAGAATAATTTACTATACGGATTGAAAGAATGTGAAAAAAATACTAGACTTTTGTAATTCTGAAATGCTGGTTAAGAGTTTGATCATTCCAAATGATTTGTTAGTATTATAAAATTACTTAAAAAAATAAGTAACAACACAATTTTTTAACTTTATTCCACTAATTTTAAAATGTTGACCACTGACGCGTTTCGCTCAAAGAGCATCTACTGAATAGACTCCATTAAAACAAACAAACAAAATAATCATTTCTAATTTTTCGACTGCTGATTCGTGATGGAATAAAACAAACAAATCATTTCTCATTTTTCGACTGCTGATTCGTGATGGAATAAAACAAACAAATCATTTCTCATTTTTCGACTGCTGATTCGTGATGGAATAAAACAAACAAATCATTTCTCATTTTTCGACTGCTGATTCGTGATGGAATTCAATTATCAATATTATATTATTTGTTTGTTTTAAATGATTTATTTGTTTTAAACGATTTGTTTGTTTTCAATGATTTGTTTTAAACGATTTGTTTGTTTTCAATGATTTGTTTTAAACGATTTGTTTGTTTTCAATGATTTGTTTTAAACGATTTGTTTGTTTTCAATGATTTGTTTTAAACGATTTGTTTGTTTTCAATGATTTGTTTTAAACGATTTGTTTGTTTAAATGTTCCATAAAGAGATCACGTGAACCTACCGATGCATGGCAGGTCGTAAACCCTGTAAGTGCCTTAAATTCCTGGTTCTCCTATATAATATTCCAACTTTGTCTATATTGAGTGGTTAAAAATGTATCCTAAAATATTATTACATACAATTCAGAAACTTTTTCAATTAAAATAGGATGGTTCTAAAATTTAATAATGTAGGTCATTTGAACTCAATTTCGTATTCTGTAATTGATTTTGTTTATATAACTAAAATCTACAAAATTAGTGCACCGTAGATAATAATATAACTACGCATGCGCACTGTTCGGCCATGTTTGTTTGTCGTCTCGCCGTAATGTCGCCTAACCTAACATTTTAATTGATCTGCACTAATATTCTTTAGTTTTTATATTCAACCTATGGCTGTCTGTACTCTAAAAATGGTAATGAGACTCTTCAGTGGTACATATGCTGGTAACTGATTTGTGTTTATACATTGTAGATATGACTGTCTGTACTCTAAAATTGGTAATTTTGAGAGTCTTCACTGGTCCATATGCTGGTAACTGATTTGTGTTTATACATTGTAGATATGACTGTCTGTACTCTAAAATTGGTAATTTTGAGAGTCTTCACTGGTACATATGCTGGTAACTGATTTGTGTTTATACATTGTAGATATGACTGTCTGTACTCTAAAA
The DNA here is from genome assembly GCA_963576475.1 of Molanna angustata. Lineage (NCBI taxonomy): Eukaryota > Metazoa > Arthropoda > Insecta > Trichoptera > Molannidae > Molanna > Molanna angustata. Next base: position 1,477,544 of record OY754986.1, read on the forward strand.
TTGGTAATTTTGAGAGTCTTCACTGGTACATATGCTGGTAACTGATTTGTGTTTATACATTGTAGATATGACTGTCTGTACTCTAAAATTGGTAATTTTGAGAGTCTTCACTAGTCCATATGCTGGTAACTGATTTGTGTTTATACATTGTAGATATGACTGTCTGTACTCTAAAATTGGTAATTTTGAGAGTCTTCACTAGTCCATATGCTGGTAACTGATTTGTGTTTGTACATTGTAGATATGACTGTCTGTACTCTAAAATTGGTAATTTTGAGAGTCTTCACTGGTACATATGCTGGTAACTGATTTGTGTTTATACATTGTAGATATGACTGTCTGTACTCTAAAATTGGTAATTTTGAGAGTCTTCACTGGTACATATGCTGGTAACTGATTTGTGTTTATACATTGTAGATATGACTGTCTGTACTCTAAAATTGGTAATTTTGAGAGTCTTCACTAGTCCATATGCTGGTAACTGATTTGTGTTTATACATTGTAGATATGACTGTCTGTACTCTAAAATTGGTAATATTGAGAGTCTTCACTAGTCCATATGCTGGTAACTGATTTGTGTTTGTACATTGTAGATATGACTGTCTGTACTCTAAAATTGGTAATATTGAGAGTGACTGTCTGTACTGACCAAGACCTGTGACTGTTTTGGTCTGTTTCTCTGCATTCCCTAATAACTAGTTCGATGTTGATAAATATATATAAAAACAATGTTTATTTACATGTCTGATAGACCACGTATAGATTCGCAGTAAGATACATAAGCAAAAGATGTAGCAATATAATATTAGTAAAATTAAAAAAACTTACAGTGTTTTATTTATTCCAGTGCAGAACATGAATGTGAGGTAGGAACCATAGAACACACTAACTAGTAGGAACCAATTGAAGGATACAGACGAAAAAAATTAAAAACACCAAATATCCCAAGATTTCCAGAAGAGTTCAGCTAATTCCAACCTAATAGTTCGAAAGATAGCAACGTTTTAGCTGAATAATTTTTTAATGAAAAATAGATCGGTTGGAAATAATATCAATGCTGTAAGAAAATGTTTTCATAAATATTTTTTTTACTCCTCATTACCCCAAGAAGATAAAGTGGGGAGCTATGATTTCGCAATTTTTAAGGCTATTTTTTATTGCAGATTATCAACTAGTATCATGATGAGATTGTATTCTGATAATTTAATTTGCTATAGAATATTGACATTATAGTAGTACATCTCAATTTTTTTTTATTTAAATTGAATTTAGTGACGACATCATTATTTCATACAATTTGTATGGCAGTATACACTACACAATATCTACGGGGACTCAATAGTTTGATATTTAATCTCCAAACATACATACATACCATCATCCTGTTTTCATATTCTGGGTAGGAAAAAAAGACTGACCTCCATACTATCCTATCTTGACATACATATCTACTTGTTTTATATAAACAACAAAATATCTTAAAATGTTTATAAATTTATGTTTATAGTTTGGTACGTATTCTTCGATTATACATACTATAGCCATTGACAGATGGATCTCATGTGTTACATGCAACTAATCTATGATTGATAAAAGAAAATAAACACGCCGTACATAGCACAGCACATAGTACAAAGAACACACACAGATACATTGTGATGAAACTTTCAGAATACAATCTCAGCATGGTACCAGTTGATAATCTGCAATAAAATAATAACTCCCCACTATATCCCCTTGAGTTAGTGACGAGTAAAAAAATAAACTCTGAGCGCTACTGTCATGACACAGGACGATATGTATGACATCACCAGAGGTTCCAGTTATGTACCTACAGTTTCCCATTGGATCGATACAATTCCCCAGGTAGATATGTATATAATGATGTATGTATCTGTACATATGTATGTAGGTAGGCAACTAGGTTATTCGTACAAAATGTATAATTTTATAACAGATTTTTAATTATCTCAATAGAGACGAAGTTGGAATATTTATTGTAGGAGAACCGGGAAATCAAGGCACCTACAGGGCTTACGACCTGTCATCGGCTGGTTTACGTGATCACTTTATGCGCTTGCGCAACGTTCACCAATTATGCCTTTTTAATGAGATCCCTATCAATTCAATTTTGAAAGTTCTATATATTGTAATACTGAAATTCTTTTCGCTTGAAAATAAGAAATTTTTACTACAGCCATCTATGGGTGAAATTATGAACAACAATCTTATTATTTTTTATTTATTTTTGTTGTTACGCCATCTATTGAGAGAATTGTTTTTTTGTAAATAATGAAAGCTACAATTCTTATATCTGAGGTGACAATGCAATATAATTTTACACATCACATAAATACATTATGGTGACAATACACCATTTCTTCGTTCTAGCGGAAGAAAGTAGCAGCCATACCATAATTTATTTTCTATTTACCTCACTACCCCAAGGGGATATAGTGGGGTATTATGATTTCCCTGTTTTAAGGTTATTTTTTTTATTGCAGATTATCAACTAGAATCATGATTATATTGTATTCTGAAAATTTCATCACAATGTATCTATGTATGTGTGTGTGATATGTGCTATGTACGTCGTGTTTATTCCACATACTTTATCGATTATAGACTACATACATACATACATAACATTACGCCGTATCCCTACTTGGGGTAGGCAGAGAGGACCGAACGCCAGACACCTCTATCTTGACATACATGTTTTGCCTCATTTACATCCATGCATCGCGTCATACATGCTCTCCTATTATTCTGACTTGGTATATTACCATCTTTCAAAATCTCATTTATATGATCATGCCAACTTTTTCTAGGGCGGCCACGACCTCTCATTCCACTCTTTTCAGCCTTGTATACTTTCTTTGTCAGGCGCTCATCATTCATTCTCTCCACATGTCCGAACCATCGTAGTGTATTTACTTTCATTCTACTCACAATATCTCTTTCAATCTTGCATTCTCCTCTGATGTCTACATTCCTTATCCTATCATAGATCGTTCTACCACACATTCGTCTTAGGGACCTCCTTTCCACAGCGTTAATTTTACTTTCATGCTTCTTCTGCCATAGACATAGACATGGATTATAGATTAACACTAAAGTATTCATTAGATTCATTTCAAATTTGAATTTCTAATACTCACTTCTGACCAATTATAGCTTTCAATAGCATGGCCCCGGAATATATATCGGAACTTTGTGTTCCATTTTCACCTAACAATAAACAAAGTACGCTAAGATCAATGACCCAATCTAATAAAAAACTAGTAGAAACCAATCTCACAAATAAGCCAAAATACCTATATCGATCTTTTGGCGTTTCTGGACCAAAGTCATGGAACAATCTTCCTATGGATATAAGATGTGCCGAAAATATCAATGAATTCAAGAAGAAATTAAAAACTCATCTTTTCCGCAAATCGTATCCAGATTGTCCTTCATCCGTTCAATATTCCTTTACTTAATATTATGCCTGTTTACTTTGAAACGACTATTTTTTTATAATTAATTTCATCTGGATTATGTAATATGTATATAACTAGATTAATTTGTGAGCTGTCTAGTCTGTCTAGTCTGTCTAGTCTGTCTAGTCTGTCTAGTCTGTCTAGTCTGTCTAGTCTGTCTAGTCTGTCTAGTCTGTCTAGTCTGTCTAGTCTGTCTAGTCTGTCTAGTCTGTCTAGTCTGTCTAGTCTGTCTAGTCTGTCTAGTCTGTCTAGTCTGTCTAGTCTGTCTAGTCTGTCTAGTCTGTCTAGTCTGTCTAGTCTGTCTAGTCTGTCTAGTCTGTCTAGTCTGTCTAGTCTGTATAGTCTGTCTAGTCTGTCTAGTCTGTCTAGTCTGTCTAGTCTGTCTAGTCTGTCTAGTCTGTCTAGTCTGTCTAGTCTGTCTAGTCTGTCCAGTCTGTCTAGTCTATCCAGTCTGGACCAAAGTCATGGAACAATCTTCCAATGGATATAAGATGTGCCGAAAATATCAATGAATTCAAGAAGAAATTAAAAACTCATCTTTTCCGCAAATCGTATCCAGATTGTCCTTCATCCGTTCAATATTCCTTTACTTAATATTATGCCTGTTTACTTTGAAACGACTATTTTTTTATAATTAATTTCATCTGGATTATGTAATATGTATATAACTAGATTAATTTGTGAGCTGACAAGTCTGTCTAGTCTGTCTAGTCTGTCTAGTCTGTCTAGTCTGTCTAGTCTGTCTAGTCTGTCTAGTCTGTCTAGTCTGTCTAGTCTGTCTAGTCTGTCTAGTCTGTCTAGTCTGTCTAGTCTGTCTAGTCTGTCTAGTCTGTCTAGTCTGTCTAGTCTGTCTAGTCTGTCTAGTCTGTCTAGTCTGTCTAGTCTGTCTAGTCTGTCTAGTCTGTCTAGTCTGTCTAGTCTGTCTAGTCTGTCTAGTCTGTCTAATCTGTCTAATCTGTCTAGTCTGTCTAGTCTGTCTAGTCTATCCAGTCCGTCTAGTCTATCCAGTCTGGACCAAAGTCATGGAACAATCTTCCAATGGATATAAGATGTGCCGAAAATATCAATGAATTCAAGAAGAAATTAAAAACTCATCTTTTCCGCAAATCGTATCCAGATTGTCCTTCATCCGTTCAATATTCCTTTACTTAATATTATGCCTGTTTACTTTGAAACGACTATTTTTACTCCTCACTAACCCAAGGGGATATAGTGGGGAGTTATGATTTCGCAATTTTTAAGGGTATTTTTTTTATTGCAGATTATCAACTAGTATCATGCTGAGATTTTATTCTGAAAGTTTCATCACAATGTATCTGTGTGGGTGTGCTATGTACAGCGTGTTCATTTTTACTTTATCGATTATAGACTAAAGTACTCATACGATTCTATTCAAATTTTGCAAATATATATATATATCTAATACTCGCTTAGACCCCATTAGATTTTGAACGATATATGAATAGTGCTTCTCAATTTTTTTAACTGTCAAATATTTCAAAGTGACTCCAAACTCAGGAAACTTAAAATTTGAAATTTTTATTTTCAAATTGGTAAAACGGCACATCACTTTCATAAAATGGCATTGAAGAGTTATCAAGTTTTGATAATAAAATATTTAAATAAAAATTAATTTAACAAACTCATTTCATGAAAATGCTGAAAATTTTCCATACAAAATTAGAATACTTTATAAAAAGACTTGTTTGTGAGGAGTTTAGTGTTGGCCACAATCCACTCGTTTTATAATTAATTTCATCTGGATTATGTAATATGTATATAACTAGATTAATTTGTGATTTGTACGTATTTTTTTAAAGTTTTATGTTTCACCATTTTCAATGTGTTAGCTTATAGGACCAATTTTTAACTTATTTTTTTTTTTTGCAAACTGAAAGCGCCCTTGAGGTGACCACGGTTGTCACTAAACGGCGCTTTATAAATTGTCCTTATTATTATTATTATTATTATATTTTGAAGGACATCTGATCAGTGCTTTACATTTTTTTAATTGTCAAATGTTTCAAAATGACCCCAAGCTCGGGAAACTTAAATATCGATATTATTATTTTCAAATCGTTAAAAAGGCACACCACTTCCATAAAATATTATTGAAGAATTATCAAGTTTTCATAGTAAAATATTTAAATCAAAAACAATCAAGAGAAAGATATAAGCATGCTGGAAAGGGTGCAGAGAAGGTTTAACAAACTGGGAAATGGCCTCAGATGCTTAAAATATGAAGAACGTCTGAATGTGTTGGGCCTCACTACTCTTGAGGAACGGAGAAAGAGAGGGGATCTCATAGAAACCTACAAAATACTAAACGAACACTATGACTGCCCTGAATTGAAGCTGATGTTCTGCCTCAGCCAAAATACTAATTTAAGAGGTCACACAGTTTCAGGCAGAACCCCTGGAAGCATTTCTTGACCAATAGAGTTGTGGATGCGTGGAACAGTTTGCCACCGGAACTTGTTGTTGCACAAAGTGTTAATGTGTTCAAAAATAGACTTGACAGACTGAACAAGTGAAAACTGTTGTGAGATCAGACATATCAGCATAGCTGCCTGTCTGATAACATAAAATAATAATAATAATAATAATAATCAAACAAACTCATTTCATGAAAATGCTGAAAATTTTCCAAACAAAATTTTAATATTTTGTGCAGTGACTTGGTAGTGAGGAGTATACGTTGGCCGCAATGCACTCGTTTTTTATGTTCTAGAACTATCAGTTAACAATTTTAGCATTGACAAAATAACGATGAACTGGATGATACTTTCATATCTTTGATACATGTTGAAATTCCTGACGTAAGTCTTGAAAGATTTCGCATCCTGATTTTTCTACCTCTTTAACTTACTCAATTTGTTATGATTTGTTTTCTGTATAATTATTGAATTTATTTCTTCTCGCGTATTTTATTGTAAATTAATTTGTTGTTATTGTTTGGTACTTCCTCTAGTTTATTTTTATTTGTTAATACTTTTTGTACCAAGCATTAAATTTTAATATTTCACGTGTAAACTCGTAATTTGAATATATTTATATTTTAAAGATTATGTATTCCTTCATGAGAATTCAATCCTCATTCAAACATTTTGTATGGCGTAGTGAACTTTTGCATGCTAAAAACACCAACTTCGCATACATGGATTTACTCAGAATTCGGAACATTTTTTGTGAGTTTTGTATGTCTGTGTGTTTAGCATGCAAAATGTGGGCCTAGGTTGCGGCTCTAAGGGCCTAGGCAGTAAAGGCGGGTGTGGGCGGCCGACGCTGTTGTGCCCTCGTCAATTCTGTACTTAGAGAAGAGCAGGACGGACGCCTCTAGTCTCGCTCGGCAGTTACTCGTCAAACTGTGGCGAATGTTGTTGTGTGGTTCGGGCACACCGCCGGCGCAGACGTCGGGTCAGACATCCTGTGTTGACAACTAGACGTCAAATCTGACAGGTGATGATTGCGTCGGATGCCCCCGGTGTTAGCCCGCGGAACCTTCGGACGCCAACACGATTCTCGGGGGCAGTGGTTGAACCCGATGGGTACCTAGTGGATATTTGTGTTGTCTGACGTATCTATATTATCATTGTTATCAATAATATTTTTGTAAGTTTGAAATACTGCACTTCTTTTAAATATGCTATCCAGTTTTAAAACTCCAAATTCTATATATAGTTGCTGTGTTGGTTAGTCTCTTGGTTTTTTTTAATAACTTTTATGATTAAATTTTGAGTAGTTTTAACAGGTTTAATGTTGGTTTTAAATGCTGCACCCCATGCTAAAATTCCATATTCTATTATTGACCTTGTAAATGTATAATCCTTTTCTTGGGCGCTCCCGACTTCTTATTCCGTTCCTGTCAGCTTTGTATATTTTCTTCGTCAGGCGTTCTTCATTCATTCTCCCCATGTGGCCAAACCATCTCAACCATGTGTCAAATTAAACCATGTGTTAAATTTGATTTTAACATGATTTTTGATTTTACATCTTTCTTCGTCTTACATTATTTCCTTTCGTCCTCATTTCTTACTCTGTCATACATCGTTCTATTACAGATTATTCTAAGAGATCTCACTTCAACTGCATTTATTCCGTGACTCACAACCACTATAATAAACACCGATTGTATAATATAATAAAAAAAAGATTTTTATTTTTCAATAACCACCTTGTCTAAATTTAAATGGTAAACATACTAAGCGGCTGTGAAAAAAATCTTGAAGATTTTTATATAATTCAGTCTAAGAATAATAATATTCCTCATAAACTCTTCGATCAAGATTCAAAAGGGAACTTACGGGATAGGATATTTTTAACAAGGGTGTTTGTTATAAATTTCTCGGTTCAAATCATGACATCGAATCGAACCGACGCGCGACGGGAGATATTTTCGTTTGGTGAAATGTATTGGAGCAAAAAGTTAAGTGACATTTTTAAAACCCTTATATGTTGGTTTGTCTATTCTGTCTAGTCTGTCTAGTATGTCTAGTATGTCTAGTATGTCTAGTCTGTCTAGTCTGCCTAGTATGTCTAGTCTGTCAAGTCTGTCTAGTCTGTCTAGTATGTCTAGTATGTCTAGTCTGTCTAGTCTGACCAGTCTGTCTAGTCTGTCTAGTCTTACGTGTAGTTTGTGTTGATCGAAAACTGTTGAGGTGTTTATATAATATGTAGATGCAGTGATTTTAGCATATAGCTTTGGTATGTTTAGAAAATTAAATCATAAGAATAATTCAACTTAGGGCGTGTGCTTGATTGTCCTTTAATTTAATTTTTTTGTATCTTTATGAGGATCTCATTGGTAAACTACATATTATAATTTTATGTTATAATTCTTGTATTTTAGATCATATGAGGAAACTCGCACATTGACAGGTTTACCCTGAATCACCAATGAGATCAGGTCTACAAGATTAGCCGGGATTGGACAAGTCGTCAGAACGGAATATGAAAGAACAACAAAACGCATCCAGCTAATGATGGACAATGTCACCCGAGATCTGAATGTGTTAAATGCTTGTGATGAATGGGAGTCTACAGCTGCTGACAGGGAGGCATGGAAATCCATTGTTCAGCAATGAGGTTCCCCACCCATTCTATGTAAATACACCCATTTTAGGTGAGACGAGACAGACGTGTTGGCATACACGCATGTGTCGCACTTCTTTTTATAAAGTTATGCACACCTGTCACCTGTTACTGTATTGTGGCATATGCCGTGATGGTATAAATGAATGCATGAAGGAATAAACAAATTTTATTTTATTTAGTTAATGATTATTTTATGAAAGATTCAATTTTTAAAAAACATATTTTTATATTTTCAGATAAAACAGGAAATTGAATCGTCGTTTCTAATTTCGTTCACATCCCGTGTGTTATTTTGACTGGACTCAAAAGACCGCCATTTTAATTTGATTGTTGAGTCGTAAAACGTTAAGGGTTTCTCAATTCCAATTTCTGATTGGAAGACAGTTTTAGAAAATTGCTGGTTTGTCACTAAGGGATGAAAATAAAATATATAAATTTAGAAAAATTGCTTGTACGAAAAGTGTTGTACAGGTGAAGTGTAATATGACTTGTCACAGAAAATGGATACCTACCTTTTCACAGATGAGTAATGGGATTTCACATTATATTTTCAGCAGACATAATTTATTTTCATTCTAAATTATTTATTTTCAAATGATTTCATTTCTTATGTAAATAAATCATTTCATCAGAAATAATTTATTTTTATAATAAATGATTTATTTTCATCAGAAATGATTTATTTTCATTAGAAATAATTTATTTTCATAATAAATTATTTATTTTCATCAGAAATGCTTTATTTTCATTAGAAATAATTTAGTTTCATAAGTTAATATTTTTTTAAAGAAATAATTTATTTTCATCAGAAATGATCTAGTTTAATGAGAAATGATTTATTTTCATAATACATGATTTATTTTCATCAGAAGTAATTTATTTTGATCAGAAAAAGATCATAAGATGTTATTTTATAAAATGAAATAGGGAAAAAGAAAAGCATATTGCATAAAATATTAAGGGTAAGAAGGAGAAGTTATTTAGTGAATTCCAGGAACTTATGATGACGAGTCATAGAAAAATAAACATCAAAATAAAACCACGAAAAATAGTGGGTTGTGGTCAACGCTATACCCCTCACTAAAAGGTCATTCTTTAAACTATTCAAATTTTGTATGGAAAATTTTCAGCATTTTCATGAAATGAGTTTGATAAATTATTTTTGATTTAAATATTTTATTACGAAAACTTGATAATTCTTCTATGCCATTTAAATGAAAGTGATGTGCCTTTTAAGCTATAAAAATAAAAATATCATATTTTATGTTTCCTGATCTTGGAGTCACAAAAAATTGAGAAGCATTAATCAGATATTATTCAAAATTTAATGAGGTCTAAGCTAATACTAAAAAATATACAAATTTGAAAAGAATCGAATGATTAATTTAGTCTATAATCGATAAAGTAGAATAAGCAAGCCATAATAGTACATACACACCCGCAGATACAGAATAGAATTTTTCGGGATGATACTAGTTGATAATCTTCAATAAAAAAAATTGTTTTGTTCATTATCGACGCGATTGGTGCAGTAATATTTTTATTTTATAATTTATAATATATCTACATACGATGATGTTCTATAGAGAATTATCGATCGACACACTAACGTGCTGGGTTAGTAAACCAGTGATCGCGAGTTCGAATCCTGCCACGACCGATTTCGTTCACCTATAGCACAAGCATTTATACTTAATTTACGGAATGCACAAGGATGTAAATGTAATCATTAGAATGTCATATTCAATTAAACAAATATACTAAACGTAGATTTTCCATTTTTTGTTTTTCTCTAATTTCTCAAATATGTTTAGTTTTCACCTTTTAGAATAAATTCCCCCAGTAAATATAAAAAATATTTTTTTTCCGATGTTTTTTTTTTGATCCGTAACTATACTTTGCAGAAAAAAAAAACTTAAATAAAGAAAGTTATTATAATTTTATAATTGTACATATATGTAGGATATTTAGTAAAAACTACAATTACATAGGTATATAAAAACTTATAATTACTCTCCAAACTATGGATTAGTGGAGAGTCATGATTTCATAATTTTAAGCGTATTTTTTTACACCAATTTCTCGACGGGTATCATGTAGAGAGTGCACACTGTGAGTTTCGTCGTGGTGTGTTTGTATGTCGGATTATCCTTTTTGTGTCCTCTCTACAGCCCAAACTATAAGTCCGATCGAATTCATATTAAGATAATATGTATAAAATGAATAGACTTAGAGCTGATTCGTTTTCCATGGACAATTTTTAATTTCTTCTCTATGAATATGAATTCATAGAGAAGAAATTAAAAGTTGTTTACGTTGTTTAGTTGTTTTTTTTTTTATTTGCGTTGCTTTTTTTTCATTTGCGTTGTTTTTTTTTTCATTTGCGTTGTTTTTTTTTTCATTTGCGTTGTTTTTTTTTCATTTGCGTTGTTTTTTTGTGTCCTCTCTGCAGCCCAAACTATAAGTCCGGTTGACTTCATATTGATATCATATATTTATAGTCCATAAACGTAAAGCTGATTAGTTTTCCATAGATATTCGTTAATTTCTTCTCTATGATTTCATCTGTCCAAATTTTGAAAATGCTCTCAGGGTCTGGAATATTGAGGTATTTTTATACTGCTTTAAATTACGCTGTTTTAAATTACATTCAAGGATTGTCAAAATTTAAAGAAAAAAATCTATAGTTTGCCATATCAATGTGAAATAAATTTCATATTTGTATGAAAAATGTATATAACAGAAGTAAAATAGCTTCTGTATGGGAAAATTGAGTGATCAACTTCATATTGATATTGTATGTGTCTCTATAGATAAGTGTATTTTTTACTCTCCACTTCTCTCTTCCTCAAGGGGTAGGCAGTGAGAACCGAATACCGCATTCTTCTATCTTGACACATACATCGCCTCATCAACATCGATACACTGTCTCATACATGCTCATCTTGCTTGTAATGCAATTTTACTTAAATTTTTTCAACAGGTATCATATAGAAAATGCATAAAATGATTTCCGTAACAATGTTTTTGTATGTATGGTGTATTGTGAAAACTCTGGGAATCTTATATTTGTTTGAGAATCTAACTGAAATGTACTTCATAAAAATGTATTTAGAGATTGTCAAGAAGAAAAAATGAACACTAACTATGGAGTGGAGAGTTTAGTGTTGGCTAAAACCCACTGAATTTTTATAAGTTAGGCTTATAAAAATTCAGTGCATGATTTACACAACATTGTATGATTTGTGCCATAGTTGTATTCATAGAACACTCAAACTTAAATTTATTTATTTATTTATTTATTTATTATAATTTACAAAATCTTTTTTACATATTAAATATATATATATCCACCTCACTAGGCTTAGCCTGTACCGAGGTGGAATATTTCACAATCACATTAATATACATATTTATACAATATTTTCGTATTTCATTCAGTTTTGTGACAGTATGCATTCTATATAACATGATTTATATAACTATAGGTAATCAAGAATAGTACATCAAGCAATAAAGCAGAAAATAAAACAAAACAATGGTTTATATATACCTAAGTAAACAAAAATATATCAATCAATAAGGCGAGAGAAAAAAAAAAAAAAATAAATAAATAATATATATATAAACAAAACAAAACAAAACAAAAATATCAGATATAGTGTGGTCTGTTTTGCACCCACACACCAACACCCAAACACCCACACGCACACACCCTCACACACACACACACACACACACACACACACTCACACACGCACGCACACACACACACACCACACACACACATATACACACGCGCTCACCCACATACGTACATACCCTGTTCATCTGTGCACTAGGCAGGGACATAGGTAAGTACCTTTTCAGTATCTTTTCTTCCCATTTTTAATAGCCAATCCGTCAACAATCCTTTAAGTGCAGGATTACCAATAAACTTCTTCAGGTTAAAGTTTTTATCATGAACCGAGTTAAACAGCCTGGGTGCCAAAAACGAGAAGTGCCTATGTGCAAACTCTGTTCTGGTCCTGGGCACCTTATAATGCTTTTCGTTGCGACATCTCGTTGAAAGTTGATGAGACAATGGTATCAGCAGATGTTGATGCTTGTTGTAATGTAGTACAATTGTTTTTGTGTATATTTGTCTAACGTCAAGTACACCAAATTCGCGAAACAGTTGGTCGGATGGATGTCTATATGGTTTTTTATTTATGACCCTTACAACGGCTTTTTGGCTTTTAATAAGCGGATCTAGGGCAGCTAAGGTGGCTCCCCCCCAACCCAATATTCCATATGTTAGTATACTTTGTACAAGAGCGAAATAAATAGATTTTAATGTTTTTAGAGATAGCATGTTTCTTATTTCCTTGAATATAAATACAGTTTTCCTTATTTTATCAGATGTGTTTTGTATGTGTTGTTTCCAGTCAAGTCTTTCATCTATAATTATTCCAAGGTATTTAGTGTCTTTGACTTTTTTAATGCTCGGGCATTCACATAAATAAGGTGTACCATCGTCTGAGGGATTCTGTAAACAGGAATGTATTTTCAAGTTTTTGGTCTTTAGATAGTCATCGTCTCTGTTCGTTATACTCATGGTCATGTAAACAGTTTTGTCTGTATTTAGTGTAAGTAGATTATTGTCCAACCAAGTTTTAATCAATTTAAGGCCTTGCTCAGTTTTTTTATGTACGCCGTCCCATGTTTTATCACTAAAAATAACTGCTGTGTCATCTGCAAATGATACAATGTCTCCATCCATCATATTGAGCTTCATCAGGCCATTTATATAGATCAGGAACAGAACTGGCCCTAAAACACTTCCCTGAGGCACCCCAAACTGGATTTCAGACTTATCGCTAGAGTAGTCCCCTATTTTAGTCTTTTGTACGCGGCCAAAAAGATAATCAGTAAACCAACGATATACTGCTCCACAAATTCCCATTTCAGCTAGCTTTGACAGCAGTAACCTGTGTGAGACCGTATCGAAAGCTTTGGCAAGGTCAAGGTAGACTGTGATGCATCTATCCCCCTTGTCTAGTATGCTAACCTGTCGCGCCGTCAGACATCCTATTGCCTCTTGGGTACCCATATTTTTACGGAATCCAAACTGCAGGTCGGACAATATTTTATGTTTATCCAGAAATTCTGTAAGTCTATTTTTTACAGCTACTTCGATAACTTTTGACAATGAGTTTAGGAGGCTTATTGGCCTATAGCAACCTATGTCTTCCTTATTTCCACCCTTATATATTGGGCACAAAACAGCCTCTTTCAAGTGATTTGTAAATGATCCTTTATTGAGGCTCAAATTGCATATGTGAGTTATGGGTGATTTAAGATTATCACGGCATGCCTTTAATATTTTGGATGATATTAAGTCAGTACCTCTTGAGTTCTTACTCTTTAGTTCAGACAGTATTTTGTGTACTTCTGTAGTTGTAATACTCTCAAATTTATTGAATTCATGCTGTACTGGCTGAATTCCAATCGCATGCATCGGGTCCAGGCTCTGTAGGTCCATCTCGGTTTTATTTAATTTTTGTAGAGTTTTCTGTGCTAGAGAGTGTCCCACATTAGTATAAAATTTGTTCACCTTGTTCAGGGCTTCCTCGCACTGTTCCCCACTCATTCTATATAGTTTACCTTCCAACATTATTTCTTGAGGTATGTGTCTTTGTTTTTTTCTATTTGCTACCTCGTTAAGCAGTTCCCATGTTTTTTTCGGGTTATTAGATACAGCGTTGAATTTTTCTCTATAATAGTTATTTTTTACCGTTTTTAGTAGAGCCTTACAAGCGTTTCTATATCTTATATATATTTCTTTTCTCAGTAGGTCAAATGGATTTCTTTTTAATTGTTGGTGTAACTTATCTCTAATATTTATGCTACGTAGCAAACCTGTTGTAATCCAAGGTTTGAGTCGTCGTCTGGAGTGAGGGGTGTGCTTAGTGATCGTGTTAGAACGGATAATGTTTTCTAAATTTTTTACAAAGTAGTCAACACTATCATTAACATCATCAATTTCATAAAGTTGGGACCAGTCCAACAGACTCGTCTGCAGATCTATTCCGTCATAATCGATGCTGTCGTAGGAGAAATCATTTGATTGTATTCCTCGGTGTACTGTTCTATTTACAGTGAGTATGGTGGGAAAGTGGTCTGTCAATAGTGAGTCACATACAATGCCGATAATATTATTTTTATTGGCCCTGGTCCTAATCATCATGTGGTCCAGAAGAGAGTTATCTCTTGTAGGCAAGTTAATTGCCGACATCATCCCGTTTTCGGCAAGTAGACACATGTAATCATCAACGCATTTATTATTCTTTTGTAAAATATTGATATTTAAATCACCTACCAGTATGCATTCATGAGCATTATCCATTCTCAGTAACCGAGAAAGTGACTCGAGAAATAGTTGAATGTCATGATTTGACGGCGACCTATAGATGCCTATAACCGAAGTATCACAGTCTATCTTCACTCTCAAACAATTAGCGTTGACCAGTGTGATCTCTTCAACAGAAGCTTGGAGTGTTTTTCGTGTAAAAATTGTTACTCCGTCATTTTGTTTATGGTTAATTCTAGTGTAAAAAGTATCATAGCTATCAATATTTTTCTGAACAAAATCATCCCTCAGCCAACATTCAGAGAGTACTAACACGTCAAAATCGATTTTTAGATTTGAGATTAATACCATTAAATTATCAAAGTTCTTATTTATACTACGTATATTACAATGCAATATTTTAAGGCTAGATTCCTTTCCAATGACGCTTGAACATCGCCAAGTGGGGAGCATTACTGTGCGTATTTCTTCCAAGTCTTCATTATCAAAAATCACATCAGCCGCGCCCTTGTCCCATAACCGGCCTAAATTTCCTTCGCTTACTCATGGTGTCGGCGAAGTGGTTAAATATAGCGTATCCATAAAAAAAAATAAAAAAATCAGGACACAATAAGTTAGATAATATGATACAAAGTAATCACTCACCCGAGTCGACTGATGTTTTCCGCAACCCTCAAATAACCATGTGTATATTAAGTACATAATCATTTCCCTGAGACAAACGCTGTCACAAACACTTAAGTAACACATATATGAATAATAATTTTATTACAATACGATTACAGTTAGATTTCGAGTTATCTATATTTTTTTCTATATTAGAGTATTTTACTAAGTATAAATCTGACACACTATGTAACAATGGAGCACAAAAATTACAGCTCAAGTAACTCCAAAATAAAGGCATCAAAGTTGGGATGTATTTTCTACAGTGGCATATTCCGATTTTATGAATTTTATCAATAACTTTTAACCTTTTATAGCTTTTTACACTTATAGACACTACACAGTTCATATCACTGCCCACAAAAAAAAATATTAAGTAATTTTTGAGTTGGCAAAAGGATATTTTGCTACTCAGATAAATAGTTAGGACAATAAACATGTTCATAAATGAATTTACGTCTGCACTTAATGGTATTTGTTGACACTTGTGAGTAATTGACATTTGTAAATATTTTCACAAACTATAGTATTGTCGCGTGTTAGGAAACCAGATTTACCCGCGCCGTGTGTACTGTGGCATAAGTTAGGATGAATAGTGGTATAAGTCATTTTTGACAAAAGTTTTTTATGTTTTTTTATCCATGTCAGACCCATACAGTACAATACAAACAGTTCACCAGATACAGTAGGTACACAAACAAACCATGCATTCACCCGATACCGTACACAAACAAACCGCGCATTCATCCAATACAGTACACAAACAAACCATGTATTCACCAGATACAATCCACAACCATAAAAGAACCATGTATTCACCCTATACAGTACACAAATATAAAACAAATTCAGGCCATTATGTATAAAAAGGTTTAAAAGATTCAAAAATTCAAGATAGATGTAAGATATAAAAAATATTATGGACAGTAAAAAATTAAAAGCAAGAACATTAGAACATGTTTTGAATATTATACACCGTCACAGTTTATTAATAGATTCTGCTCTGCGGATGTGAATAGTAATTGATTTTTCATCTTTTTTCACAAGTATTTTTCCATTCTTAATCCATATGAATTTATATCCAGCTTTTTTGGCTATTTTTCTCGTTTCCATGTGCAGGTAATGGAGTCGGGGTGTAAGGGCCTCCTGAACATACACTGGATGGTTCCCATTCATGCAAATATAAACAAGACATACACTATGAACATAGAGAAGGATATTATATCGTTATTTTTACGCTTACGCGTTTTAATAACGATACGAGTTATTTTTTTTTAAGAGCCAGGAGGTGAGCAACATTAAAATGTCTAGAAATTTCGCTTAAGTCGTTGTAAAGATACCAGATACCTGGATGGGCATGAAAATAACAGGTAATCCAACGTTTCTATGTCGATATTGCATTTACATACATCACAATCAACTATTTTTATTTTATTTAAATGATAATTATCGATGAAGTTTTTATTTGGTAGAATTCCATTATAAGTTATATCTATAATTAAAAGTAAAGACTTTTTGATTCTACATTAATTTAATTGAGCGCGATAGGCCTATAACGATATAAGCTAGTCAATGCCCTAACAAGGCGAAATAGGCCTATCGCGCTCAATTAAATTAATGTAGAATCAAAAAGTCTTTACTTTTAATTATAGATATAACTTATTTAAATGACTTCAAATTAGACAGTGACCAATTCTCATAAACATATATTTAATACACTTAAATTTCATATATATAATACACTCAAAAATCATGCATTACGTAGAAAAAAACATTGAGAAACCAAAATAGATATTCCGAAAGGATATCTAATTTTAAAATCAATGGTATTTTCTAAAAATATTCAATCAAATTAAATAAAACACACTTTATGTAACAATTAATATAACTAATATCATAATTTTTTTATTCAATTGAATAAAAATTCCTCTACATGTTACGAGTACAAAACTTTCCCTTCCTCAGGAGGATACAAAGTAAACTAAACTAAATGTACAATATATTATAGATTTAAAATAAACATAATGGGTGGAGTGTAGGCTTGGTAACATTATTTTGTTGGGTGGAGGATGCAATGAAGTTATTGGTCAAGTAAGTTTTGTATCGGGAAAATATTTAATATAGGGCTATTGCATCTGTGTAGCTGCCCCTCAAGTCCGGTCAACTGCACCATGCAAGATCTTATGGTGGGCAATTATTGTGCTATTGACGTTGCTAGGCACTGGCAGAAGATTATTTAAATGCGTTGCTGACACGATAGAAGAAGAAGGGCTATTAGGGAATTGTGTTTGGTTATTAATTATATTATTTCTCA
This sequence comes from Molanna angustata, assembly GCA_963576475.1. Lineage (NCBI taxonomy): Eukaryota > Metazoa > Arthropoda > Insecta > Trichoptera > Molannidae > Molanna > Molanna angustata. The sequence continues at coordinate 1,495,452 of OY754986.1, forward strand.
TATTTACGTTTTATATGATTTCCAGGCTGTCTAACTGTCTATCAATTAAATTACTATGGATTATTTTTAAGGCTAAATTATTAATAAATGTGTGATTATGTTCGATCAAATGGTTGGCAAATTCTGAATTATTATTGCTGTTAAGACATCTCAAATGCTCATTAACTCTCGTTTCTATATTTCTAGTAGTTTTTTGAGTAGTAATTTATAAATTCCTAGTTAAATTAATAGGACTGTCCTATTTCTTCATTATTTACTATGTATTTTTTTATATATTTAATATAAAATGCGGTTTCTATGGTGTTTGCTATTTTATTATTGTAAAATAGTATTTTTTCATTGTGTTCAGGGTATAAATATGTCTATTCATATTTTTTTTAATACATTATCAATGAGTACCTATTAGTAACTTACAATAAAAAAAATGTAAAAACAAACCTTATAGTTACCGCCAATCTGACCGCATCACACAATTATATCACTAAAAGGTTGGTATCACTTAAATAGCACTTAGCTTAGTGTTATTACATACTTATATAGAAATCAAAACATTTTTCCTGTTATTTAAGCCACATACTTAACTGAATATTATGAAAAAATAAATAATAAGAAAACTCATAGGATAATACTTTTCAGAAATAATGGATCCTATTATGGGATTTTTTCATCAAATGATAGACATAGCAATGCAATTTTTGTTGAAATACATAAAATTCGGAACTTCGTAAATACAATCACTGCATTTCACAACGTGGTTACCAGCGAAAAATGTGCTGATGTGCATTACTACCTTATAAAATAACTAGAAAAATCTATTTATATGTAACAGGGAATATTAAAAAAAACTTAAATGGAGTTTAGATATATGAATGCTGTCTAAATTGTCAAAATAGAAATATTTTGTAAGTTACATTTAGGTATTTTACATATTATTTACATACAAACTACCACAAGAGAAAATCAAGCGTCTCTCAGTCCTATCCTGACGTTTATTACTTAGCTTCGTTTAGGATCACTCCCATCTCTCATATTTTTCACCACTTTCTTATTAATTTTTCCGAGGTGAGCACATTGTTTGGGTGAAAGAGATTGCCATTAAAGAATTAACTCATCATTCAGAGGCGGGTATTTTTTTACAATTATAGTATTAATCCAGAACACAGAAATTATGTCGAATATTTATTTTAATACGCGATCAATAGCAAGCAACCACATTCTGGAGACTTATTAGTCTCTATATTAATTGTCTCACTAATACCGAATGCAAACATAATCAAAAAGCATCTCCACTGGGACTCGAACCCAAGATACAAGACTCGAGAGATACAAGTCACAAGACTCAAGACAATTGTAATGCAGAAATTCAGCGGAATTTTCAAACTTTGTTTAACAGAAAACGAAGTTTGTTTACATTTAATTCTTAAAAAACAACCTTAATTTATTCCATACAAATAAATACAATATCAAAGTATCGCACAGAGAAAAATGAATTCGTATACATTATTAAATTTGATATTTATCGCACCTACTACATTTATATAAAACGAATCATTCAAACAAAAAAAAAGAAGTAAAAAAATAAATCTTTTTGAATAAAATACCTAAGACATGACGTTTAAAATGTAAACATTGAAATCTGTTTTTATTTTCACTTGATTAAAGGTTCACAAAAAATAATTGACAATCGATTATAAAACGTTCGATGCATAAAAAAATTAATAACGCCAATAATAATTAATAACGTAAATATCGGCTGGCACAAACTCTCCGCTCGGGACGTCGCGACGTCGTTCGTATTCTTTCCATTTCCGGCGTCGGCGGAAAAGACGCTCGTCGCTCTGCAGGGCTTAAGCCTGACTGACTAGGGTAGGTGTGCATCGGACGGACTAGGCGCTGTTTAGCACTGTCCCGCCTTTGTCATCCGGATGTCCGGGCATGCGTAGTATGCATTCGCGCGAAAAAGCCCGAAAATAAAAAAAATAATAATAATTCATTCATTCATACCATCACGGCATATCCCACAATGTGGGGTAACCAGCGAAAGGTGTGTGGGTGTGCATTGCCTTATAAAAGGAAGCACAACACATATGTGTATACCCACACACCAGTCTCGTCTCACCTAAAAAGACACTACATTCAGAATGGGTGGTGAACCTCATTGCTGAACTATGTCAGATGTTATTGTTGCCTGTTGTATTTTCGATTACCCGGCTCTTACGGGACACTCGAAAACAGTAATAGAAAAGAGTGGAAGCACTATTCTAAGCCGGTGCCTCACAGCTAATAATAATAATAATTACCTCAAATACAAGATATTCAATTATAAATAGTTTTGCCGTAATTTAGAAACATTAAATTCATTGAAAACACCATTGATAAAAATGGAAAAATCGTTTATTTTAATATTATCTTATACTCAGAAACATTTTTATGTTTTGTAATATTTTATGTTTATTCTTCTTCTTCTTCTTCTGCTTTAGTTAGGACTGTGGCCTGTTATTCTCGGAGCCTGCTCTTGTGAAGTGGACGTCCGGCTATCCTTCCATCGTATGGGTGGACTTCCAGGGGGTCTGCCATTTGTTATCTCCCCATCCGCTGCCATCCTCACCACTCGATCCGAACCCGCTCTCCCCACATGATCTCTCCAGAATCGTCTTCGTGTTCTTCCCCATCGCACAACATCTTCGACATCACAGATTCTTCTTATCTCCGAGTTCCTTACTCTGTCACGAAGTGTTACGCCTGCGATGGGTCGTATAGTCTTCATCTCAGTGATTCTTAGGAGGTTTTTGTTCTGGCGGTGTCAGCTCTTGTTTCTATGCCGTATGTCATGATCGGCCTTACACAGGTCTTATACATCCTTACCTTACTCTCCTTCAGCATGTCTCTGTTTCTCCATACAGCATTTATCAAGCATCCAGCCACGACGGCGGCCTTATTCGCTTGCTCTCTAACTTCGTCAAAGAGGTTATTATTTACTATTTTTATTATTTTTCAATAAAATAAAAAACAAAAATTACTACTTCTTGGTCAACTAACAGGTACTATGTGAAATATTAATTTAACACGCATCCAATAACAAGTTGCCACATTCTGGAGACTTAAGATATTTATCGTCTCACATATTCAGACTTAAAATACAATTAAAATCTGCGTCTCTTTTTTTATATTTATTTATTTAGACAGAAAATTGTTCTGGGAGGCAAGTCTGGTCAACAGGCGGAATCAAAAACCATCCATGTTTTATTATTATTATTTTTTTAAATAAAAAATGAATATGTCCTTGTCAAACAAGTAAATATACATCTTCCTACGTTCCCTAAAATAAGCATAAATGCTTTTGCTATAGGTGAACGAAATCGGACGAGGCAGGATTCGAACTCACGATCACTGGATTACTGACCAAATACGCTAACCGCTCTGCCATCGACCCATCTATGTATTTACCCATATCATGGTTATAATTATCTTATGGAGTATGATTATCAGATAGTTTTGGTTGCGCTGGTTGACTTGCCCCCCCAGATATAAGTATACCTAGCTCAAAAGAGTTGCATGTCATTTCTGTATACTTAATAGTTGTTTTTATATTCATTATACATATACTATGCAGTAGGTAGGTAGTATACCTCGTGTGACTCCCCAAATTACGGGGAGTAAAGGAGGGACAGTGTTAAACAACGTCTAGTTTAGACGGGGCACACCGGGCGAGGGATGTTATCCAGAGTAGTCCTGGGGGCATGTGCCAGGAATGTTGGGGGCATGGGGAGGGGGTGGGGGTTCGAAAACGTGGGGCTGACGTGAAACCCCTCAGGAGAAAGGGATCCGACTACACAGGGCTTTCTACGGTTATTCAACGAGCGCTTTCACGGTCTAAATGACGTCAAAAAATACGCAGTTTTGAATAACCGTTAGGTATATTTGATGTATTAATTTATTTTATTTCTTCAGACCGATTAGTTATTGCGGATTTTTTAGAGAGATTTAACGACTATTTATTTATTTATTATAAATTACGGCTTTATAGCCTTTATCGTATATAAAATTAAACAATATTAAAACATGATAAATAAACTTGATAATAAAACAATATTAAAATATGATAAATAAACATGATAATAAAACAATATTAAAACATGATTGTAAAATAATACTAAAACATGATAAATAAAGATGATATAAATCAATATTCAAACATGATATAAACCAATATTAAAACATGATAATAAAACAATATTAAAACATGATAATAAAACAATATTAAAACATGATAAATAAACATGATAATAAAACAATATTAAAACATGATAAATAAACATGATAATAAAACATGACAAATAAACATGATAATGAAACAATATTAAAACATGATAAATAAACATGATAATAAAACAATATTAAAACATGATAATAACAGTATTACAACATGATAAATAAACATGATAATAAAACAAAATTAAAACATGATAATAAACAATATAAAAACATGACAAATAAACATGATAATAAAACAATATTAAAACATGATAAATAAACATGATAATAAAACAACATTAAAACATGATAAATAACAGTATTAAAACATGATAACAAAACAAAATTAAAACATGATAATAAACAATATAAAAACATGATAATAAAACAATATTAAAACATGATAAATAAACATGATAATAAAACAATATTTAAACATTATAAATAAACATGATAATAAAACATGATAAATAAACATGATAATGAAACAATATTAAAACATGATAATAAAACAATATTAAAACATGATAATAACAGTATTACAACATGATAAATAAACATGATAATAAAACAAAATTAAAACATGATAATAAACAATATAAAAACATGACAAATAAACATGATAATAAAACTATATTAAAACATGATAAATAAACATGATAATAAAACAATATTAAAACATGATAAATAACAGTATTAAAACATGATAACAAAACAAAATTAAAACATGATAATAAACAATATAAAAACATGATAATAAAACAATATTAAAACATGATAAATAAACATGATAATAAAACAAGAATGAAAAAAGAAATACATGTACTGATTAAATAATCAAAATATAAAAGGAATTTTATAAAAAGAAGAGATAAAAAAATCAAACAAAAAGTTAAGCACAAAGATAGTATCAAACATTGCAGTGCACAGCATGTTACCTTAACTCACCTACTCTAAAAAACAAAAAAAAATAATAACATGACAAATATATACAATACAGCAAAAACATTAAATAAAGAAGCATTTAATTATCATTTCTTAAATACAAACAAAAAGTGTCATCAAAAACGAACAAAAAAGCCACGAAACAAAACAGAAAAAAACAAAATTAATTTAAAATAAACTACCTATAAAAACAGATTATATATTATATTAAAACGAGTGGGTTGTGGCCAACGCTAACTCCTCACTAACAAGTCATTCTATAAAGTATTCAAATTTTGTATGGAAAATATTCAGCATTTTCATGAAATGAGTTTGTTAAATTATTTTTTTTTAAATATTTTATTATGAAAGCTTGATAATTCTTCAATGCCATTTTATGAAAGTGTCTTAATATAAAAATTACAAATTTTAAGTTTCCTGAGCTTGGGGTCACTTTGAAATATTTTATAGTTAAAAAAATTGAGAAGCACTATTCAGATATTCTTCAAAATCTAATGGGGTCTAAATGAGTATCAGATATACAAATTTGGAAAATTTAAAAAGAATCGAATGAGTACTTTAGTCTATAACCGATAAAGTAAAATAAACACGCCATACATAGCACACAGCACACAGCACATAGCACTCACACAGATACATTGTGATGAAACTTTCAGTATACAATCTCTGCAATAAAAAAATAGCCTTAATAATTGCGAAATCATAACTCCCCACTATATCCCCTTGGGTTAGTGAGGAGTAAAAATAATAAACATCAGCTAGTAAACATGTAGGTAAACAGTAAAAATAGTACCTACAAATATGTATTCGATTACGCGGTACCGACTACAAAAATTAACATTATTTCAAATGAAGGCTTAGTAAGGAGTAAAAATAATAAATAACAGCTAGTAAACATGTAGGTAAATAGTAAAAATATTACCTACAAATATGTATTCGATCACGCGGTACCGACTACAAAAATTAGCATTATTTCAAATGAAGGATTATTAAGGAGTAAAAATAATAAATAACAGCTAGTAAACTTGTAGGTATACAGTAAAAATAGTACCTAGATATATGTATTCGATTACGCGGTACCGACTACAAAAATTAACATTATTTCAAATGAAGGATTATTAAGGAGTAAAAATAATAAATAATAGCTAGTAAACTTGTAGGTAAACAGTAAAAATAGTACCTACATATATGTATTCGATTACGCGGTACCGACTACAAAAATTAACATTATTTCAAATGAAGGATTATTAAGGAGTAAAAATAATAAATAACAGCTAGTAAACTTGTAGGTAAACAGTAAAAATAGTACCTACAAATATGTATTCGATTACGCGGTACCGACTACAAAAATTAACATTATTTCAAATGAAGGATTATTAAGGAGTAAAAATAATAAATAACAGCTAGTAAACATGTAGGTAAACAGTAAAAATAGTACCTACAAATATGTATTCGATTACGCGGTACCGACTACAAAAATTAACATTATTTCAAATTAAGGATTATTAAGGAGTAAAAATAATGAATAACAGCTAGTAAACATGTAGGTAAACAGTAAAAATAGTACCTACAAATATGTATTCGATTACGCGGTACCGACTACAAAAATTAACATTATTTCAAATGAAGGATTATTAAGGAGTAAAAATAATAAATAACAGCTAGTAAACATGTAGGTAAACAGTAAAAATAGTACCTACAAATATGTATTCGATTACGCGGTACCGACTACAAAAATTAACATTATTTCAAATTAAGGATTATTAAGGAGTAAAAATAATAAATAACAGCTAGTAAACATGTAGGTAAACAGTAAAAATAGTACCTACAAATATGTATTCGATTACGCGGTACCGACTACAAAAATTAACATTATTTCAAATTAAGGATTATTAAGGAGTAAAAATAATAAATAACAGCTAGTAAACATGTAGGTAAACAGTAAAAATAGTACCTACAAATATGTATTCGATTACGCGGTACCGACTACAAAAATTAACATTATTTCAAATTAAGGATTATTAAGGAGTAAAAATAATAAATAACAGCTAGTAAACATGTAGGTAAACAGTAAAAATAGTACCTACAAATATGTATTCGATTACGCGGTACCGAGTACAAAAATTAACATTATTTCAAATGAAGGATTAGTAGGGCGTAAAAATAATAAATATCAGCTAGTAAACATGTAGGTAAACAGTAAAAATAGTACCTACAAATATGTATTCGATTACGCGGTACCGACTACAAAAATTAACATTATTTCAAATGAAGGATTATTAAGGAGTAAAAATAATAAATAACAGCTAGTAAACATGTAGGTAAACAGTAAAAATAGTACCTACAAATATGTATTCGATTACGCGGTACCGAGTACAAAAATTAACATTATTTCAAATGAAGGATTAGTAGGGCGTAAAAATAATAAATATCAGCTAGTAAACATGTAGGTAAACAGTAAAAATAGTACCTACAAATATGTATTCGATTACGCGGTACCGACTACAAAAATTAACATTATTTCAAATGAAGGATTATTAAGGAGTAAAAATAATAAATAACAGCTAGTAAACTTGTAGGTAAACAGTAAAAATAGTACCTACATATATGTATTCGATTACGCGGTACCGACTACAAAAATTAACATTATTTCAAATGAAGGATTATTAAGGAGTAAAAATAATAAATAACAGCTAGTAAACTTGTAGGTAAACAGTAAAAATAGTACCTACAAATATGTATTCGATTACGCGGTACCGACTACAAAAATTAACATTATTTCAAATGAAGGATTATTAAGGAGTAAAAATAATAAATAACAGCTAGTAAACATGTAGGTAAACAGTAAAAATAGTACCTACAAATATGTATTCGATTACGCGGTACCGACTACAAAAATTAACATTATTTCAAATGAAGGATTATTAAGGAGTAAAAATAATAAATAACAGCTAGTAAACTTGTAGGTAAACAGTAAAAATAGTACCTACATATATGTATTCGATTACGCGGTACCGACTACAAAAATTAACATTATTTCAAATGAAGGATTATTAAGGAGTAAAAATAATAAATAACAGCTAGTAAACATGTAGGTAAACAGTAAAAATAGTACCTACATATATGTATTCGATTACGCGGTACCGACTACAAAAATTAACATTATTTCAAATGAAGGATTATTAAGGAGTAAAAATAATAAATAACAGCTAGTAAACATGTAGGTAAACAGTAAAAATAGTACCTACAAATATGTATTCGATTACGCGGTACCGACTACAAAAATTAACATTATTTCAAATGAAGGATTAGTAGGGCGTAAAAATAATAAATATCAGCTAGTAAACATGTAGGTAAACAGTAAAAATAGTACCTACAAATATGTATTCGATTACGCGGTACCGACTACAAAAATTAACATTATTTCAAATGAAGGATTATTAAGGAGTAAAAATAATAAATAACAGCTAGTAAACTTGTAGGTAAACAGTAAAAATAGTACCTACATATATGTATTCGATTACGCGGTACCGACTACAAAAATTAACATTATTTCAAATGAAGGATTATTAAGGAGTAAAAATAATAAATAACAGCTAGTAAACTTGTAGGTAAACAGTAAAAATAGTACCTACAAATATGTATTCGATTACGCGGTACCGACTACAAAAATTAACATTATTTCAAATGAAGGATTATTAAGGAGTAAAAATAATAAATAACAGCTAGTAAACATGTAGGTAAACAGTAAAAATAGTACCTACAAATATGTATTCGATTACGCGGTACCGACTACAAAAATTAACATTATTTCAAATTAAGGATTATTAAGGAGTAAAAATAATAAATAACAGCTAGTTAACATGTAGGTAAGCAGTAAAAATAGTACCTATGTATTCGATTACGCGGTACCGAGTACAAAAACTAACATTATTTCAAATGTCGCAGGTGTTTTTAGCAGAAAAGTTTTTGGGTTTCGTCATTAAAAGCCTTGCTCCGCGGGACAGTGGAGGAATGAAACAATGCTTGCTGTTGTTGTTCTTATTATTATAATTTGTAAAATTGGAGATCATTTCAAGGTTCAAACATCTGCTGTGGTAAACTTTGGAGATACTTAAAATGGAAGTTTATTTTCCCTGTGGGTAATTATTTACAAGTGGTATAAGTCTTCAACTAATATTTGAATCTTATGGATGTTATTATTCGCTGTTCTGCTAAATACTTTGAGGTTAGATTGATTGTCATTTCGTATATAATACAGCATACATGGTCTGGACACGGAAACGAACGAATTGAAATATGAATATTAACGAAACAGTCAACAGAAATTAAAATTCCATGCATGTGTATATAATTGAAATACGAATAGTACCGAAACAGAGCGAAAAGATCTTTAAATGTCAAAAAAATCCAAACTACGACGCAAATGACAGATTTCATAGTGTTGTCAGAAGGAAAAAAACTAAACATTGCCAATTCGACACAAGCGCCACCTATTGTAATTTATAATTATAAAAAATCATGTTTATTTATTTTCCTGTTATTAAATTAATGTTTAAAATTACACTTTGTGTATCTAAACCATTCAGGGACTCGCATAAACACACATAAAAAGTTTTATCAAAATCGGTTCAGCCGTTTAGGAGGAGTTCAGTGACATACACACGTTCAGAAGAATTATATATACCTATAAAGATATACCTATAATATAAAAAAAATGTATTTTTTTTATATTGTTCATCGTACAGTAAAACTACAGTGAATACAGTAATGTTAAATATATTAGGTATGCCGACTTTCAGTGTTCCTTCACCCTAATAGTTTGTCCATCTGGAAATAATCAATTTATTTTGTCCAACACTTTTGGAATTTTTTTAACAGATTTCATACTCGACATAAAAATTGAATTAAAAACTGTGCAATGTTTTATCTTATATCATAATGTTTCATCAAAAATTGTCCTACATTTACATTTGTAAAAACACATTTTTTATGTCATACCTATATTTTTTTGTAACAAATACATACAAGTATGTTGGCATTCAAAGAAAATGGATGGACGAAAACAAAGGTTCTGAATAATTGTAATAAAATGAACCTAATTGAGATATATGTAAAGGAAATGTAATACTTAATGTTGATCAGTAAATCGAATTAGGTTTACCTTTGGTGAAATTAAATCAACCAAACAAAGTTACGAACGAAACATCGGGCAAACATAACAACATTCTTCCAACAAAGTTCTGACCGACCTCAAAGGGAAAATTAAATTTACCAAAGTATGTACATAGGTAGTATAAGGAATCTTCTTTTCCTTCTTCGTGTCATATCAGGTCCCCCCGATCACTGCTGAGAAGCCATCTCTATCCACCGCCGTACGGAACAATTCGCCGACGACTCTGATGCCGGTCCACTCACGAATGTTGCGGAGCCATGGCATCTGACGTCTTTCTATTCTGAGGCGTCCCTCTATTGTAGTGAATTCACTGCTGTGAAGATATCTCTATCCGCCACAGTATGGAACAATTCGCCGACGCCTCTGATGCCGGTCCACTCACGAATGTTGCGGAGCCATGACATCTGACGTCTTCCTATTCTGAGGCGTCCCTCTATTGTAGTGAATTCACTGCTGAGAAGGCATCTCTATCCGCCGCCGTACGGAACAATTCGGCGACGTCTCTGATGCCGGTCCACTCACGAATGTTGCGGAGCCATGACATCTGACGTCTTCCTATTCTGAGGCGTCCCTCTATTTTGTCTCTGATGCCGGTCCACACACGAATGTTGCGGAGCCATGACAGCTGACGTCTTCCTATTCTGAGGCGTCCCTCTATTTTGTCTCTGATGCCGGTCCACACACGAATGTTGCGGAGCCATGACAGCTGCCGACTTCCTATTCTGAGGCGTCCCTCTATTTTGTCTCTGATGCCGGTCCACTCACGAATGTTGCGGAGCCATGACATCTGACTTCTTCCTATTCTGAGGCGTCCCTCTATTTTGTCTCTGATGCCGGTCCACTCACGAATGTTGCGGAGCCATGACAGCTGACGTCTTCCTATTCTGAGGCGTCCCTCTATTTTGTATCTGATGCCGGTCCACACACGAATGTTGCGGAGCCATGACAGCTGACGTCTTCCTATTCTGAGGCGTCCCTCTATTTTGTCTCTGATGCCGGTCCACTCACGAATGTTGCGGAGCCATGATAGCTGACGTCTTCCTATTCTGAGGCGTCCCTCTATTTTGTCTCTGATGCCGGTCCACACACGAATGTTGCGGAGCCATGACAGCTGACGACTTCCTATTCTTAGGCGTCCCTCTATTTTGTCTCTGATGCCGGTCCACTCACGAATGTTGCGGAGCCATGACATCTGACGCCTTCCTATTCTGAGGCGTCCCTCTATTGCAGACCTTCATAATCACTTGACCCAAATATGATATTTTTCGTCGCTTAATTGTGTCACCCAGCTCGCGCTCGACATTTGCTTTCCTGAGTACCTCCACTTTTGACATTTTATCGACCCAGGAAATTTTCAGCATGCTGCAATGCAGCCACATTTCAAAGACCTCCAGACGATTAAGCATATTGTCCTTTATGGTCCAAGTTTCAACTCCATATAGAAGTATGGACCATATGTAGCACCGCACCAGGAGATGCCTCATTTTAAGGTTTAAGCTACCGTCGCAAATCAGAGGCTTCATTTTGAAAAGCTGTCTCCATGCGGCGCCTTAGTTCTTTGTCAGGATCTAAATCATTTAAAGACTTCCAAGATATTTAAAAGTTTGTCTCTTTCTTTGGCTTGTCATTCAAGTTGCAAAGTCAAGTTATATTGAATAAGGAATAGCAACGCAAAAGTGGAGATGTAAAGGACACATGGAAAGCATGAGAGATGGACGAAAAGACTGATGAAGTGGAGACAAGAGGCGATAAGAGACCACAAGGGCGGCAACCAAATAGATGGACCACAAAAAAAGATTTGTTAGACCTCAGCTCATGGAAATAGCACAGAAACTGGAGAAGTAGAGTAAGATAGGTGAGGCCCATGTCCTGCAGTGGGCAAAGACGGACTGAAAACGAGGATAATGGAATTTTGGATCGCACTGATTCCTTCTTGTTCATATGCCGCACTAAATCGCATTAAACTCATCACAACTTTGAACCAACCTAATTAGAGACGCCGCCATCCGGAATCCTGAACCTGCATTTTAAAAAAAAAACACGATATTCTCTTTCGCCCCATTTGCAGATGCCATAGTTCTCATATTTAAAAAAACATAAATACCTGCAAAAAAATCTGGAAAAGTAGAGAAGGATGCTGGAAGACAATGGCTAAAGACTGTGCAGACAGAAGACAGAGTATTTGTACCTACCGTTTAAAAATGCAAATGCTGCCACTCTACTCTAATACAAATGCATGGATAGATATTACCCAATAGTCACTCAATAGGTCACCCATCCATATAAATGGAGGATGCGCAGCAAATGTAATCCACATTATTAGTGTAGGATGGATGAGGTCTTAGATCAATGTTAGGAGTCCTATACCTACGATCCAAAAATGCGAGCATCAGATCACATGGTAAGCTTGGGCGTTACTGATATACATAGTAAGATAGAGGAAAGACAGTTGAGATGGTACGGGCACGTTGACCGCAGACCGTCAGATCACATAGTTATCCAAACAATCTCCATGGATCTTCCTCGACTTACATCCAGAGGAAGACCAAAAAATTCCTGGATCGGTAAAGACGAAACCAATCACAGAGACATTGCCTTGGTGACATTTTACAAGAGAGAAGGACCTATAGTTTAAGGACGAGGAGAGCTGACCTCAACAGTAGACAGACAAAGAGTTGAGATAAAGCAAATGAGAAGAAGAAGAATTCTCCATCTTTACCTCCACTATAAGTTGTAGAAGGGCATATTTATCACCACGGAATATGTAACGTATGCGGTATACAAAGTTTTCGGATTAGCTTCTCCTGACAGTGGTCAGCAACTCTCTCTCCATCATATTTAATAATAGTCTTTCATTGGAGACACTATCGCAGCATGAGATGCGCATCAAGCTTCTGTATAGTCACATTTTGAATGCATCTACATATTTTGTTGAGATTTCGAAAGTCTAACCTTCCACTCCATACAACAGTACTGGGAACATGTATGCTTAGACAGCTCTCCATTTTTATAAGTTGAAGTAAAACAGCTTCCGATGGAACAATTATACTTCATTATATTTATGCGATGATAGAGCTCACGTAGTCAATTTGTATTGCTAGAAATTAACGATGAAGGGTTGCAGAGAACCTTTGAATCGATCCAATTTTGTTTGATATGTATGGTATTAGTCCGATGAGCAGTTACTTCTGGGTCGAACAGGATATTATTATGTACTACATATAACGTTTCCAAATGGAATGTTGTCGGAGACTGCGAAATCCTCTTATACCTATACACTTGCCACTTTGCTTGTTGCCAGCCACTTGACTCTTCACTAAACTGGTGTAAAACACCCATTATTCATCATGTTTCGGTATTATATAAACACTTGAATTTGATATTACACGATTTTAAGATTGATATCTATTTATATGTCTTTTGTATAATGGCTTTGGTAATATCAAATCATCTAATGGTATTTATGTAAGTAAGTTCGTAGATAGATAATATCTACATTTATAATTTGAATGGATTCCTCGGTGTTTACATTTTACTCTATATTTCAATATTCTATGTTATTCAACACAATATGCTCCCCTTCTATCTTCTATACAGTGATATAATATGGCTGTATATTTACCAGTTATGAATGATCGCAGCATATCAAAGGAAGGCAAAATTACCATTCATAACGTCATAATATATCTGTTCGTCCCATTTCGTTTATAATAAATTTAATATTGCACTGCATTTTGACTAATTATGGAGCATCTATGTTTCGCCGGGACAAGCAATGCGCTGGTCCTGTGGCCAATAGCGATCAGGCTACGACTGGAGCTCGAGATAATTCCGTGAGCTCTGCCACTTTTCAGTACAATATAATATACACCGCTGCTGGCTTATTTTCTGACTGTCACTGTGACGTCGCCGCTTAATTATAAATAGTTATTTCCAACCGTTATTCATTTCGCCACCATCAACTGTGTAAATATTTTATTCTGTGCAACAAGAAATAACTGCTTCATCCACACAACCATGCCGCAGAATAAGAGGATCCTTCAGCCCAGAATCTGTCGGTCTAAAGGTAAGTGCATTGTGTCTCTTTGGCGTATACTGGAGGTGTCGTTATATCAATCAGCAGTGCATAAATATAACTATTGAACCAGCCAATATACTCCCGCATAATCATAAAATTGGTCCTTCGCCCGCATAACCAATTTCGTTCACTAATAATTGACCTGTTTTATTCTTTCTAGTTAATAATTTCTTCGATGTTACTAATTTTCTTTTTTTATTTAATTAAATTTATAAAACATAATATATCAAAAAATATAGAAAAAGATACACAGTAAGTAAAAACATATTTCCCTTTACCCGAGTGCAAGCACTCGTGTGTAAAGGAGACATTTTTTTAAAACAAAAGACACAAAATAATATAATACATAATTATTATCTATACAAAAAGAAGTTAATATATTTTAAAATTCAGTCAAATTTAATAAGTTTATTTATTTTCCTTTTGAATTAAAGAAGTAGAACTTTCCCTTCAGACGTCCTAGATCCAAGACAGCTGTTTTTGAAATCTGCATTAATTCATTTCCATAAGAATATAACTCTGCATACTAGAAGTCAACAAACGCGTTTCACTAGGCAAGCAAATGAACTTAACTTCTCTGTGCCTATAATGAAAACCTCGTTTGGACAGAGACGTTTTGGAGTCATTGCTCTTGGAACATTCAATCAGCTCGGCAAAAAAATTAAGCAAATGGAAAATAGTTATCCTTTTAAAACTAAAATAAAGGAATGTCTCTTAGTATCAGGCAGACACTATGCAGAGGAGATTTTTCACCCATAGATTTCGACCCCATACTTTATTTTGCTCTAAGTATATTAATGCAATTTTTTTATTGTATGTTTTTATTTCCATTGTTGTGATATTATCACTTTTTATATACGATTGATGTTGGCATCAACTAATACAGTGTCACTGTCTCGAGATGCATTGACCCCGGCACAGGTTTTTTTGCCTAGTGGGGCATTGTATGTAGATTCAATAATTATTGTAATGTCATCAATGTTTGTATGAATCAATAAATAAATAAATAAATAAATAAAGGGAGGATTATCGTCACAAGATACACGTTACTGATATATGTTTTTTTTACATTTGTGCATTTTAAAATAATAATAACTAATTGTAACCCGAGAAATATTATTAGAGGTAAAACAAATTCAACATTATTATTCTATTTCACTTGTAAGGATGAAATTAATATTTTATTGTTTATTTCTTCTTCTACTTCTTGTCATCCATCTCTCCACTGCTGTATGTAGCCCTCCTTCAACTTATCCCCTCCTCCTCTATCCTGGGTGTTCCTGTACCTACCACCTTTTCGGGGTTCGACCAACTTCTCTTTTGTCTTCCCAAGGTCTCCATTTTAGAATTCGTGATGCCCGGTCGTCAACTTCCTGTATTGCCACGTGACCTGCCCACTGCCATTGTTAATGTACCTACCTACTCATAGTAATTATTGGAAAACAATGTCATGTATTTTTTTTTTAAATAATAAATTCTGTGGAGACAATACAAGTATACCTGTTTCGCTCAATTGCTTTCAAAATTTATTTATTAATTAATTAATTTATGGATTTGTTGATTGATGTATTTATTTAATATTTATGTATTTATTTATGTATGTATTTATTTATGTATGTATTTTATTATTTATTTATTTATGTATTTATTCATTCATTCATTTATTTATTTATTTAATTATATATTTATTTGTTTATTTATATATTTATTAACTAAAGGGACAAATTAAGTCGTAAAAAAACAGAAAAAATACATTATGAAATTGAAAAAGACAGACAAATTTATTATATAATTTGTAAATGAATTATTGCTAGTTTATTTTGAACATATAATTGATATAATATATGTTTTATAAATAAATAACTTTTGTCTACAAATGAATAATAGATGTAAGTACTTACATTAAATAATTATAGAAGTATGTATCTACAAAACAACAAAAAATAAATTTAAATATACTTAAAATTATTACATATTCATATATTTCACACATTTGCCCGTGACAGGAAAGGAAGGGAGAGAACCTAATTTGTTACTGTTGTGAAAAATAACATAATCTGCTAGATAACAAACTAAAATTAAAATAAGTACAAAATTTTTTTTTAACAGTATTATTTATTTATTTATTTATTTATTTAGTTGCTTTTCGGGCAACTAACAGGTAGGTACTATGTCAAATATTAATTTAACACGCACCCAATAACAAGTTGCCACATTCTGGAGATTTACGATATTAATCGTCTCACAGATCCAGACTGAAAACACAATTGAAAACTGTGTCTCCACCGGGAATCGAACTCGGGACCTTTGGATCAGCAATCAGATACCCAACCAACTGAGCCACGAAGGCCGACATTGAACAGTAAATCAGAGAGTTTGTTAGAACATACATATTATGTACATTTGGTGTGAAGCACCGCCTTAGAATAGTGTTTCCACTTCTTTCTTTTGTCATTATTATCAGGTGTCCTATCAGAGTGGGGTAATCGAAAATACAACAGGCAACAATAACATGTAAAACTTTATAAATGACTTGATATGATGTCCTGTTATTTTGTACCGTAGTCTATCATTTACTGTTTTTTTTCCATTGTTCTTAATATCATACTATGTTATTACATTCTATTGTACTGTTGGATATCCAAAATAAAATAAAATAAAAATAAAAAATAACATCTCGCATAGCTCAGTACTTCGGCCATATTTTGAGAGGTGAAAATATGCCATCCATGTAGGGGAAGATTGAGGGTTGGAAGAAGGCAGCTTTCCTGGCTGCGAAACATCCGCGAATGGACCGGTATAAGAACTGTGGAGGAGCTGTTTCGCACTGCACATGACAGGGAGGCTTTCTCTATGGTGGTCGTCAACGTCTGAGAGACCTGATATGACACAAGAAGAAGATAGTTCAGCAATGAGGTTCACCACCGATTCTGAATGTAGTAGTGCCTTTATAGGTGAGACGAGAGTAGTGAGTGGGATTACACGCAAGCGTCTTATGTGACATGGTATGGTATTCAAAAGGTGTGACTTATTTTTTTTATTTATAATTAAATCATAGCTATTATTCAACGGGTATAATAATGTTTAAACATTTGTGATTAAATATCGTTTTTTACGATACGTCGTAACATTTAATGACATGATATAAACAAAACTCCATAATCGATATTTGTTTTTTTTATTACACTTAGGATTAAATATTTATCGGGGATTTTCTATTTGCTGTCAATCATATTAATTGTACGGGATAGGACAACAGTACATACAGTCATAAATTGTAAAACTCATATTATTTCGTATCTTTCAATTTACAATCTCATATTTTTTATTTATGTATTTATTTGAATCTATACTTAAACAGTGTGTACTATGACAATAATTTTATCACATTACAAAATTAAACAAAGATAGCAGAAGAAAAGTTAAAAAAAAACAAAGAAATATAAGAACAATTCACAGCATACATAGGAAAACTTAAGGATAAGGAAAGGAAGAGGAGAGGAAGATGTAATTAGGTATTGTCAGATAAATATTTTTGCTTTAGCCTTTTCTTGAAGATGTTTAGTGAGATAAATGACGTAATATCAGGACTTAGACTATTCCATAGTCTAGCTCTTTCTCTTTCGTTTTCACTTATCCGATTCATCCTCATGTCAGCTTTGTGATAACCCTGAACAGACTTCTGAGCATATCCTATGGGAATGCACAAACTTCTCAACTTTCCGACGAGAACTCTACGACGATGTCCGAGGCAATTTCTTTTGACCCATTGGACATGCGGACCTTTTAGCCACGAAGAGCAACTTTAGGGTTTTCAAGACTTTCTGTCTTAAATTCGGTGCACTATTATCTTCACTATCACTGAGCGTTGAGCCAGTTGTTTCCACATGATTAGCTCTCCTTGGCACATTAAGTGCAGTGTCTGCAAGGTTTTAGAGTTCTCCGGAATCTTCGTATGTTCTTTCAGAGTTTTGCAATGGGCCGTTATTAGTCCCCATAAGCAGAACGGGTGGTGGTGGAGGGAGGACAGTCTAGCTGAATGTACCTACTTCAAATGAAGAGCTAAAAAATTCAGAACTTTTATGTTAATTTAAAGTATTTTTTTGATATGTGGTGCTGACGTCAAAAAAATATGCTATTTTTATTTTATTGTTTGTTTCACTTTTATTATAAGTGAATTTAGACGTATTTTTTTGATATGTGGTGCTGACGTCATAATAAGATGCTATTTTTATTTTATTGTTTGTTTCACTTTTATTATAAGTGAATTTAGACGTATTTTTTTGATATGTGGTGCTGACGTCAAAAAAATATGCTATTTTTATTTTATTGTTTGTTTCACTTTTATTATAAGTGAATTTAGACGTATTTTTTTGATATGTGGTGCTGACGTCAAAAAAATATGCTATTTTTATTTTATTGTTTGTTTCACTTTTATTATAAGTGAATTTAGACGTATTTTTTTGATATGTGGTGCTGACGTCAAAATAAGATGCTATTTTTATTTTATTGTTTGTTTCACTTTTATTATAAGTGAATTTAGACGTATTTTTTTATTTTTTATTTGTTCATAATAACTAAGGTGCATTTTAACTATTTCTTTTATTTTTTGTGTTTTTAAAATTTTTTTGTCTATCGACGATTCTTGATAGGGGGTACTTGTTGATAAAATAAGTCAAAAATTCTTTGTATTACATAGTTCTTTTTATTGACAAACTTTATAACATCTCAATAGAGACGAAGTTGGGATATTATAGAAAAAACAGGAACTCAAGGCACCTACAGGGCTTACGACCTGTCATCGGCTGGTTTACGTGATCACTTTATGCGCTTGCGCAACGTTCACCAATTATGCCTTCTTATTGAGTTCCCTTATCTATGTAATTTTTGAAAGTTCTATATATTTGAATAATGTGTAACAATTAACCTGAAAATAAGGATTTATACTATTGCCATCTATGAAGTAACGAAGAAACCTTTTTTTGTAACGCCATCTATTGAGCAATTAGTTTATTTGTAAACAATGAAACCAACAGTCCTTATAAATGAGGTGACGGTGTCTCGCACAGATGTCACTCCTGAACTGAACCAGAAATATTATTTCATTTTTGACTTGTTTACCTACTTGTAACGATGTGTATGTAAATCGAAGATTTTTTTTCGTAAACCCTGTATGTGCCTTGACTTCCTGGTTCTTCTATACCATCCCAACTTCATCTCTATTGAGATGTTTAAAAGTTTGTCAGTAAAAATATTATTTGACTCCCGACAGGGAAAAAATCCAATGTTTCGTATATGCAATTAAAAAAAATATTCGAAATAAAAACACAAAAAGTGATAAAATCAGAAACACCTATATTCGAGGAAGTCTTAAAGTGGCACCAATAGCGGACAAACTAGCGGACAAAGCGGACAAAGAAACAAGGCTGCATTGGTATGGTCATGTTATGCGTGGGGAAGAAAATGACGCCGTTAGAAAGAGCCTTGACATACCAATTATAACAACTTGGTGGTCTAGCATTCAAATGGAACTTCAGGGAAACAGCATTGATACTTTGACGACCCGGACAGAGTGTCCTGGCGATAACGTACCAGGAGAGCCGACCCCGACTAAGACGGGATAAGGGCAGATTAATTGTTTTTGTAAAAGTAAATCTGTTATCGATTTCTCTGATCAAACTTTCATTTAGGTAATTAATATGTCTTTTGGTAAGTATAAAAAATGTTTGTTTACCATAAAAATCACATAGAATTTTTTTATATAAGATAGTCAAAGTGTTTTTAAAAATGTATAATAATACAAAATAATGATAAGAACATTGATTTATATGTATTACATATAATTCAATGGATAAGATACACATTCTTTGAATTTAAAATAAAAAAATGACTAATTAAATTTACCATACAAGGTAATAAAATAAAATCAATTATTAAAAAAAACACACTACTTGAAATACCTCTGCGGTCATGTCAAAGAAAGGATTCAGTACTTCATATTATTAACTTAAAAATATTACTTATTCTTGTGTCTAATGCCGCCGTTAAATAAACATAACCCTTATGTTTCCATCGTTAGAGAATATTTTGCATGATTGGGACAATTCGTAGTATGACTTCCTGTGTACTGTGTAGGTACATGTTTCTGGGCGAGTTTTAACAAGATATGATATTATACCTACATATCTATCATTCAAGCAAGCAGGTAGGTATGTTCATTATTTTATTAGCTGCATGTAACACATGAGATCCAACTGTCGATGGCGATAGAATGTATATTTGAAGAATACATACCAAACTATAAACACATATTAATAAATATTTTATGTTTTTTTTATTTTCCAAAACTGTCGATTTGTTCAAGAGAATTTATTTTATCCCCCCTACGTTTTTTACAGAACACAATATTATGGTCACAATAATTGATATAATACATTGAAATAACATGACATCATGGTTTAACAGAGTACAGATATAGCATACTAAAGAGTAAATAAAAAATAAAGAATATAGAGAAACAAAAAATAATAATAATAATAATAATAATAATAATGACGAGCGCCAGGGCACGTCCGGAGTTAGCGCTGGGCGTAGCAGCATAAGAGCCGCTAATGACATGCTGTCGAACAGGCGGACACATGCCGGGACACCCGAAGAAACAACAGCCGAAACCCAACACACCCGACCTGCTGAAAGTGCTTTGTCGGCAAGTCAACCGACAACCACCAAAGCGGGAAAACCACGACAACGCATGAAATGGACAGATGACATGAACATAAACCTCATGCGTTGCTACTACACTATCACACAAGGAGACACACAAATAATTGGATACAGACAGGAGCTACATACACAATTCACCACAATTTATCCAGAACTCTCACACATCACAGAACAGCGACTGGCGGACCAGAAAAGAGTTATAATAAACAACAAAAGAATACAACTATCAATACTTGATCAAATAAAACAAGACGCAATCAGAATGAGTAATCAAAATAGAATAAGTACATTAACACAAGACATAACAAATACGCAAATAAACCACAACAATCCACAGGAAATATCAATAATACCACAGCAAAATAACACTGAACAACCAAATATAAACATAACTAACGAATCCACCAATATGAACAATAATACAACAATAAGCCCTAACAACAATGACGAGACCAACGGAAGAACAGAACACAACCCAGACACAAAAGCACAAATCACAAACACACTAGAACACACAATCGAAATATATAAAGATAGCGACCCCACAACAAGACCACACCTACCAAAGCTCAAAATCAACAAACAAACCATTAACATGATCAATATTATCAACACAATTCTACATAACATGATTAACACTGAAACAACACTCGAAAAATTACATCTATTAGTTTACTGTAGTGCATACACCATTATTACACTAAACAAACAAAATATAAACAATAAAACAGAAAACTCCCATAGAACACACAGAAGCACTATACCAGCATGGCAACACAGAATACAAATCAAAATCAACTCATTAAGAAATGAAATAGGCAAAGTAACACAAAAAATTAAAGATAATCTAAAAAATCCAAGAAAAATACGGGAAATTGAAACGATTAAAGACAAATACAATGAACACAACCTAACTATACTCCTTGATACGCTAACACAAAAGTTATCAGCACAATCACATAGATTAAAACGCTACAAAAAATGCTATGACAGGAAAACACACAATCTCAATTTTCAAACAAGCCAAAAAAGCTTCTACAACAACCTAAAAAACAACAATATAGAAATTACAGACGCACCTAAATTAAATGAAATTGAATCATACTGGGAGAACATTTGGTCTGAAAACAAAAAACACAATGAAAATGCCACATGGATAACAGAGGAAGAAAATGACAATAACCAATTTCAAAACATGGCCACAATACAAATAAATATAACTGACTTCAAAACTGCTATAAAGAAGACACACAACTGGAAGACACCAGGCATAGATAATATCCAAAATTACTGGTACAAATATCTCCCTGTAACACATGAAAAATTCTCCGAACTATTACACAAATGCGTAACGGAAAACCAAAACCTCCCATCTTTTTTCACTAAAGGTATCACATATCTCAAACCTAAATCAACAGACACAAAAAATCCATCTAAATATCGTCCAATCACATGTCTACCCACAATATACAAAATTCTTACCTCAATTATAACTACAAAAATAGATCTTTTCCTAACACAAAATAACATATTAACAGAAGAACAAAAAGGATGCAGAAAGCAAAGCAGAGGATGCAAAGAACAAATCATCATCGACCGGACAATAACAAATCAGGCGATAAAGAAGAAAAGGAACATGTACTGTGCATACATAGATTACCAAAAAGCCTTTGATAGTGTCCCCCACTCATGGTTAGTAAAAGTTCTAGAAATATACAAAATTGACATAAAACTTGTAGAATTTTTAAAACAAATAATGAACACCTGGAACACGACAATATACCTAAAACTAAACAACAAAATGATAAAATCAAAACAAATAAACATTAAAACCGGAATCTTTCAAGGTGACTCCCTAAGCGCACTATGGTTCTGTATCTCCCTCAACCCACTCTCCAAGATGCTTAACAAAAGCAAACTTGGCTACAAAATCACAACACACAACTTAAATACCAATCCTATAAAAATCAACCACCTTTTATACATGGACGATTTAAAACTATATGGCAAAAATAATGACGAACTAAAACAACTAATTTATAAAACTGAACGCTTTAGTAATGACATAAAAATGAAATTCGGTATTGATAAATGCAACACATGCTCAATAGTAAGAGGTAAACCCAAGGAACACACGGGAAGCACCTTGAAGGATACGAATGAAATAATACGCGCAATGGACGAAGATGAATTTTATAAATACTTGGGAATTCTCCAGAACCCAAGCATAAAAGATAAAAAGATAAAAGAAACCACCAAAAACGAATACCTTAAAAGACTAAATATCCTCCTCAAAACACAACTAAATGGAAAAAATATGACTAAAGCAATAAACACATACGCAATACCAGTACTAACATATACATTTGGAATAATTAAATGGACCAATACGGAACTTGACGATCTCAACATTAAACTCAGAACAACATCATCAAAACATAGAATTCACCACGAACATTCAGCAATAGAAAGATTCACACTGCCAAGAGAGGAAGGAGGAAGAGGACTCATAGACATTAAAAATCTACACCATACACAAATAAATAACTTAAGGCAATACTTCTACACAAAACGAAATAGCCCAATACATAATGAAATCATAAACATAGATCACACATACTCACCACTTACACTTAACGACAACGAACGCAATCTAGAAATAACAACACATGACGCAAAAATTGAAACATGGAAAAATAAAACATTACATGGAATACACCCAAGTCATCTACAACAACAACATATTGATAAAGCCCTTAGTAATAATTGGCTCAAACACTCAGACCTCTACGCAGAAACAGAAGGATTTATCATAGCTATTCAGGACAAAATAATAAAAACAAAAAACTACACGAAACATATTATAAAAGACAATACAATAACAAACGACACATGCAGAAAGTGCAAATTACAAAAAGAAACAATAGAACACATAACAGGTGGCTGCTCAACTCTTGCACCGACGGAATATACAATAAGACACGATAACATCTGCAAACACATATATTTGGAACTAGCCCACAAACATAAACTTATCGAAACACACCCCAAGTGGTATCAATACACACCCCCAGCTGTAACAGAAAATGATAACTACAAACTATACTGGAATAGAGACATAATCACAGACAGAACAAACCTACATAACCGACCAGACATTACATTAATCGACAAAATACATAAACACACATATCTAATAGAAATATCGATACCAAATACAGCAAATCTACAAAAGAAACATTTAGAAAAAATAGATAAATACATACCTTTAGCAGAACAGATAAAATCACAGTGGAAACAAGAAAAAGTTACAATAGTCCCAATAATATTATCGTCTACAGGCATCATACCAAAAACTCTCCAAAAAAATATAGACATACTAAAGTTACCCCCATACGTAATCACCAACATACAAAAAACTACAATTATCAACACATGCACAATAGTCAGAAAATTTCTACAGGTACCACTTTAAACAACTACACACAACCACACAGACACACAAACACATAGCCTCACAACTTGAGTACGCTCCGTTGTGAAGGAAATTACCGGATCATAACCGAGATCAATCTACATATAATAATAATAAAATACTTTTATTGTTTTACACAACGTGGCGGACTTATTGCCCGCAGGCAATCTCTACCAGTCAACCACCATGGTAAATACAGCCAGTAACAGGGATAGAAGAATACAAATAGAGAAATAGAAAAAAAATAATAATAATAAATGAATAAAAAAAAATAATTAAATAAATCAATCATAACTTAAAAATACAAAGTCAAATATAAGAAACAAAAAAATAATATATGTATAAATAAGAACAAAAATAAGAATAATAAAAAATACATCAGATAGATACACTATGTTTAAAAATATGTAGGTATACAAAATAAGCAATTCGGGAAAAAAATAAAAGAAAAATTGAGTGCTAGAAGGATGTAAAGGGCACCATGCCACTAGCACCATGTCCAATAAACAGTTATTTAAGATAAAAGTAAGGTACATAGCATTGAAAAAGCAGAAAGAATACAAGAACAAAGTCAAGGACGACAAACCAAACAAATACACATATAAAATAGTTAATTAATTAGTATGTTGGTATTCATAAATATCACAGATTAGTTAGGTTGCAGAGAAGAAGAAGAAAAAGAAATAAAAAATACATATTTTAAATGATGAAATACGGAATAGCAACATGGAAACATTCCGAGTCTTCATGGATATTTCCAATCACTTAAGTTAATTGATCATCCTTAAGATAATTGTTTATTGACTGACGTATTTCAAGAACAACGGATACAAATAATAAAAAAACACTGCTTTCTCGAATCAAAGGATGGTTTTACAAGATATTTATTGGGTAATGTTAAGCAAACCTGTTCCTTTCCGTACACTTGTGAAGTACTACTAAATAAGAAGAAAAGCCAAAGGGCGGAAACAATAAGAAGATTTCGCAGTCTCAACTATACTTGGAAACATTATAGGACATATGCAATTGGCCTGTTTATTACCAAATGAATGCTTGTTTAGAATGAGTCATTTGAAACATGGTGTCGGTGCGAAAAATATAAGTCTAACGAGTGAACAATGTATATGTAGGTACTCTGTGTAAAAGACAATATTTGTCAAAAGATTAAGACCGCACATGCACTGGGGATTTTTAGCGAGTTGTACCCAGTTGTACCCCACTTCCCCGCGCATGCTGCTGTAACAGTGCCCGTTCCTAACTGTGTTCCTAACCGACTCACGCGCTCGCCACTACGTAGGTACATATCGTAGCGTGAGTACGTTCACCAAAGTACCTACCTAGGTATCTATATCTGGTATATACCAACCTGTTGCATTATTTCTATTTTGCTATTGACAATAACACGATATTTTTCCTCTGTTTTGTATTGATATTGTTTTATAATTATTTATTCACAGGTTTTTTTTATCGAGATATTATAAACTTACTAATATCTTATAAATAGGTGATATTTCTGGTCATTCACTCCAAAGTAATTAATCATTATATATATATAGTTATAAATCTTAGATCGGCAAACTTTTGCTGTAAAAGGGACAAATTAATATTTTATAAATATTTTTGAAGTGCTTACAGTATTTTGTCTATATGTGAATCTTGGGAGCCGCTGGATGCCAATAAATATTTAAATATTATTATAACATCACATAAAATTATAATCATCGCGAAATGAAATTAATAAACGTTTCCATCAATAGATCAACACAAACACCTTACAAAATTACGTAGGTTTTGATTATAAAATTCATGACATTACATAACATTATAATCATCGTGAAATGGAATAAATAAACGTTTCAATAAATAGATCAACACAAACACCTTACAAAATTACGTAGGTACCTGATTAAATTCATGACAACACATAAAATTCACATCCCGGTGGAGTCAACTGTGTCTCCACCGGGATTCGAACCCGGGACCTTTGGTTCAGATACCTAACACAATTAAAAACTGTGTTTCCACCGGGATTTGAACACGGGACCTTTGGTTCAGATACCTAACACAATTAAAAACTGTGTTTCCACCGGGATTCGAACCCGGGACCTTTGTTTCAGATACCTAACACAATTAAAAACTGTGTCTCCACCAGGAATTGAACCCGGGACCATTGATTCAGATACCTAACATAATTAAAAACTGTGTTTCCACCGGGATTCAAACCCGGGACCTTTGTTTCAGATACCTAACACAATTAAAAACTGTGTCTCCACCAGGAATTGAACCCGGGACCATTGATTCAGATACCTAACATAATTAAAAACTGTGTTTCCACCGGGATTCGAACCCGGGACCTTTGTTTCGGATACCTAACACAATTAAAAACTGTGTCTCCACCAGGAATTGAACCCGGGACCATTGATTCAGATACCTAACATAATTAAAAACTGTGTTTCCACCGGGATTCGAACCCGGGACCTTTGTTTCAGATACCTAACACAATTAAAAACTGTGTCTCCACCAGGAATTGAACCCGGGACCATTGATTCAGATACCTAACATAATTAAAAACTGTGTTTCCACCGGGATTCGAACCCGGGACCTTTGGTTCAGATACCTAACACAATTAAAAACTGTGACTCCACCGGGAATTGAACCCGGGACCATTGATTCAGATACCTAACATAATTAAAAACTGTGTTTCCACCGGGATTCGAACCCGGGACCTTTGGTTCAGATACCTAACACAATTAAAAACTGTGACTCCACCGGGAATTGAACCCGGGACCTTTGGTTCAAATACCTAACACAATTTAAAACTGTGTCTTCACCGGGAATTGAACCTGGGACCTTTGGATCAGATACCTTACACAAATTAAAACTGTTATTCCACCGGGAATCGAACCCGGGATCTTTGATTCAGACACCTAACATAAATATGTGCCGACCGCTGTGGCACAGTTGGTAAGCCGTTCGGTTTCTGTGCGGGCGTCCTGTGAATCCGAGACGTCTAAATGTGAATCCGAGGATCTTGCAAGCCGATGGATGCCGACCCATAGTATAAATAATATTATAATCATCGAGAAATTAATAAACATGTCAATAGATATGTATATAGAATATGTATGTAGATCAATAGAAACACCTTAGAAAATTAAAAAATTACGTAGTTATCTAATAATAAAACTTTATTCAATATTATAACATCACATAAAATAATAATAATCGTAAATGAAATTTATAAACATTTCAATAAATTAGATCAATACAAACACCTTTGAAAATTACAATCTTCGTGAAATGAAATTGATAAACATGTAGATAGGTATGTATGTACAATATGTATATAGATCAATACAAACACCTTAGAAAATTACGTAGTTATCTAATAATAAAACTTTATTCAATATTATAACATCACATAAAATAATAATAATCGTAAATGAAATTTATAAAAATTTCAATAAATTTGACCTAATAATAAAATTAAATACAATATAATAAACGTCACATGGATGAATGAAGAATGTTGACAGTCTGTTCTGGGTCAGCACTAGTTTAAAAATTCCCATGGTTATTCTACGATCATAAAATACATATTTCTATATTTATTTATTCACAAATTACACAGGACAAACGAGAACCAAGTCAAGAGAGCAAGTCTTGTCAAACGGTGGATTCAAAACCCTCATGATTACCCATATCATGGATATAATTGTCTTATTGATATATAATTATTCATAAGATAATTATATCCATGATATGGGTGGTCATGAGGGTTTTTTTCCACCGTTTGACCAGACTTGCCCTCCTGGATGCAATACAATTATACAAAATAAAATACACATGATTTATTCTAATTCCCTAATGGGCATATTTCTATTATGTCTGGGGTCACAAATTTCCGGTAACAAACACTTCATATATAAATTAATATATGCGTCATCTTTTTCAATTAATTCCACTTTTAAATCTTTGCCGACCCCAGACTAAACGGCAAATATACATATTTTTCTTCCAGTAACGTTTAGTTGACCTTGGACCTGAATATACCATGGATCGTGTGTTCAGAGACCAGATCGTGTGTTCATCCAAAAATTTACTTTTTTACTTTTTATTGCCTCTTCCAATGATGTTTTGTAAGCGGAAATAGGACACTTGATCTCCACTATTTTATCTTCTCCAATCAGGCCATCGGGTGTTGCTCCGAGAAAAGGATTTTCCTCGTCAATAAAAAGGCCACAAGGTTCTATTTTGCAACATAGTTGCTGTTCCAAATGCTCTATTGCAATTCTTTCATTTTGTATTCCGTGACGGTACATGGCTGATATCTTTCTTATAAAGAATATTTTTTACCAAGTTTTTTGCGCTAGTTGCTGCTCTTCTTTTTACTATTTTGGAAAAATTAGAAGCTGTAATAAGCCTTCTTCTCAACTCCAACCATTGACTGGAATCTCTCTGGAAAATAGTAATTCTTTCTATTTTATGCCTTTCTTCGTGTGTTCGCGGCAGGTCTTTCAAAATTACACGACATAATATCACAATCCTTTTGAGAATCAACTAATGATCGACGTCGTCTTCTGCAACAAGAATGTTTTTTTTTTAAATATTTATATACTTACTCATAATAATAAATACCAATAATACATAATACCTAGAATCTGCATATAAATAAATAAGATCTCGTACTAGAATAAAAAATAATACTCAATAAATACTTCCCTTGGAACAGTTGGTTGACCATTTGGTGCGAGCGTACTGGGTTCGATCCCCAGCAGAGGAGAAATGTATTTAAATTAATTTCTCACGCTAATATTGCTTCTCCTGGCTGGAAACACTGGTTAGTTGAAAGAAATTGCCATATGGCAATAAACTCGCTACATACGCAGGGTGCAAGGTAGTGTTATTATTATTATTTCCTATAAAAATAAAAAATAATAATGAACACTTCCTTGCATCCTGCGCAAGTGGTGAGTTTATTACCGTATGGCAATTTCTTCTAACTAACCAGTGTTTCCAGTCCAGAGAAGCAATATTTGCACGAGAAATAAATTTCTCCTCTGCTGGGAATCGAACCCAGGATGCCCACACAGAAACCGAACGGCTTACCAACTGTGCCACGGCAGTCGGCCTATAATATTATACAATAATACTAAATATCAATTTATAATATAATACTAAACACCTATGATTGGTTGGAAGAAATTGCGTAATGGCAATAAGCCCGCTAGTGTGCATTTTTTTTTTTATAATATGTACAAAAAGAAAAATAAGTAAATAAAAATATAATATTAAATTTCAATATTAAATACCTATAATACTCACTAATAATAATAAATAATTACTACTTTCAATAATTGTTATACTCTTTATCTAGGTATGACAATTGCTATAAAAATAAAAAATAATAATGAACACTTCCTTGCATCCTGCGCAAGTGGAGAGTTTGTTACCGTATGGCAATTTCTTCTAACTAACCAGTGTTTCCAGTCCAGAGAAGCAATATTTGCACGAGAAATAAATTTCTCCTCTGCTGGGAATCGAACCCAGGATGCCCACACAGATACCGAACGGCTTACCAACTGTGCCCCGGCGGTCGGCCTATAATATTATATGTACAATAATACTAAATATCAATTTATAATATAATACTAAACACCTATGATTGGTTGGAAGAAATTGCGTAATGGCAATAAGCCCGCTAGTGTGCAATTTTTTTTTATAATATGTACAAAAAGAAAAATAAGTAAATAAAAATATAATATTAAATTTCAATATTAAATACCTATAATACTCACTAATAATAATAAATAATTACTACTTTCAATAATTGTTATACTCTTTATCTTGGTATGACAATTGCAAAAAAGTAGGTACATACCTCATGATGTCATTCATATGTTTAGCGGATTTCTTCCGACTCGTGGTAAGCTTAGGTATCTTCTTATTTTTTGCCATGTTTTGCGCGAGAGTAGTAATAATTGACGCGTAAACGAGTAACACACCCTTCCCGTTCAAATGTTACACTCATACTGAAGTAGAAGCAGCGGGGTTCGTCCCGCCATACATTTTGTACGACTTGACTAGCGCGAACTGGAACGACGTAAGTCGCAATATGAATATTACCTTTTTTTCAAAAATCAGGACTTAAATTAAATAATAAAAAACTGTTAATGTGTTGACATCATACTTAACAATATTTTAGCTGAATTATAGTTTTACATCTAATAAATTAAACGGACAACGTAGGAATCCTGCAAATTTCGGGGGAAATTTCAGATTTTTTTTTTATCGAGAGAATTTTCAAATATTATGATTCTGGAACTGTCAAATTGTAGACACAACTATGAATTATACTTGTCTTTAGTTTCAAAACGATAGTGTTGGTATTGGCTGAGTAGATTAGGAATCGCTAATGCAACTATTCACTCGGGAGTACCAGTCTGCCCTTAAAAAAAAAATAAGGATTACCTCGGAATGGCCAACAACACCAAGTGTCAAATGAATTTCGAATGTGACATTTTAAATAATTGGACAAAAATAATTGGATTACTAAATCCAATATTTATTTACAGGATACGGTTATGGACTCTAAGAAAATAGCAACATTATTATGTAATATGGGCGAAAATAGCAGTCAATAGCTCCTACGTTGGCTTGGACATGTTTGCCGAATGGATGATGAAAGAATTCCTAAAAAGGTATTATTATACACCTGTCCCGAGTGGACAAGAAGTAGAAGCAGACCTAGGCTGAGATAGCTGGACGACGTGCTGTGTGGTATAAGAGAAATGGACCTGATAATTTGAAGAAGACTGGCGGTCGATGGGGAGGGATGGAGACGATTTCTGGAGGCGGTCAGGGTCCGTAGCAGAATGTAGGGCCAGTGATGACGATGATGAGCATAAATGCTATTGAAATTTATAATACTTGGGACAAAATCGATAAAAAAATCTGCGAAATAAAAAAATTGTCGACAAATTTTAAGGTCATTTTATGCTTAAAAAGAATAAATTTTTAACAAGAAAATAAAATAAAACGACAACACTCTACTCAAGATATACCATATATCTTGGAATTTCCATCATTCAATTAATTATTAAAATAATACTGTTCTTCCTTCACCGCCACCCGTTCTGCTTCAGAACACATAAAGTGACGAAGTTGGAATATTATAGGAGAACCAGGAACTCAAGGCACCTACAGGGCTTACGACTTGTGATCGGCTGGTTTACCTAAATACTTTATGCGCTTGCGCAACGTTCACCAATTATGCCTTCGTATTGAGTTCCCTTCTCAATGCAATTTTGTAAGTTCTATAAATTTCAATAATGAAAATCTGATCGTTTGAAAATAAGATGTTTGAAAATAAGATGTTACTTTATACCATCGTCATGTATGAAGTAACGAAGAATCCTTTTAGTAACGCCATGTAATGAGAAATAGTTGTTTTAATACAGTGAAAGATTTCTATAAGATTCCAAATTATCTATAGTATCTATTGAGATGTAAAAAATGTATCAAAATATATCAATTAGGGTCCTGCGGTTCGCCAGAGTTACTAATTTAAGGTAACCAATTGATTCAGCATAATTATCAAAGTTGATATAAAGAATGTGTCTTCACCGGAAATCGATCATGGGATGCCTTGTTAAGGAGTCAGATATCTCACCAACTGAGCCACGAAAACCGATAAAATTCTATTTATTAGTTTCTTTTATTCCAATTAATAGAGATGACGAGATAAGGTGTGAGAAACGGTCAGAGAAAAAAAAATCGAAATAGTATTTTGTAATACATCCTAATTGTCTGTAAAGGAACATGGATGCTCAGCCTTTTCTTTCGAAGTCCCTCGTAATACCAGCCAATGATTTATTTATTACTAGATCAAAACAGCCATAAACGATAAAGATTTCTTTCAGAGTGTGAAACGAAATGAGTTTAAGAGAAGCTATCTATCAAGATGAAAGGAATGGGTATAAATAAAACAACGTAAAAGATTGAACAGTGAATACCTACCTTCATATAAACACGCAATAAGCAGAAAATCCGCTTAATGTGGTAGACAGAACTACGCCACACAAAATATTCAGCTATATTCATACCAAACGGACGGGGCGTCTTTCATTTGATTCGCACCAGAGGATCAATTTATCACGCAAGTATTGCTTTTCTGTGGGGGCCTAGGCAATATGCCATGTTATCTTATATTTGTTCAAGAAAAGAGTGTTCTTAAATTGGATCAGCGAAATAAATTTCGTAGGCAAGTGACACATTACAAGAATTAGCTACGCTACAGCGTCGTTGGCGTCCAAAAGTTAAAACCATCGACAATAATTAAACATTAGGTATAATGGTAAGGTTGGCAGTCTGTTCATTTTCTCAATCTGACTGTCATCGCCTATGTGGCGCACGTTATCCGTAGGTTATTATTCTCTTTGGCGCGCGTTCGGTTATTATTTAATTAAATGTATCTTCATTTGTTATCCTACGCAATATTTATTGTATTCATTTTTTTGGTATTTTAAGTATATGTTTACTATTTCTACGATATAAAACCGAAATATTATATTAAACACAAAAATCATCAAACAAAATATCAATTTGCGCGGTTATTTTTTCACGCTTATAATGCTTCTTTTTTAATATGCAAAAAAATATATTTGCGTAGGTATATTTTAATACATGTTCACATAATGTATTAAAACTAAAATGTATTTCAAGTATATATTTACCAGGTTCAACGACAAAATAATGATAATAAATGAAATACAAAAAGAAATATCTATCAAAATACCACGTTCCAGACCAAATTTTAGTCGCTAATGACGTTTCATTATTATCCAAAAAAAACGTTATTTTTCCATTCCAAAAGTCAGAAATATGGCACGTTGCCTACCGACGATAACCAGTTTGTATGGCTGTCGCTAGGCGTCGAAAAGAATCGCAGCGAATATAAGATAACGTATAACGTATCGTTTATCAATGGCATGTTGCGTAGCCCTGTCACGTGACAACTGTCATTTCTATACATTTAGGCCCAGTATTTCAGTCGGCCCTTAGGAGTTTAACTCAAGTTTAACAAAAATATTGCGTATTTCAGTACCTAATCTTCCCTTAAATACGTCACTAAACGACAAATATTTAAATCAACGTTTCTGGCGGATCGCGTGTCTTAATCTTGAGTTAAGTATTGTTTCTAGTCTTTTTCTCCAGGTGGCGTACTAATCGCCGCACGCTTTAATGTTTTATTTCATTTTATACTACAAATAACTATGCATAATAATTATAATCATGATTTATTTTTGTTGTTAAAATAAAAGACTTGATATAGAAGTGGTTCATGTATTTAATATTTATTTTCTTTTTTACATAATTATGATGTATTGCCTGACAACAAACGAAATAAACTGTCAGCCATAATGAAACGTCAGGCACGCAACTTTATTTTTGCGATGTTTTTTCATCCCACTTTTTAAATTGATCCATCCTGTTTCTATATATATAATGTGTATTCTTAAATTTTCTACATAAGACACTATTTTACCATTATCACTTAGTTCCATATCCATCTGTAAAATGTACATACATTTTGCATTGAAGAACTACGTACGTAGTACATATTCAATGACATTTTTTCACTACAATGTTTGATTTTAATTAAAAAAAACATCGATCGGTATAAAAAAATGAAAAAGTAACATGCTGTGTAATGAAACAAATAAAATAATGTGTTGTTATAATAATAAAATAATATTAAGTCGCAGCTTCGCGTCACGTATCATTTAAGGTTATTACAATTTTGACAGATGCGTTATAGACAATAACCATAGAAAAACATAAAATATATCTATAGTTGAAGATTACGTAACTGACGTTTCATTTTGCACTGAAATACGCGAATGAAATTTAATCTTCCCTAAACTTTTAACTTGGATTACCAAATCCAACGATTTAAGGGCCAACTGAAATCTCGGGCCTTAGTTATCTTTGCTTATTCTCTCTATCGCTAAATTGGCATATTGCGTAGGCCCCTCGATAGTTTGAAGAAATTGCCACATGACAATAAACTTCAACTTGCACAGGGTGTAAGGAAGTGCTTATTTTTATTATTCTCATTAAAGTGATTATTAAAAAACCTTTCCATTTCCCGACCATTCAACTATTGGTCCTTACATATGAAATTGGCGTTTTGTATGGGAGGAACATAAAGTCGATTTTTTTTAATATAATATATTTATTTAATCAAAGTATTTACCATTGCTATCTATGCACTTTTGCATCTCATAGCATAGGTAGGGAATTAATAAAATCTTTGAAGGCGGTTTGGACTGCCCCATCGGAGTTGAATTTTTTCCCTTACAAGAAGTTATCCAAATTTCGAAAAAAATGGTAATCTGTTAGGGCAAGGTCCGGAGAGTACGGTGGATGTCTTAGACATTCCAATTGAAGCTCCTCTTATTTGGTAGCCGTCTGTTGAGCAGTGTGCGGTCTAGCGTTATCATAAAGCAGCAGTGACCTAGAGCGATTAACCAGCCTAAGTTGTTTAGCAGCTAGCTTTTCCATCATGGTTTGCAGTTGCAGACAATAGACATCTTCCGTAATCTAATATTTAAAGACGTACTAACTACAGCACAATTCTATATTAAACAAATTCTTATTCACTTTAAAAATGATAAGAAAAACCATATCACTGCTCAACATTCTCACGTTACAAGACACAGACATCAACTAATCACTCCGAAGACAAACACTACATACGGTCAAAGACATTATCAATACTTGGCTCCAAAGATCCTAAATTTAGTTGCAAAAGATATAAAGAACATACATTTAATAGAAAATACAAGACTTAAACATACAATACAAACATGGTTATATAACAAAGGGATCAACTATTGTCAGCAAATTCTCAATTCATAACAACATACACGACAAAACTACTAACTTAGGACTAAATAAGTGGACCATGGGCTACACAATCATTCTATATGACAGCTTACAATATTTAGTAATTAATATTATGTAACTAGTCTACCACCTCGGAACAGGCCTGGCGTAGTGAGGTGGTCCAAACCAACCCAATCTATTGGTAATATTGCTTATATAAAATGTAATTTTTGGGATATGTAACAAAAAAAATATGTTGACGAGAAGAATACGGACAGCGATTTTTAAATGCAACAGATCGAGACAGGTATTTTTTTTATTTCATTTTATATATTTCAGTAAACATACAGCTGTATAAAACATACATAACCAAAAAACTAGCCAACAAATTTTACATAATATTACCTGGCTCATGTACATTAAAAAAGACAAATCATAAAAACTGAAACTAAACATGTAAAAGAAAAAACAGAAGGAGTTATGCTTGATTAATGGGAAAAGGAAAATGGAAACAGTAAGGGGGGGGGGGGGGGGTGACGCACGCACGAAGTACGAAGTAAAGAGTATGTAATTGAAGTCCTAAATTTTAAAAAGGTATTATAATACAAATAAATGTCATTGAACCCGCTAAATGTATTATATGCTCTATAAATAAAGGAGTTCTGAGCATAATTTGTATCGCAGCTGGAAGGTCTGACTGCAGGTATGGGCAGTTCTTGTAACCCTTATTGGTACATGCAAGTATATATAGTATACTTGGATTCCCTCCATTGTTTTCCAATATGGAACCCTCAGGGACCGCATCAGAAATGAAAAGGTCAATATGCGGTGTCGAGGACATAATAAGATGGGGACGTGACAGAAGACGCTTCTGG
Source organism: Molanna angustata (assembly GCA_963576475.1). Taxonomy (NCBI): domain Eukaryota; kingdom Metazoa; phylum Arthropoda; class Insecta; order Trichoptera; family Molannidae; genus Molanna; species Molanna angustata. Next base: position 1,531,868 of record OY754986.1, read on the forward strand.
AGAGACCACGTCGAACGCATGGACGACAGTGGGATTGTCAAAATTGTTAAGACAGAAATACTCAACAACAGAAGACAACCTAGATAGTCCACCCTCACAAACAGGTCAAATGATCTTTTTATGCCATGTCAGGACCCCCGACGTCGGTACCTCACGTCCCTTCAGGCCCTTCAATTCCTCCCGTCCTTTAAGGCCCTTCTAAACCTCCGGTCCCTTCAGGTCCTACAGTACCTCCCGTCTCTTCGGGCCATTCAGTACCTCTCGTTCCTTCAGGACCTACCACTCTGGCATAGGCATCCCTGGAACAGCTCTGATGTATGCATTCTCTAACGTATCTCAGCCAAGGCATATGCCTCCTACCCTCATTTTTTCCTCTCACGATGAGGTTCAGTAGGCCGTATTTTGTTTTTCTACTTTATTTTTTTAAGTGTTCAAAATATTCGGACCATGAAGTTTATAATTTTCTATTGATTCTGCGCTCCTCAATAGCTGCAATTTGTATATCCTCGACAGTTCTCGAAGATTTGCGAAGATTGACGAACTGATCATCGTCATTCGTACATACCAATCGAGTACATTAATTCATGCGTCAACCGTCTAACTGAATACAGTGTCACGTTTATCGAAGTTTCATGTCTTCCGACTCTTAGCATCACGAACAACTGAATTATTTTTTGACAAAATTTTAACATCTCAATAGAGACGGAGTTAGAATATTATAGAAGAACCAGGAACCTAAAGCACCTATAGGGCTTACGACATGTTATCAGCTGGTTTGCGTGATAGTGAATTATATTGAATTAAAATAATGCACATAACAAAACAGAGCACAGATTAAATATCCGACAATTTTTCATTTTTTTTAATAGATATAACCCCAAAGCAAAAATATCCAACTCAGGATCTTTCAAACAATTTCTGTTGTGACCAGTACAAGTTATATTAATGTATGAATTTAGCATATAGTTTGTTCTAGAAGATTCAATGTAAAATATACATACATACTACATACATGCATATTATCACGCCATGTCCCTCGCGGGTAGGCAGAGAAAACCGAACGCTACTTATTTCTATCTTGACACACATTCATCGCCTCGTCGACATTCATACATCGTCTTATACATGTTCGTCTGTTGTTCACGCTTCTGACATTTCCGTTCTTCAAAATACCGTTCACATGGACGTGCCATCCCTTCCTTGGGTGGCCCCGACCTCTCATTCCTTTCCTGTCCGCAATGTATATTTTCTTCGTCAGGCGTTCCTCGTTCATTCTCCCCACGTGGCCAAACCATCTCAATGTGTTCACTTTCATATATGACATATTTCTTTATCTTACACAACTACAAAGGCTTACAACTTTATAATTATTTGCCTGAATGTGTTAAGGAGGCGTCTAGTCTTGCCGCTTTTCGTCGCTTAGGTGCTGAATACATAAATCAAAAGTTTATTAAAAATCGTGTTTTTCTATCGTTTATATATTATGTTCTTAGACTATAATATCTGTTTTGCTTGTTTTGATACTACTTTATTATATTAATGTTTTTTTTTCATGTTGTTTGATGTCTTCTGTTGTGGTAGTGTGTTTTCCTTTTGTTTTTATTTTGTGTTTTATTGTTATTGATAGGTACGTGTCTTTTTTGGGTGTTCATATGTTGATTTTTTTTTATTATTTGTTTTTATTTTTGTTTATACTAGATGTAAGAAATTGTATTGTTTTACATCTAAATAAAATATATACAATACAATACAATACACTTTTCCTTATGTTCTCATTTCTGAGAGTTATAATATTTCAATATTTTCATGTACAATATTGAAAAGTTATAACAAATTTTTTGAAGTGGTGCAGTTTTTTGTTTGAAAAGTTGGAACACTCCGATAGCGAGCTTTGACTCGGCGAGAAATTCATCCATTGCGGTTTTGTGTGGACCAAATTTACATACAATTTTAAGGTAAATTTAGAGGTTTGCTTTCAGATATAAACTGGGGAGAGAGTTAGTTGAATATTATTATTATCATGTTAACATTCACGTGGAACGTGTGCAATCGTCGGATCTTTATTTCATTACATATTCATTAGGTTACAAAATGCTTATAGCCCTCAGACTTGAGTCTTTTAACAGATTTATTTGATGAAACAAGCGCTGTCATACTCAAAGATGAGCTATGCAATGAATTATACATATGTAATTGTAATTATGCAATGAATATTACATAAACGCGCTAAACACATTATGTTTAAATTTTATGTTTCTGCAAACCTTCTCAATATTAACTTAATATGTCAAACTTAATATAGTGAGAGTGAAAAGGATGATTTCTGGAACAGTGTAACCGAGATAATGAACAAAAAAAAGGATAATGAAAGAGTGATTCTGACTGGAGATCTAAATGGATGGGTGGGTGTCCGTAGGAAAGATTTTGAGTTAGTCCTTGGACCTCACGGCGATATTAGAGTGAATGACAATGGTAATGGTATTGACAATCGAGTGAATGACTATTGGAAGTGTGTACGGAAAGGAATCTGTTTGTGGCGAACTCAGTATTCAGCCACAAAAGAATTCACCAGTATACATGGGAAAGAGGGGCTATTTAAAATAATGATACTGTAAATAGTGAGTTCCAATTATTTTCAAGCTTATGTGCCTAAATAAAAAAATAAACATCACAAAAATGAAAGCAGAATACAAAATACTCCGATCCGCTGAACGTACTATACTATCTATTCCAATTCATAGTACTGAATTTTAAAGCTCTTCGATTGAAGTACAATCAGCAAGCCTATGGAATAGTCAAGTCCTGATATTACGTCGGCTATCTGATTAAACAAATTTACAAAAAAGGCTAAAGCAAAAATATCTATCTGATAATACCTAATTTCTTCTTTTTTTTCTCATCCTTTTGATTTCCTTATCTTTGCTTTGAATTGTTATCAAATTCAATCTACTTCTTTTTTTATTTTTTTCTATTTTCTTTTTTTTCTTTAATTTATTTATGTCATGCCAATACATCATTATAATAGTAGGTACAAATTGAATTGTATATTTATATTAACTCTGGATGGTTGGAAGAAATTGCCGTTTGGCAATAAGCCCGCCAGTGTACAAATAATATGTACAAGAAATTACAAATAAATAAAAAAATAAAAATAAAATATACATTTACATACTTACTTATATTATGTAATATAAAAAAAAACTAAAAGAACACAATGAGCTTCTCATGAAGTTGATCTCATCTGTAGGGCTACTCATGAAGTTGATTAAAATAAGATTAAGATCAGCTTCAGACCTAAGCAATCTTTGAGGTTATGTTCAATTGAATAATAACATTAAATTTATACAACAATTAATAGGTAACTATTTCATACTAAACGTTGATACTAACAAATTTTTATCATTAAATGTAGATAAAAATTAAGATAAGATTATGATCTAGTACTGTATGTATTATACATTTTTAAGATTAAAACGAATTACGAACGTGTCATGAGTACCCCCAGAACAAATAGATGAAATTAAAAAAGGAAGTTAAGTAGGTATATTAAAACAGTAAAACATATTAGACAGGCAGTTTTGACGTAAACGTAGGTATTATATTCGAAAAATCTGGCCTGTTTATATTTGACAGAAGCGACGCCAGGGGAATATTTTTTTATGAAGATGGATTGACGGTTTAAACATTAATCATATTTGAAGACAGCCATAATATTGTACCGAAACTGGAACGGCTACGTTTTTGGGTCAAATTATAAAGAAACGTTTTAGTAAAAAAAAACACGTTCAATTGAAAATCTCCCCGGTTAAAAATCGAGCCTTAAAAGCGAGGCATAAATTCACTCCTCTCTATCCCAAGGGGATATATTAGGGAGATAGATTTACTTATTTTATTTGAGTTAAATTTGGACAAAAAAACAGCATTAAGACATAAACAATACAATAATGCCATCAGGTATTAAGGCCTATTACATTTTGTCGTTGTGATTTAGGAAAAAAAAATATTACAAGTTTAAAAACAATCTAAAACATAAAACTATGTATATAAAACAATGTAAATAATCTCAAAACATAAAATTATTCGAAAAACAATTATTCGAATGCTCAATTTTACGAAAATCAATTTTATTCGAATCACATTTTTTCGAAAAACAATTTTCCGAACACACAATTTACTATCAGAAATTACAATTGTTCGAATTTTTATGGCGTCATATTAGTAGTATTGTGAGAGGAATAAACCATAGATTTTTATTATAATAAAGTACTATTAGCAGAAAGTATGGAAGAGTTACAGTATCTTGTAAGTATGGTATATGAAGAATGCATAGAAAATGGACTTAGAATGAATGCCAGCAAATCGAAGGTAATGGTCTTTGAAAAGAGTGAAAGCAGAACAGTGTGTCGAACAAAAGTAGAGAGTGAATGGCTTGAACAAGTCGACGAGTATGTCTATCTGGGTAGTATGTTCCAACGGAATGGACGGCCTGATAAGGATATTGAAAGAAGAGTTATGGCAGGAAACAGAGTGAATGGATGATCGATCGCAACATATCAAAAGATGCTAAAGTTGCCATTCATAAAACAATCGTAGTGTCAACCCTGACGTATGCAAGTGAGACCTGGACATGGCAGAAATGAGATCGCTTAGAATAATTTGTAACAGAACGATGTATGACAGAGTTCGAAATGAAGATACAAGGAAAGAATGTAAGATGAAGAAAGATGTAATTAACAGAATGAAAGTTAACACATTGAGATGGTTTGGCCACTTGGAGAGAATGAATGAAGAACGCCTGACGAAGAAAATATACAAAGCTGACAGGAATGGAATAAGAGGTCGGGGGCGCCCAAGAAAAGGATGGCACGACCATGTAAACGATATTCCGAAAGATGGAAATGTAAGAAGCGTGAACAACAGACGAACGTGTATAAGACGATGTATGAATGTTGATGAGGCGATGAATGTGTGTCAAGATAGAAAAATTTGGCGGTCGGTTCTCTCTGCCTACCCCGTGAGGGACATTGCGTGATGGTATGTATGTATGTATACTAGATGTCGTAGTTAGCAAATTTTGTATGAATCGAAGTGAGGCATTTTTCCAGGGTATTTTTGACGTTTTAGTAGGTACATCGTTTTTCCATAGAGAATAACGACTAATTTGAATTGTTTTCGGATTTATTTGTCGTAAAAAACACTTTGTTTATTTAGATTTAGAGAAAAGTTATTTAGGATGTGTTTTAATGTAAGGAAAACTGAAATATGTTGCCAACCAAAACGTCAAACGCGCGATATTCCATGACTCACTTTTTGCACGGAGTACTACATCTACATGTAGGTATAATAAAAATCTATGGAATAAACAACATGGCGACGCACCGCGCTGTCAAATATCAGTTATTAAAAATGTGCAAACATATGTAGGTACCCAACAATAATACAACAAGTAATAATAGTCTTCATCGAATATATTTTACTGGCAAAAAATATGTTAAAGGAGGCAACATAATGACACAAAAATACCTATATTAAATTCGGTCAATTGGTTTTCCAACAAATGGTAATTGTCATTCTGATAACTGATTTTCGAAAAATTGTTATTCGTACAATTGCGCATTCGAACAATTGTGTTTCGAAGAATTTTCATGTAATCACTTATAAGTAAGTACAATAAGTAAAACACCGTCATGTTTTAGATTTGGGGAATTTTATTTAGGGAAGTTGATTTAAGGAACTTATTAGGATGTATATATTATTGTTTCAAGGACATAATATATTCATTCCTTTTAAAAAAAATACTTTAATAAATGAACAAATATCAGATTTAACTAAATTTTTAAATTTAATTTGAAATTAATATTAAAAATTAGTTAAAACATTTCTATATTTTTCAACACCCGTAAATAAAAAATGCATTTGTATGAGTACCTACTGTGTCTGCGCCAACTCAGAGTAATTTACCAATACCAATTTTTATCAATGTCAGTTGAAATATTACACCTTTGATTTCCATTGTGATAAAACCGTTTTTTATTATTTTTCCCCTTTATTAGAAAGGGGCCCTTTTTAACATCGGCGTACCTATTTGATAACAACGATGGAAGAAGTCATATTATTTGTAATAAACGCGGTAAGAAGAAGCAAGAAAAGAAAATTACTTCTTTAAGAAAAAACTTTATAAAATGAAATGTCTCTGCAACGAACCATCTTGCTAGAATATAATATAATTTATATTATATAATTTTACTGTACGTTTGTATGGATGTATTTCAATTCCTCTTAAACGGCTGGAGCGATTTTGATGAAAAAAAAATTGTATGAGTTCAGTAGGTCCCTGGTTTTGATTCACCATTCGAATCAATAATAAAAAATATATATAAATGAACACCTAGTGTTATGCGAATATAAAAACTTTTGAGATATTCAATTATATTCGAAACAGGGTGTTCATTAATATCTTTATATTAATTATTCTTCTGTATTATGGCCCGATATTACAGTTGGCCTTCAACTCATTGAGTTTGTTAAACTCAAGATTAATGTTAAGGGGAGATTTAATCCATTTCCGTATTACAGTGCAATATGACATGTCAGTTACTAAATCTTCAATTATAGACATATTTTACTTTTTCTGTGGTTATTATCTGTCAAATTTTAAATAACCTCAAATAATACGAACTACAAAATGGGACGCTACGACTTGAAATACTATTGTTTTATTATCCAACATGGTAAATTTAATTTTTTTCATCAAAATAATGCTTTTAAATGGCCATGTTCGTTTCAATATGTCTGTCAGAATGTTTTGTTGTGTGGCGCCACCGTCGATACAACTAACGCCTCTAGTGATAGAACACTGAAACTACACGCATTGCCTAGCGACGAGTCGAGAAATGACAGTTCACAGTTGACTCACCGTGAAGTACTTGATCGTGTTCATTAATATCTTTATTTATTTATTTATTTTATTTATTTATTATTAAGGACCACTTAAAGCTAACTAGTTATTATACATCAATAGTTTCATAAAATAAGAAAAAGCTAATATAAAACTGGTCAGCCAATTACAGGTGGCCACATCCTGCATTAAAAATTGGCATACATATCTATAAGAAGGTAAAAATCTATAAGAAGGTAGATATCTTAAATGGAATTTATATTAATTATTCTTCTGTAACCGAGTATGTCACTGAACTCCTAAACGACATGACCGATTTTGATGACATTTTACCATCATAATTTTCTGGTGTCTGGTTTAAGAGCCGGGTAATCGAAAATACGACAGGAAATAACATGTTACATAATTCACCACCCATTCTGAATTTTTTTAAAATTTGTTTATTAAGTTAAAAAACAATTACCTATCACACAAATACATGTTTGCTATACAAAATTTGATATATATGTGCAATCACATTATTTCCCATAGAGAAGTTACAAAGAAAAAATAGATATGCTTAGAGAAAAAAATGGAAACAAAAGTAACAAACGTTGATATGTTATAAAAATATAAAAATACTTGGTTAATGTTCTATTACATTTATTGGATTATTGACGCGTTTCGTGCAAAGCACATCGTCAGAATAATGAGTCAGAATGTGCTTTGCACGAAACGCGTCAATAATCCAATAAATGTAATAGAACATTAACCAAGTATTTTTATATTTTTATAACATATCAACGTACAATGGAGTTCTATCAAGAATTGTCGATTGACAAACTAAACTTAGTTAAAAAGTAACAAAATAAAAAAATCGATGAATTTTGAAATAAAAACATTTTTTTATTTTTTATTGCTTCTCGGGCAACTAAGAGATACTATATCAAATATTAATTTAACATGCACTCAATAACAAGTTGTCACATTCTGGAGACTTACGATATTAATCGTCTCACGGATCCAGACTGAAAACACAATTATGATCGAACCCGGGACCTTTGGGTCAGCAGTCACATAACTAACCAACTGAGCCACGAAGGCCGACAAAGTATAAAGTATAATTTTGAATTCACAATGTAGCCATTTTGGGTGAGACAAGACTGATGTGTGGGTACTTATCGTGTTTAATTTTATAAGGTATTGCTTACCCGCACACCTGTCGCTGATTACCCCACATTGTAGGATATGTCGTAATGTTTTTTTAAACATGGGTACGCAGGGAACACCAGCTATAATTGATGTCTGGTTATTTTTTAGTTTGCTGAACCGGCTCGATAGCCTAGTCTTCACACCATTTTTGTAAACTTAACCTACAAAAGTTTGGTAAAAATAGGTTGGTTAGGTTTGTTTGTAGTTATAATTGTGAATGGCGTGAGCCAGTTGCATTATATATTAAAAAAAGTAACTAAAATATTAAAATAAATGACAAAATTAGTATTTTTACCAAACTTTTGTAGGTTATGTTTAAAAAAAATGGTGTGAAGACTAGGCTATCCGAACCGGCTAATAGCAGGCAAGCCAACGTTCGGGCAGGACAACGTCTTTCGAGTTCGCTAGAGTTATATTATATATTTTAAACAAAACTCCACAATTTTTTTCGACAAAATCGTGACGGGTAAAATTCAACTTTTTGTGTTAGTTTTCGTAAAGATTTTCATTAAATTCTGACGGTGATGACGTCAGCAATCTAAACTTGTCAGAAAAATTAAATTAACAACAGCTGATTATAAAAAAATAATTAACAGAACGAGGAGACGTCACCTTTTTCATTTAAAAGTCTCTGACATTCAATTTTTTTTTCGAGTTTCCTTAAAGAGGCGTTACTCGAAAACACAACAGGCAAAATCATTCTGAATCTGAACCCATTCTGAATGTATCTATAGTGCCTTTCTATGTGAGACGATAGTTGTATGCGAGAATACACGCACGTGTCGTGTTTTTTTTTTTTTTTTTTTTTTCTTTCTGTACATAATATAAACTTACTCGTTCGTATACTAACTCGTTCACAGTTCATGCAGCTCGGATGTGGAATCTATCCAGCAGCCGGAGAGTATCAGAGATGCCACTAATTTAATAGCATTCAAAATGCATTATACACCACACCTCTACTTATACTTACTCGTTCACAGTTCATGCAGCTCGGATGTGGAATCTATCCAGCAGCCGGAGAGTATCAGAGATGCCACTAATTTAATAGCATTCAAAATGCATTATACACCACACCTCTACTTATACTTACTCGTTCACAGTTCATGCAGCTCGGATGTGGAATCTATCCAGCAGCCGGAGAGTATCAGAGATGCCACTAATTTAATAGCATTCAAAATGCATTATACACCACACCTCTACTTATACTTACTCGTTCACAGTTCATGCAGCTCGGATGTGGAATCTATCCAGCAGCCGGAGAGTATCAGAGATGCCACTAATTTAATAGCATTCAAAATGCATTATACACCACACCTCTACTTATACTTACTCGTTCACAGTTCATGCAGCTCGGATGTGGAATCTATTCAGCAGCCGGAGAGTATCAGAGATGCCACTAATTTAATAGCATTCAAAATGCATTATACACCACACCTCTACTTATACTTACTCGTTCACAGTTCATGCAGCTCGGATGTGGAATCTATCCAGCAGCCGGAGAGTATCAGAGATGCCACTAATTTAATAGCATTCAAAATGCATTATACACCACACCTCTACTTATACTTACTCGTTCACAGTTCATGCAGCTCGGATGTGGAATCTATCCAGCAGCCGGAGAGTATCAGAGATGCCACTAATTTAATAGCATTCAAAATGCATTATACACCACACCTCTACTTATACTTACTCGTTCACAGTTCATGCAGCTCGGATGTGGAATCTATCCAGCAGCCGGAGAGTATCAGAGATGCCACTAATTTAATAGCATTCAAAATGCATTATACACCACACCTCTACTTATACTTACTCGTTCACAGTTCATGCAGCTCGGATGTGGAATCTATCCAGCAGCCGGAGAGTATCAGAGATGCCACTAATTTAATAGCATTCAAAATGCATTATACACCACACCTCTACTTATACTTACTCGTTCACAGTTCATGCAGCTCGGATGTGGAATCTATCCAGCAGCCGGAGAGTATCAGAGATGCCACTAATTTAATAGCATTCAAAAAGCGTCTCAAGTCACACTTTCTATCCACATAAACACAAATTAACGTCTTTTTTCCTTTATCCCTCTTCCTTTCTCCTCTCCTATCCTCCATCCAATAAACATAGTGTATCTATCTGATGTTTTTTTTTTTATTCTTATTTTTGTTCTTATTTATACATTTTTTTTTTATATTTATTTTGTATTTTTTATTTATGATAATATATATTTTTTTTCTATTTTTCTATTAGTATTTATTTATTTATTTATTTATTACATACACGGCCTCTTGGCCATTATAAAAATATGGTAAAAATAAAACAAAACTCGCATTAAACAAAAGAAAAACAACACAATAATTCATAAAAATACAAAATCCTTCACACAATTCGAAATATGTCCCACTCCGATTCGTCCAAATTTATCTGTCTGAATTTTAGTATATGAGAAATGTCAAAAAGTTGACTGCATTTATACGGACCTCATTACGTCGAACCGCGCGGATGAAATCCTTTTACACAAGCGCCCGTTGGTTAATAGACGTTTTCGTACTCTGAAACGAATCAGAATGGGACACAAATGTCCACATACATCGACCTGACACTACAACTTACAGGTACCTACAGAGCTGGCGTCCCACCCACACAGCACTACAGACACCGTGCGAGAAAGAGACACCAACATCCACTACACCGTCGTTACAATATTTGTAAGTTGCCAGGTCGATATCTAATAAAAACATTTTTTCTTTTACAAATTTAAAATGATCATAATCTTCTTCTTCTTCTTCTTTCTCAGCCATCTCTCCACTGCTGGATGTAGGCCTCTTCTAATAGCTTCCACTCGTCTTTTTTCTGGGCTTTTCGGACCCATCCGCTTCCAGCAATACCCAGAAGGATCGGACTAGGTTGGGCAGCCTTTGGAAAACTTAAACATGTCCTAAAAAACAGAGATATTCCCACATGTCTGAAAAGAAAAGTTTTTGAAACATGTATCCTGCCTGTGCTTACGTATGGTCTGGAAACTATCACGCTAACTGCGAGGACCATACATAAGCTAAAATGTACTCAGAGATCCATGGAAAGGCAAATGATAGGCGAGGGTCTAAGAGACAAAATTAGAAATGAAGAAATCAGACGCCAGACAAAAGTTGTTGATGTCATGGATCGAGTTGCAAAACTTAAATGGCAATGGGCAGGTCATGTTGCCAGACAGGGTACGGACAGATGGGCACCCAGAATTCTAAATTGGAGACCATGGGATATGAAAAGGGGAATAGGCCGGCCCCAGAAAAGGTGGGCCGATGATATTGTCCCTGTCGCTGAAAATGATCATAATATAAATTCACAATTACAACAAATAGTAAACACTAAACAATTCAATTAGAAATTTATACAAAAATAAAAAGTAAAAAAAACAAAATATAATATACACCAATTTATAAACAAAATTAATTATTCTTATATTCCTGAAACTGACTGTATTTACCATGGTGGTTGACTGGTAGAGATTGCCTGCGGGCAATAAGTCTGCCACGTTGTTTAATTCAATAAAAGTCTTTTATTATTATTATTATTATAAACAACTTTTTCAGACTTTTGCCATTGGACGATTTCTTTCAACCAACCAGATAACAAATTATTACAAAATTGTGTATGTACATCAACAAAAGATTAAAAGCCTAAAAAATAAAAATAAAATATATTACACTTAGATTAAAAATAAAAAAAAGATAAAAGATTCCTTTTTGTAAGGTGATACACACCCGCATATCTATCGCTGGTATTTCCACTTTTTGCGATAGGTATAGCGTGATGGTTTGAATGAATGAATGAAAACGTCCAATATCAAACATCAATATTTTCCGGTTAGGTATCCGACTGCTGATCCAAAGGTCCAGTGTTCGATTCCCGGTGAAGACACCGATTTAAATTGTGTTTTCAGTCTTAATATTTGGCATAGTACCTACTTACCTGTTAGTTGCGCGAGAATTAGTATAAAATAAAAATAAGCAATGTATGAAGGAAATAATTTCAAAAAAACATCGCGCCATTGTTTATGGTCGCTCATCCGTCAAAATGGCCGACTGTAACGATGTCGTAATAGTGACTTTTATAGTCTATGGTGTATTATAACGCCATAACTGTGCGGTGGATATAAATATCAGGGCAGGAGGAGCCATAAAGATGTTCATAGATTAAATGTCACATAACGTGTTGATCGCTCTATATTATGGTCATGTTTGTACGACAGAACGTGCTGATCGAATCCATAGATAACAATATTATTACTTTCAAAATAAAACCAAAATATCAATATAAGGTTTTATCATCTATGGGAAATATTTGAGGTAACCATAGATTTTCATATCATATACTATACTAGTATAACCCGGCAGACGTTGTTCTGCCTGTTTAATTATTTACCTCCAAATATATAAAAATGGTTGATCGGTATGTTTCCTTTTTATTATTTAACATTCTTTTCTAGATTCACTAATTATAATTCCTTCTTTTTATTCCCTTCCATCCCTATAGTCCCTTCATTCCCTTCCGTCCCTATTCATTCATTCATTTATCATTTTATTTACTTATACAAACAAAAAAACTTTTACCATATATAATATACCATTTTTTATAGATGGATATATAGGATTTTTTTCTCATTATTTATGTATTTATTTATTTATTCATTTATTTTCTTATTCGATCATTGATTTATTTATTTATTAATAAGTATTTTTTTTAGTTAAAGTTTTCTATCTTTATTTACTCGAACATTTACACGTTCATTTTTTTTTAATTTTCTTGCAATACCAAATAAATCAATTTTTAAAAAACTTTTGTGCGAGAAGTTAAATAATTGAATTAAACTTCAAATACATTTTCTGCTATGCGCCGAACGAATCCATAAAATACAATGACAATCCCAAATAGATATTTTTTGTAAATCCTTGTGTGAGATATGTTAAATAAATGAATAAATTTTAATTCATAAATCTTCTCGTAACGCACTGAACAAATCCACTTAGTTTCATTTCAACACAAAACATTTTTTTTTTCAAAAAAAGTTTTGTGAGATAACGAATAAACATATAAATATTATACATGATCCTTTTCCTGTATGAGTTGAACAAATTTTCAAAGTTTCATCGCAATCGGATGGTTGGTTTGGGAGTCCATCGCAAACATACAAACAAACAAATATACGTACATCCATTTTTATACATATAGATGTCGCAGTTAGCAAATTTAGTATGAATCGAAGTGAGGCTTTTTTCCAAATATTTAAAATATCAAAAAACTGTCATGTTTATGATTCACTTACTTACTTACTCGATCAAATAGTAATATAATGACAATTTCGATTTATAATAATTATTGTGGTATGCTTGACGATTAACCTGACTGGCATAGTATTTTATTTCATTTAATTTCATTTCATTTCACTTGCTCACGCGAGTCGCTATTATCATTAAAGACTAACTAACCTAACCTAACCTAACCTAACCTAACGTAACAGAAAATTATATTGGATGAAATAAAATACGACAGCGAAATATTAGTATGATGTATACGTAATCTCCATTTCCCTTAATTTTTTGGTTCGGTTCATTTGATCTTTTATAATAATATTAGCGACTCGCGTGAACAAGTTGCTTTATGAATTGAATGAAAATTGGTTACAGAAAATTTTTTATCAAAACCTTTGTCATGTGAGGTTAGGTATAAGTTTATAATGTACATATTCGCATTTCATAACATTTTTCAAATAAATTATGTTTTTCAATATTAAGTTGTTTTACTACCATCCATATCGTTTATGTTGGGTACGAACATATATGTATATAATACTAGTAAAACCCGGCGGACGTTGTCCTGCCTGTTTAATTATTTACCTCCAAATATAAAATGGTCTTTCGGTACCTATGTTTCCTTTTTATCACTTAACATTCTTATTTATTTATTAATTAATTTTCCTTTCCATCTCTATTCATTAATTCATTTAAATTTTATTTAATTATTCAAACAAATATAGGTACTTGAACCATTAGCATTAATCCAGTTTTATATAATATACCATTTTATGTATGGGTATATAGGATTTTTGCTGAACAAATCCACTTAGTATCAATTCAAATCCAATACCAACTTTTTTTTTCAATTTTTTTGTGAGATATCGAATAAATAAATAAATAAATTATGATGCATGAACCTTCTCCTGAATGAGCTGAACAAATTCCCAAAGTTTCATCGCAATCGGATGGTTGGTTTAGGAGTTCATCGCGAACAAACAAATATACGTAAATCCATTTTTATATATATAGACTAGTAAAACCCCGCAGACGTTGTCCTGCCAGTTTAATTATATAAATCCAAATATACAATAATGGTTGATCTGTATGTTTCCTTTTTATTATTTAACATTCATATCTATATTCGCTAATTATAATTACGTATTATTTCCCTTCCATCCCCACACTCCATTCCGTCACTACTCATTCATAATTTTATTTAATTATTCTAACAAATATACGTGAACCTTTAGCATTATACCAGTTTTATATAATATACCTTTTTATATATGTGTAAGTATATAGGATTTTTTTCTTACTATTAATGAATTTATTTATTTACTAACTTATTTATTTCTATATTCGTATATTTACTTATTCAATCAATGATTTATTTATTTTTTTATTTTATTTTTTTTTATTTTTATAAATAGTCAACAGCTGTATAATTTTTTTTATATAAAACAATTACATATAAATTGAGCCAATTACAGACTATTATATATTAGTACTTCACATAGAACACGTACACGCATTCATAGAAAACATGTAAATATGAAAATATAAAGTAACATAAGAGAAAAAAAAAATATATATGTATATATAACTGCATGAATACAAAATAATGAAAATATAGCCACATCGTCACTGAAGGGGTCACATAAAAATCAATGTATTGTAAGTGGGTACCTACAACGGCACTGCATTTACGACCGTGCGATGATTCATTAAATTTCAACATTAATGTGCGGGTGACCTATCTCCAGCAATGGGTAGTTTACAAAATAAAAAATAAAATCCAATATAAATTTAGTAGTATAAAGATATTTATCCAGTATAAAAGATATTTTAAAAATTAGTATAATATGGCGTGTGATTGTGTGTTTGTGTGAGTGAGTGTGTGTGTATGTGAGTGTGAGAGGATTTATGTGTTATAGTAAGTTAGGGAGCCGTTAAGGGGTAATATAATACGGAAAGGATTTGTTTTTTAAAAGTATCAATATTTAAATGAAAAGGGTCAATTGAGTTAAAAAGTTGATTATAAGAATAGCAACTTCGGTTGATAAATGAATTTTTGTAAGAGTTGGTTTTACACGTGGTGATTTTGAAAAGTTCGTTCTGTCTGGTGGGTCTAGTAGGGACTCTATAATTTATTAGGCTTGTAAGTTCGGGGCAATCAATCAAGTTATTAATGATTTTATAAAGGAACAGAGCATCGGTTAGAGTTCTTCTGTTTTCGAGACTCATTAAATTATAGGTTTGAAGAAGAGTGAGATAATCGTCAACATTTGAGAAACTGAATCTATAGTTTAATTGTCTGATGAATAATTTTTGAATTCTTTCAATTTGGTTTTTATATATTTGGTAAGAAGGGTTCCAGATAATTGACGAGGATTCGAGATGACTCCGAACAAGAGCATAGTATAATATAATGTACGTTTTATAATCTCGGAATTGTTTGGATTATAAATTTATATGCTATTTTTAATTTTTAAGCCTTCTCGTGTGCGCGATGTTCAAACCCACTAAGAATCAATTCAATAGGAACTTTTTTTTCATTTTTTTGTTAGATATCGAATAAATAAATAAATAAATTATAATGCATAAACCTACTCCTAAATGAGCTGAATAAATTCCCAAAGTTTCATCGCAATTGGATGGTTGGTTTTGGAGTTCATCGCGAATAAACAAATATACGTAAATCCATTTTTATATATAAAGATATAGATAATGTACATACTTGTCTGTTCTGAGTTCTGACGGACCTACATAGCTCTGAATTATTAATGTTTGGGGCGCGGATCCAAATATTCCTTCAGGTACCTGCTACAATCTACTATAGTCTACTCCTACAAAGGTCAGTCTGCCACGACCTTTCAAATTAATATTACCATTCTGGTTTGTTCCACTTTATGACCACTAAATAGCTAATATCCTTTCGCGAGGCGAAAAAAAAATATCGCTAATCAATACATACCCATAAGGTGAACGCCGTTACAAAGAGTTACGTCTAATAGGATACTGTTTTTAATCATTTTTTTTTCATCACATATTACATTCCCCTATGCCATATACATAACACTAGAAAAACTGTACAAAATCTTGAAGTAATACCTAGAATGAAAACAACACAAGGATAAAAAAAACTATACCAACATACCTAGAACCTAAACTACATAACAAGCTTAAACAAGACTTACTTAGAAATTTTAACTCTTCCATCAACTAAAGCAAAAAGGTGTGGGTTGTAGCCAACTGTAAACTCACAACACCATATTGAGTGTTCATTTTTACTCTCCACACTATGGAATAGTGGAGAGTCATGATTTGACAATTTTTAAGAGTATTTTTTACATCAATTTCTCAACGGGTATCATTTCCTTAACTCTCTTTTTAATCTCTTTCGTTGAAAAGAGTTATTTATGTGGAGCTGACTGTTCCATGGGACACAAATATTCCAAAAGACCATCAATACAAACTAAACAAGTACAAGGAACTGGTAGATAGAACAGTTTAAAATGGCTTTAGAACAAGTATATATGCTGTAAAGGTGGGGGCGAGAGGCCTGCCCGCAAAATCTTTATATTCCTACTTTAAAGAAAGAACTTTTGGATAGGGTGGTAAAAGCAGCACTATCCGCATCCCATTGGATTTGGTTGCGCAGGGGAGTGGAGTGTCAGTCGGAGATTGGTGGGTGAGTGGTGAGCGTGACTTGAGTCA
This sequence comes from Molanna angustata, assembly GCA_963576475.1. Taxonomy (NCBI): domain Eukaryota; kingdom Metazoa; phylum Arthropoda; class Insecta; order Trichoptera; family Molannidae; genus Molanna; species Molanna angustata. The sequence continues at coordinate 1,548,965 of OY754986.1, forward strand.
TAAAGGGGCCCCTTAATCCCGCATACATGGTCGCAAGCCCATGTGGCTCGCCTTTTCTGGCTGGTATTTTGGTCGCCTGTGCTCGTGGGCCTGGATTCGTGAATCCAGTGAAACCACGATTGCCTTTCTCTTTTGTATCTTAGAGAGTGCATACCTACTGTGAGTTTCGTCGTGATGTGTTTGTATGTATGGCAATATTTCTTTACTTGCTATATTTCCAAAATTTCACAAAATATCTAAAAAAGCCGAAACACACCAACTAATATGAACATTTTAGTAGTAGTACATCTCAAACATTTCTTAACAACTTTTATAAAAATCGAATTTAGTGACGACATCGTTTTATACAATTTGTATGGCTAAAGCCTATATAATAATAATAATAATAAGTCATTTGTATAGCGCCGTTTAATGATTCAAGATCATACCAAGGGCGCTGATATTCTAATGTTGTGTTGATCTTTGAAACAAAGCTGTTTTTAATCCTTTAGTGAAAGTGCTCTTGCTTTGAGCACTAGAGGCAGTGAATTCCACTTAATAGGACCACTCACACTAAAGCATCGGTCATAGTAAGCCGCTTTGTTGACTCTGTCCAACTCCTTTAAGGAATTGTTACTCTGTGATCCAGACGACCTGAGTGTGAGATGCCTCCCAGAGAGATCTCTTCTCTGACACAGCTCTTGTATATATTTTGGTGCCAGGTTGTTCAAAGCATTATATACTGTCAAACAAATTTTGTAATCAATTCGCTCTGGACACTTCAACCAGTGTAATTCGTTTAGTAGTGGAGTTATGTGACATCGTTTTTCTGCACCGACAATAAGTCTTGCCGCTGTGTTAAATACCATCTGTATATACAATATTTAAGGTTAATCTCCGAACATACAACATACATACCATCATGCTGTTTTCATATTCTGGGTAGGAAAAAAGGCTGACCTCCATACTATCCTATCCTGACATACATAACTATATCTTTAATAGAGAATACAAAATTTCTTACAATATTTATTAATTTGTGTTGAAGTGTGTATAGTTTGGTAAGTATTCTTCAATTAAAGATATAATCGCCATCGACAGTTGGATCTCATGTGTTAAGTGCAACTAGTTATACATCATAAAAACAAATATAATGTACCTACACTGGCAGGCTTAATGCCATTAGGCAATTTCTTCTAACCAACCAGAATGCAAAGTAAGTGCAACTGTAAGTGTTAAGTGCAACTAGTTATACATCATATGAATAAATATAATATACACTGGCGGGCTTAATGCCATTAGGTAATTTCTTCTAACCAACCAGAATACAAAGTAAGTACCTATGACAAAATTACATTGTAATACAATGGTAATACATTAAGAAATATTAAAAAAATATATTTAAAAAAAAACATCAAAGGAAAAAAGGATCGGGAAAGGATAAGGATAATGAGAGGAAATCGGTATCAGGTGCTAGAGATAAATATTCTATCTTGAAAATACAAAGTGATTTAGACGACGCAATATCCGGAATTAGGGTATTTCATAGTCATATCACTTTGATCTCAGTAGTATAGGTACTCTCAAAATCGAATCGAATCGGAACCGCGTCGAATCGAAGTTAAATCTTGTACGTTAATAAAAGTTCGGTACCTACTTGTTAATTATACGGGCTCCGTTAGTCGGCAGATGTCGCCAATATTAAAATATTATACTGTCGAACTGGCGAATATTCCCGACATGACTGCTTGATATGTGTTGTATAATATGAATAATTTACGCTTTCAATTGTAAGTTATAACTTTGACAGTTGGTTGGCAGTACCTACCTACCTGCCACATGTCAAAATTGAAATCAAAATACTCCCAACTTGTCAATATTGCCTGCAGAATACATATTATACTTTACATAAACTACAAAACTTTGACAGTTCATAACACGTTTACCTAAATATATGTACATAACATTATCTATGGTGTGTAGGAACATACATAGTATTAATTTCTCTATAGAGCTTGAAACCACAAAATGGCGGAATATTCGCAACATGCTGGAAATATTATGTAAACATTATATCAATTTTTGGATATTTAATCAGAACAAAGATTCTTTTGGGTTGTTTAGCGATTTCTTTTTACAACGTTGACGACCGATTTCGATGACTCTCTGGCAAATAACGATGATTAAATACTGAATAATAATACAAAAGAGATAAACCTGTTAGGGATATCCATTTGAATCCTCTCCTATTCCGTATCCCTATCATAGACAATGTATGCCAACCTGCCTAGCCGAGAGATGTTACAAAAGAAAAGACTACCTACAACTACATCAGTATAATAGATCTACAGTTCAGCGAGTTTACTTCAAGCGACGACACAGTGTACTTCATCTACATAATATTTCCTCAGTTTACCTACATTTAGTATTTTTCCACATAGTTTTCTTCATGTTTTGGTTTTCTACGTATAGTGTTTCGTGTTTGTGTTCCTGTGCTGCAAAAAACATTTTAGTTCACCTTCATATTGGTACGTCGCGGCTGGCGGTAAGTACAATTTACCTACATTGATCTATGCTCCCTTCGAAATATTGTTTACCTTCAAATCCTGATTTTAATACTTCATACAGTCCATTTGTTCCAACAGAACCATCTTCACTATCTACAGAGACAGGACGCTGTCAAAGGTGCATAAAAGCCTATAGTAGGCCAAAGATTAAATTTTGAAAAACTTTTTCCCAGAACCCTCAATAGAATGCGGATACAATTTAAGTAACAGGAATATAACGATTAGCGGACTATTTATTACAATTTGATATCAGTATGGCCATTGACTTATATTTTCGTTTGTCCAACTGTCGATTTGTTCAGGAGAACTTTGTTCTCTTAACATATCGACAATGTTTCAAGCCAGGATACGCGAGAATTGTATGCAGAGGTCTACTTTTTTCACGGCTTTTCCAACTTTGAAGTCAAAAAACACCAACTTAGAGGCTTCGCAGCATATATGTTCCATACACGGATATACTCAGAATTCGGAGTAGAACATTTCGTGTGTCAGTGTGTGTCTGTGTGTGTGTGTGTGTCTGTGTGCCTGTGTGTGTGTGTGTGTGTGTGTGTGTGTGTGTGTGTGTGTGTGTGTGTCCCTTATTACTTTCCGCTCAATTTACAGAGCCCAAAATTTCAGAATATATAAACAGTTATAGGCCTACAGTTATACTCAGAATTTCGAATTTTCGTTTCAGTCAGGGGTTATCAACTTTTGAATTTTTACTTTATTTTTCTATATATCTCAAAAACCATAAAAGCTAGAACGCTGAAAATTGGTACAAATATAGACAAATTCAAAATCTCAAAATTTTTTTTCGAAAAAATTCCAGGGTGTCTCAAACATTTTTTATTAAGAAAAATATTTTTTTTATGATAAATATTGAGTTTAACTGCCTATATTTCCAATTTTTTTAAAAATATCGAAAAAAGCCGAAACACCCCAACTAGATAATTTAATTTTCTATAAAAAATACAAACATTGTATTAGCACATCTCAAACTTTTTTTAACAATTTTTATAAAAATTGAATTTAGTGACGACATAGCTTCATACAATTTGTATGGCAGTCGCCTATACACAATATGTAAGAAGACTTAATAGTTTGATACTTAAATCTCCAAACATATATACATACCGTCATGCTATTTTCATATTCTGCGTAGAAAAAAGGACTGACCTCCATACTATCCTATCTTGACATACATACCTAGGTACATGTGTTGTATAGAATATCAAATATCTGAAAATATTAAATAATTTGTATTTATTAAATAGTTTGGTACTTATTCTTCAACTATACGTACTATCGCTATCGACAGATGGATCTCATGTGTTACATGCAACTAGTTTAATGTAATCTTTTATATGGTCCTTGTTATGAAAAATAAAGAATTAATTTACATTTTGTCTAAGTATTGGGGCGATATGCTAATGCGTCCAAACGCTACAACATCTTGCGTGGAACTAAAATGCAGTAAGAATAAAGTGAGGTATGCGCCTTACTTTTGCTAACCGATTTTAAAGACTAGCAACGTATTTTTTACTTTTATAAATCATTGATGTTACTAGTGTTATTTCGCTTTATAAAGGTCATCATTTAATAATTTATTATAAAAAAATATATTAATGTGAAAGATCAAAGATGTTTGTGGCATTCGATTCTCTCTGCCTACCCCTATTAAGTGGAATTCACTGCCTCTATATGTCCGCAGTGCTCAAAGCAAGAGCACTTTCACTAAAGGACTAAAAACAGCTTTGTTTCAGATAGCAACACAACATTAAACTATCAGCGCCCTTGGTATGATCTCGAATCATTAAACGGGAAATTATATACAAATGTCGGAATCGCTCCACCCCACACTCGACAAAGGACAGCTGCAGATGCAGAGAGGTACAAACAAACTCATGATCGTAGGCACCCTCTATATCACCACCAACCAACAGCCTCACGTTTGAAATCCAGAAATAGCTTCATTAAAAGCACCTCCCCAATTGAAAATTCACAAAAAAGGAGAGAGGATCTGTGGAAACAGGATCTTGGAGCGGGGCCGTGGATGCATCCACGTGAGGGTATCCGAATAGAAGAAGACCTTCCCTCCTGTATATGGACTACCCTCAATAGATTAAGGGTCGGTGTCAAACGATGTAGAGTGAACCTCGCAAGGTGGGGGTACCTCTCTGAAGATGACACTCTATGTGACTGCGGCGTAACCCAGGATGAGAGTCACCTTCTGATATGTCCACTTATGGGGGAAAGATGCACCCCTGGTTACATAATTATGGCAAACGACAAGGCGATAGCAGTCGCCGCATATTGGAGTGGCAGGGTTTGAACCAGCCGGACACGTAAAGTAAGTAAGTAATTAAACGGCCTATAACGAAAACCTCGTTTGGACAGAGACGTTTTAGAGTCATTGCTCCTAGAACTTTCAACAAACTCGATAGGGGTTACCAGTAAAGAGAGTTTACTATATCCCAAGTGGATATGATTTGAAATAAGAACACACACAGTGGTTGAGAGAGAAGAAGAAAGAATGGTCAAAAGTTACAATGAGTATATTGATCACAATTAATAGTTTGCTTAAAGTTAAATTTACAATTGATGAAATAACTTACAAAGTAACTTTCTCACGATGAGTAGGTATAACGATCGAGTGTGTCGAAGTGTCCGATTATTTGTACGGTGAAGAACCATCGTGCTCGCGAGGTCGAGAGATGACCGGTGGTCGAGAGATGAAGTGTCGGCGAGACGGCGTGGTCGAGAACGGCGGCGTGAAGTGACGAACGAAGTGACGGAAATACGGAAATGAAGTGACGACGTGTAGAGGTGTAGACTCCCTTAAATAGTGCTGCGCTGGGGGTAGCAAGTTCAATGTCCTCGAACATTCTAGACTTATTTATTTGAAGTGTCATACCCAGTTGAGGAGTATTGTCACCAGTTTGACGTTGCGGGCGATGAACTCGGCCTAGCGATAAACAAATGTACTTGCCGTCGCTAGGCGCGCGCTCGAAAGAAATTTCGAGATGTGGTCTGCCACAGAATCAAAGAGACAAAAAAATAGTCATTCCTTTAAAATTAAAATAAAGAAATGGCTATTAGTAAAAGGCAGACACTATGCAGAGGATAGTATTCACCCATAGCCTCCGACCCCTAATATGTCTTACTACATTTATTATATTTGCTTGTTTTTTTTGTGTGAGTTCATAATGTGAATCTTTTTTTTTTTCAACATAATTTCATTTATAAAAGATCCCACTAACCATATTATATGGTTATCAGTGGGTTTCTATATCATACAATATAAATGCTAACTTAAACTAACCAACAATGACAAAAAAAAATTAATTTGGTCTAACAATATAAAAATGTTTTGATAGATCCAAAACAACATTGATGTTTTTAAATAATTATGTTGCTTTTTAAAATTATGTTGTTTTCTTTGTTTTGTGTTTATATTTATGATATGTAAATTATAAGATGGGTCGGTGGCAGAGCGGTTTGCGCGCTGGACTAGTAATCCAGTGGTCGCGAGTTCGAATCCTGCCTCGACCGATTTCGTTCACCTATAGCACAAGAATTTATTAGCTTATTTTAGGGAACTTAGGAAGATGTATATGTATTTCTTTAAGAAGGACATATTCATTTTTTATATATAAAAAAAATATATATATATATATTCAAATTGACGATAATGTAATATACCTAACAGCAGCCCCAGAACAGGTAATACCTAGTAGGGCGTTGTTGATCAATTTACATATACATATATGCATGTATTGTGAGAAAGAATAAATAAATAAATAAAAAAATAGCTTATTATTATTATTATTATTACCACATTTTGAACTGAATGCGCGTTGTCTAACAAGCTGCGTGGCTTACAAAAACCTTTTGAACCCATCTGAATACTTATTCGTCAAAATAATTATACACTGTGAACAATAATATCAGAGTACATACGAAATCCTCAAACAAAGTTGCTACATTCAAACATTGTTTTCACAACCAGAAATTTCGACAAACCGCGAGCATTTCGCGGAAAACAAGAATCAGAGAGCGGGAGCGGATGGCGGGGGTAGGGAACCGAATTAGGCTTTTCCTCAACTTTGAAACTTCAAACAATTGAAACAAATCGGCCCTTGATCTACAAATTTCGAAGGTACTATATTTTTAAAGTAAATTTTGTAGCAGTTTTAAACAATTTCATTTTCATCAGTACGCTGATAGGGTCAAGTCGGACGAAACTATCGTCCAGTAAAATTTAAAAACAAACTATAATTTAAGACGAATGTGTGGTAGAACGATCTATGATAGGATAAGGAATGTGGACATCAGACGAGAATGCAAGATTGAAAGAGATATTGTGAGTAGAATGAAAGTAAATACACTACGATGGTTCGGACATGTGGAGAGAATGAATGATGAGCGCCTGACAAAGAAAGTATATATACAAAACTGAAAAGAGTGGAATGAGAGGTCGTGGCCGCCCTAGGAAGAGTTGGCATGATCATATAAATGAGATTTTGAAAGATGGTAATATACCAAGTCAGAATAATAGGAGAGCATGTATGACGCGATGTATGGATGTAAATGAGGCAAAACATGTATGTCAAGATAGAGGTGTCTGGCATTCGGTCCTCTTTGCCTACCCCAAGTAGGGATACGGCGTGATGGTATGTATGTATGTATGTAACTATAATTTATGTATTTATTACTTCTCGGGCAACCAACAGGTACTATGTCAAATATTAATTTTGGCATGCACCAAATAACATGTAGCCACATTCTGGAGACTAACGATATTAATCGTCTCACAGATCCTGACTGAAAATGCAATTAAACTGTGTCTCCACCGGGAATCGAACCCGAGACCTTTGGATCAGCACTCAGATACCTATCCAACTGAATCACGGAGGTCGACTATAGATACCTACGATACCTACGGTCGACTATAGATACGTCGATAAAGTAGATACCTACTCTCCGTTTTTAAAACGAGATTTTGTCTCAATTAAAGAGGGTTATCATGAAATATATTATGGATTTTGTACTCCTTATTTTCGAAATTTATATGTGAATTGTAATTTATTATTTATTTATATTGCTTCTTGGGCAACTAACAGGTACTATTGATTTAACACGCAACCAATAACAAGTTGCCACATTCTGTATACTTAGATATTAATCGTCCCACATATCCAGACTAAAAAAATTAAAAACTGTGTCTCCCCGGGAATCCCGGAATTAAAAACCGGGAATCGAACCCGGGACCTTTGGATCAGCAGTCAGATACCAGATATCTGAATAGTGCTTCTCATTCAAACTCAGAAAACTTAAAATTTGAAATTTTTATTTTCAAATTGGTAAAAAGGCACATCACTTTCATAAAAGGGCTTTGAAGAATTATCAAGTTTTCATAGTAAAATATTTAAATAAAAAAATAATTTAATATTTCATAAAAATGCTGAATATTTTCCATACAAAATTTGAATACTTTATAGAATAACTTGTTAGTGAGGACAAATTAAATTTAAAGATATAACTTTATATTAACCACGTTTTTTGGTTGAAACGATGCGACCGGTTTCGGAACTAACCGTTCCCTCATCAGGCTAACTTTCAACTGAGTTGAAAGTTAGCCTGATGAGGGAACGGTTAGTTCCGAAACCGGTCGCATCGTTTCAACCAAAAAACGTGGTTAATACAAAGTTATATCTTTAAATTTAATTTGTTAAATATGAACCACAAAGTTAACATTCAAACATTTGAAAATATTGTTAGTGAGGAGTTTAGCGTTGGCCACAAACCACTCGTTCATTTTCAAATTGCTAAAAAGGTACATCACTTTCATAAAATATCATCGAAGAATTTACAAAGTTTCATTATAAAAATATTGAAATAAAAAATACGCACACACACACAATTATGCACACACAATATTTCACTCTTGTTATTGCATTGTAATAGAATTTAATGTAAATGAATAAAATATTTGATTAGATTTGATTTGGGAACCATGTGATTCATATTAATTACACCAACATAGTAAACTAGTCTCTTTCTATGGCTCTGAAATAAAAATCGCGTCAGAGATTGTTGTTATGGTATTGATTGTGATTTCAGAAAGTTGAGATTGTGTACATAAATATTTAGTGTGGAACGGCAACAATCACCTGGTTCATAATTGCATATAATTGTCAATAAAAATTGTAAACTGCTAACCTAGAACAGGATTTCCTAGTTGGGTAGCAGTAATCTACTTGTCAGTTGTTGTCATTATAAATATGGTGTTATAAAAGGCAAAATAAATAAATAAACTCATTTCACGAAAATGCTGAAAATATTCAATGCAAAAATTTTTCTCACTCATTTTTTAACAAATCTATATTAAAATTAAACGTTGCATAATATCGTTATTGAAAAACGTGAATGCAATATCACAAAGGCTATTTTCATTATTATCATCGTGCTTAATTTATTTTGAACCAATATTACTTGTCACTGTCAGATGCAAAATTAATAGTTTATTTTAAAAGCGCTGCATTCGTTCGTAACAGAAAAACTAATTACCTATTGAAAGTGACGTTGTCGATATGGAAGCCGAAATTGGCCCTAATTGAAAGCCACGTCAGTATATCCGAATTCAAAATAAAACAATTACCTACCTTAATTTCGACATCTATTTTAATACTAGGTGACCCGGCGAACTTCGTACCGCCTCAGTCAATGGATGTCGTGTTGACTTTTAGCTAAACCTTATATAGGATTTCATCGACGAAATAAAATGAATACAAAAAAATATTAAGTTCTATATTTTATAAGGATAGTAATGTAAAAATGCAAAAATCTGACAGCTCAAGAAACAACCCCAAGCATGATGTCGAAATTTTCTTTAATAATGTTTTGTTTTTCAATTTTTCTTCGTAGAATATATTCTATTTTCAAATTATTTAAATAGGTAATAATGCTAATTAAATCAATATTATTAGGAACCTACCTCGAGTTTATATTCTAAATTTATCAACGATTTGTTAAGTACATAGATTTTTATTATAATATAGATGTCGTAGTTAGCAAATTTTGTATGAATCGAAGTGAGTCATTTTTCCGGGGGAATTTTGACGTTCTGGTTCCAGACCACATCGTTTTTCCATAGAGAATAACGACTCATGTGAATTGTTTTCGGATTTATTTGTCTAAAAAACATTTTAATTATTAAGGTTTAGAGAACAGTTACCTAGTATCTGTTGAAATGTAAAGAAAACTGAAATGTTGCCAACCAAAACGTCAAATGCGTGATATTCCACGACTCACTTTTTGCACAGAGTACTACATATTATAATAAAAATCTTTGGTTAAGTAGGTAGCCTACCCACCCTGAAGTTTCACATTCGATTATTGATTAATTTTTTTTAACTCATTTATTTAGATTTAGTTGGTTGCAGAGCGGTTAAAACGCTGGATTTGTAATGCAGTGGTCGCGAATTAAAATCCTGCCACGATCGATTTCGTTCACCTATAGCAAAAGCATTTGCTTAATATAGGGAATGTATGAGGATGTATATGTACAGTACATATTCATTCTTTAAAAAAAAAGCTGTTATATTGCGGGATATAAATTCAAATTACGGTCAAAATACGACCAAAACATGTGTTTTAATTTAAAAACATATCACGAATAAACACTCCAATTTGACGGATGAGATTGAATATCATGTTTATTTTTATCCAAACAACTCAACTAGATAATTAAATATTCTATAAAAAATATTAACATTGTTGTAGTACATCTTAAATTTTTTTTACAATTTTTTATAAAAATTGAATTTAGTGACGACATCGCTTCATATAATTTGTATGACAGTCGCCTATATACAATATCTAAGAAGACTTAATAGTTTTATACTTCATCTCCAAACATACATACATACCATCATGCTGTTTTCATATTCCGTATAGGAAAAAAGGACTGACCTCCATAGTGTCCTATCTTGTCATACATACATGTGTTGTATAGAAAACAAAATATCTTGAAATATTCAAAAATTTGGATTTATGGGTTTATAGTTTGGTACTTATTCTTCAACTATACATACTATCGCTATCGACAGTTGGATCTCGTGTGTTATATGCAAATAGTTAAATAAAATACGATTTCAAATGAATATAATGTCAAGATAGAAAAATGTCGTGTTCGATTCTCTCTGCCTTAGTGGCCAAAATGGCTAGTTTAAATCTTCTATGCAATGAGTTGAAGAGATCAATGTCACGGAAGAAACAACCATAATTTCTGCATGCTCTGTATATGAAAGAATGTTGTGCATAATTTGTGCTACAGATGGGAAGTCTCGGTGTAATTGTTTTTCTAGACTGTCTCGTCGGTATGTTGAAGGGAATTTTCGCAAGAAGTGCATCGGTGTCAATAACACTTATCTATTTTGTGCGGGAATGCCATGTCAAATGCAGTTACTTTAGAAACTATACAGTTATATAGAAAACATACTTTTAAAGTATTTATTAATTTGTGTTTAATTTTTGTACGTATTCTTCAATTATACATACTATCGCCATCGACAGTTGGAAATCATGTGTTACATGCAACTTGTAACTATTCCAACTGTCGATTCGTTCAAGATAATTTAATTCTCTGAATAAATCGACATTTTAAAGCCAAGACGCGTGTATGAAGGAACATTTTGTATTTCGTAGCATAAATTTATATTCGTTGCATAGGTATATGTTCTAATGTTCTATATGTATTGTAATGAAATGAGGTAAAAATCATTGTTGTTCATAAAATTAAATCCATACCAGATCTTTTGCTTCTGCTGGATCCACTATCGTCCGGCTAGGACACACGGTAGAGCATTTCTTTGATTCTCAGAGGGAATACAGGTGGATAATTGAGAAACAGCGAGCGTGACCAGAACAAAACTGTATATTCTTTGTGTAAGAGAGACAAAATTTAATTAGAGATATAATGGTACATATGGGTTAGTGTGATATGAGGTAATGATGGTGATGTTTGATGATTAAGAATAGTCTTACTTTCTAGGGTGGCCAACTAATTAAAATAAACAGTGATCACTATTGTACATTTACATGAGCCTTAAGTATTTGAATATTTCAAAAGTCAGTTCCAGATTAAATTTAATTTTACAGGCCGAAGGCCCAACACTGAGTAATTAAGGAATTTCCTTTTTCTCTTTACCAAACTTAGTTCTAAGGGTATGTCGATATCAGTAATTCTAGGGACGATTCACGTAAAAGGGGATGTGCGAAAGTCAATGATCTCAAACCTTTAGTCCGACGGTGGGGAGAAATTGCCTTATCACGTATTCAACAAGGCCTGATGTTTCCAACCGTGATGGAGGTGAAGAAGAAAGGCGGCAGGGGCGATCTAATGTTGAAGGCGCTCCAGACTTTCTCTCACCAAGGGGAGAAGCCTAATCCGAGGTGATAACAAGGCAGTTGGCCCACTGTCAGTCGTATACATCCCGCGTGGCAGACATAGGTGTTAACACTTCGTTATGTGTTCATACAACCACGCGAAGTCACTTTGAAGATGAAAGAAATTGAAAAACAGTCACGAAGTATGGCTTGCTACCATTTAATCAAAAGGTACAGCTCGTACGCAGCCGATTGAGATTTAAACACTTCGTTATGGATTCACACACCTACGCGAGGTCACTTTGAAAATTAATGAAATTATAAAACTGTCTCCAAGTATGACTAGCGACCATTTATTTAAAAGGTACAGCTCGTACGCAGCCGATTGAGATTTAAACACTTCGTTATGGATTCACACACCTACGCGAGGTCACTTTGAAAATTAATGAAATTATAAAACTGTCTCCAAGTATGACTTGCGACCATTTATTTAAAAGGTACAGCTCGTACGCAGCCGATAGAGATTTAAACACTTCGTTATGGATTCACACACCTACGCGAGGTCACTTTGAAAATTAATGAAATTATAAAACTGTCTCCAAGTATGACTTGCGACCATTTATTTAAAAGGTACAGCTCGTACGCAGCCGATAGAGATTTAAACACTTCGATATGGATTCACACACCTACGCGAGGTCACTTTGAAAATTAATGAAATTATAAAACTGTCTCCAAGTATGACTTGCGACCATTTATTTAAAAGGTACAGCTCGTACGCAGCCGATAGAGATTTAAACACTTCGATATGGATTCACACACCTACGCGAGGTCACTTTGAAAATTAATGAAATTATAAAACTGTCTCCAAGTATGACTTGCGACCATTTATTTAAAAGGTACAGCTCGTACGCAACAGATTCAGATGTTAACACTCCGTTATGTGTTCTTTCAACTACGCGAAGACACTTTGAAATTTGATGAACTTAAAAAATTAAAAAAAACCGAACCGAAGTATGTATTACGATGTTGTTTTATACGCCTCCTTCACGCATAAGGCGGTATACTCCGAGATCCGACTCGGATTTTTAGATAATTAGTTTATAACGACACTCTCTGTTTAGTTACAATGCCTTACATCGATTCCAGGCATAAAACACAATGAACTGGGTGAATACGCTGATAGATCGCGGAGCAAAACAAAGCGTGGTGTGTAACCGTTAGAAAAAGACGCCGACTGAAGGCGGGAGTTGACGGGGGCGACGGTGGGTGTTTTGAGGGGAGCGGGGGGGGCCGCTTGACACCAGCTGCGTTTTTAGCGAGACCTTGAACTAGTTCAATACGTAACTACTGCCGCCAATTTTAAATTTGAAAAGATAATTATTTAAATACGTAGCGAGCGTACCGCTCGCTACACTCCAATCAAAGTTACCCAAACAAAAAGAAAAAGAAAAGAAAAAAAAAAAAAAAATTCCGTAAGCCGGCCTGTGCAAATTGGAGAGAATGAAAGACCCTGACTGTAATGAAGAGAAGTAACGAGAGGAACTTATAACCACGACCAGATTCTTAGTTTATGAGGAGTATGGTGAGTTGCGTGTTCTCGGCTGGTCACACCAGTACATCGCAACCACCTCCAGTAGTGAGACCGACCTAGTGACTCTTGGTCATCGTAGGTTTGTCGAGGGTGTAGGCAATGGGTAACATACTTAAGGTATGTGCCCCCCTACTCAAGATCAAGGTTTCGTACGTGAATCATAATTGATTATAGCATTCAGAAGGAATACGCCCTAATTGTGCGAGTTCGGAATCATACTAATGTTCAAACTTCGTTGAAACCTAGGTTAGACTCGAATAAGGACTCCTACTCGCGATACGACACGATCGGGGTTATGTTGGGTTGCGCAGCGGTGTGGTACAGATACCAATGTTCGGCAACTAGCTTCTACCTATAGCCATGATTAATTCTAGGAAAACACTCCATTGATGAACAATACAGGGGGGGAGCACCGAAAGAATTAGAGTTGCCAATCTAATAGGCGAACTCTCTTCAGCCTTACCCAAACAAACTTAACAATAATTGGCGAACTCGAAGCTAGTCGCTTTCCTACACGCATGTGAGTTGAGCAATCAGATATCTCACTCAGGGCAACCGACTGGAAACATAAGTATAATGTCGCGGAGCAAGCGTGCTTGAACAGTCCGCTTGCTATGTGCGAAACAACAAAATTAATGACTTACATTCACAAAAGGAAAATAACAATCTTGTAGCTACAGTTTGTGACCACACTGGATAGCTGGCCAAGCGATCCATCACGATGGACGCGAATCGATGCTTGCCAATTCTCAACACGACTCCTCAAGTGAAGACTTGGCATCAGGCTACTACCTGGGATTCCTTCCTAACGACAGTTTACAAATACAATGAATATAAGGACAAGGGGCCTATCACGACAGACGCAAACTGAAGTTATTATTCACTTGCAGCGACAGTTCACAAATACAATGAATATCAGGACAAGGGGCCTATCACGGTAGACGCGAACTGTAGTTTGCACAGCCTCAAAATGACTCCTCAAGTGAAGACTTGGCATCAGGCTACTACCTGGCATTCCTTTTCAACGACAGTTTACAAATACAATGAATATCAGGACAAGGGGCCTATCACGACAGACGCAAACTGAAGTTATTATTCACATGTAACGACAGTTCACAAATACAATGAATATCAGGACAAGGGACCAATCACAATAGACGCAAACTGAGGTTCCTCACGCAACCGCTTGGTACTACCACTCTTGCTTAACTCTACACCGGTCAAGTAGTACCCAACCGAAGGGAATCAAGCCAAATGGCGAGTTGACAATCCAGTATTCAACTCGTTAATAATACACAAGAAAAGGGTGAGTTGACAATCTAATATTCAACTCTGGAATAATACACACAAAACAAGGGAGAGTTGACAATTCAATATTCAACTCAGAAACACTTATATATAATACAAGGCGAGTTGACAATCCAGTATTCAACTCGGAAATAATACACACAAAACAAGGGTGAGTTGACAATTCAATATTCGACTCAGAAAAAATTAAACATAATGCACGGTGAGTTGACAATTCAATATACAATTCGGGAACTTATGTATTCTAACAAGGAAATCTTTAGCGAGAACTCCTAGTAGTACACAAGGGGAGGGAAGGGGTTATATACAGTTAGGGCTACCACTTAGGATGCCTGTCAGAAGGCGGCTAGCTCCTTCAGGAATGGAGACAGGATCCTAGCAATCATGCATTGGTCACAATTATTTATACACATACCCTTGCATACATCATTCTTTTACAGATGGTCCTTACAAAATTCATCGTTCACACTACTTTAATTTCAAGCGATCTTTAATTGCCAGCACATTTTATGACGGGTACATGACTGCAGGGCATAATTGAAAAGGGGTTACATAATTCATCCGGGATGAGAAGTGTATCGTTAGGCGCCACTGATTTTTTGCGGATCAAACCAGAAACCAAGTTTACACTTTGCAACCTATCAATAGGTTTATTGCTAGGTAAGGGTCCCAGCACAACAATTAATACTTAATTAAACTTAATCAGGTCCTTGATATGGTACCTGCCACTATGTTTACCCTCGCAGTCGCGAACCTCGTAAATGGTGTCCGAAATTTTATTCGATACGACGCATTTGATGAATCGAGGGGCGAGCTTGTTTGAGAAGTACTTTCCAGCGTCAGATAGGGTGAATGCCCTGCGCCAGACCACTGCGCCTTCGGACAGTGAGCAGTGTTTCCTACGCAGGTTGTATCGTTTCGCGTTTACTTTGAACGCAGTCAATAGTGCGCTAGATACCTTCTCGTAAAGTTGCTCCATGGTTGAAAGGCTCGTTCCATAAGAATTATCCGTGCTCGCTGGCTCCTCCGAGCTATTGGTGACCTGTTCCATTTTGTCGTGAAATGAAGCATGCGGACAGGGGTGGAACCCGTGCGTCAGGAAGAACGGTGTGTAACCGGTGGCGATGTTCACGCAATTATTGAGGCAGGAGCAGATCTTAGGCAGCATTGTGCACCAGGTTCGCTGGTTCTCCCCCACTAATATTGACAGGGCGGTTACGATGGTAGAGTTGTATCTTTCCACAGTATTGTTCTGGGGGTGATAGTACGCGTTATAGAATAGGTCTCGTATACCGAAGCGATGAGCGAACTCCTTGAAATCCTTGGATATGAATTGCTTGCCGTTGTCCATAATTAAAGTACGAGGTACACCGTAAGGCAGAAAGATCTTTTCTTCTATCAGCTTGGTGATAGCCGGGGCTGTGGCACGTCGCAACGGCAGTGCCCATAAGAATTTCGTGAAGTTATCGACCACCGACAGTATGTAAATATTTTGTTTATGTGAACAGGGAAGCGGCCCAACAAGGTCTACGCTCAATGACTGCATGGGATGATCTAGACGTTTAGGCACGCTCATCAAACCCAGAGGTGCTTGGTTGTTATGTTTATATGCCTTACAGGTGTCACATTTTGATACAACCTGTTTAACCGTGTTCGTAATGTTTTTCCAATAGAAGGTCCGTGAGACCACCTCCAAAGTTTTTCTGATTCCAGGGTGGCAAAAGTTAGTGTGGAAGTCCTGTACGATACTTTCCTGTTCTCCGGCGGGCACCACGACCTTCCAGGAGCTATTTCTGAATGGAGGGTCAGTTTCGGGAACAGTTTTACAGTATTTGTAGAGGTGTCCGTTACTTATCATATAGTTGGGTGTGGAGTTAGCATTGGTCGAACATTCCTGGAACAGACGTAGATAGGCTGGATCAGTAACATTCTGAAACGGTGTAGGGAACGTTAAACTGGATACTTCAATTCTGCTTAGTGCGTCGGCCAAGTTGTTCTCGCATCCCTTTTTGTATACAAAGTCGAAGCTGTATTGTGAGAGGCGGCAGGCCCATCTGGCCAGGCGTCCCGATGGTGAAGACAAGTTGTTCAGGTATTTAAGACAGCCGTGGTCGCTGATCACTTTGAAGTGGGTTCCGTCTAAATAACTCCTAAAGTGGTGTACCGAGTCCACAATGCTCAAGAGTTCCCTCTCGGTGGTGCTGTAAGACCTTTCGGCAGGTAGCAGTTTCCTGGAAAAATATGCAATGGCGTGCTCTGAGCCGTCCGGGCTCCTTTGGGCCAGGAAGCTCCCAATGCTCACGCCGCTGGCGTCACAGGTGAGTACGTATGGTAGGGAATAGTCGGGGGGCTTCAACACCGGAGAAGATATCATTGCGCTTTTTAGGCTTACGAAGGCTTGTTCAGCTTCGTCGTCCCAAGGGAGATTATTCTTTGTGATTTTCTTGCTGGTGAGGCGGCATAGAGGGGATGCAATACGAGAAAAGTCCTTGATGTGTCTTCTATAGTATGCACATAATCCAATGAACCCGCGAACCTGTTTGACAGTTGAGGGCCTAGGGTAATTGACCATCACGTCAATCTTTTCGGGGTCGGTCCTGATGCCTTCTCGGTCGACTATGTGGCCGAGATACTTTAAGCTTTGTTTGCAAAATTCAGATTTTGCTAACTTAATGGTTAGGTTGGCCTGTTTTAGTCTGTCACATACAGTTTTCAGTAGCTTGCAGTGTGACTGGAAGTCCGGGCTGCATACAAGTATGTCATCAAGATATACAAAGACGTGGTCTCCCAAGTCTGTGAACAGTCCATCCATCATACGTTGCATTTCGGCCGGGATATTTTTCAGTCCGAAGGGGGTAACCTTGAACTGGAACTGTCCTCGGCCTTCTACGAAGAAGGCGGTCTTTGGCTTGGATTCCTCGTCTAGTCTCATCTGCCAGAACCCGTGGGAGAGGTCCAGGGCTGTGAGGAACTTAGTGTCGCGCAGATTGTCCAAGATGCGATGAATGTTGGGCAACCGGTAAGAGTCAGAGCGAGTGATCGAGTTAAGGCGACGTGGATCAAGTACGAAGCGCCCAGAGCCGTCTTTTTTGGGAACAATGAAAACATTGTTCAACCAGGGGCTCCGCGCCGGCTCTATTACGTCGAGTTTGATCATTTCATCCAGTTCTGCGATGAGTTGTTCGCGTCTTACGTGAGAAAGGGGATAAGTCTTTTGTTTAACCGGGGCGTGATCACCAGTGTCTATGATGTGGGAAACTAGGTCGGTGCGGCCTAGTCCCACCTTTTCATAAGCAATCTGGTCGAACTCTTGTTTGAGCAGATCCAGTTGTTTCAATTCTGCAAGAGAAAGGTCGGCTGTAGAGTTTAGACAGGAAGGGGTCGACAGCGGTGAAATGTACAGGGGAGGCATGTTGATAGCATATAATGATGACACCTTATCTGGGAATAGGGTCGGTGTTAGTCCGGACTTCTTCAAGAAGGGTGCCCCCAAAATAAACCCTTCTGCAAGAGACGGAGCTACAAGAAATTCAACAAAGGTTGTTTGTTTATAAAATCTGAGGGGCAGCGTGAGGGAGCCCAGGATCGCATGGGGATGGCCGTCCGCTGTGTGAATGGAAGTGTCGCCCGGCACCAGGTCATAACCCAATTCGAGGAAATTCTTGTATAATGTGCCACCCAAAACATTAACTGCAGCTCCGCTGTCTAAGAGCGAACGGAAGGCGATGTTGTTGATTTTGAAGTGTAGGTATGGACGATCGTCTCGCGCATTCGTGATGGCTGATACATGTAGGTATTTAGTATTGTAGAAGAGTTTGACCGATCTCAACCAGTCCTCCCACTCTGTCTTTTGTTGAGAATGGGACGGTCTATAATAGGGCTGGGTGGTTATTCGTTTTTTGGCAACTTTTGGAGGAGAGGTGGGGGTCTAGAAACGTCTGGGAGGTTTCTGGGGGTTGTCGGAGGGTGACCTTGTGGGTCAGTTCTCTGGTACTTTTGAAAGCGGGGAGAGGTTCGTCTTCCGAGGGGATTCGCTCGTGACCGATTAGGGCACAGTCTTGCAAAATGTCCGGTTCTTCCGCAGGAGTAGCATTTGGGACTGTACGGACGCGATTCAGGGTTAGACAAGGAGGCTGCAGCCTTGGTGCGCCGGGGCCGGCGGGGGGAGGTAGGGGCGGTCTCGTCCTTGTGGCCAAGCGACATCTGTTCGAGTGTAAGACACAGTCGCTCCAGATCCAATACTGTCGTGG
This sequence comes from Molanna angustata, assembly GCA_963576475.1. Classification (NCBI taxonomy): domain Eukaryota; kingdom Metazoa; phylum Arthropoda; class Insecta; order Trichoptera; family Molannidae; genus Molanna; species Molanna angustata. The sequence goes on from OY754986.1 coordinate 1,568,032, forward strand.
GTTGTGAGCCGATGATAATAGGGAGGAACTTCTTGTCGAGTCCTCTTTTGAAAACTTGAAGGAGCTCGTCCTCTGGCAAGGGTGAGGACAATGAGTTATTTTTGTTGATGATTCGGCAAATATAATCGGCCGCAGATTCCGAGTCTTGCTGCCTAGAGGACCAAATTTCTAGCTTGATGTCGGTGGAATAGGTTTGTGATTCAAAACGGTCGAGAAAGAGCTTCTTCAATGTGTTCCAGTCGCAGTTCTTTCTAGGGTTTGTACGATAAAATAATAAGGCACGTCCTACAAGAAATTCAGGAATGATTGTGGACAATAAATTAGTATTGAACCTGCGGGAAGTAGCGATCTCCTCTAGGCGTACGAGGAATTCTCGGACGTCATTTGTTCCGTTAAACTTTGGGACAGGCCACGTGGCAAAGTTTGTGTTTATGATTCCTCCAGGGTCTCGATCTCCACGTGAGGTATAACTTGACGAATTGGAGGGCGGCTCGACTGGGGATGGGGGCAATAAGGCGACAGTTCCTGGGGGAGGGGCGCTCTGGGGTCTGGAGCTCGATTCGGAACTGGATGAGAATGGGCGGGCTATTAGATCATTCTCGGCGGTGTGGGAGCTCTCGGAAACCGACGCCAGTTCGGGGGCGTTCTCAAGTGAGTGGTACGCTACAGACCTACTGGGGATGGCTACGTTGTCTGTATTAAAGGGACGGGAGGCATTAAAAGCATTGGCCTGGGAACGCAAGGAGGCCAAATTGTCGGTAGGAACGATGTTTCTGTCGCGCAATGCTTTAGCAAGGGTTTTTGCATTTGCAAGATTTATTCTCTCGATTAAATCCATGACGTCGACTATTGCGAGACAACAGAGGAAACGAGGATTTTCGTTACGACGTGGTTACAATATAGGAGGCTGTCAGAATAAAGGGGAAAAAATAAAACACAAAAGAACAAGCAGTTTCGAGTGAGGGTCCGCTCGCAGATCTCATTGAGCAGACTGTCATCAAGGGACAAGTGTACGTGTCAATTGATGAGAGTCATAGCCCCACGTTGGTAAACGTCAGTGTAATGAAATGAGGTAAAAATCATTGTTGTTCATAAAATTAAATCCATACCAGATCTTTTGCTTCTGCTGGATCCACTATCGTCCGGCTAGGACACACGGTAGAGCATTTCTTTGATTCTCAGAGGGAATACAGGTGGATAATTGAGAAACAGCGAGCGTGACCAGAACAAAACTGTATATTCTTTGTGTAAGAGAGACAAAATTTAATTAGAGATATAATGGTACATATGGGTTAGTGTGATATGAGGTAATGATGGTGATGTTTGATGATTAAGAATAGTCTTACTTTCTAGGGTGGCCAACTAATTAAAATAAACAGTGATCACTATTGTACATTTACATGAGCCTTAAGTATTTGAATATTTCAAAAGTCAGTTCCAGATTAAATTTAATTTTACAGGCCGAAGGCCCAACACTGAGTAATTAAGGAATTTCCTTTTTCTCTTTACCAAACTTAGTTCTAAGGGTATGTCGATATCAGTAATTCTAGGGACGATTCACGTAAAAGGGGATGTGCGAAAGTCAATGATCTCAAACCTTTAGTCCGACGGTGGGGAGAAATTGCCTTATCACGTATTCAACAAGGCCTGATGTTTCCAACCGTGATGGAGGTGAAGAAGAAAGGCGGCAGGGGCGATCTAATGTTGAAGGCGCTCCAGACTTTCTCTCACCAAGGGGAGAAGCCTAATCCGAGGTGATAACAAGGCAGTTGGCCCACTGTCAGTCGTATACATCCCGCGTGGCAGACATAGGTGTTAACACTTCGTTATGTGTTCATACAACCACGCGAAGTCACTTTGAAGATGAAAGAAATTGAAAAACAGTCACGAAGTATGGCTTGCTACCATTTAATCAAAAGGTACAGCTCGTACGCAGCCGATTGAGATTTAAACACTTCGTTATGGATTCACACACCTACGCGAGGTCACTTTGAAAATTAATGAAATTATAAAACTGTCTCCAAGTATGACTAGCGACCATTTATTTAAAAGGTACAGCTCGTACGCAGCCGATTGAGATTTAAACACTTCGTTATGGATTCACACACCTACGCGAGGTCACTTTGAAAATTAATGAAATTATAAAACTGTCTCCAAGTATGACTTGCGACCATTTATTTAAAAGGTACAGCTCGTACGCAGCCGATAGAGATTTAAACACTTCGTTATGGATTCACACACCTACGCGAGGTCACTTTGAAAATTAATGAAATTATAAAACTGTCTCCAAGTATGACTTGCGACCATTTATTTAAAAGGTACAGCTCGTACGCAGCCGATAGAGATTTAAACACTTCGATATGGATTCACACACCTACGCGAGGTCACTTTGAAAATTAATGAAATTATAAAACTGTCTCCAAGTATGACTTGCGACCATTTATTTAAAAGGTACAGCTCGTACGCAGCCGATAGAGATTTAAACACTTCGATATGGATTCACACACCTACGCGAGGTCACTTTGAAAATTAATGAAATTATAAAACTGTCTCCAAGTATGACTTGCGACCATTTATTTAAAAGGTACAGCTCGTACGCAACAGATTCAGATGTTAACACTCCGTTATGTGTTCTTTCAACTACGCGAAGACACTTTGAAATTTGATGAACTTAAAAAATTAAAAAAAACCGAACCGAAGTATGTATTACGATGTTGTTTTATACGCCTCCTTCACGCATAAGGCGGTATACTCCGAGATCCGACTCGGATTTTTAGATAATTAGTTTATAACGACACTCTCTGTTTAGTTACAATGCCTTACATCGATTCCAGGCATAAAACACAATGAACTGGGTGAATACGCTGATAGATCGCGGAGCAAAACAAAGCGTGGTGTGTAACCGTTAGAAAAAGACGCCGACTGAAGGCGGGAGTTGACGGGGGCGACGGTGGGTGTTTTGAGGGGAGCGGGGGGGGCCGCTTGACACCAGCTGCGTTTTTAGCGAGACCTTGAACTAGTTCAATACGTAACTACTGCCGCCAATTTTAAATTTGAAAAGATAATTATTTAAATACGTAGCGAGCGTACCGCTCGCTACAGTATATGGATGAATTTAGAATTTGAAGTAGAACGTTTTGAGTATTTTGTGTGTGTATGTGTCCCCCCCCCCTTATAACTTTTGGTCCGATCAATTCACAGAGCCCAAAATTTTAGAATATATAGATAGTTATACGTCTACGCCTGTATTCCAAAAACATTAACTTGTGGCGTATTCGGGAAAGAGATAGGTCACTATGATGCTGTCGGTTCCTTTAGTCTAGATACTTTAGAAATGAGCACTGTTGAGAACAACGAGGGAAGACGGTCGCGACCCTCACCAATGAGGACAAAGAGTTAGGACAAACATACAACTGACTACAACGATTTTAATATAATAATATATTAATATGATATCTGTATTTTTTTTCTTAAGAATGGATGCGCTATATGGAAACAATAATTAAGGCAGATGTTTCCGGTCGGGATTCGCTCAAACAACGATATTCTTTTGAATAGCGACATGATGTCGAGGTTCGTAATGAAAAGACAAAGGTTTTAAGGACAATTTCGTGAGCAAACAATGTCCCATTGTGGTTGAGTTTGTACTGAATTATCCCCCAGGAATACATTCGTTGAATAAATATGGCCCACATTTTGTAAAGTTGGCAGATAAATCTCTTTGTGAAACATACAGCAGAACTTACCTACGTATGTACATACATTTAATGTTCTTGCAGTTTTATTCTAAGATTTGGAGTTCCACAATGTCTATGTTTTCTCATCAAATCACTCTCTTCGACTTGCTAAACGTAACATAAACTAGACAACATTGTACAAGATACAATAGACTACAGCATAGCATATAAAATGAAGAAAATACATATTGATCATTTTTTCAAGGGTCCAAATTGCTAGTTCTCTTTGGCGGGTCTTAGCTGCCTTCAACATCAGTCGCACCATTCTTCTATCCAGAGTGGCAGTCCTCCAGTTCATACCGAGCACTCTGCAATCGGCTGTGACTCCATCCAGCCACTGAATCAAAAGTCAATACTCTCTTTGCCGGCTCCCCGTCTCCTATTTGCTGTACGCGACCCATCCATCGGAGTCAAGGAATTTTGAAAACACGTACTGCGCTCATATCACCCAATACCTAATAGAATGTCCAGTTAATAATTCACAGGATATCGATATGCAGTTTTACAAGATAGGAGGCAGGTAGGTACATTGAGACATGATAATGAAAGTGCAGTGACAGGAACAATGTAGCAGACGACAAACTAAACAAACGCATAAGCATGAATACTAAACAGATTGAGGACGGGCGTTGGGAGAACGTTGGATATTTTGTCTACATGGGGCTTCCTACAACAGGGAATACCAACGACATGTGACTGCGGAGAGCAGCAGACCACCGCATATCTGTGCAGCTGCCACTCAAGTCCAGTCAACTGCACCATGCACGATCTTATGGTGGGCAATGATTGTGCTATTGACGTTGCTAAGCACTGGCAGAAGATTATTTAAATGCGTTGCTGACACGATAGAAGAAGATATAATAGATAATAAGTACATTAGTATTAACAGATATCATAGATGAGTTGGATTATTGTTAAGCATCTTGCCTGTTGAAGAAAAGTAATGTCATTCTTTCTATCGAAGTTTAAAGCTATTCTTTTCAAGTTCAGTACTATCAGCTATGTCAGTATGTCCAATGGAACTCCTTTGAACATCATTGAATAGTTCTGCCTCAGGTTACGGAAACAAGAAACTCTTAGGATTATAAGGTCGGAACTTCTTTCCTATCATTACGTGAAAAATTTTTCACAGCTTCCAACACTCCGCACCGAATGTCGGGGATCTATATTTATATGCATTTATTATGATATGAAGTACTCCCATAAAATAGAAGTACCATATACAACAGTCCCCAAGACATAAAATAATTATCCAGTGTAAAAATGTAACATGAATGTACATACGTATCGTTGTGTCGGTAATATTATCACGTTTCTGTGACAATCGATTCAAGTTGTTATCATTTTGAATATGTTAAAACAATAAATTCGTTGTGACGGGTAAGAATACAAGAGAAATAATATTGTTAATTCAGCAGTATATACCTTCACAAAACAACAACGAAGCGAAAACTAATTAATTTACACGCTTTTGTCTGCAGTCTGTTAGACGAGATAAAGTTACCAACCGCCGCCATTATATAAATGACATCTCACAAAATGGCGGTGGTTCATATCCATAGACATTTTCCAATCCGTATTTCGTTAAGAACACGTCATGTTTGCGTCACTCATAAAATATGATCGTATATTTTAACAATTTCGTTTTAAAGCAAACACGTTTATTGCTTCATCAAATACTGTGAATTCATTACGTTATTTGAAAATCAATGCGTCTTATCAATTGTCTATGTAAAACTTGTTCGGTAAATGCGGCAACACTACCCTTCCATCTCCCAAAAGTATTGCTACTGACATCAACAGAAGTCGGTAGCCATCATAATCTTCTACAGCTCGTTGTGCCGTATAGTCTCAAACTGACGTTAAAAGTTTAAAAGTTTTGATACAAGACGAAATATACATATTTGACGTTATTATATCGTTCAACTAATGCTACGCGCCGTGCGCATATAATAGCCAAACCGTGTTTGGAAGTGATGCGTTACACCAACATTATTGCGTTGTTATATAGAGGTTAGAGTGGGTGCCTTAGAGACCTGCTGATACGAAGGAAGAAGTTCGCCAACAGTTAGGTGCAATATATTGATTAGCTTTATGTTATGTAATGCACCTTACACATCACGCCATAACAAATACAATAAAAATTTGTAGAGGGTATTAAGTCATCCAAATGTCGATTCGTTCAAGAGAATTGAATCGACAGTATTAAGCCAAGACGCGTGTATGAAGAAACATTTTGTATGGTGTAGTGGACTTTCAAACAAATAAAGATAGTTTTCAACCCAGTTCCTTAACTCCTTCAAACAAGCTCTTTCCTTTACACCAATAATCCCTCCTTTTCCCCATTTTATTCTCATTATGTATTGTATTTTTATCAATCGTATTTTGTTTCCTTATTATTGTTATTCATTTACCTACTGCTCAGCATACTTGTTTAAATATTTTAACTTCATGCTTTGAATCAGAAGAAAACATTGTCTTGTACTAATTTTAATAGCACCATAATATGTAACCACACGATTCAAAAAGTTGTAGTTTTCTGAAATAAAATAAATATATGAATATCTGCCATCGAACGTAAGCGCCTCTCACCCATAAGCTAACATCGTACGTTTTATATATGGTTATTTTAGTATTTCTATGGACGATACGTGATTTGAACACCGACAGCAATATAAATATGGTCTATTGGGTGCGGTAATTCTTTTTCGAGTTTCTCCTGGATCCTCGTTACACTCTGTTAAACTAGAGCTCAAAAAAATCATATATAACATAGTTGCTTTGTTTGTATATCTTATATTGTTTGATAATCTTGTTTTTGTCCTGCTAAAATACCTGTCTGTCAAATCAGGCATTATGAACCTACCCAAACACAAAAATATTACTAAGTCTGTTCATAGCGTGTTTAAGGTATGTACTACTCAATACATTTTTCTTCCTTCAGGCGGATTGACAGCTATAATTTATATACATTTAACACTCCCTTAATAACTAGGGCAAATGCGTAGCTGTGAGGCACCGGCTTAGAATAGTGCTTCCACTCTTTTCTATTACTGTTTTCGAGTGTCCCGTAAGAGCCGGTTAATCGAAAATACAATAGGCAACAATAACATCTGACATAGTTCAGCAATGAAGTTCACCACCCATTCTGAATGTAGTGTCTTTTTAGGTGAGACGAGACTGGTGTGTGGGTATACACATATGTGTTGTGCTTCCTTTTATAAGGCAATGCACACCCGCACACCTTTCGCTGGTTACCCCACATTGTGGGATATGCCGTGATGGTATGAATGAATGAATGAATGCAAATGCGTAACATTACAGTTAAACTATAGAGACTTTTTAATTTTACCGAACAAAAATGTTTTTTTATCAAATTTTTATCATTTCAATAGAGGCCAAGTTCGAACATTATAAAGGTACCTACAGGGTTTTCAAACTGTCATGGGCTGGTTTACGTGATCACTTTAAGCGCTTGCGCAGCGTTCACATATTATGCCTTCTCATGGAGTTCCCTTATCAATACATTTTTGAATGTTCTATATATTTTAATAATGAAAAACTGATGGTTTGAAAATAAGCTGGATTACACCATCGCCATCTATGAAGTAACCAAGAAACCTTTTTTGTATCGTGAGAAATTTGTTTTTGTAAACAATGAAAGCAACAGTCCTTATTGGTACATGGGGTGAGGAGGAGAAGGCATTATTGGTGAATTGTATAATTGTATAATAGGCATAATTGTTGGTACATGGGGTGAGGAGGAGAAGGCATTATTGGTGAATTGTATAATTGTATAATAGGCATAATTGTTGGTACATGGGGTGAGGAGGAGAAGGCATTATTGGTGAATTGTATAATTGTATAATAGGCATAATTGTTGGTACATGGGGTGAGGAGGAGAAGGCATTATTGGTGAATTGTATAATTGTATAATAGGCATAATTGTTGGTACATGGGGTGAGGAGGAGAAGGCATTATTGGTGAATTGTATAATTGTATAATAGGCATAATTGTTGGTACATGGGGTGAGGAGGAGAAGGCATTATTGGTGAATTGTATAATTGTATAATAGGCATAATTGTTGGTACATGGGGTGAGGAGGAGAAGGCATTATTGGTGAATTGTATAATTGCATAATAGGCATAATTGTTGCGTATAATATATTCGATTTACAAATAACTTTACAAATATTCAAAAATACTTTACAAATATTCGATTTAAATAAAAATATCATATTTATTTATAAACGTCCTATGATACATCAAAACAGATTAATAAACTAAAAAAAGAACCTAAATGGTCTATTATGTATATATGTGATCGAGTAGAGCTCTAATTCGACCCTAATTAAAAGATTTTTACTCTCCACACTATGGAATAGGGGAGAGTCATGATTTCGCAAAATTTAAGCGTATTTTTTTTACATCAATTTCTCAATGGGTATCATGTAGAGAATGCACACTATGAGTTTCGTCGTGATGTGTTTGTGTGTATGGCGTATACGCTGTACGCCGTACGCCGTAGCATTTATCTTTTTTGTGTCCTCTCTACAGCCCAAACTATAAGTCTGATCGACTTCATATTAACATCATATGTGTAAAGTGCAAAGACCTAGAGCTGATTAGTTTTCCATAGACAACTTTTGATTTCTTCTCTATGAATTCATCATTTACGTTGTTTTTTTTTTGTGTCCTCTCTGCAGCCCAAACTATAAGTCCGATTGACTTCATATTGATATCACATGTGTTAAGTCCATAAACTTAGAGCTGATTAGTTTTCCATAGACAACGGTTCAATTTTTCCCAATGTTTCTTTATGATTTCATCTATTAAAACTGAAAAAATGCTCTCACGACCTGGAAATTAGAGATATTTTAATTTGGTTTCAACTATTTATACAACACCAAGAATCTTCATAAAATTGTATTCAAAGTTGGTCAATGTTAAAAGAAAAATATTCAACGGTTTCAAAAATTATATTTTATTTAATGGATATTTGTATGAAACTTATATGTAACAAGAGAATTTTTTTATATTTGGCAATGATCAGTTCATTGATTTCATATTGATAGAAGAATATTAATAGCTTGAACTTAGAACTGATAAGCTTTTCATAGATATCATATAATTTCTTCATATGATATCACGTGTAAACATTGTCAAAATGCTCTAACGCTCTTTGAAACAAAATTTATCTGCTTTTTTTAAAATATTTCATACAACATAAGCAGTCTTCACTATACTGCATTAATAGTTTGTCTATCTTAACATAAAAATATACTATCGGAAGAAAATTTATATTCCTGGTAGTAACATTTAGTATGAATAAAAATGTAATTAGATAAATTTCTATGTATGGAAACGTTTAGTAATTTGATTTCATGTTATAATGTAAAGAGCTTGAACATAGAACTGATTAGCTTTCCATAAATAACAAAAAAAATCTTCATATGATATCACCTGTCAAAATTTGGAAAATGCTCTCGCGTTCTTTAGAACAAAATTATCTGCTTTTTTAAAAATATTTCATACAACATAAGCATTCTTCACTATACTGCATTAATAGTTTGTTTATCTTAACAAATATACTATCGGAAGAAAATTTATATTCCTGATAGTAACATTTAGTATGAATAAAAATGTAATTAGATAAATTTCTATGCATGGAAACGTGTAGTAATTTGATTTCATGTTATAATGTAAAGAGCTTGAACATAGAACTGATTAGCTTTCCATAAATAACAAAAAAAATCTTCATATAATATCACGTGTCAAAATTTGGAAAATGCTCTCGCGTTCTTTAGAACAAAATTTATCTGCTTTTTTTAAAATATTTCATACAACATAAGCATTCTTCACTATACTGCATTAATAGTTTGTCTATCTTAACATAAAAATATACTATCGGAAGAAAATTTATATTCCTGATAGTAACATTTAGTATGAATAAAAATGTAATTAGATAAATTTCTATGTATGGAAACGTGTAGTAATTTGATTTCATGATATAATGTAAAGAGCTTGAACATAGAACTGATTAGCTTTCCATAAATAACAATAAAAATCTTCATATGATATCACCTGTCAAAATTTGGAAAATGCTCTCGCGTTCTTTAGAACAAAATTTATCTGCTTTTTTTAAAATATTTCATACAACATAAGCATTCTTCACTATACTGCATTAATAGTTTGTCTATCTTAACATAAAAATATACTATCGGAAGAAAATTTATATTCCTGATAGTAACATTTAGTATGAATAAAAATGTAATTAGATAAATTTCTATGTATGGAAAAGTTCAGTAATTTGATTTCATGTTATAATGTAAAGAGCTTGAACATAGAACTGATTAGCTTTCCATAAATAACAATAAAAATCTTCATATGATATCACCTGTCAAAATTTGGAAAATGCTCTCGCGTTCTTTAGAACAAAATTTATCTGCTTTTTTTAAAATATTTCATACAACATAAGCATTCTACACCATACTGCATTAAAAGTTTGTCTATCTTATCATAAAAATATACTATCGGAAGAAAAATTATATACTAGAAAAAACAGTTTATTATTATCACTCTCCACACTATGGAATAGGGGAGAGTCATGATTTCGCAAAATTTAAGCGTATTTTTTTTACATCAATTTCTCAATGGGTATCATGTAGAGAATGCACACTATGAGTTTCGTCGTGATGTGTTTGTGTGTATGGCGTATACGCTGTACGCCGTACGCCGTAGCATTTATCTTTTTTGTGTCCACTCTAGAGCCCAAACTATAAGTCTGATCGACTTCATATTAACATCATATGTGTAAAGTGCAAGGACCTAGAGCTGAGTAGTTTTCCATAGACAACTTTTGATTTCTTCTCTATGAATTCATCATTTACGTTGTTTTTTTTTTGTGTCCTCTCTGCAGCCCAAACTATAAGTCCGATTGACTTCATATTGATATCACATGTGTTAAGTCCATAAACTTAGAGCTGATTAGTTTTCCATAGACAACAGTTCATTTTTTCCCAATGTTTCTTTATGATTTCATCTATTAAAACTGAAAAAATGCTCTCACGACCTGGAAATTAGAGATATTTTAATTTGGTTTCAACTATTTATACAACACCAAGAATCTTCATAAAATTGTATTCAAAGTTGGTCAATGTTAAAAGAAAAATATTCAACGGTTTCAAAAATTATATTTTATTTAATGGATATTTGTATGAAACTTATATGTAACAAGAGAATTTTTTTATATTTGGCAATGATCAGTTCATTGATTTCATATTGATAGAAGAATATTAATAGCTTGAACTTAGAACCGATTAGCTTTTCATAGATATCATATAATTTCTTCATATGATATCACGTGTCAACATTGTCAAAATGCTCTAACGCTCTTTGAAACAAAATTTATCTGCTTTTTTAAAAATATTTCATACAACATAAGCAGTCTTCACTATACTGCATTAATAGTTTGTCTATCTTAACATAAAAATATACTATCGGAAGAAAATTTATATTCCTGGTAGTAACATTTAGTATGAATAAAAATGTAATTAGATAAATTTCTATGTATGGAAACGTTTAGTAATTTGATTTCATGTTATAATGTAAAGAGCTTGAACATAGAACTGATTAGCTTTCCATAAATAACAAATAAAATCTTCATATGATATCACCTGTCAAAATTTGGAAAATGCTCTCGCGTTCTTTAGAACAAAATTTATCTGCTTTTTTAAAAATATTTCATACAACATAAGCATTCTTCACTATACTGCATTAATAGTTTGTTTATCTTAACATAAAAATATACTATCGGAAGAAAATTTATATTCCTGATAGTAACATTTAGTATGAATAATAATGTAATTAGATAAATTTCTATGTATGGAAAAGTTCAGTAATTTGATTTCATGTTATAATGTAAAGAGCTTGAACATAGAACTGATTAGCTTTCCATAAATAACAAAAAAAATCTTCATATAATATCACGTGTCAAAATTTTGAAAATGCTCTCGCGTTCTTTAAAACAAAATTTATCTGCTTTTTTTAAAATATTTCATACAACATAAGCATTCTTCACTATACTGCATTAACTTAACATAAAAATATACTATCGGAAGAAAATTTATATTCCTGGTAGTAACATTTAGTATGAATAAAAATGTAATTAGATAAATTTCTATGTATGGAAACGTTTAGTAATTTGATTTCATGTTATAATGTAAAGAGCTTGAACATAGAACTGATTAGCTTTCCATAAATAACAAAAAAAATCTTCATATGATATCACCTGTCAAAATTTGGAAAATGCTCTCGCGTTCTTTAGAACAAAATTATCTGCTTTTTTAAAAATATTTCATACAACATAAGCATTCTTCACTATACTGCATTAATAGTTTGTTTATCTTAACATAAAAATATACTATCGGAAGAAAATTTATATTCCTGATAGTAACATTTAGTATGAATAAAAATGTAATTAGATAAATTTCTATGTATGGAAACGTGTAGTAATTTGATTTCATGTTATAATGTAAAGAGCTTGAACATAGAACTGATTAGCTTTCCATAAATAACAAAAAAAATCTTCATATAATATCACGTGTCAAAATTTGGAAAATGCTCTCGCGTTCTTTAGAACAAAATTTATCTGCTTTTTTTAAAATATTTCATACAACATAAGCATTCTTCACTATACTGCATTAATAGTTTGTCTATCTTAACATAAAAATATACTATCGGAAGAAAATTTATATTCCTGATAGTAACATTTAGTATGAATAAAAATGTAATTAGATAAATTTCTATGTATGGAAACGTGTAGTAATTTGATTTCATGATATAATGTAAAGAGCTTGAACATAGAACTGATTAGCTTTCCATAAATAACAATAAAAATCTTCATATGATATCACCTGTCAAAATTTGGAAAATGCTCTCGCGTTCTTTAGAACAAAATTTATCTGCTTTTTTTAAAATATTTCATACAACATAAGCATTCTACACCATACTGCATTAAAAGTTTGTCTATCTTATCATAAAAATATACTATCGGAAGAAAAATTATATACTAGAAAAAACAGTTTATTATTATCACTCTCCACACTATGGAATAGGGGAGAGTCATGATTTCGCAAAATTTAAGCGTATTTTTTTTACATCAATTTCTCAATGGGTATCATGTAGAGAATGCACACTATGAGTTTCGTCGTGATGTGTTTGTGTGTATGGCGTATACGCTGTACGCCGTACGCCGTAGCATTTATCTTTTTTGTGTCCTCTCTAGAGCCCAAACTATAAGTCTGATCGACTTCATATTAACATCATATGTGTAAAGTGCAAGGACCTAGAGCTGATTAGTTTTCCATAGACAACTTTTGATTTCTTCTCTATGAATTCATCATTTACGTTGTTTTTTTTTTGTGTCCTCTCTGCAGCCCAAACTATAAGTCCGATTGACTTCATATTGATATCACATGTGTTAAGTCCATAAACTTAGAGCTGATTAGTTTTCCATAGACAACAGTTCATTTTTTCCCAATGTTTCTTTATGATTTCATCTATTAAAACTGAAAAAATGCTCTCACGACCTGGAAATTAGAGATATTTTAATTTGGTTTCAACTATTTATACAACACCAAGAATCTTCATAAAATTGTATTCAAAGTTGGTCAATGTTAAAAGAAAAATATTCAACGGTTTCAAAAATTATATTTTATTTAATGGATATTTGTATGAAACTTATATGTAACAAGAGAATTTTTTTATATTTGGCAATGATCAGTTCATTGATTTCATATTGATAGAAGAATATTAATAGCTTGAACTTAGAACCGATTAGCTTTTCATAGATATCATATAATTTCTTCATATGATATCACGTGTCAACATTGTCAAAATGCTCTAACGCTCTTTGAAACAAAATTTATCTGCTTTTTTAAAAATATTTCATACAACATAAGCAGTCTTCACTATACTGCATTAATAGTTTGTCTATCTTAACATAAAAATATACTATCGGAAGAAAATTTATATTCCTGGTAGTAACATTTAGTATGAATAAAAATGTAATTAGATAAATTTCTATGTATGGAAACGTTTAGTAATTTGATTTCATGTTATAATGTAAAGAGCTTGAACATAGAACTGATTAGCTTTCCATAAATAACAAATAAAATCTTCATATGATATCACCTGTCAAAATTTGGAAAATGCTCTCGCGTTCTTTAGAACAAAATTTATCTGCTTTTTTAAAAATATTTCATACAACATAAGCATTCTTCACTATACTGCATTAATAGTTTGTTTATCTTAACATAAAAATATACTATCGGAAGAAAATTTATATTCCTGATAGTAACATTTAGTATGAATAATAATGTAATTAGATAAATTTCTATGTATGGAAAAGTTCAGTAATTTGATTTCATGTTATAATGTAAAGAGCTTGAACATAGAACTGATTAGCTTTCCATAAATAACAAAAAAAATCTTCATATAATATCACGTGTCAAAATTTTGAAAATGCTCTCGCGTTCTTTAAAACAAAATTTATCTGCTTTTTTTAAAATATTTCATACAACATAAGCATTCTTCACTATACTGCATTAATAGTTTGTTTATCTTAACATAAAAATATACTATCGGAAGAAAATTTATATTCCTGATAGTAACATTTAGTATGAATAAAAATGTAATTAGATAAATTTCTATGTATGGAAAAGTTCAGTAATTTGATTTCATGTTATAATGTAAAGAGCTTGAACATAGAACTGATTAGCTTTCCATAAATAACAAAAAAATTCTTCATATGATATCACCTGTCAAAATTTGAAAAATGCTCTCGCGTTCTTTAAAACAAAATTTATCTGCTTTTTTTAAAATATTTCATACAACATAAGCATTCTTCACTATACTGCATTAATAGTTTGTCTATCTTAACATAAAAATATACTATCGGAAGAAAATTTATATTCCTGATAGTAACATTTAGTATGAATAAAAATGTAATTAGATAAATTTCTATGTATGGAAACGTTCAGTAATTTGATTTCATGTTACAATGTAAAGAGCTTGAACAAAGAACTGATTAGCTTTCCATAAATAACAAAAAAAATCTTCATATGATATCACGTGTCAAAATTTTGAAAATGCTCTCGCGTTCTTTATATCAAAATTTATCTGCTTTTTTTAAAATATTTCATACAACATAAGCATTCTTCACTATACTGCATTAATAGTTTGTTTATCTTAACATAAAAATATACTATCGGAAGAAAATTTATATTCCTGGTAGTAACATTTAGTATGAAAAAAAATGTAATTAGATAAATTTCTATGTATGGAAACGTTCAGTAATTTGATTTCATGTTATAATGTAAAGAGCTTGAACATAGAACTGATTAGCTTTCCATAAATAACAAAAAAAATCTTAATATGATATCACGTGTCAAAATTTTGAAAATGCTCTCGCGCTCTTTAAAACAAAATTTATCTGCTTTTTTTAAAATATTTCATACAACATAAGCATTCTTCACTATACTGCATTAATAGTTTGTTTATCTTAATATAAAAATATACTATCGGAAGAAAATTTATATTCCTGGTAGTAACATTTAGTATGAATAAAAATGTAATTTGATAAATTTCTATGTATGGAAAAGTTCAGTTATTTGATTTCATGTTATAATGTAAAGAGTTTGAACATAGAACTGATTAGCTTTCCATAAATAACAAAAAATTTCTTCATATGATATCACGTGTCAAAATTTTGAAAATGCTTTCGCGTCCTTTAAAACAAAATTTATCTGCTTTTATTAAAATATTTCATACAACATAAGCATTCTACACCATACTGCAATAATAGTTTGTCTATCTTAACATAAAAATATACTATCGATAGAAAATTTATTTTCCTGGTAGTAAAATTTAGTATGAATAAAAATGTATATAATAAGATAAATTTCTTATGTATGGAAAAGTTCAGTAATTTGATTTCATGTTATAATGTAAAGAGCTTGAACATCGAACTGATTAGCTTTCCATAAATAACAAAAATTTCTTCATATGATATTACGTGTCAAAATTGTCAAAATGCTCTAACGTCCTTTAAAACAAAATTTATCTGCTTTTATTAAAATATTTCATACAACATTATAATTCTTCACCATACTGCATTAATAGTTTGTCTATCTTAACATGAAAATATACTATCGTTAGAAAATTTATATTCTTGGTAGTAAAATTTAGAATGAATAAAATATTTCATTGTCAATATTTGTGGTGTGGAGAGTTTAGTGTTGGCCACAACCCACTCGTTTTTTCCTAAATTCATAAAAAAATATATGGATATTAAAAATCCTATGTCTGAATAATCTATAACCCTCACATTATATTGTGGTAGTGATAGGGTTAAGTAGGTAGCCTACCTACACTGAAGTTTTACATTGGATTTTTGATTCATTGATTAAGATTTCATAAGTTATATTGTTTGCATAAACTATACAAGGCGTATAGTTTATTTACATGTTTTTTTTCGTTAATTTTTCCGATATTTTTATAGTTATTACGTTATCCGGGGCGGAGACGAATCCAAAAAAATAAGAGATCATTACAATTGGTCCAGCAATTCTTGAATTATAAATAGTGTAACTAACCCGACATTGTTTAATTTATTAAGATATTTCATAAAGTGATCGCGTAAAGCAATCGATGAAAGGTACGTGCATCAAGTTTCTGGTTCTACTATAATATTCCAACTTCGTCTCTATTGAGATGTTAAAAATATGTCTAAAAATATTGTCATAAAAAAAAAATTATTTATGAAACATTAAAACTTAAGGAAAAAATCCAATGTTTGGATAGATATTATATGCCACATAAAAATATTCGATATTTTATTTTTTTTTACCAACATTCATATAACTAGGATTAAGGATTGCAGGGAATAGGAAAAAAATGAAATTATTATGTGCAGTCATTTTTATTAAATTTATATACGTGTTCAATTTAGTTAAATATTGGAGCAATTTTGACTTGTTAAATATTGGAGCTGTTTATGTTTATTTATTTATTCATTCATTTTAATTCAATAATTCATAAATTATTTTTCATTCATTCTTCCATTCATTGATTCATTTTTTATATACTTATTAATTTATTTATTTTTATATTTATTGATTTATTGATTTATTGATTTATTTATTTAGTTATTTATTTATTTATTTATTTATTTATTTATTTATTTATTTATTTATTTATTTATTTATTTATTTATTTATTTATTTATTTATTTATTTATTTATTTATTTATTTATTTATTTATTTATTTATTTATTTATTTATTTATTTATTTATTTATTTATTTATTTATTTATTTATTTATTTATTTATTTATTTATTTATTTATTTATTTATTTATTTATTTATTTATTTATTTATTTATTTATTTATTTATTTATTTATTTATTTATTTATTTATTTATTTATTTATTTATTTATTTATTTATTTATTTATTTATTTATTTACTTACTCACTTATTTATATATTTATTTATTTATTTACTTACTTACTTACTTATTTATTAATTTAGTTATTTTTTTATTTATTAACTTACTTATTTATTTATTACGAATATGTGTGTGTGATGCAAGTAGAGGGAGGAGATAGTTGAGGGATGGTAGGTAAGTGAGGGGGAGGAGTACTGATGGAAGGTCAGCCATGCCCAAACATATCGCGAAGTGACTCGTAAAAAATTTGGCAACTGGCAATCATTAATATTAAATTTCGTCATTCCGTCAGTTTTAGATATCGTTAAATTCCGTCATTTTTAGATAAATTCAAATTCCGTCATTTTTAGATAACGTTAACTTTCGTCATTTTTAGATAACGTTAAATTCCGTAATTTTTAGATAATGTTAAATTCTGTCATTTTTACCTAACGTTGAATTCCGTCATTTTTAGATAACGTTAAATTCCGTAATTTTTAGATAATTACATAATTCTGTCATTTTTACATAACGTTGAATTCCGTCATTTTTAGATAACGTTAAATTCCGTAATTTTTAGATAATGTTAAATTCTGTCATTTTTACATAACGTTGAATTCCGTCATTTTTAGATAACGTTAAATTCCGTAATTTTTAGATAATGTTAAATTCTGTCATTTTTACATAACGTTGAATTCCGTCATTTTTAGATAACGGTAAATTCCATAATTTTTGACGGGTTTTAACTAGTATATTGATGTGAACGTTGAAAGGGTTAAAATACCGGAAGACCTAACGCTTTAAGGCTCTCATTTCCGTAATTTTAATATAGGTCGACTTCGCAGAATGGACTGTTTATGATCCGACATCATTTCATACCTCAAAGGTCACATCCGCTATGTTTAAATTCTTACATACTAAGATCATTCCGTAGGCTCAGGGTGTAAGCCTTATATTTCCATTACAGTGAATTTTATAGGGCGCAATAAAAAAGTGCCGAGAGAAAAAAAAATTGCCATTGACAGAACATTTAATTCATTTTTATTTAATTTTACATAATATCACTAACCATCCATTAGTCGTGCTTAGTTTTGTAACGTTAATAATGTTAAAACGCAGGTAGCCAGTTCGATGGTCACAATTTTTTTTCAGTTCATAGGAGAATAAGTATCATTTCTGTCTCCTCACTACCCCAAGGAGATATAGTGGGTAGTTATGAATTCGAAATTTCAGGGCTATTTTTTTATTCCAGATTATCAACTATGTAGTATCATGCTGAAATTGTATTCTGAAAGTTTCATCATAATGTATCTGCGCGTGTGTGCTGTGTTCTATGCACTATGTGCTGTGTGTTATGTACGGCGTAGTTTAATTTTCAATTTCATTTCAATAGCAACACTCATTTTTACATGTCAAATCATTGTTTTTGTTGTATATTTTATTTACAATCAGGTTTTGTTGTATATTTTATTCACAATCAGGTTTTGTTGTATATTTTATTCACAATTAGGTTTTGTTGTATATTCTATTCACAATCAGGTTTTGTTGTATATTTTATTCACAATCAGGTTTTGTTGTATATTTTATTCACAATCAGGTTTTGTTGTATATTTTATTCACAATCAGGTTTTGTTGTATATTTTATTCACAATCAGGTTTTGTTGTATATTTTATTCACAATCAGGTTTTGTTGTATATTTTATTCACAATCAGGTTTTGTTGTATATTTTATTCACAATCAGGTTTTGTTGTATATTTTATTCACAATCAGGTTTTGTTGTGTATTTTATTCACAATCAGGTTTTGTTGTATATTTTATTCACAATCAGGTTTTGTTGTATATTTTATTCACAATCAGGTTTTGTTGTATATTTTATTCACAATCAGGTTTTGTTGTATATTTTATTCACAATCAGGTTTTGTTGTATATTTTATTCACAATCAGGTTTTGTTGTATATTTTATTCACAATCAGGTTTTGTTGTATATTTTATTCACAATCAGGTTTTGTTGTATATTTTATTCACAATCAGGTTTTGTTGTATATTTTATTCACAATCAGGTTTTGTTGTATATTTTATTCACAATCAGGTTTTGTTGTATATTTTATTCACAATCAGGTTTTGTTGTATATTTTATTCACAATCAGGTTTTGTTGTGTATTTTATTCACAATCAGGTTTTGTTGTATATTTTATTCACAATCAGGTTTTGTTGTATATTTTATTCACAATCAGGTTTTGTTGTATATTTTATTCACAATCAGGTTTTGTTGTATATTTTATTCACAATCAGGTTTTGTTGTATATTTTATTCACAATCAGGTTTTGTTGTATATTTTATTCACAATCAGGTTTTGTTGTATATTTTATTCACAATCAGGTTTTGTTGTATATTTTATTCACAATCAGGTTTTGTTGTATATTTTATTCACAATCAGGTTTTGTTGTATATTTTATTCACAATCAGGTTTTGTTGTATATTTTATTCACAATCAGGTTTTGTTGTATATTTTATTCACAATCAGGTTTTGTTGTATATTTTATTCACAATCAGGTTTTGTTGTATATTTTATTCACAATCAGGTTTTGTTGTATATTTTATTCACAATCAGGTTTTGTTGTATATTTTATTCACAATCAGGTTTTGTTGTATATTTTATTCACAATCAGGTTTTGTTGTATATTTTATTCACAATCAGGTTTTGTTGTATATTTTATTCACAATCAGGTTTTGTTGTATATTTTATTCACAATCAGGTTTTGTTGTATATTTTATTCACAATCAGGTTTTGTTGTATATTTTATTCACAATCAGGTTTTGTTGTATATTTTATTCACAATGCATGTAACTTTTTTTATAATGACATAAATTAAGATACTCTCATGAACTCACTGCGTTAACATTGATCCAGTTTTAGTCCAATATATTTTTTATTTTCAAATAGGTAGAAAGTCACATTATTTATATTATTACTGACAGCCAAGACTGACAAGTGATGACATTACGATACCTCAATAGAGTCAATTGAAAAAAAAGACTAAAGCTTTTATACCTCTCTAGTAACTCTTTTATGGCACTTGTTGCTGTAATTTTACATTTAATAATTGTGTGTTTGACTTACTGTTTGTTCTTTTTTGTTATTAATTTAATGAACCTACCACTACACTATTTTTGGCTGGAAGAATTTGCCTCTTGGCAATATCCTCAACATGAATTAAATTAAATAAATAAAATCAAATAAAAAACCAACATCTTAATAGATGGCGTTACAAATAAGGTTTCTTGGTTTCTTCTTGAGTGGCAATAGTAATAATGTCCTATTTTCAGGTAAATTGCTACACAGTATTCAAATATATAGAACTTTCAAAAATTTCATTTATAAAAGAACTCAATAAGAAGGCATAATTAGTGAACGTTGCTAAAGCGCTTAAGGGGGCATATAAAGCTAAACACCCCATTTTCAAATCAAATTCCTCAAATATGTTAAACAGAATGTTTCTAGAAAAAATAGCATAAGTGTATTCAACATTTCTCTAGTAAATGTACGTCACACAATTTTAAAATTCAGCCTAAATTCCCCTAAAAGAAATATTAAAAATATCCTTTTTTACAGCATTTTTTTAAATTACTCCAAAACTATGTGTCTTAGAGAAATAAATCTTGTATATGCTAAAAGAATGCGTAAAATCAAATTGAATGACCGATAAAGTTTTTACATTTCAACTAAGGTTTGTTTGTTTAATGCAAAAAATCAACAAATTTCGGGTTTCCGATAATTTAAATAACGTATAAACCTTTTTTAACACACGCGATAGTTACCCTTACTAACGCGTTCATAGTGCATTAGGCGGTTTAATTATATCATGTTTTCAGTCACTAGATTTAGCGTTATATGTCCTCTTAAAGTGATAATGTAAACTAGCCGATGACCTGGTTCTTCTATAATAATTATAATACAACTTCGTATGTAATGAGATGTTTAAAATTATGTCAAAAAATATCATTTGACTCCCGACGGGGAAAAGAATCCAATGTTTGCGTATATGCATTAAAAGATAATATATTGGTAAAATAAAAATATTCATATTCCCTAGTGAGACACACCAATATAAGTAAGTAACTCAAGTTCTGACCCATATTTCGACGAAACACTTTAAATGTCATACAACCTTGTCATGTTGACTGAATCGACAATAACATAATTTGCTTCGGTCGACATTTGACTTTTATTGTTGGAATTTAGAGCTCAACGATTACATGGACTGGACAGGCCAATTAAACGTTGATAGAGTATTCCCGCAGTTTCTCCTACTGCACAGTACTTTTGAAGTTAGGCACTTTAAAGATAAATATTATCATTTATGTAATCTTCAAGTGACTCTTACTCACAGTCCCATCACAACACAACACTGGCAATACCTATTATCCGCTATTTCACTTCGCTCGCATTTCGTCTGTCACTGTCACATTTGTATTTTGTTCACAAATTATATAGTAATAATCAGTAATTTTGTTTGTCTTTAAATACTAGTTGCATGTCACACATGAGATCCAACTGTCGATAGCGATAGTCCAACTGTCGATTTGTTCAAGAGAATGAAATTCTTTTGAAGGAAGAGACAGTTTAAATCCATGATACGCGAGATTGTATGCAGGGTCTACTTTTTTCACGGCTTTTTCCAACTTTGAAGTCAAAAAACACCAAAAGAGGCTTCGCAGCATATATGTTCCCATACATGTATTTACTCAGAATTCGGAGTAGAACATTTTGTGTGTCTGTTTGTGTGTGTGTGTGTGTGTGTCTGTCTACTTTTTTCACGGCTTTTTCCAACTTTGAAATCAAAAAACACCAAAAGAGGCTTCGCAGCATATATGTTCCCATACATGTATTTACTCAGAATTCGGAGTAGAACATTTTGTGTGTCTGTTTGTGTGTGTGTGTGTGTGTGTGTGTGTCCGTCCCCCCTATTAACTTATGATCCGCTCAATTTACAGAGCCCAAAATTTCAGAATATATAAATAGTTATAGGCCTACAAAACTTTTATACTCAAATTTTTGAATTTTTGTTTCAGTCAGGGATTATCAATTTTTGAATTTTTGCTTTATTTTTCCATATATCTACCACACACACACACACGAAATGTTCTACTCCGAATTCTGAGTAAATCCGTATACGGAACATATATGCTGTGAAGCCTCTGAGTTGGTGTTTTTTGACTTCAAAGTTGGAAACACTGAAAAATATAGACCCCTGCATACTGCAGACCCCTGCATACTATCTTGAACGAATCGACAGTTGGACTATGGAACTTAAAATTGGTAGGTATTTTGGTCAATTTTAAAATTGTAAAATACGACAAGGTAAATTCGATGCACTATATCTTGTGAAGGTAATTACGACGCAAAGTGTGATTATTTCATTGAAATATTCATGAGTACCAATCTCATACAAAATAATTATCTTAACGAATTTTTATGATATAATGTAGATTTGTGTAGATTAATCTATTTAAACAAAAACAATCATATACAAAAATGGCTCTAACACAGCCTTGTAACTTGTAACTCTCAATCAATAGGTACGCATGGTAAAATTCATAAACATCTGAAAGACGCGTGCCTTGAATTGAATATGTATTAGCAGGAACAGTTTGCTTTGTTAAACCGTGTGCATTTGGAGGACACGTGCCTTGAATTCAACGCGAGTTTTCAAGTGCATTAGCGCAACTAACTAGTACCTAATTCGAGGCAGTATTTGCCTCCTATTCAACACGGAAAGGTAAATAGGCGACCCGATTTTGTCATACATTCTCAAAAATGAACCAAAAACACATTTTTGACAATTTTTCAACATCTCAATAGAGACTAAGTTGGAATATTATGGAGGAAACCAGGAATTCGAAGCACCTACAGGGCTTACGACCTTTCATCGACTGGTTTTACGTGATCACTTTATGCGCTTGCGCAACGTACACCAATTATGCCTTTGCTTTTGCGAAAGAGCATAAAGCAATCACGTAAACCAGCCAATCATAGATCGTTGGCCATATAGGTGCCTCATTTCTCGTATCTCCTTTAATATTCCAACTTCGTCTCTATTGAGATGTTTTTGTCATGATCAGATGCAGTAATTTATATATCTTCCCTTTAAGTACATGGCCAAGTATGACACCTTTCGGATTTTCATTTACGTTTACATTTCTCTTTCAGTTCAAGGTCTCTGGAGAGAATTTGAATTGCTGACCATAGTATTGCGATATAAATTAAGGATTTAACGTTAGTATCAATAGGAAATATCCAGACATGTACATATATCTCTAGAGATTTTTCGACAATTCTCCATGCACCCCAGTGTGAATAGCATGCATGAATATATGAATCTGAAATCGCTTGCTAGGTCTGACGTAAGCTCTGTAGGTGCCTTGAGTTCCTGGTTCTTTTATAATATCCCAACTTCGTCTCTATCGAGATGTTAAAAAGTTTGTCAATAAAAAAATTTCGTTCCCACTTTTGTTTTTTTTTGTGTAGTTCTTTTGATTTTTTTGTATATATTCTGTTTACTCTTCATTTATTATTAACCTATGAACATTACAGCTGTATAAAGATACTCAACTGTGTAAAATAACAGTCCCAGAACAGGCTTTTGCCTAGTGGGGTGTTATAAGTCAGCTTATATATTATGAAATATTTATTTTGTGTATTAAATAAATAAATATATGTTCTACATAGTGACATTAAAATAGTGACATTTTTTTTCTTGATATTTTTTTGTTGTTATATATAGGTACCTATTTATCATTATGTATGTATGTATTTTGCTTCGTGGTTCATAAACATATGTTTTAATAATTTGTAATTGTGTATGTAAAAGCCCATTTAGGGCGTATATATAAATAAATAAAAAGTCGGGAGGACACAAGAGACAATGGAAGAAGAAGAATTGTTCTTTCTATATTTATCTGCATGTTCGTATTTACTAAAACATACATTTTATTATGACATACTTACTTAACATTTGATGAAACATTGTATGTTATAACGAAATGTTCAACTGCAATCCATTTCATAGATTACAGATAGTTTGAAGTTGTCGTAGAAACTATCAGGTCAGTTAAAATGTAATGGAAAAAGTTTTCAATGGAATATTCAAAGTTTTCAATAAGGTATATATTTGATGATATACATCATGGTAGCATGCAGTCTCTTTCAGGTATTTTCAAAATAAATACTACTATGAAGCAACTATATGAAAAGCAATAATTTAAAAAACATCTTTGTAGACAGACTGGGTGTAAGAAATTTGGTATGATTCACCAAACATTTTAACTCCTCACAATTTTTAAGGATATTTTTTATTGCAGATTATCAACTAGTACCATAATTACTTACTCAGCCTCTTCTTGAGTCCAGTATTGGACAAAGGCCTCCCGCTTGGACTTCCACTGGTCTCTATCCTGTACCATTCTGGATCTGCCATTTTTTTGTCATCGTACCATCTGGTCTGGGACCTTTCCACGCTTCTGCTTCCCGTTCTTGGCCTCCAGTCCATCACAATTTTTGTCCATCGTCCATCTGACATCCGAGATACATGACCCGCCCAACTCCACTTTAACTCCGCTATTCTTTTGGCCACATCCGCTACTCCTGTGTTCTTCCTAATACATTCATTAGTTTTGTGATCCCTTAGCGAGATATTCAACATTCTTCTTTCCATCGATCTTTGTGTCACTCTTAGCTTTTCCATCATTTTCTTAGTAAATGCGGATGTTTCAAAGCCGTAAGTGAGCACAGGGAGTACACAAGCGCCAAAAACTTTTTTCTTTAAGTGGATTGGGATATTTTTAGATTTAAGAACATTTGATAATTTGCTGAACGCTGCCCATCCTAGACCTCTTCTTCTTTCTATTTCAGCTTCTAAATTATATCTTCCCAGTTTCACGGTGTGACCGAGGTAGACATATGATTCTACTCTGCCAATATCTTGTCCATCAATTTTCATGGGTTCTGAACCTATAGAGGACATAATTTTTGTCTTATTAATGTTCATTTACCATGCTAAGATTTTATTTTGAAAGTTTCATCACAATGTATCTGTTTGTGTGCTGTGTGCTATATACAGCGTGTTTATTGTACTTATAATAATAATAATAATGAACACTTCCTTGCATCCTGCACAAGTGGCCAGTTTATTGCCGTATGGCAATTTCTTCCAACTAACCAGTGTTTCCAGCCCAGAGAAGCAATATTTGCGTGAGAAATGAATTTAAATAAATTTCTCCTCTGCTGGGAATCGAACCCAGAACGCCCACACAGAGACCGAACGGCTTGCCAACTGTGCCACGGCGGTCGGCTATCGATTATAGACTAAACTGCTCATTCGATTCCTTTCAAATTTATATATCCAATACTCACATTGACCTCATTAGATTTTGAAAGATATCTGAGTAATGTTTCTCAATTTTTTAACTGTCAAATATTTCAAAGTGAACCCAAGCTCAAGAAACTTAAAATTTAATAATCTATTTTCAAATTGATATAAAGGCACATCATCTTCATAAAATGGCATTGAAGAAATATCAAAATTTCGTAATAAAATATTTAAATAAAAAATATTGAAAAAAGTCTTATTTTAAAAATGTGGAAAATTTTCTATACAATATTTGAATACTTTGAAAAGTGACTTGGTAGTGAGAAGTATAGCGTTGACCACAACCCACTCGTTTATTTATTGTTTGGAAAAGAATCATTCCAAACACGTCAAAATACATAGTTAAATATTATAGGATGAAAAATAATGATCATTTCTTGGTACCATAACAATAATTCTTCCATTAATTTATCTTTAACTATAACTGTTTTAAATAATCAATTGCATATTCATTTTTTACAACACAATTGCATATTTATATTTTACAACACAATTGCATATTTGCATATTGCCTATGAAAACATGATAATTCTTCAATGCCATTTTATGAACGTAATGTGCCTTTTTAGCAATTTGTGAAACAAAAATATCTAAATTTAAGTTTCCTGAGCTTGGGCTCACTTAGAAATATTTGAAAGTTAAAAAAATTGAGAAGCACTGATCAGATATCCTTCAAAATTTAATGGAGTCTAAGCGAGCATAAGATATATAAATTTGCAAAATTTGAAAAGAATCGAATGAGTACTTTAGTCTATAATCGATATATAGAAGTAGAATAAACACGCCGTACATTGTACACAGTACACGCACACAGATACATTGTGATGAAACTTTCAAAATACAGTCTCAGCACGATACTATTTTATTATTATATGTACCTTCTTGGGCAACTAATAGGTGCTATGTCAAATGAATATTTAACACGCACCCAATAACAAGTTGTCACATTATGGAGACTTACGATATTGATCGCCTCACAGATCCCGACTGAAAACACAATTAAAAACTGTGTCTCCACCGGGAATCGAACCCGGGACCCTTGGATCAGCAATCAGATGATTATTAATAATAATAATATTTATGTATCCATAGCAAAATACATACAAGTTTTTTGAACATGTAATTTATGATTTATTGTGTATAAAATAAAATAAAATAATATAAAATAAAATAGATGTTGGAAAGTACCATGTTTTTTAGTTCCTCCAATAAATCTTTGTCTCTCTAACTAGGAGTAATTCCTCTTTTAAGTAAGGACAATAATATTATCTAACTAGGAGTAATTCCTCTTTTAAGTAAGGACAATAATATTATCTAACTAGGAGTAATTCCTTTTTTAAGTAAGGACAATAATATTATCTAACTAGGAGTAATTCCTCTTTTAAGTAAGGACAATAATATTATCTAACTAGGAGTAATTCCTCTTTTAAGTAAGGACAATAATATCACAATTTTAGTAACAAGTCCACTTCAAGCTATATGATTGTAATATTGAAATTAAAAAAGAAGAATTATACTCATAGTAAGTAATGAAAAAAGTATCCCAATTTGAAAACAATAAATAAAGAAATCAATAAGTTAACACTTCATAGCAATGAAATAAATATATAATGCAACAAATAAACAAATCATAGGTCAACAAACAAATCTGTATGCAATAATATTATACAAGTAATAAGTAAACACATTATAGAAATGAAAAAAATAAGCAATCAATAAACCTTCATTGGTCAACAAAACAATTCAATATAATACAAATAAAAAGTATGAGATAAAAATATGATAAATTAGTCTAAGTAACAGTCAGATACCTAACCAACTGAGCCACGAAGGCCGACAATAATCTGCAATGAAAAATAACCTTAAAATTGCCAATTCATTACTCCCCACTATGTCCGCTTCGGGTAGCGAGGAGTAAAAAAGTAGAGCGCCGACTGCGGTCGAAACTCGTAAGTAGTAAACCGGTATATTTTTATTGGTTTTCCATACAACAGACATGCGCCATCTCCCCTGCTTCGAAAACTTTCTGTTTTAGTGGCCAAACAGATGTTAAACTTCGGACGAAACAACAAAAAAGTATGTACTTGCTTCGGCAGTTGTACATTCATATGTCCATATATGTTTACTATCAAGTTGAAATATGTAGGTACTCTCGCTACTCGTGGCTTAAGTAAAGACCGCATTTTCCGTTTCCAAAATATGAATAATTTTGTAGAGGAACATAAATCACAGTTAGTGCAGTGATGGTAAGGCGGAGGTTTATGACACAGTTTCATCTTAGGGGGTGATTTATGCTAGAAACGCATGAGGTTATATACCTCAGAGATATGTACATATGTACATATTATACTAAAAGGTTTTTGTGTCAAAGCTCTTACACAGTACCTACAACTAGGACATATTTCAAATATTTTGTTTTTTCTTATTTCATATATTTTTATTTGCTATTTTTTTTGCATATTTCCCATATTATGTTTTTTCTTATTTCATATTTTTCTTATTTCATTTTCTTATTTCATGTTTTTTTCTTATTTACTTATTTTTTTTGCATATTTCCCATATTATGTTTGTTACATATTTTACATAAATTGGTTTTTGCTTATTACGCGTTTTTTTTTTCTTATTTCCCAAATTTTGTTTTTTGCTATTCTCACAAATATTGTTTTTTACTTATTTCATATATTTTGTTTTTTTATTTATTTCACAATTTTTTTGTTTTTGACTTATTTCACATATATTTTGGTTTTTGTATTTCACATATTTTTTTTAGCTTATTTCACATATTTTGTTTTTTGTATGTATTTTATTTATTTTTTTGTTTTAAGTATTTTGTTTAAGCTTTTGTTTAAGTTTAGGCTTCTTTCGCGTGTTTTGTTTTTTTTTGCTTGTTTCACATATTTCATTAATTTTGTTTTTTACTTATTTAACATATATTGTTGTTTGATTATTTCGCATATTTTGTTGTTTGCTTTTTTCACATATTTTGGTTTTTGTATTTCACATATTTTGTTTTTTTCCTTATTTCACATATTTTGTTTTTTTTTTATTTTACATATTTTGTTTTTTGCCTATTATGCGTATTTTGTTTTTCTTGCTTATATCACTCATTTTTTCTACTATTTTCACATATTTTATTTTTCTTTATTTACCATATTTTGTTTTATGCTTAATATCACATACCTATTATGTTTTATAATTTTTTCACATATTTTTTTTGCTTATTTCACATATATTGATTTTTGCTTTTTTCGCAGGTTTTGTGTTTTTTCTTATTTCGTCTATATTTTATTTTGCGTATTTCACATGTAAAATACGCAAAATAAAAAAAATTTAAAATTAAAAAAAATTTATAGTTTAAATGTTATTTGTTGCTATAATAGTCTTTTGATTAAGCATAATATCTGAAAACTAAATAAATAAGGTTTACATAATATGTTTACATAGTATCGAATTAAGATAATAATATTATTATTATTTATTATAGGGATTGCAGAGGAGATTCGTAAGATATCTGGACTTTCTGACGAGCCAAAATTTTGAAACTTATAAGCTTGCTGCACGATACTATGGAATTGCCACACTTGTGAATAGAAGAACGGAGACTGATATGGTTTATTTGTTTAAGATCGTAAATGGAGATGTTAATTCTGCGAATTTGCTCGAGCAGGTACCCTTCAACTGTCCGCAGCGCGTCACTCGCATTAATCACTTGTTCAGGTTGCCCCACTGCACCACTAACTATGCTCGTAATTATTTTATGCAGCGCAGTTGTTCGCTGTTTAATATGTTATTCGGTGACCTGGACATATTTTTATTGAATAAGGGACAGTTTAGGAGAGGTGTACGAGAAGTACTTGAATCATCTGATTCTTAACTACTAAATAAAAATGACGTGTGGCATAAGTAATTGTTCCATTGTTTATGCTTGTTATTATTTATTTATATATTTATTAATTTTTTTATTGATTTTTTATTTATTTTATTTTTTTTCTCTCTTTTTATTAATTAATTGATTTATTTATTGATTTAATTATTTGTTTATAAATCGAATTATTTTTTTTTTTATTATTTAATTTTGAGTTTAATTGAAAATTGTTAATATTGAGAGTCTTCACTGGTCCATATGCTGGTAACTCATTTTATTTTTATTTTATTTTTATTTTTATTTTATATAGCTTCTCGGGCAACTAACAGGTACTATGTCAAATAATTATTTAACACGCACCCAATAACAAGTTGCCACATTCTGGAGACTTACGATATTAATCGTCTCACAGATCCAGACTGAAAACACAATTTTAAAAACTGTGTCTCCACCGGGAATCGAACCCGGGACCCTTGGATCAGCAGTCAGATATCCAACCAACTGAGCCACGAGGGCCGACCAACACGAGCATTTGTGTTTATACATTGTAGTTATGACTGTCTGTACTCTAAAAAATGAAATAAAATAAAATTATCTTAATTTCGATACTGATTTGAGCTATACACACTGTTTAATTTCAGGCGTAGACCAATAAAATTTTGTCGTAGACCAATATTATGGAATGGTATGTTTAATGTTGGTAACAACTCACTACTAAAAGAAACGGAGTGAAAATTCATCAAATATGAACCGTTTATTTAATTAAGGGACAAAAACAGTCTTATAAAATATATAAAAAAAAAACATACACTATGAAATAAACAAAAAAACTAGGGATGCCACGAATATTCGGCCATTATTCGGTATTCGGTCTATTCGGCCACTTTTTTTATTATTCGGTATTCGGCCGAATACTGGATACTATTCGGCCGAATACCGAATAATAAATCATGGAAAATAAAATCCACATATTATTCAAAAATACGATATTTTAATCACAAATGACTATATTAATATGTACTTAAAATCTACCAATGGTAAGTTGTGATGAATAAAAACAATTTTTTCTGCATCTTCATCGTTTAATTTATCTGTAGCGACTTCTTCAAAACAGTCCCAAAGGCTGTCGTGTATTTATTTTTTCAGTTTCATTGGTGTTTCTTTTCTTACGAAGTGGTGAAGAATCATCATCATCATCAGTACTGTTTGCTTCATCACAACTCATTTTCAGAGCTTCTATAAGAATTTTCTGTCATGCTCTTTCAGTTTGAACTAATCCCAAGAAACTAGTTTTAAAACGTTGGTCGGAACATAATTTTATGCATACGTCTGCGGTCGAATATTCGGCTATTCGGCCGAGGGGGAAGCCAAATATTCGTTATTCGGTTATTCGGCCAAATCATTATTCGTGGCAACTCTACAAAAAACACGCCAATTACGTTTGTCCACAGACGATGATCATTAATCAATCATATTACAACAAAAAACTAGTTGCATGTAACACATGAGATCCAACTGTCGATAGCGATAGTATGTATGTATAGTTGAAGATTAAGTACCAAACTATAAACCCATAAATACAAATTATTTAATATTTTAAGATATTTGGTTTTCTATACAACACATGTACCTAGGTATGTATGTCAAGATAGGATAGTATGGAGGTCAGTCCTTTGATCCTACCCAGAATATGAAAACAGCATGATGGTATGTACATATGTATGTTTGGAGATTAGTATCAAACTATTAAGTCTTCTTTGATATTTTTTGTAAGCTACTGACATACAAATTGTATGAAGCAATGTCGTCACTAAATACAATTTTCATAAAAATTGTTAAAAGAAATTTGAGATGTGCTAATACAATTATGATATTTTTTTATATAAAATTAATTTATCTAGTTGGGGTGTTTCGGCTTTTTCCGATATTTTTAAAAAAATTGGAAATATGGGCAGTTAAACTCATATGTTTGTCATATCAAAAATATTTTTCTTAATAAAAAATGTTTGAGAAACCCTGGAATTATTTTGAAAAAATCAATTTGAGTTTTTGTATTTGTCTATGTTTGTACCAATTTTCAGCGTTCTAGCTTTTATGGTTTCTGAGATATATTGAAAAATAAACCAAAAATTCAAAAGTTGATAACCCCTGACTGAAACAAAAATTCACCATTCTGAGTATAAAAGTTTTGTAGGCTTATAAGTGTTTATATATTTTGAAATTTTGGGCTCTGTAAATTGAGCGGATCAAAAGTTAAAGGGGGGGCAGACAGACACACAGACACAGACACATAAAACTCACATAAAATGTTCTACTCCGAATTCTGAGTAAATCCATGTATGGGAACATATATGCTGTGAGGCCTCTAGTTGGTGTTATTAGCATGCAAAAAGTCCACTACGCCATACAAAATGTTCCTTCGTACACGCATCTTGGCTTAATAAGTAATGTCGATTCATTCAGAGAATTGAATTCTCATGAACGAATCGACAGTTGGATAAATTAAAATAAACTTAAAAGTTATTTTATGTTTGCCTGTGACGGTAAGGAAAGGTAAAAAAAGGATGAGAGAAGGATTAAAATTGTTATTGCTATGATATAAGATAATAATAAAATAGGTACCTAAATTAAAAATATTTACAATATAATGTACAAGTCTACGCCGCTATGCATATTTACAGAGCGTTTTTGTAGCAGTTATTACTAGCAGTGAATATATCAGAATGTGAGATACTAAACCCGAATGTGAGATACTAAATTCGGGTCTAAACCCGAATGCACAGTACCTAAATACTAACTCCTAACCTCACTGGAGTATTAAGGTCCGAATGCAGAGTTCTACCTAAATACTAAATTCTAAATACTAACCATGTTTTCATTGCACAGTCGCTCACTTAAGTTAGGAGATCACGTGGCTTCCTAACTGGAGAATGCTACGACATTTTTCTATGAGAATTACATTGCTGAGACATATTATCTAAATACTTAGCGCATGCGCATCGGCGTAAACTCACATTTCCGAATTGTCAAAAAGTAAGGTTGATAGCGAGGAAACTTACGAGTGGTTTAATACAAAATTACGAGATTTTTTCGGTGGATGATGATTTTATCGGCTTCGTTGAATATGTACCAAACAGAGTATTCAGCGATCCATACGAGCTGCCGAAAATTCACTGGAATTTCAGAAAAATCGTGATATCGAGCTGTCAGTGTGAAGTGTGAAGTTGGTTATATATGTTTGTGTTGTTATAGCAAAAAACATTTTGAACTTCAAACGTCAGAAAAGAGATAGATAGCTTTCTGAGCCCATAGAATGCTATCTATCTCTTTTCTTAATACACAATAATGTGACATTCTACGCCATCGACCTTAATTTTGGCGTAGTATTTAGTATTTAGTTAGTGATGTCTCTGCAATGCAATTGCTAACTTAAGAATACTAAATACTCCAGTGAGGTTAGGAGTTAGTATTTAGGTACCTAAGACTGTGCATTCGGGTCTTAGTATCCTTAAGTTATCAATTGCGTTGCAGAGACATCACTAACTAAATACTAAATACTACGCCAAACTTAAGGTCGATGGTGTAAAATTGTGTATGAAGAAAAGAGATAGATAGGCTTAGAAAGCTATCTATCTCTTTTCTGACGTTTGACGTTTAAAATGTTTTTTTGCTATAACAACACAAACATATGTACCCAACTTCACACTTCACACTGACAGCTCCATATCACGATTTTTCTGAAATTCCAGCGAAATTTCGGCATCTCATATAGATCGCAAAATACTTACTCTGGTATTTGATTTGACAAAATTACCAAATACATATTTGCCGAAGTCGCGAAAATCATCATCCATCGAAAACATCTCGTATTTTAGTATTAAACCACTCGTAAGGTTCCTCGCGATCAACCTTACTTTTTGACAGTTCACAAATGTTATTTTACGTCACTGCGCATGCGCTAAGTATTTAGATATGTCTCTGCAATGTGATTCTAATACAAAAACTTCGTAGCATCCCTCAGTTAGGAAGCCACGTGATCTCCTAACTTAAGTGAGCGACTGTGCAATGAAAACATGGTTAGTATTTAGTATTTAGGTAGGACTCTGCATTCGGACCTTAGAGATTGCCTTTATAGAAATGACATGATTTGAATTGGTGTTGCTTCGAGAAATGTTAAACAAGTTGTTTGATCTGTCATTTCGCAACGGTGCATGGAATTTTATATATTTTAAGTTTATTCAATAAATCTGGACAGTATACTTTTGAGTTAATGATTATAAAACAAAATCTGTTCCGCGACTTATCTCCTATGTACTTTTTTTTTCTTTCCCCCTTAGCGCTTTTATCCCGTTTCTATCGGGGTACGCTTTGACCATGATCCTGGAATTGGCGAGTCTGGTTATTACATTGAAGCGACTGCCATCTGACCTTCGTAACCCTTAGAAAGGAAAACCAGACAAATTGGATCATGGCTACACATAGCTGGTGATATAAATCCGCCTGTGTATGATCTTTGTTATTCAAAAATGATAAGTTATATGATTTCAAATTTTAATAATTTGAAAAATCGATTTTGGACTTTCTCCAACATACCGTCTTACTTATAAACGTAAACTACCTATACCTGGTAATAGAGCGTGATTAACGAAAAAGTTTACTTATAAACCGTGACTATCTTTATTACACCTTTATTTCATAGATGTCAAGTTAGGACAGGTCGAGAGGTTGTTCATCGCTCGGCTAACACGTCATACCAAATATTTCAAAATGGCGGATCTTTCACATATGATACGACGCATATTTGAGATTGACAGTAAAATTTTATACTTAAAACGATTTTCCTTGTTATTCGTTTATCACAATCGTGTTTAAGTTGACTCAACACGACACAACGCGGTGTTTGCTTCATTTTTCGATGTCAGTTATGCAAATATTACATCTTGCATTTATCTACTTTATGACATCTGTGAAGCCAATGCGGCCATATGAAAAAAACGAGTGGGTTGTGGCCAACGCTAAACTCCTCACTAACAAGTCACTATAGAGTATTCAAAGTTTCTATAGAAAGTTTTCGGCAATTTTATGAAATTAGTGAGTTTAATTCTTTTATTATTTAAATATATTATTATGAAAAATTGATATTTATTAATGACATTTTATTTAAGTGATGTGCCCTTTTAGCAATTTGAAAATAAAAATAACAAATTTCGAGTTTCCTGAGCATGGGAGTCACTTTGAAATATTTGACAGTTAAAAAAAATGAGAACCACTATTCAGATATCCTTCAAAATCTAATGAGGTCTATGCGAGTTTTTAATATACAAATTTGCAAAATTTGAAAATAATCGAATGAGCACTTTAGTCTATAATCGATAATCTAGAATAAACACGCCGTACGTAGCATATTATAGTACACAGCACACACACACAGATACATTGTGATGAAACTTTCAGAATGCAATCCCAGCATGATACTAGTTGATAATCTGCAATAAAAAATTACTTTAAAAATTGCGAATTCATAAATCCCCTTGGGGTAGTGAGGAGTAAAAACAATGTTAAGTTCAACCCCTTCTTCATAAGGATTCATATTTTTTTCGTGCAACTCTCCAATAATATCTAAAAATTTAAGTCCTGGCAGCACCGTCTACCGTGGTTGACATTTGTCATTTGACAGATATTATACGCGTTCGTTCTGTCATTTGATAAAACATTTAAATAATTAATCAGCATAATATTATATTATAACTTTTTATTTTATGTAGCTTCACGGGCAACTAACAGGTACAATGTCAAATAATTATTTAACATGCACCAATAACAAGCTGCCACATTCTGGAGACTTACGATCTGCTTATGGTATTAATCGTCTCACAGAGCCAGACTTAAAACACAATTAAAAACTGTATCTCCACCGGGAATCGAATCTGGGACCCTTGGATCAGTAGTCAGATACCTAACCAACTGAGCCACGAAGGCCGAAGATAGAAATGATGCGACTATTTTAATTTTATGTTTCCCCCAGAGACAATCCAACTAGCAAACAAGTCGTATAAATAAGAGTTATACCTATGACTTTTAGTCGTATAGGAGTTTTATAGTGGTTATTAACTAACTCTGTTAGTCGTATAGACGTTGTACATCTGACGGTTAAGTCCTCTAACTAAATAGTCTAATTGCAACTTCCAATAAACGTTTTTGCAACGTAATTATACAAGGATCACATAATGGTCTTAATCGAAACGTTAACTTAACAAATCTGTAAGTCGTAAAAACATTTCAGTTGTATAAAGATTTTTAAAAAGACAATATCGTCATAAAAAGGGTATTATTATAACATCTAAACAACTTATTGGCCTATAAACGTTTTAGAAAAAACTTTAATAGACGATTGTATAGTGGTATTATGGATGACTTCAATACGACATAAAATTATTAGTGTGACGTTTATATACCTATTATTCAACAGTTGGTTTTATAAATGAAAAACAAAAACTTTTATAAAACATAATATGTAGTTGTCGATGAACCTGTTATATTCCTTTTATATGACAATATGTTTTATAGATGTTAAGTACAGACTTTTATAAAACAAAATTAAACATTTTGTTTTACATTTGGGAGAAATTAAGAGAACATAAAACACCGAATCTAGTAATTGAATATAATATGATTTATTAAAACACCCTAATACATGATGAAGTTACATGTTAGTTAAGATAAATATCACGTGCGTTAAAAAAGTTTTATACGTGAATTAAATCAACGGAAACCTAATGTTTATTGATATTTTTCTGCATTTTGAACAAACTTGACTTGAAAAAACTATCTCCAACATTGATAAACTGCAGCGTAATAAATATAATATTAAAATAAAATTATACACTTCGCTGTTTGTGAGTCAATAAAAATGATTACAAACACTATTCTTTTTGGCATCAAATTAAAAACATATATTTATGTATATTTTTTATAATAATTTGTGTGTTTTTTACTGACTTTATTTCCCATTTTTCTTAAATATTGAAAAACGCAGAAAAACCAACTAGATAATTTAATTTTCTATAAAAACATATACACTATCGCAGTGCATCTTGAACTTTTCTTACGGGGAATCTCAGTAGTTTGATACTTAATCTCCATACATACATACCATCAAGCTGTTTACATATTCGAGAGAGGAAAAAGTACCTACTGACCTTCACACAAGTCTTGCCTGACATACATTTTTTATATAAAAAACAAAATATCTTAAAAATATTCAATAATTTAGATGCTAGGGTTCATAGTTTGGTACGTTTATTTATTTTTATTTATAAAATACATGGATTTTTACGTATTCTTTTACTATACACATACTATCAACAGTTGGATGTAATGTGTTACATGTAGGGAATGCAATCCCAAACGGGATCCCGAAATACCGAGATCCCGCAGACATTTTGCGGGACTAATCTCGGTCGAAAATTTTGCGGGATCCCGCTGGACTGGCGGGATTACAGAGAAGCGTAATTCATACGTGTTACTCTTTGTTGATTTGTTGAGGAAACGGATTTCAGAGCGGCGAACTAACTTGACAGCGGTTTTATTATATACTTACATGATCCATATAAGTACGAAGAAGACAGTAGTCAATTTATTAATGTTGATGACACATTTAGTCTACCTTCAAAAAGTTTAATATGCAAGACAATCAAAACTATAGTCGAAAGGCTAGAGTACACGGACATGAGTAACAACGCAGAAGCCACTGCTCCTGCTGACGCTGATGAACCTTAGGATGACGACACTCCTCTCGCAAATCAGGAGACATACGCAGCAGCAGCACCAATGTCACTTCAAGACGAACTCAAACTTACTTTGATTAGTATGAAGAGTTCGAGATCAACAGCCCAACAACCTAGATCTGGCAATATGAGCAACATTGAGGTTTTGATAAAGAAGGAAATGAATTATTTCGAGTCCGGTGGAAAGGCACATACCTTCAATTCACTTACAATGCGCAAATGACTATTGTGCCAACCAGCGTGGAATCTGAACGAGCTTTTTCAGCCACTGGCTACCTTGTGTCCAATATCAGAAGCCGTTTATCAGACGACACAATACTTTAACTTTTTTACGAAGCTATTTCCAAAATAATGTTTAAACTTATGATGCTTATTGTACAAAAATATTGTTTATCGTGTGAACGTTATTATTTAAATTTAATTTGTAATATAAATTTATGTCTCATTTTATTCTTTGCCAATTTATGACAAACTTTACCGATGTCTAACTAAAGGTAAGTATGTTAATAAACCATTTAAAATGTCCCAAAGAACGTGTTTGATTAGGTATAAATTTAAAACTCTAAAAACAAGGTTGGTAGATCGAGGTATTAATTAGGTCTTTATTATACGATTGATAAGATATCTAAGTCCACCCTGCTGGATCCCGCAAATACCTGGATCCAGCGGTACTAAGATTGTTCAGTCCCGCAAATACCTGGATTGACATCGTCCTGCGGGATTGCATTCCCTAGTTACATGCAACTAATTATACTATGAATTTCAACCCTGCCAAAACAATCAACAATGGCGCTCGATCGCAGTTGTTTAAAAAACCTTTACTTGACTAACAGTCGTTCAATGACTTGTACTACATACAATGGCTGGTTCAATGACTTGTACTATAAATTATTATATTGTACTATTTTTCAAAAATAATGTTTATCTATTAAATCAGTTTTTTGTTCACATAATTTCATATTTTATTCTAAATTCAATACTTAAACCATAACTTAAACTTTAGATTTATTGGCAGGTACTTATTATTTGAAAATCAGTAATTTATCATTCTTCAACACTTAGGTGGGCTATTTCAATTATTTCTAAATAAATATTTGGTTTGTTAAATATGTTAGTTCAATTAATTCAAAATTTGGTTTATATTTTTTTTGTTTGACCATATAGAATGAACTAAAGATGAACGGTTAACAAATAAAAATTTGTACCTATATAAAACAGTAGTGGCCAAAAAAATGGAAACTATTTTTTACTCGACTAAATTATATAGAAAATCTTCCTTCTTAGATTTCTAAATGAATATTTCTAAAAAAATATTATTGCCTTGTCTTTATTATAGTGTGGGTTATGCATGAATTATCATTTATACATAAAATATTCAGATATAATACACATTTTATTAAAATTATTGTACATTGAATAAAATATAAAAAATATTGTGCTCAGCTATGGAAAATTGTTAATGACAATAAAATTTAAAATTCACGTGTTTAAGATAAATCACTTTAGTATTTAGTTGGGTAGCCTTTATTTTTTATCACAGCCTTCATTCTTCGAGGCATTGAGTCCACCAACTTCTCCAAATCTGCATAATGATGACCTTGAATCATGATTTTATTACAGCTTCAATCAGGGCCCTCTTATTCGATAAGAGATTTTATTTAATTATATTAGTTAAAATGTGCCACAAAGCAATAGCAGCAAAGTATAAAGATACAAAGATTTTCAACCTGGCCCACAAGTTTTCTATCTAATTAAGATCTGGGCTGTTACCAGGCCACTTAAGTACCATAATATTATTTTCTTCGAACCAGCTTGAGACACTTTTAGCAGTATGACAGGGTGCGTTGTCTTGCTGGAATATGCATGTCTCTCTATTTTCTCCAAACAGATCCGCTATAAAAGGCTTTAACTTTGGATCCAAGATAGTCTCCTTGTATTTTTTTCATGTAACGTCCCATCAATGATATGTAGACGACCCACGCCACTTCTTGACATGCACCCCCATATCATTATGCTGAGAGGGTGCTTCATGGTGACGGTGGTACACACTGGTAACAAGTCTTCTCCAGTTCTCCTCCTAACATACTTTATTCCATCCGATACAAATATAGAAATTTTTGTTTCATAGCTCCAGATTACATTCTTCCAGTCTTCTTTGGTCCAATTCTTGTGTTCTTTTGCCCAATTGAGTCTTTTTTCCCTTTGTTTACTATTCAAGTAAGCATTTTTTCTTGGGCTTCTGGCCCTTAATCCATTGTTGACTAGGCGTCGTCGAATCGTCCTAGCGCTTACAATTATACCACTCTCAGCAAGGATGTGTTGGATATCACTCGAAGTGGATCTACGGTCTTGAAGAGCTAATTTCGTTATCCTTCTGTCGTCTATCAATAACGTCTTCCGGTTTCTGCCAGATTTTACAGCATTGTGTAAACTTTTGGAGACTTTGAACCTCTCGCAGACCTTTGAACTCCAGACTTGGACGCTCTGTGTCCCAACTTTTCAGCAATTTGTTTATATGTATATCCCTCTTCTCGTAGGGTAACTGCTCTACTACATTTTGTAGGTGACCAGTAGCCTCCAAGCATGTTTCAGAAGAAGTTTCAGAATAAAATAATCTCAGAATTTGAAAAACAGTCCAACCACTTACAAATGACACAGTACAGGACGAACGACAGACTAATAGCTCTTGCTTAGATAGGATTTCAAATATCCTCAATAATTACTTTCTAATGATCACAGACATCAAAAAAACAAATTTCCAGAAAAAAATGTGAGTAATAATGATGATTCATATCATCAAATAGTAAGGTATATGTTCCTTACAACTCATTATGAGACAAATTAGAAAGGATTAACTAATTTTGTAAAAAAAAGTTAAAACAATTAAAAAATATTTATTGTTTCTTGCGAAATAAACAAAAGAAAATATTTGTCATTAAAAACAATAAGAATGCAATAAAATTTCAATGAAAAAGTAAAATGAATCACCTAGTAAGTTGAAAAATGTAGTCAAAATAAAAAGTTTCCATTCTTTTGGCCACTACTGAATATCACGTGTTTGTGTCACCGACACAGTAACAACATAGTTCTCTATAAATAATGGGGTGCATGCTATCTCCATGGCTCTTCAATCTATACGTTGAATGTTGCATCAGAACTTTTATGGAGGATAGCAAGGGTCTGAAATTTATTTATTTATATTCACATACACGGCCTCTTAGCCATTATAAAAATATGGTAAAAATAAAACATAAAACTCGTATTAAACAACACAACAATTAACAAGAAAAACAACACAATAATTCATTAAAATACAAAATCTATCACACAAATCGAAATATTCATAATATGTCCCATTCCGATTCGTTTAAATTTATCTGTCTGAATTTTAGTAGGTATATGAGAAATGTCAAAACGTTGACAATTCAGTAAGTATAGTATATGAAGGATGTAAAGAGAACGTACTGAGAATGGATGCCAGCAAATCGAAGTTCAAATGGTGTTTCAAAAGAGTGAAAGCAGAACAGCGTACCAAATAAAATTAGAGAACAAATGGTTCAAGAAAGTAGACGAATATGTCTATTTGGGAAGCAACGGAATACCGGAATGGACGGATTGATAAGGAGATCGAAAGAAGAGTTATGGCAAGAAACAGAGGGAATGGAGCACTTAGACCAGTTATGAATGACCGCAACATATCAAAGGATGCTAAAGTTGCCATTGATAACGCTATCTTAATAGTGCCAACCTTGATGTATGCAAGTGAAACCTGGACATGGCAGAAGTCACATGAAAGCAGAATAAATGCAGTTTAAATGAGATCACTAAAATGAATTTAAGATGAAGATAGATGTCATTAATAGAATGAAAATGATGAATTCATTTCATTCATTAATTGGCCACATGGGGAGAATGAATGAGGAATGCCTGACGAAGAAAATATACAATGCGCATAGGAATGAAATGAGAAATCAATGCCGCCCAAGAAAGGGATGGCATGACCATGTGAATGGTATTTTGAAAGACGAAAAGGTTAGAAGCGTGAAGAACAGATAAACATGTATAAGAAGATGTATGAATGTTGACGAGGCGATGATTGTGTGTCAAGATATATGGCATTCAGTTTTCTCTGTCTACCATGTGAGGATCATGGCATTATGGTATGTATAAGAATCACATACATTAGGTATGAGAAATTTTATAAATATAATAATTAAATTAGACAAACGATTTACTACAAACAAGACAAATATTGAAAATAATATTTCTATATTGCCCTCATTCAGTATAACAAAAGCTGTTTTTCATTCAAATTTTGCTTATGAGTAAAAGCATTTCTTTATAAACATTATTCTATTTCTATTTTACAAATATATATATTTAAAGTCACTAAAATTTAACGATTTATTATACACAGACTAATCTCCTGAGCTCGTAGTGCACAGTGACATAGATCTGTAAATGTGTGGGTGCGAGAGAGACTGCTCAATAAGAGTCTGGTCAATCAAAGAACACTTTTAATATATAATACTAAACATAATATAGGAAAAAAAAATCACTTGATCTCTGAAGTGCTGCTTTAACTAATACCATGAAATATTTCTTTAGCTTTTGTGCATAATTTTAAGACAATGAACCAAAAATTCTAAAAGAAATTTTTCAAAAGCATACTTTGTGAAATATAAATTATATTATATAGTAATATGAAAGTTTTCTATGCATGACATGTTATGGCTGGTCTGGAAAAATATAGTTTGTTACTCATGATGAACATACACAATATTATGATTTCAAAAATCAATATTAAGTCTATACAAGTTGTTCTAAATTCAAACTTTACATGGGAAATTAGAGTAGCGTCTAGCCCCAGCTCTTCTTTTCTGCATTATTAGGCTAGGTTTAAGTTTGTGTATAATAATAATAGCGACTCGCGTGAGCGAGTTGCTTTATAAATTGAATTATAAATTATTATAAGATAAATTTACATTTTTTATTTAATTTATTGCATTTAATATAAAATTTCACAGCTCATTTGACTCCATACTACGAGACCTCAACCAATCAGAGAGCCAACCGGAAACATAATGCGGAATGGTAAATGCGGATTGTAGACGCTAGTGGAAATTAGTAATTGATGAATATTATTTGTTTTGTTATTTTTTTATAAACTTAATTTCTTTATGTTACATTGAGAATACATGAATGTAATTCAATGTAAATAATGTCCTTTTTATATATTTTTCAAAACAACATAGTAAAACATCAAGTTTCCCAAGTAGAATAACTGCCGTTGAAATGAGGTCTCTCAGACAAATGTGTAATAAGACGATGTGTGATTGAATAAAAAAAGTAAGCACAAGAACAGAATGTATGTTGGAAAAGGACGCCACATGCAAGATAAAAATATAATATATGTCCTTAAGTGAATCGGCCACATAGAAAGAACAGATGAAGAACAGTTGACAAAAAAATTATACATGGCTAAAAGATGCGGAATAAGAGATAGAGGTCGGTCGAGAAAGACTCATTTAAATCACATGAATGGAATCTGAAGTGTAGATAGTAGGAGAGTGTGCATGAGGCAATGTTTGGATTAAGTGAAGCGAGAAAAGTATATCAGGATAGGAAAGTATGGCGCTCGGTTCTCTCTGCCTACCTCAATATGAACAAGGCATGATAGTATGTATGTAAAAAAACACAAAATATTTATTAGTAACTTGTATATTTCTAGAAAATAAACTCTTATGACGTCCGGTTTCTAAAAAAAACTGATAAAATAAACATTTTCCTAATATTCATATAAGATATTATGAAAAATGATGTAAAAGAGTAAAATTAAATAATAATTTAACATAAACAGAGCAAATTTCACAATAATAATGTTAATATATTACCTTTAGTCAGTATATATTATTATAAGGTCTTTGGTATATACCTAGTCAAAGATGTTCCGTACTCAAATTTTGTATGGAAAATTTTCAGCGATTTTATGAAATGAGTTTGTTTAATTATTTTTTTATTTTATTATGAAAAGTTGATATTTCTTTAATGCCATTTTATGAAAGTGAGGAGCCTTTTTACCTATTTGAAAATAAAAATTTCAAATTTTAAGTTTCCTGAGCTTGGGGTCACTTTGAAATATTTGACAGTTAAAAAAATTGAGAAGCACTATTCATATATCGTTCAAAATCTAATGGGATCTAAGTGAGCATTAGATATACAAATTTGCAAAATTTGAATAGAATCGAATGAGTACTTTAGTCTATAATCGATAAAGTAAAATGAACACGCCGTACATAGCACATAGCACATAGCACACTGCACATAGCACACACACACAGATACATTGTGATGAAACTTTCAGAATACAATCTCAGCATGATACTAGTTGATAATCTGCAAAAAAAAAAATACCCTTAAAAATTGCGAAATCATAACTCCCCACTATATCACCTTGTGTTAGTGAGGAGTAAAAAAATGAGAGTGTTCGTAAACAATTCGGTGATCTAGGTAGTCACATTATAATATACGTTTATAAGTATGATTTTTTAATACCGATCATAACTATTTAAGTCATGATTATCTACTTGCGCGTTAAGTAAGCTTTTAACGAAATCAAATAATGTTTTACTGTTAGTTCAATATCGGTAAATAAAAAATAATAAGAAAGAACCTGCAGGCTAAGTCTGTAAGTAGATCTCGACCGATAAATGTCGAGATTATCTCGACTAGTCGATATTTTGACAGTTTTGGTAGTCACCAAGCAGATAACGCGTCGAATCGTTCTCGCCCATTTATTTGACGGCGAGATTGGGTCGACATCGAGTCGAGAGACGAGACCTATCGCCGCCATGTTGAATTAAATGTCATTTTTTTACGCGAACAATGCCGAATTTCATATTTATTTTTTGAATAATCATATAAACGGGTTAAACGACGCCGTTTAAGAGATTCTTCAAACCCCTTAAATATTCCGCGTAATTCATTTATTGCTAATTACCGCGTAATAAAAGTTTTATATGGTTATATAATTCTATGGGTTATATATTTATTGGAAATATGCGTCCGTCTATGGCGTCCGTAGGTATAGATTTGAAATAATTTTTGGTTTTGAGAAAGTATTCTTGTAAGCTATTTTATCACATATGTATTTTAACAC
Organism: Molanna angustata; assembly: GCA_963576475.1. NCBI lineage: Eukaryota > Metazoa > Arthropoda > Insecta > Trichoptera > Molannidae > Molanna > Molanna angustata. The sequence continues at coordinate 1,612,497 of OY754986.1, forward strand.
TTAAAAAAGAAAATTCGGCGTAGTTTTTAGTTAAAAAACAACACGCTGCTGTCATCACACTTGATAAATTGATCGAAATATAATTAAAAACAACTTTAAAAATTACTCTCAAAACATTCAATAAACACAAAAGAAACTTAATTTAATCATATTATAACTTGCTTTCGTGCTTAAAAATATGACCAGTACCATATAAATCAATGATTTATGTATTTAACAAATTTATGGAAACAAATTTGACATTTATTCAAATCATGGTGGAAATATTGTGTATTGCCATAAATGATAATTCAAAAATGTACCGCAAGCCAGCCCAACGGCAAGAAATACTAATAAGTGCATTTACGAACACGACAGCGCTTAGTGACTACGAATTGTCGTCACGGGCGTAAACATAGGCGAGAAGAGCGGCGAGACGTTGTCGGATCTCGACTTTTTTACTGACTTGGCCTGCTGATCTCTTGTTCCGTTCCTGTTTGTATACTTTCTTCGTCAGGCAAGTGGCCAAACCATCTCAATGTATTGACTTTCATTCTATCATCTTACATTCTTTCCTTGTATTCTCAATTTTTTCTCCGTCACACATCGTCCTATTTCAAATTCCTCTAATTGATCTCAATCCAACTGCATTGTTTTTTTTGCTTTCACGCGGCTTCTGCCATGTCCAGGTATCACTTGTATACGTCACAGTTGGCTTTTTTCGATAAATCTAATTTCGAAAGTGCGGCTACCTTAATAATAATTAACAATTTATTGCATCCTGAACAAGTGGCGAGTTTATTGCCATATGGCAATTTCTTCCAACTAACCAGTTTTTCCAGCCAAGAGCAGCAATATTAGCATGAGAAATTATTTTAAAAAAATTCTTCTGCTGGGGATCGAACCCAAGACGCCCGCACAGAAACTAAATGGCATACCAACTCTACCACGGCGGTCTCTACCACAATAATGAATGTATAATTCTGGCGCGGTTCAGAGGTGACATCTGTGCAAAAGCATTGTCACCTCATATAAAAGTACTGTTGGTTTGATTGTTCACAAACCAATTTCTCAATAGATGGCGTTACAAAAAAGTTTCTTCGTCACATCATAGATGGCAATGGTGTCTCAGCTTATTCTCAAATGAAAAAAATATATTTTAAAGATTGGATTGATGGGGAACTCAATAAGAAGGCATAATTGATGAACGTTGCGCAAGCACATAATTTGATAACGCAAACCAGCCGATGACAGGTCATAAGCCCTGTAGTTGCCTTGAGTTCCTGGTTTTCCTATAACATTCCAACTTCGTCCCTTTTGAGATGTTAAAAATTTGTCATAAAACATCATTGACTCACGACATGGAAAAATTTTTAATGTTTGTTAAATGCCACTATAAAAATATTTAATGTTTGTTAAATGCCACTATAAAAATATTTAATGTTTGTTAAATGTCACTATAAAAATATTTAATGTTTGTTAAATGCCACTATAAAAATATTTAATGTTTGTTAAATGCCACTATAAATAAAATTTAATGTTTGTTAAATGCCACTATAAAAAAATTTAATGTTTGTTAAATGCCACTATAAAAATATTTAATGTTTGTTAAATGCCACCGTAAAAATATTTTATTTACCATTATTTTCATTTGAAACATACACTGACCTGTAAAATTGTGCCAAATTGTTATTAGATTCATAAAATGATTTAGCGATTCCACCTTTAGATATTATACGTGTAGATTTCATTTAAAATATACGAAACAACGCTTTTTCAAAAGTTTTTCACACTGTCCTACAGGAACATATACAATGAATTAATTAATTATAAAATGAAAGGTTCCATTTCCACGTTACACCCATGTCATATGGGAGTACCTATATTTTATACGGAGATGTATTTCACGGCGGAAAAAAACACGTTTAGTATGGATATCCTTGTTTTTGTACGAATTAGGAATACGTGATGTTTCCACGTACCGCATTTTTTGAATAAACCATTTTTGTATGGAATGAGAGCAGTATTTGATTAACCAATTCTTTTTCTAGAAGCTTTTGCATTCAATACACCACTCCGACATTTAATTTCGTATACGCGCTTGATTTTTAATCTGATTGAAAACGCGGTTTGAGAAAAAATGGGTATAGTTGATATAACCAGTGAGAGAGAAAAAATTAAGGGAATCTCAAATGTTCTGGTCTGACGGTGCTACTCGAATTTATTAAATAGAGCCAAAAAACGAAATGGTCCTTCTATCACACTTTTTAGTACATACTAAGATATATCACAAATTTGAGATTTTATTTTATTTTACAAAAGATAGCACATAGTACATGCATACAATTGTGCACAACAATTGTTTTGTACAATTGTGCAATTGTGATTGTGCACGTCTCCCAAGATGCTCATGCACATCTCTCAATAAGACAGCCGAAATTAAAGACTTGGGTATTTACTTTGACGATTTCTTTAGATGGACAGAACATATCAATGCAACTGCGAAAAAAATAAGAAAACTTATAAACCTATTGAAAACATTCGAAATATAATGGACCAAAAAACTTTGAAAACTATATATTATGCATTAGTACAATCCATTATCTCTCATGGAATGATCGGGTGGGGAGGTGCATCTAAAACAAATAATATGGATCCTCTATTTAAGGCTCAGAAAGCTCTCATTAAAGTGATCATTAAAAAACCTTTCCATTTCCCGACCATTCAATTATTTAAAGACTTTAACGTACTAACTACAGCACAACTCTATACTAAACAAATTCTTATTCACTTTAAAAATGATAAGAAAAACTATATCACTGCTCAACATTCTCACGTTACAAGACACAGACATCAACTAATCACTCCGAAGACAAACACTACATACGGACAAAGACATTATCAATACTTCTAAAAGATCCTAAATTTAGTTGCAAACATACATTTAATAGAAAAAATGCAAGACTTAAACATACAATACAAACATTGTTATAGAACAAAGGGATCAACTATTGTCAGTAAATTCTCAATTCATAAAAACATACACGACAAAACTACTAACATAGGACTCAATAAGTGGACCATGGGCTACACAATCATTCTATATAACAGCTTACAATGAATTAGTAATTAATATTATGTAACTAGTCCACCACCTCGGAACAGGCCTGGCCTAGTGAGGTGGTCTAAAGCAACCCTATTTATTTGTTTTGTTACTTATATAAAATAATGTAATTTCTGGTATACATATGTAATAAAAAAAATATATTAAAAGGAAATAAGCAAAAATACAAATAAGACATGTACCTCTTACGTACTATATCTATATTGTAAAATTAGTTTCATTACATGAAGTTTCCCAACAAGAAGGGCTAGAAGACCTGAATTGTTCCATGTTCGAGTATATAGAGCGAACTATCGAAAATACTCTATTATACCGCTCATAATATGTATGCCGTCAATACAATGAAAATTTTAATGAGTTTGATTAATATTCCAATTTGACTATGACAAATATCGAAAAATGATACGGGGTAAGCTAGTACCGGTTGATTGAGTGGTAGCTTTATGCGGCAGACTACTTCACGACCCTCATTTCTCTCTTTGTCCTTCCTACCCCTTCATCACCAATTAAAATCCTCTGCACACTACTATATTGTTTCATTATTTATTTTTTATCTTGATAGATTCTGCACCTTTTATTTTTGTTTTTATACATATTTTTTTATTTTTGTTGTTCTATTCCATTTATAATATTATTTATGTTGTTCATATTGTTTTAATTTGTGGATAGTAGTTTTGGCGCATGTTTTATTTTACTGTTCTGTATATTGTTTTGTTAGAGCACGACTATCAGCAGCAAACAGATACTATTGTGGGTTGTATAAGCATCTGAGGTCCAAAATCCTCGGTAGAAAAACCAAAACAACCTTTTATAAAACGCTCCTCCGTCCAGTCATTATATACATATGGCGCTGAATGCTGGGTAATGACCAAAAGAGCTGAAAATACACTTCTGATATTTGAAAGGAAAGTCCCCAGAAAGATATTTGGTCCTGTCAACGAAAACGGAGTGTGGAAGAGACGATTCAATCACGAATAAGAGGCACTGTATGGCGAACCTAACATTGTACAGTTCATTAAAATAAGAAGACTGCAATGGTTGGCCCATGTCCACAGGATGAGTGATGATCGTACGGCCAACAGGGTTTTAAACACCACACCAGACGGAAGAAGAAACAGAGGCAGACCAAAAATGAGATGGCTGGACGATGTGGAGGCTGATGTATGAGCGCTGGGCCTTACCAACTGGAAGAGAGTCGCAGAGTGCAGGGAGGAATGGCGAAGGATTCTGAAGGAGGCCAAGCCCACAACGGGCTGTAGGGCCAATGATGATGATGTATATTGTTTTGCTATCGCTGTTTCTATCCCAAATAAATAAATAAATAAAAATAAATATCAAAAGAAGACAATAAAAAAATGTGAATTAGTGTGGGTGCACGCATGAGAGAGAGAGAGAGAGAGTAACAATATGTATGTGTGTGTGAAAGAGATTTTTATTTTTTTTTTTTTTTTATTTTTATTATTTTTATAAATAGTCAACAGCTGTATAATTTTTTTTATATAAAACAATTACATATAAATTGAGCCAATTACAGACTATTATATATTAGTACTTCACATAGAACACGTACACGCATTCATAGAAAACATGTAAATATGAAAATATAAAGTAACATAAGAGAAAAAAAAAATATATATGTATATATAACTGCATGAATACAAAATAATGAAAATATAGCCACATCGTCACTGAAGGGGTCACATAAAAATCAATGTATTGTAAGTGGGTACCTACAACGGCACTGCATTTACGACCGTGCGATGATTCATTAAATTTCAACATTAATGTGCGGGTGACCTATCTCCAGCAATGGGTAGTTTACAAAATAAAAAATAAAATCCAATATAAATTTAGTAGTATAAAGATATTTATCCAGTATAAAAGATATTTTAAAAATTAGTATAATATGGCGTGTGATTGTGTGTTTGTGTGAGTGAGTGTGTGTGTATGTGAGTGTGAGAGGATTTATGTGTTATAGTAAGTTAGGGAGCCGTTAAGGGGTAATATAATACGGAAAGGATTTGTTTTTTAAAAGTATCAATATTTAAATGAAAAGGGTCAATTGAGTTAAAAAGTTGATTATAAGAATAGCAACTTCGGTTGATAAATGAATTTTTGTAAGAGTTGGTTTTACACGTGGTGATTTTGAAAAGTTCGTTCTGTCTGGTGGGTCTAGTAGGGACTCTATAATTTATTAGGCTTGTAAGTTCGGGGCAATCAATCAAGTTATTAATGATTTTATAAAGGAACAGAGCATCGGTTAGAGTTCTTCTGTTTTCGAGACTCATTAAATTATAGGTTTGAAGAAGAGTGAGATAATCGTCAACATTTGAGAAACTGAATCTATAGTTTAATTGTCTGATGAATAATTTTTGAATTCTTTCAATTTGGTTTTTATATATTTGGTAAGAAGGGTTCCAGATAATTGACGAGGATTCGAGATGACTCCGAACAAGAGCATAGTATAATATAATGTACGTTTTATAATCTCGGAATTGTTTGGTATTTCTGAATAGAAAGCCTAGCATACGGTAAGCTTTACCGGTTATATGGTCAAAATGTCTCTCGAAGGAAAGTTTACTGTCAACATAGACCCCCAAGTCTTTTATAACCGTTTTTTTTTCAACGGCTATACTATCTATTGAATATTCGTAATTTAGTTGGGTTTTATTTCTTGAGAAAGTAATGGAGTAACATTTGGAAGCATTAAGGGATAATTTATTGTGTTTGCAATACTCGAATATTGATAAGAGGTCTTTTTGAAGATTATTACAGTCTTCCCAGGATTCTATTGTGCAGAAAAGTTTCATGTCATCGGCGTAAATTATAAATAGAGCAAAATTAATGGAAAATTTGATGTCATTAATAAAAATGTTGAAAAGGAGTGGTCCCAGATGAGAACCTTGAACGACCCCGGAGGAAATATATTTGGTTTTCGATTTGAAACCATTTAGAACGACCGTTTGAGTTCGGAACCGAATATATGATATGATCCATCTCAGTAAACTGCCGTGGAACAGTGAGACGTGAATTGCCGCTGAATGAATCACGACGCTTGTAGTTCGCTCCTCATATTTTTTGTGTTTTTGATGTTTTAAGTGGTGCAAAAACTTATATTTTGTGTTAATTTTTGTTTAAATGCTTATGTGAACATATCTTAGTTAAAATATTGTCCCCACGTAACCGGTGAGTTCGTTCCATTTTTATTTATTTTATTTTTTTTTGTAAGTGTGTCAAAACAATTGCTTAGTGGAGGTAGGTAAGCAAACAATTTGCCGGCGCTTCATGCGCTGTGCTAGCGAAATGTTACCTAGTAACGTTGTTGCCAAGTCAACAGATAACAATGTATTAGAATGTACGCCATCAAAACAAACTCGTAAGGCCCAGTCCACACCGATAGATCATGATAATACATTATTGGATAGTTCAGTATCCAAAAAATTCAAACCAAACATAAACCCCTCAGTACACCAAGAGAATTCTTTACTGTATAATGAATCCTCTCTTTCCCCATTTATTGTACATGTACAAAAGAAAGTAGCGGGAGAAAGTCTTCAAATACAGGCTATCTCATTCGGTTCGTTTATCTACAAAAATAAAATTGATAATATAAAAAAAATCAAGCCGTTGGGTAAACGCACAATTGCAATCGAATTCAAAAATTATTTAGCAGCAAATACTTTTCTTAATAACAAAATTTTAGAACAAAACAACTACTTACCATTTATACCTTCCTTTCACGTAACTCGTCTTGGAGTTGTAAAAGATATACCTACATCTCTTTCTGACGAGGAAATATTAAGTAATTTGGAAGTCCCTCCGGGATTCGGAAAAATAATAAAAATTCGAAGGCTTAACTACAGAGACCGTAAAATTGAAATCCCGACATGGAAACCATCTCAAACTGTTGTGGTCACAATCGAAGGGCAAAAACTCCCATCACACCTTTACCTCTTTTACAATCGTCTACCAGTAGAAACTTACATATTCCCTACTATTCAATGTCATCAATGTTTAAGATACGGACACACTAAAACTAACTGCAAATCTGCAGCACCTAGGTGTTTTAAATGCACTTTACATCATCTTGGAAACACATGTAATGTAACTCAAGAAAATACTATTTGTGTTCATTGCTCGGGAAATCACCAGGCTATCGATATAAATTGCCCAGAATTGACAAGACAGAGGAACATTAAGAAAGTAATGGCTGACCAAAGTATATCGTATATCGAAGCAGCTGGAATGTTTCCCTCCGTGAAAATATCATACTCAGAAAAAACGAAAGCTGTCAACAATTCAAACAAAATTGAAACACAAAATAATTTCACGCCAAAATGGAGGGTAATCACCCCTTCAAACAAAAATAATCTTAAAAAACATAGTAATACCCCCCCTTACTTGGATAAAAAACAAATCAACTCATTATTAATTGCACCAAATGGAAACCATCCAGTACCTAAAAATGGATGTGCTCTCCCGTTAACAAATGAAACTACCCCAGATACAATAATACCTGAAGACATTAATTATAGTCGTAAAGAAATAATTCTAAATTGCATATACAATATGATCCATGAACTCCTTACCACAGAACACTATATCTCAGTACCGTCCAACGATGCACTTATTAATAACACCTTACAAAATACTGTCAATATACTCAATAACAACCTAAATAAAGAAGATATCGATTCAAACTCTATCACAGAAACAAATTAGACCTTAAACTTGTAACTCGCACAATAATTCCCTGTATAATCTTTCATACAAAATGGCCTTAAATATTGCCCAGTGGAACTGCAGAAGTGCAATACCTAATAAAGACTCTATTTTAAAATTGCTATCCGAGAACCAGGTTCAAATAGCGGCACTATCTGAAACCTGGCTCCGCGATGAAAAAACATTCAAAATTCCCGGCTACCAATGCCTAAAAGATAATAGACATGATGGCAAAGGTGGAGCTGCGTTATTAATAAAAGACACATTTTTCTTTAACCAGATAAATTTAAAACCAATAAATTGTCCATCACAAGTTGTTGCTGCGGAAATAGACGGTACAACTTTTGTCTCAATTTATATTTCTCCTAATTTCCAACCCACCAAAAATATTTTAAGAACCATAATTTCTCGAATAAAACATCCCTTTATAATTATGGGAGATTTTAATGCTCACCATAACATGTGGGGTTCATCATCATGCACAAAATTAGGTAGAATTATAGTTGATCTGCTAAATGAGTTGAATCTTTGCATTATTAACGACGGATCACCGACACGTATCCCTGTGCCAAATCAACGAATCAGCGCAGTAGATTTAACAATATGTAGTCCCGATATTGCTCCATACTTGAATTGGAAAATACTTTCTGACCCATTCAATAGTGATCATCTTCCAATAATTTTGCATTATTCACAACCGTCATACAGATACATATATACCTCTCATATTGAAAACTCAAAATCCAAAAGAAACAACAAATTCGATAAAAATGTTTGTAATTTTGGAAAAGCTAATTGGTCAGGATATAATCATTACACCAACAACCCCAATATAACATTTACTCCCCCCTCAATAGAAAACCTACAAGAATGCTACGATGAATTTATTAAAACGATTGAAATATCAGAAAAATTTATACCTAAAAAGAATCCCAAATTCAAAAAGTATCCCTTACCTCCTCCTTGGTGGGACTCAGCGTGCGAAGAACATTCGTCAATTAGGAAGCAAGCATATAAAGACTACAAGCATAACATGACACTTGAAAATTTCTTGTATCTTAAAAATGTTCAAGCTAAAGTCAAACGGTTCCTCAAAAACAAGAAAAGAAAAGGGTGGAAAGACTTCTGCACATCACTTAGTATCCAAGTTCCAATTTCAGAAGTTTGGAATAATATCAGAAAATTTCGTGGCTCATACAAAACCCCATCTTCTAAATCATGCCCTAAACTATGGTCAGAAGATTTCTTAAATAAAATGGCCCCACCGTATGCTGTTAACATCGATGAAATCTCGTTACAATATTCACATACTAGCAGTAACTGGCTAGATGCCCCATTCCAAATAGACGAATTAAAATCAGTCTTACAAGTGGTAAAAAATACTTCACCTGGAATAGACGGGATCCCATATATTATCTTACATAATAGTAGCGACAAAATTCTTGAATATCTCTTAAAATTAATAAACATAATGTTCGATACTGGGGTTATCCCAGAATCTTGGAAAACTCAACTCATTATCCCAATTTTGAAACCACTAAAGGACCCTAATTCAGGTGTCAACTACAGACCAATAGCATTATCATCAACTCTGCTTAAATTAACAGAACATATTATAAAAAGACGAATTGATTGGTTCGTTGAAAACAAAAATATTTTGCCGTACAATATGTTTGGCTTCAGAAAAAAAAAATCCTCAGTAGAAAGTGTAGCCAATTTAACAACGGATATTCTTTTAGCTTTCTCTAGACAAGAACAGGTCATAGGAGTAAGCTTAGATATCACAAGTGCATATGATAATGTGCTTCTCTCCCTTCTTAAATCTAAACTTCTCCGAATTGGAATCCCCCTAAAATTAGCCATCTTCATAATGAATATTCTCCTGGATAGAAAAATCATTCTCGACATTCGAGGAATTGATACTCAAGAAAGAAAAGTCGACAGAGGCTTGCCACAGGGGTCAGTCCTTAGCCCTATCCTCTTCAATATTTATATTCACGAGATTTTTCATGTACTGTTACCCTCGGCACAGTTACTGATATATGCAGACGATTTTTTTATTTATGTATCAGGGAAAAAAATCCAACAAATGGAGAACATTATGAATAATACTCTCAAAAATATTTCTTCGTGGTTATCTGAAAATGGCCTGAATCCCAGTCCTCCCAAATGTAAAGCCATTATGTTTACAAAAAAACGCTCTATACCACATATAAAAATTCAACTAAATGACATTATCCTCCCTGTCTCTTCGGAATTAAGATTTCTTGGTATCACTTTGGATTCCAGACTATCTTGGAACTCTCAAGTTACACATATCATTAACAAATGCCAGTCTGGACTAAATGCAATGCGAGCTGTAACCCGTACTTGGTGGGGAGGTCACCCTTCTGTTCTACGTTTAATGTATATATCATACGTTCGCAGTCAAATCGACTATGGAGCGTTTTTACTTAGTCCAATTTCCAAGAAAAATTTACAACGCTTAGATAGAATACAATTTGAAGGTCTGAGACTTATATTAGGCGCTATGAAATCGACACCGGTATGTGCACTCCAGGTGGAAGCCGTGGACCCACCACTTGAGCTGAGAAAACAGTATCTGTCAGATAAATTTGTTTTAAAATGCAATATTATTAAATTCCACCCTCTAATTAGAAAAATCGCTATGCTTGAAATATTCACAAATCAATCACCATTTTGGAAACATAAAATCTTCCCTCCTCTTGTAAATAGCCTCACCTTTTTAGACCAATACTCATCGGATTTCATTAAATCTGAGACACTCCCAGTTTACTCATTACCCTATCAAAATTTAATCGAGCCGCCAAACATAATCCACTCATTAGGAATAACTCCAGATGCTTTTGCATCTAAAAGACTTAAACACGTAATTGAATCCAAATGGAATGACTGGAAAATACTTTATACGGATGGATCAAAAATGGACTGCAAAAGCAATACTGGAGCAGCAGTATTTAGTGATTCAGATAAAGTTGAATTACTTTTGACTCTCCATAAAGATTCTACAATATTCTCAGCAGAATGTATAGCTATACTAGAGGCTTTGAACTATGCAAATAAAAAACGATTCTTAAAGACATTAATATTGACCGATTCCTTAAGTACACTCGAAAAACTCTCTAAATCCCCTATTTTGTATAGTGATGACCACTACTGTATAGATATATGGAAAAAAATTAAAGAAATATGCAACCAAAACAGAAAACTTTGTCTGGCATGGATACCAAGTCACTGTGGTATACCAGGAAATGAGAAAGCGGATGAATTGGCTAAGAGAGCAACATATGGAAACACACGGACACATCCCAATATTACACAAAACGATCTCCTACCAATCGCAAAAAACCGTCTGATGAATAAATGGCAGTTATATTGGGACACAAGCTCACTGAAAAAGGGTAGACTTTACAAAACGACCCAACAAACAATTGTCAATAAGCCATGGTTCCATGATAAAGCTTTTGACAAACATTCCATCAGCGTTATGTGTCGTATCCGCATGGGACACTGTTGTACCAGAGAGCATTTAAAAAAAATAGGGATCATTGATAGCAGTCTCTGCGAATGTATGATTGGTGATGAGACACTGGATCATTTGTTTCTTGAATGCCCCATAAACGATAGGTATCCGTCCTTTTTTACCGACCTCACAGAGATTGGGGTTCCAATGCCAACAAATGTGAGGACATTGTTGAGCTACAATTCCAGGCAGGTAAACATTTTGCTCAAAAAATTCATCAAAATTAATGACATTAAAATTTAACTCTGTTCATAAAATTTAAATTGATCGAAGTAAAATAAATATACAAAAATAATTTAGGTTTCTCTATTTTGACAGTTTAATATTTTAACTTAGATGGCTGAGAACACTCTTAACGGGTGAAGAGCCAACAAAAAAAAAAAAAAAAAAAAAAAAAAAAAAAAACTGCCGTGGATACCAAATTTTTTTATTTTTTTCAGAAGAATATAATGGTTAACACGGTCGAAAGCCTTTGAGAAATCGGTATAAATTGCGTCAACTTGGGTTCTGTTGTCCATTTTCTTGAGAATAAATTCAGTGAACAGTGTGAGATTTGTAGAAACGGATTTATTTGGAAGGAAACCATGTTGCTCAGGGATAATTCTGTTTTTGAAAGATGTTAATAGTTGTTGGTATACAATTTTTTCAAGGATTTTCCCGAATAGAGGTAATTTTGAAATTGGACGATAATTTTCAATGTTATTTTTTGCCCCATTTTTAAAGATTGGTGTTATGTAACTTTGTTTCCATAAGGAAGGAAAGCAACCGTTACATACAGAATTTTGATAGATTATAGTTAGGGGAACAAAAAGATTATCTGCACATTTACTGATGAAAATTCCGGGGATATTGTCACTGCCTGGTCCTTTGTTAATGTCTAGTTTATTCAAGTGAGTTTTTACGATGTTTTCGTTAATGTCTATACTATGTAAGGTATCATGGTCAATGTTTACACCGTTATCGTTGTTTAGTAAAGCGGTTATTTCGTCTATAGATAAATTTTTTAATTCGTCGTCGTCGATAAATGTTGAACTGAAATAAGTCGAGAATAATTCGCAGATTTCGGGAGCTGAGTTGGATGTGGTTTCTTTGAGAGTCATCGTATTTGGTAAATCGGAGAAGTCTTTTTTGGATTTAATGTATGCCCATATTTTTTTAGGGTCATATTTGATCGAGGATTCGACAGATTCTAAATATCTGTTGTAGCATGTTCTTGATAAGTGCTTTTGCCGAGATCTGAGTAAGCTAAAAGAGTGATAATCGGATGGCATTTTAAATTTTTTCCATTTTTTTAGATATTTACTTTTTTCTTTGATTATGTGAATAAGAGCTGGGCTAAACCAAATAGGGTATTTTTTCCGATTAGCAGATGTCTGTGGAACGTTTAAGTTTATAATTTTATTTATTTGATTGTAGAAAGCATCGACAAGTGCATTTGTGTCGGTAGATTGTAGGATAGTTAGCCAGGGGATTTTTATGAGTTGATCATTGATTCTAGAATAATCAGCTCTATGGAATGAAAATTTCCGGTAGTTAGAATAGGCCATTGATTCAATTTTATTAAGGTCGACTGTAATTTCTAACGATGGGTGGTGGATGTCTTCGGGAACTAGTGGGTCATTTGAATTGGAGACGGTTACCACAGTATTAGAAAGAACTAGATCTAAAATTCTGCAGTTAGAATTATATAGGTGGTTGAATTGACGTAAATTACAGAATTCCATATAGTCAATAAATATCTTAGCTACGTTGTCCGTTATATTGCAAGGTTTCATTGTATTGTTATCATCCAACTGAGAACTCCATGTGATATTAGGGAGGTTAAAATCGCCTATTAATAAGAAATTATCTAAGTTATTTGTCGCTGTAATGTTAGATAAACTCTCTAAAAAGTTATTTAAATGTGTGTTATAATTTTGATTTCTAGGGAGATATATGACACAAATGTGTGTACGAGTAAAGGAATTTCTTAATTCAGAGGTTTTTAAGTTAATCCATATATCTTCTGCTTTTGAGGACCATTGTTCGCAAAGTAAGGCATTAAGTGATTTTTTTGCGGCTATGACAACCCCACCACCCAAGGACTGGCCGGTAGACAAATAGTCACGATCTCGACGGAAAATATCATACCGATCGTCAAAAATTTCTGCGTTAAATATTCCATCGATGAGCCATGTTTCAGTTAGGACAATTATATCGTAATTGCTATGTAAAACATTATTGAAGAATAAGTTAGTTTTAGTTCTTAAACCGCGGACATTCTGATAATATATTGTTATTGTCATTGGAGATTTGTTTAAAGCATAATAATTTACCACGAAAAGATGAAGTTTTGTATGTTTTCATGAAAACACTGAGTAGATTAAAACATTTAGAAGAGAAACTATTTATTGGGCTCCGGCTGCTATGTGGATTACGACTGTGGATTGAGTATGTGTTGTGTAAAAGTTGTGTAAAATTGGCATGTAAGAAAAGTGTTATGGATATGAGTGTATGTGAAATGAGCACATCATTGTATTTTTGAGAGATCTTTTTCACATTCAATGCGAAACGAGGGCGTAGTTTCAGACTTACGGGCAAATATTTTACCATTCTTAACCCAAACGAAACGAAAACAGTTTTTTTTAGCACGTTCACGGGTATCTTTTAGTAGAGCTTTGTTTGTTCTTGTTAAATGTTCATTAATGTAGATTTGAGAAGCGTTGCCTGGTAACTTTAGATCTGTCGTTCTTAATCCCTTGCGTTTTTTAATTGCGGTGATAATTGTATCCTTAAGAAGTTTGTTGGAGAGTTTAACGATAATGTTTCTGGGTCTGCTTGTAGTTCTGTCCATTGGGGCGATCCTGGTTATAAAGTCAATATTTGAACTAGTTATGGGGATGTTGATAAAGTTGCAGATGCTAGAGAATTCTTCCGATAGATTTTCCTCTTTTTTTTCAGGAAAACCAATTATTTCGATATTAAGAGATCTGGCCCATTGTTCTCTGATGTTTTCGTTGAATTTTATTTCATCCATATCTTTTTTCAATTGATTTACACTGGCCTCAAGGTTATCTACAATTTTAAGTTTGTTTTCGATCGTGTTTAATTTGTTTTCGAAGTCATCTATTTTATTCGAGGAATAGTGTATAGCTTTTTTGACGTCTATTATTTCGGACTTCATATCGTCAACGACTTGTTTTAAGGGCCGAAGAACCTTGAGCTCAGCAAAAATTTTTGTAAGTTCTTGTGCAATATCGATTTGATCATTTTTCTTACAAGATGAGCACCTCCAATTATTTTTTTTGTCTGTTGGGAGTTTTCTATAATTGGATTCAGTTATCCCACCACATGTGTAATGTAGAGTACTTTTGCACAAACAACAGGTAACCCCATCGGTTATTGCCAAATCACACTTAGGACATAACATTGTGGAGTTAGGATACCCTTGTATTTAGGTAATTTAAGTCAACTGACTTTTGGTAATAGACGGTAATGTAACAATAAGTTGATTAACTGTGGGTATATGGAATCGCAAAAACACAAAATCAAGGGCGAATATGCAACGAGAATTACCGTTTAATCTTGATCTGGATCTTGAAACTAAGAACAGAGATTGGAAATCACTTTTTTGTAACACTTTTCATAGATTAATACAATTTGACCACTTAAATTATTAAATATAAGATAAAAAAAGACGGAGCACTATGACAGAGTGTAACTGTGTTCAGAGTTATTGTTGTAATGAGATATCTAGAAAGTATGTGGTGAGTGTGTGGGTGTGTGTTCGTGTGTGTGAGAGTGGGTGTGCATGTGCGTGGTATACGATAGACGAACATAATATATTGACAGATTCATAAGTTGAGAAGAAAAAGAAAATACATTGCTGTGGGTGGTTGGGAAAAAGAAAATACATTGCTGTGGGTGGTTGGGAAAAAGAAAATACATTGCTGTGGGTGGTTGGGAAAAAGAAAATACATTGCTGTGGGTGGTTGGGAAAAAGAAAATACATTGCTGTGGGTGGTTGGGAAAAAGAAAATACATTGCTGTGGGTGGTTGGGAAAAATAAAATTAACAAGTACTTAGTTGTCATAGGCCCGGTATTACAGTCGGCCCTCAACTCATTAAGTTTATTAAACTCAAGATTAATGTTAAGGGGAGATTGAATCCATTTCCGTATTACAGTGCAATATGATCGAATATTTTTATTATTGCATATGCGCAAACATTGGATTTTTTTCCCTGTCGGGAGTCAAAGATATTTTTTAACAGATTTATAATTATCTCAATAGAGACGAAGTTGGAATATTTACTGTAGGAGAACCGGGAAATCAAGGCACCTACAGGGCTTACGACCTGTCATCGGCTGGTTTACGTGATCACTTTATGCGCTTGCGCAACGTTCACCAATTATACCTTTTAATGAAATCCCTATCAATTCAATTTGTTCATAATTTCACCCATAGATGGCTGTAGTAAAAATTCCTTATTTTCAAGCGAAAAGAATTTCAGTATTACAATATATAGAACTTTCAAAATTGAATTGATAGGGATCTCATTAAAAGGCATAATTGGTGAACGTTGCGCAAGCGCATAAAGTGATCACGTAAACCAGCCGATGACAGGTCGTAAGCCCTGTAGGTGCCTTGATTTCCCGGTTCTCCTACAGTAAATATTCCAACTTCGTCTCTATTGAGATAATTAAAAATCAGTGAATATGACATACTAAGACCCGGTATTACAGTCGGCCCTCAACTCATTGAGTTTGTTAAACTCAAGATTAATGTTAAGGGGAGATTGAATCCATTTCCGTATTACAGTGCAATATGACATGTCAGTTACTAAATCTTCAATTATAGACATATTTTACTTTTTCTGTGGTTGTAATCTGTCAAATTTTAAATAACATCAAATAATACGAACTACAAAATGGGACGCTACGACTTGAAATACTATTGTTTTATTATCCAACATGGTAAATTTAATTTTTCACCAAAATAATGCTTTTAAATGCCCATGTTCGTTTCAATATGGCTGTCAGTTTGTTTTGTTGTGTGGCGCCACCGTTGATACAACTAACGCCTCTAGTGAAACTGAAACTACACGCGTTGTCTAGCAAATCACAGATGACTCACCGTTAAGTACTTAATCCGCCAGAAACGTTGAGTTAAATATTTGTCGTTTTAGTGACGTATTTGAGGGAAGATTAGGCCTAAACGGACACTGTAATACGCTATATTTTTGTAAAACTTGAGTTGAGCTCTTAAACTGAGACTGTAATACCGGCCCATACACTTCCGGGCGAAATACGTAACTTTTATACAATTAGTTTTAACTTGTTAATTTTGTCGACGGATAATTCGTGGTGAAACTCCATTATACTAGGTATAAATGAAAACACTAATTTGTTTTAGTTTCACTGTTTAATTAATTTAAAACTGGCACTGACCGGTATCGATCTGTTGAAGATCATCGTCAGAGTGCACGAAAATGAATGTGAACAGAGTATAAATATAAAGTGTTTTCATTATCAATTAGTTTTGATTTAAAAGAAAAAACAAAATGCTCTATAGGCCTATACTTTCTTCCACGCTCAATATATTTAGTTCATTTTATCGACACGGTGTGGTGCGACGTGTGCAGCTGAGAGCGGAAATCCATTTTCCAACTGCGACGGAAATTCCGGTACGAAATCAGCAGGAAGCAATGTTAGGGAAGTAACAGATCCGGAAGTATCACTCAAGCGATACCAAAATGATGATGTGACCTTAAGAGAACATCAATCATAATTTAGATTATTAACCTAAGACTCTTACACTGTATCAAAAGTTGTTAAAAAGATGTTAAAAGTTTATAATAAACACTGAAACCCGAATGCACAGTCCTGGGTAACTTTTGGGGATATATGGTTTAAGTTATTTAATTAATATCAGAAGGATTGTATTGCAAAGGTGAGTGTTCAAAGGATTCTATTTTATTTAAAACATCTACCTCCAAGTATGACATTGTTTATGTCAGTTAATTAAATAATTGATAATATATAATTTTATTGTGATGAAGGCTTTCAATTAAAGAACTACTTACATGATCAACACTGGTGTATTCGTAACAATTGAAAATAGAATATAAAAAAACTTGATAAATTTGTGATGTCGTGGGTCGGAACTAATGGATAAAAATTAAACGCGATTCTAATATATTCAACGATCAACACACGAATCACAGATAATATAGAAGTAAACTTCACGAATAAAGATTTGTAGGTTTGTATCAGCGACGGTGGGCTATGGTTCGCTGATCCTCGTCAATCTTCGGAAGCATTCGAGAATCCCGGGCCGTACATGTTGCAGTCCACCAGGCGCTGCCACAAACTAAATACTAACTCCTAACCTCGCAGAAGTATTAAGTATTCTTAAGTTAGCAATTGCGTTACATACTAACTAAATACTACGTCAAACTTAAGGTCGATGGAGTAGTATTTCACATTATTGCGTATGAAGAAAAGGGGGGTTAGATTGGCGTTTAAAATGTATTTTTGTCATAACAACACAAACATATGTAACACTGACAGCTCGATGTCACGATTTTTCTGAAATTCCAGCGAATTTTCGGCATCTCGTTATACATAGATCGCTGATTAATCTGTTTGGTGTTTGATTTGACAAAATTACTAAATGCATATTTGACGAAGTCGCTAAAATCATCGTCCATTGAAAACATCTCGTATTTTATTATTAAACCACTCGTAAGGTTCCTCGCGATCAACCTTACTTTTTGACAGTTCGCAAATGTGAGTTCACGCCAACGCGCATGCGTTAAGTATTTAGGTATGTCTCTGCAATGCAATTTTCATACAAAAACTTAGTAGCATCCTCCAGTTAGGAATCCACGTGATAAGAGCCAGCAACTACCAAACATAAGGGGGCGCCTGCACAAATCAGGGTGACCTTTTTTTCAATTAAATATTGCATCATTACTACAAAACGAATAATTTTGAAAAAATAACTAGTTTGGATATTAATAGAGAATAATATACCTTAACTTCTTAATTATGTTCTGTATATATTCTTGTAGAATAAAAGCAGCCTTTATTTTATGACGTAAATTTGGCAGTAGCTGCCTCTTTGTCTGTTAGGAAAACAAAATCCCTAACTTTTATTAATTAGTTATACATTAGCTAAACCTCACAAAGTAACAAGTTATGTAATGTTTAAGAACTCTTTTACATCCAAAAATACTACAATATTTATATTATTTAATAAAATAATATTTAAATTCACTTTCAATAATAATAATAATTTCAATAAAATAATATTTAAATTCAATAATAATTTCAATAAAATAATAATTAAATTCAATTATTATTTTCTGAATTTGAAGTTTTAGATATTCGTCAGCTATACCTCAAGAAATTAATCATTTACTCACATAAGCTCAATATAACACAATATACTCGAGTTGAAAATTCCTACAATATTAGACACAGACTTTTACCCATCCCCAGAGCTCATACCACGTTTGCTCAAAAACATTTTGATTTTATTTTGCCTCGTATTTTAAACATATTTACAAAAGAATTGATTGGTTCTGAGATATATAATATAAAATCACTAAGTGCTATGAAAAATAAACTATCTTCTTGGATTCTCAACAACATTGAGAATGAACATTGAGATATATTTTTTAAAATTATGAAATGATTATAAAACCGTGATGTTATAGCTTATATTATAATTTGTATTTTTGATTTTTTTTTTTTGATGGGAAATGGGTTACATAAATAAAGACTGTGTCAGTTAAAATGAATTGTAAAGCTATTCCGACACAAGCACTGCTTAGTGGAATAGTTCTTATCCACTGGATGTTGGTACTGATAGATTGTATTCATTTTGTCAGTGCCAACATGTTATACTAAATAGTCTATTTTTCAAATTTTTTTTTGTTCTATGTTTCACTGTCGTATTGTTGTAATTTTTTTTGTATGGTTATTGTGGATTTAAATAAATAAATAAATAAATAAATAAAAAAAAAACTATCATATCACATGTCATATTCTTTTTATACATCGTTAACTGATTTATGCACTTCCTTCTTCTTCTTCCTGGCCTCTTCCCAACTTATCGTCGATGAAGACTGTTAGGGTCAGCTCTACTCTTCCTCAAGCCGTACACTCTTCGGTTCTGGGCCGCCTCCGATGTCAATTCTTGTTTCATCAATTGTGAACTCTTTTGCGCCAGCCATGTATTTTTTGGTCTTCCCCTATTCGTTGATCGGGGGATGTCTACGGCCATAGCCTGGTTCACAATGTGATCCTCGGATCTTCTTAATATGTGACCATACCATCTCAATTGTCTTTCTTCTAATTTGTTGTTAATGCCTGTCACTCCTAAGCTTCCGCGAATGTATGAACTTTTTATTTTGTCTTTTAGAGACACCCCCGCTGACCATCTTAGCATACGCATCTCGGTGGTTTCCATTTGCCTATGGAAGGTGTTGTACATCGTCCAACATTCGGAGCCATACAGTAGCACAGGTCTGACAATTGTCTGATATATTTTTCCTTTTAGTTTTATTGGCATTTTTGGATCACACAAAACTCCTGTCATAGCCCTAAATTTCATCCATCCCACATTCATTCGGTGTGTTACATCCGCTGCACAGCCTTCGTCGCTATGCACTTCCTCAAAATAATTAATCCATAAATTGTAAATTATGAAAAATATCTACATAAAATGCAATAAACGAATTTAATTGGGAATAATTCACCCATTCATATACTTAACATATCAAAAGGAATAGGCTTTGAGGGAGTCACTATACTAACTATCAATTATTTCGTTTCTTGAGCATAAACGTTTATACTAAATTTAATTACAATCGATTTTTTTAATTTAATTTATTAGGTATATATTTTTTTTAAATTTGTTCATCATTACAGACCAATTACATATGTATAGAAATGACACAAACATTTTTTTTTGCTACACATAGCGAAACTGTGCCACCAATATTTGGTGGCAATTAATATAATGTATTTGAATATTTTCGGAATGGTTCGGAATGTAAATTGAAAGTGTACTCAATACTAATATCAAAAATTACATGTTTTTAACAAAAGAATTTAAATTTCGATAAGCAAATACTTTTACCTGCTATGAATGTGTTTGGGATTCCCCCGTACCACCTCACTTTGTGTACCAATTCCCGGGCCTAAAGTCGTAGCTTATATCAGCTCTGTACATGTCTAACCCTGTGTGTATAGATGTATTTTATCTATAAAAAGTTTATTTTTTAATTAAAAAAATATATAATTGGTTTTTATACATTTTTTTTTAAATTAAGTATTTATTAGTTTAAAAAAATACATTTTATAAACTAAGCAAGCTCCTCTCGTACACTACAAATAAATAGCTATTTAAATAAATAGTTATAAATAGTTATTAAAAAATAGTTATTCAACCATCAATATAAATCTACAGGTATACAAAACAACAAAATTAAACATCAAAATAACGCTGAGCATTACGAAAGACACTATCTTGTCCAGAAAGTTACAAGGAGTCCTATATATTCCTTAGGGTTTGCCGTTAGTTGCTTAGTGTAAGGCGTAATAAGTCTATTGACGTAAATTGTTATATAAATATAAAACTAATTAACTTGCAACAATATGTTATATAATGAGCTGAAATGCCCGTTTACATACAGGTTGAAATCTTCTCTAGATTGGGCGAGATCTTCGTGGTTGTTAATGTTCGAAAACATGATGAAACTATAAATTTTTTTACCGAAATTACTTTCATTCATACCATCACGGCATATCCCACAATGTGGGGTAACCAGCGAAAGGTGTGCGGGTGTGCATTGCCTTATAAAAGGGAGCACAACATATCTGTGTATACCCACACACCAGTCTCGTCTCACCTCAAAAGGCACTATACTATATTCAGAATGGGTGGTGAACCTCATTGCTGAACTATGTTAGATGTTATTGTTGCCTGTTGTATTTTCGATTACCCGGCTCTTACGGGACACTCGAAAACAATGATTAAAAAGAATAGAAGCACTATTCTAAGCCGGTGCCTCACAGCTAAGCCGAACCGAAAACCGAAATTACTTGATGGAATAATATTCTATTTTTTATACACACTTGCTTCCAATAAAAGTATATACCTAATTGGTCGTGGCCAATACATAAATCTTACCAACGCTTATATTTCATGACATTTTAAATCATTTTCCATGGTCCTGATGGTCCAATATTTCTGACTTCTTTATGAACGCTTCCAATTAAAATAATGCAATGTTTTGGCGAATGTGACAATACAAAATAGATACTCCCCTCTTTTAACACGAGATTTTATCTTAGTTAAAGTGGGTTATTATGAATCATATAATGGAATCTGTAAACCTTTTTAATTGTAATTTATATGTGAATTTGTTTTGATTTGTAATTAATAAAAAAATGTATAGGAAAAACAAATGGGTTGTGGCCAACTCTACACTTTTTACTATGCTTATTTATTTATTTATATCATCTCGACACTTATACAATAATTTATAAATACTATCCCAACCTCACTAGGACTACGCCTGTTTCGAGGTTGGAGATTTACAATATTATATTTATACATTACATCTACATCCATGCACCCACCACACAAAAATACAATATTCACTATACGCAGTTGGGTACCTTAAATCATTATTGTGACAATAATATTATTCTACAGCAGAAAAAAGGCACACCCAACTGGTACAATTAATGCAAGGTACATGGATATAGATGCCAGGGTGACTACACAATAAAAATATTTAATTCAAAAAAATAAAAAATAAAATAAATTATTAATTATTTAAATATTTATATTCAATTTAATTTCAAAACATTTCCACAAGTCCATTGTTTGGACTCAAGGAACAGGAAAGACTGAAGGTAGGGACAGGAGAGACGGATGAGACTGATTTTTTTTTTAAAACGTACGTATGTATGGTATTGTGGGGCAGTATTTGCACATCTCTAATTACCCCACCAAAGACAATTCCGAAAAGAGATGATATAAAGAGGTCGCTCTAGCGGTACCGACCACTCTGCTCAGGAAATTCGTTATCAGCCATTAGCCTCGCATTCCGAAATCTTGTAGTAATGAATTGTTGTAATTACTTTTTAGCAATTAGTTTTAATTTTCGTTTGTCAATCGTTTAAGTGTTATCTGAATAAATACATGTAAGTTACACTCACTTATTTATTATTACTAGTGATCGCCCAGTGGTCAAAATTTGACCGTAATTCATTAAAAAGAATATTTGGAATTAATACTATTAAATTTTGAATTTTAATGAGGTTTTTTTTGTCTGGCCATTGCGTACACCTATATTTTTTTAAATGTTGTTCTATTACGGCATCTGCGAGCGTGCGCTTACAAATATTTCATTATTACGTATTATTTGCTTTAATTCTCTGCAATTCCTATGAAATTTATAATTTAATATATGAACCCCCGGCAAACTTCGTATTGCTTGTATAATTAAATATGGTCCTTCATTACCACCCATCACTTCAGACCCTTCAGTACCTCCCGTCCCTTCAGACCCTTCAGTACCACCCGTCCCTTCAGTACCTTCCGTCCCTTCAGTACCTCTCGTCCCTTCCTTAATTACCTCCCGTCCCTTCAGTAAGTTAAGAAAATATAACGAAGAAGAAGATAAAAGATTAAATCCAGAAACCAGCGAAGAGATGGAAGGAAAATTGAACCTTCTCCCAGGATAGTCCACCTTCATATGTAAAATGACCTAATACCCGATGGAGAAGAAGAAGAAAAATATTTTAATCCAAAAACTATCCTGGGCATTTTCACGACAATTCACCAAAGTTTCATAGCAATCGGATGAACGGTTTAGGAGCGCATTCAACACATGCATATATGGGTACATAGGTACATACAAACATTCAAATTTATAATATAGATAGCATGTTTTCATCAAGGAACACAGTTTTCTCTTCATGTATTGCAAAGTCAATTTTATAAATGAAAATATTGTGTAAGTACCTACCATTTATATTGTTTCACAGTAGGTAGGTACACAAATATGTATTTTCCTTTAAAATGTTCTTATATTTGAATTTAAACAACTGCGCATGCGCCGTAAATACCACAATGACATTTAAATGTGACCACAGAACA
This sequence comes from Molanna angustata, assembly GCA_963576475.1. NCBI lineage: Eukaryota > Metazoa > Arthropoda > Insecta > Trichoptera > Molannidae > Molanna > Molanna angustata. The sequence goes on from OY754986.1 coordinate 1,636,027, forward strand.
CGAAATAAAAAAAATGAATATTTCCTACCTACCTACCTCGGCTATCGGAATATTTCTCATACTACGCGGATATATTTAAATTACGTTTTCCCTCTCTTCACCGTTCTATGGTACACAATAAATGGTTTGATGTGAAATATTTTTTATTTGATTTAATTTATTTATAACGCATATTATGTATTAATATTATTTTTCTGCAGTCCTCCTCCATATAAACTTTAAGTATGCCAAATCTCAAACTCCTCCGTGCGCCCATTAATCCGGAAATTGTACTTGACGTTTTCGCTTCACGTATTAAAATATAGATACACCTAACTTATACCCTATTCTTGTTTTATATATGTATTCTTGCCATTAATTCTTTGATATCCAAGTAATTCTTGAACTTGGAAAGTCTGTCGGGGAGTGGTTTGGTCATAGAATAAGTTTAGTGTTCTGATACTACTAGTAGTTGGTAACTAGGACGCCGACACATGGTTCCATACCAGGTGTCGACCTTGGAGTTAGAGAGTCAATATTATATTTAGTCTTTTTTCAGACTTCCAACTTTCTTTCTTCCAATAATCTAATGGACCCATTTCAATCTGGTTTCCGTAGTGGACATAGCACAACGACCTCTCTTGTCAAAATCACAGACGACATTAGGCGTGCTATGAACGATAAAAAAATTACTATCCTCACCCTTCTTGATTTTAGTAGTGCATTCAACTCTGTCGACTTCGATATTCTTTTGGCGAGGCTCCGGTCCGCTAATCTCTCAGACTCAGTTATTCGGTGGTTCATGAGTTTCTTAATGGATAGGCATCAGCGTGTCAAAAACCTGTCAGATTTGGTAAATTTGTCTGCCGGTGTTCCTCAGGGTAGCGTTTTATCACCACTGCTTTTTTCAGTTTTCATTAACTCTATACCTAACATACTAAAGTGCTCTTATCACTTTTATGCCGATGATCTTCAATTATATTTGCATTGTGATTTAAATAACATAAACCCAACTCTAAACTGTTTGAATCACAATCTAAGCCAAATTTTTACATGGACAACAGCTAATGGTATTATCATAAATCCCTCTAAGTCACAGGCAATCTTAATAGGCAGCTGCAAACTTTTAGCCAAAATTGATTGGCCATCCTTAATCCCTTTATCTATCAACAAATAACTTTATACCACTTTGTAAGAAAGTAAAAGACCTGGGGATAATAATAGACCAAAACCTATCTTGGCGGGAACAGGTTGCTGAGGTGAGCAGGAAATTTCATTATACCCTTCACTCATTAAAAAATTGCAAAATTTCTTGCCTTTCTCCGTCAAAATATCGTTATGCCAATCAATATTACTCCCTTTCCTTGATTACGCTGATGTATGTTATTTAGACGCTAATCAGGAACTCTTAGAAAAATTGGAGCGATTACAAAATACATGCATTCGATATATTTTTAAATTGAAAAAATTTGACCACATATCGGAATACCGATCTGTTTTAAGGTGGTTGCCCATCAGGCAGCGTAGGAACCTACATACCCTCACACTTCTATACAAGGTCTTAAACAACTCCAATGCTCCAGTTTATCTACGAAATCAATTTCACTTCCTCTCTGAACACGGGTTGCCTCTTCGATCAAATACTGAAAGAACGCTCAGTATCCCAGTACACAATACTTCTTTTTTCACCACCTCTTTCTCCGTACAGGCAGCTCGTCTTTGGAATCACATCCCATCGCAACTTCGAGTTTCATTAACACTTCCCACTTTCAAAAGAAATCTGAGGAATCATTTCCTTTTACATAACACCTAAATTTGTCTCCTTATCCTATCCATGCCCCCCCCCTCTCCAGTCACCTCCGTTTCTTTATTGTTTTTGCTTATATGTTTTTTTTTTTTCATTTTGTTTGTTTTATTTTCTTTATAGCTCTTGCTTGTATTGTATAAAAATTTTGCTACATACCATAATTGTAATAGTTTTTCACTAAATGTATATGGTTGGTTGGAAGATATTGCCATTTGGCAATAAGCCCGCCATTGTGCACTTGTGCTCAGAAAGTTTTAAAATAAATAAATAAAATATATTCATTTTTAATTCAATTGAACATTATGCATTTAATCAGTTAAATACATTAAAACCACAATAACCCCCCGCAGTATGTTTAATTTATATTTATTGTTTTTCTTGATGAGTTAGCTTGTGTGGCGCGATTACCAATTACGCTACGGAGCTGCGTTACGCCAGCAGACGCCATCTTGCCCTGCGCCGTATGCACAGCTCAACACCTATATAAGAAGGAGCACAGAGCTCCCGGCAATCCGCTGATCATCCAGACCTCGTGGCTTGTCCTTACGCTGCCCGATCGCTCGCCGTCGTTCAAATTGTCCGCGTTCTAAATTTACATTATAATAATTAAATATTGTCTATATCTACTTATATCAATAATCGTCATTGTACAACTATACCAATAAAAGAGTAAGTTCAATTTCCTGTTGCATCTTTTAATCTGTCATCTATTTCTACCTGAGTTGCATTTAATATTTAATAATCTATTGTATACGGTATCGCAGTTGCTTGGTCGATCAATCTGTAGCCCAGCTGTCGGGACTCTCCGAACAGACGGTATCCAGGTTCGAACCAGGCAGGTGAGATATCGTTTGGTTGTATGTAGCCAAAGGCGGACAGACAGGTTATACCTACACGTCCAACAGACCGACCTTACCACCTCATATATAGGTTTGAATGTCAGCTTCAGCTGGTGTGCAAACGCTTCCAATCCAAGTGTCCACTCTGGCCCTCTGGTGAGCCTACATACCACACAGCCAAACTTGTTACTTCACATTTACCTTATTGTGCAGACCCGGGTATAAAAACTAGTATTCCACATTTTCTAATATTGATCACATCGACTATGCCTACTCAAATCATATTTTTTTGCTCTAAAAGCAACAGCTTTCAGTTATGTGTATATATTTTTATGAAAGTTTAGCCAAAAATGCTTTCTCCGATTCGAATCGTTCGTTTGAATAGTTCAAGCGTTACACACACAAAGAGGTTGCGACTTTATTATAATATAATGTAGGTAGATAAACCTACAAGAAACCAATTTAATATTGAGGTTAATTTTAATTTAATATAGATATTCAGTACATTATGTATTTCTAACAAAACGTAACTTAATATGAAGATATCATATTGACTATTATAATAATTTGTAATTACTTTGATACAATTCTTGGATTTGAATATGTACCTACATACATAAGTATTAGCATGTCTTACATAATATATCTTACATAATGTCTTCTGGATAGGTAGGTACATATGATAAAAAATTGACGTTTATAAAAATAAACTCCCTAAAGCAAAGAAGAAGAAAAACGGGTGGCTTAATTCTTTTTATAATATATAATATTGTCCAAAAAAATTGTAAAATGAATTGTAAATAGATACCTATATGCGCAGATGTATACTAAAATAACTAGAAAATACTGTCGTTAGTTTCCTTATTGGCGATACAAATAAGGAAATTATTTACTGTATATTAATAAATAATTATTTGATGTATTCCAAGTAGGTACCTGATTTAGATAATTTATATAAAAATATTGCCTTACAACAAATACATAAAGATACCTTTGGAAAGCGGGCTGAAAATCTAGTGAGTAGGTATACAGAGACGGCATCTCATAGGAAATATGATGATACCGAAATGTAATAAGACGCATGCCCAACATCACTATACATACCTACCTGGGTATACAATATATACAACAAACTACCTGCCATTATTAAAAAACACACAAAAATTTTATGACTTTAAAAGAAAAATCAAATCTTTAAAATAACAATAAATTTTTATCTATTACTTTTTCATATTCGCTATGTGTATATGTATGTGTGTGTGTATGTATGTATGTGTATGTATATGTGTGTATGTATGTATGTATATGTATGTATGTGTGTATATGTATGTATGTGTATGTGTGTGTATATGTATGTTTGTGTATATGTATATGTGTGTATGTATGTGTATGTTTGTATGTGTATGTATATGTGTGTATGTATGTATGTATATGTATGTATGTGTGTATATGTATGTATGTGTATGTGTGTGTATATGTATGTTTGTGTATATGTATATGTGTGTATGTATGTATGTATATGTATGTATGTGTGTATGTGTGTGTGTATGTATGTATGTGTATGTATACATGTGTATGTATATGTGTGTATGTATGTATGTATATGTATGTATGTGTGTATATGTATGTATGTGTGTATATGTATGTATGTGTGTGTGTGTGTATGTATATGTATGTATATGTATGTGTATGTATGTGTACATATGTGTGTGTGTATGTATGTGTATATGTGTATGTGTGTGTATAAGTATGCGTATATTATATGTATGTATATTGTATATGTGTATGTGTATGTGTATATGTGATTTTTTTTTCTCCTTTTTAGATAAATTTTGGTCTGTATTCTATATTCATTAAAAAACGAGTGGGTTGTGGCCAACGCTAAACTCCTCACTAACAAGTCACTATAGAGTATTCAAAGTTTCTATAGAAAGTTTTCGGCAATTTAATGAAATTAGTGAGTTTAATTCTTTTATTATTTAAATATATTATTATGAAAAATTGATATTTATTAATGACATTTTATTTAAGTGATGTGCCCTTTTAGCAATTTGAAAATAAAAATAACAAATTTCGAGTTTCCTGAGCATGGGAGTCACTTTGAAATATTTGACAGTTAAAAAAAATGAGAACCACTATTCAGATATCCTTCAAAATCTAATGAGGTCTATGCGAGTTTTTAATATACAAATTTGCAAAATTTGAAAATAATCGAATGAGCACTTTAGTCTATAATCGATAATCTAGAATAAACACGCCGTACGTAGCATATTATAGTACACAGCACACACACACAGATACATTGTGATGAAACTTTCAGAATGCAATCCCAGCATGATACTAGTTGATAATCTGCAATAAAAAAATACTTTAAAAATTGCGAATTCATAAATCCCCTTGGGGTAGTGAGGAGTAAAAACAATGTTAAGTTCAACCCCTTCTTCATAAGGATTCATATTTTTTTCGTGCAACTCTCCAATAATATCTAAAAATTTAAGTCCTGGCAGCACCGTCTACCGTGGTTGACATTTGTCATTTGACAGATATTATACGCGTTCGTTCTGTCATTTGATAAAACATTTAAATAATTAATCAGCATAATATTATATTATAACTTTTTATTTTATGTAGCTTCACGGGCAACTAACAGGTACAATGTCAAATAATTATTTAACATGCACCAATAACAAGCTGCCACATTCTGGAGACTTACGATCTGCTTATGGTATTAATCGTCTCACAGAGCCAGACTTAAAACACAATTAAAAACTGTATCTCCACCGGGAATCGAATCTGGGACCCTTGGATCAGTAGTCAGATACCTAACCAACTGAGCCACGAAGGCCGAAAATAGAAATGATGCGACTATTTTAATTTTATGTTTCCCCCAGAGACAATCCAACTAGCAAACAAGTCGTATAAATAAGAGTTATACCTATGACTTTTAGTCGTATAGGAGTTTTATAGTGGTTATTAACTAACTCTGTTAGTCGTATAGACGTTGTACATCTGACGGTTAAGTCCTCAAACTAAATAGTCTAATTGCAACGTCCAATAAACGTTTTTGCAACGTAATTATACAAGGATCACATAATGGTCTTAATCGAAACGTTAACTTAACAAATCTGTAAGTCGTAAAAACATTTCAGTTGTATAAAGATTTTTAAAAAGACAATATCGTCATAAAAAGGGTATTATTATAACATCTAAACAACTTATTGGCCTATAAACGCTTTAGAAAAAACTTTAATAGACGATTGTATAGTGGTATTATGGATGACTTCAATAGGACATAAAATTATTAGTGTGACGTTTATATACCTATTATTCAACAGTTGGTTTTATAAATGAAAAACAAAAACTTTTATAAAACATAATATGTAGTTGTCGATGAACCTGTTATATTCCTTTTATATGACAATATGTTTTATAGATGTTAAGTACAGACTTTTATAAAACAAAATTAAACATTTTGTTTTACATTTGGGAGAAATTAAGAGAACATAAAACACTGAATCTAGTAATTGAATATAATATGATTTATTAAAACACCCTAATACATGATGAAGTTACATGTTAGTTAAGATAAATATCACGTGCGTTAAAAAAGTTTTATACGTGAATTAAATCAACGGAAACCTAATGTTTATTGATATTTTTCTGCATTTTGAACAAACTTGACTTGAAAAAACTATCTCCAACATTGATCAACTGCAGCGTAATAAATATAATATTAAAATAAAATTATACACTTCGCTGTTTGTGAGTCAATAAAAATGATTACAAACACTATTCTTTTTGGCATCAAATTAAAAACATATATTTATGTATATTTTTTATAATAATTTGTGTGTTTTTTACTGACTTTATTTCCCATTTTTCTTAAATATTGAAAAACGCAGAAAAACCAACTAGATAATTTAATTTTCTATAAAAACATATACACTATCGCAGTGCATCTTGAACTTTTCTTACGGGGAATCTCAGTAGTTTGATACTTAATCTCCATACATACATACCATCAAGCTGTTTACATATTCGAGAGAGGAAAAAGTACCTACTGACCTTCACACAAGTCTTGCCTGACATACATTTTTTTATATAAAAAACAAAATATCTTAAAAATATTCAATAATTTAGATGCTAGGGTTCATAGTTTGGTACGTTTATTTATTTTTATTTATAAAATACATGGATTTTTACGTATTCTTTTACTATACACATACTATCAACAGTTGGATGTAATGTGTTACATGTAGGGAATGCAATCCCAAACGGGATCCCGAAATACCGAGATCCCGCAGACATTTTGCGGGACTAATCTCGGTCGAAAATTTTGCGGGATCCCGCTGGACTGGCGGGATTACAGAGAAGCGTAATTCATACGTGTTACTCTTTGTTGATTTGTTGAGGAAACGGATTTCAGAGCGGCGAACTAACTTGACAGCGGTTTTATTATATACTTACATGATCCATATAAGTACGAAGAAGACAGTAGTCAATTTATTAATGTTGATGACACATTTAGTCTACCTTCAAAAAGTTTAATATGCAAGACAATCAAAACTATAGTTGAAAGGCTAGAGTACACGGACATGGGTAACAACGCAGAAGCCACTGCTCCTGCTGACGCTGATGAACCTTAGGATGACGACACTCCTCTCGCAAATCAGGAGACATACGCAGCAGCAGCAGTACCAATGTCACTTCAAGACGAACTCAAACTTACTTTGATTAGTATGAAGAGTTCGAGATCAACAGCCCAACAACCTAGATCTGGCAATATGAGCAACATTGAGGTTTTGATAAAGAAGGAAATGAATTATTTCGAGTCCGGTGGAAAGGCACATACCTTCAATTCACTTACAATGCGCAAATGACTATTGTGCCAACCAGCGTGGAATCTGAACGAGCTTTTTCAGCCACTGGCTACCTTGTGTCCAATATCAGAAGCCGTTTATCAGACGACACAATACTTTAACTTTTTTACGAAGCTATTTCCAAAATAATGTTTAAACTTATGATGCTTATTGTACAAAAATATTGTTTATCGTGTGAACGTTATTATTTAAATTTAATTTGTAATATAAATTTATGTCTCATTTTATTCTTTGCCAATTTATGACAAACTTTACCGATGTCTAACTAAAGGTAAGTATGTTAATAAACCATTTAAAATGTCCCAAAGAACGTGTTTGATTAGGTATAAATTTAAAACTCTAAAAACAAGGTTGGTAGATCGAGGTATTAATTAGGTCTTTATTATACGATTGATAAGATATCTAAGTCCACCCTGCTGGATCCCGCAAATACCTGGATCCAGCGGTACTAAGATTGTTCAGTCCCGCAAATACCTGGATTGACATCGTCCTGCGGGATTGCATTCCCTAGTTACATGCAACTAATTATACTATGAATTTCAACCCTGCCAAAACAATCAACAATGGCGCTCGATCGCAGTTGTTTAAAAAACCTTTACTTGACTAACAGTCGTTCAATGACTTGTACTACATACAATGGCTGGTTCAATGACTTGTACTATAAATTATTATATTGTACTATTTTTCAAAAATAATGTTTATCTATTAAATCAGTTTTTTGTTCACATAATTTCATATTTTATTCTAAATTCAATACTTAAACCATAACTTAAACTTTAGATTTATTGGCAGGTACTTATTATTTGAAAATCAGTAATTTATCATTCTTCAACACTTAGGTGGGCTATTTCAATTATTTCTAAATAAATATTTGGTTTGTTAAATATGTTAGTTCAATTAATTCAAAATTTGGTTTATATTTTTTTTGTTTGACCATATAGAATGAACTTAAGATGAACGGTTAACAAATAAAAATTTGTACCTATATAATACAGTAGTGGCCAAAAAAATGGAAACTATTTTTTACTCGACTAAATTATATAGAAAATCTTCCTTCTTAGATTTCTAAATGAATATTTCTAAAAAAATATTATTGCCTTGTCTTTATTATAGTGTGGGTTATGCATGAATTATCATTTATACATAAAATATTCAGATATAATACACATTTTATTAAAATTATTGTACATTGAATAAAATATAAAAAATATTGTGCTCAGCTATGGAAAATTGTTAATGACAATAAAATTTAAAATTCACGTGTTTAAGATAAATCACTTTAGTATTTAGTTGGGTAGCCTTTATTTTTTATCACAGCCTTCATTCTTCGAGGCATTGAGTCCACCAACTTCTCCAAATCTGCATTATTGATGACCTTGAATCATGATTTTATTACAGCTTCAATCAGGGCCCTCTTATTCGATAAGAGATTTTATTTAATTATATTAGTTAAAATGTGCCACAAAGCAATAGCAGCAAAGTATAAAGATACAAAGATTTTCAACCTGGCCCACAAGTTTTCTATCTAATTAAGCGCCACTTAAGTACCATAATATTATTTTCTTCGAACCAGCTTGAGACACTTTTAGCAGTATGACAGGGTGCGTTGTCTTGCTGGAATATGCATGTCTCTCTATTTTCTCCAAACAGATCCGCTATAAAAGGCTTTAACTTTGGATCCAAGATAGTCTCCTTGTATTTTTTTCATGTAACGTCCCATCAATGATATGTAGACGACCCACGCCACTTCTTGACATGCACCCCCATATCATTATGCTGAGAGGGTGCTTCATGGTGACGGTGGTACACACTGGTAACAAGTCTTCTCCAGTTCTCCTCCTAACATACTTTATTCCATCCGATACAAATATAGAAATTTTTGTTTCATCGCTCCAGATTACATTCTTCCAGTCTTCTTTGGTCCAATTCTTGTGTTCTTTTGCCCAATTGAGTCTTTTTTCCCTTTGTTTACTATTCAAGTAAGCTTTTTTTCTTGGGCTTCTGGCCCTTAATCCATTGTTGACTAGGCGTCGTCGAATCGTCCTAGCGCTTACAATTATACCACTCTCAGCAAGGATGTGTTGGATATCACTCGAAGTGGATCTACGGTCTTGAAGAGCTAATTTCGTTATCCTTCTGTCGTCTATCAATAACGTCTTCCGGTTTCTGCCAGATTTTACAGCATTGTGTAAACTTTTGGAGACTTTGAACCTCTCGCAGACCTTTGAACTCCAGACTTGGACGCTCTGTGTCCCAACTTTTCAGCAATTTGTTTATATGTATATCCCTCTTCTCGTAGGGTAACTGCTCTACTACATTTTGTAGGTGACCAGTAGCCTCCAAGCATGTTTCAGAAGAAGTTTCAGAATAAAATAATCTCAGAATTTGAAAAACAGTCCAACCACTTACAAATGACACAGTACAGGACGAACGACAGACTAATAGCTCTTGCTTAGATAGGATTTCAAATATCCTCAATAATTACTTTCTAATGATCACAGACATCAAAAAAACAAATTTCCAGAAAAAAATGTGAGTAATAATGATGATTCATATCATCAAATAGTAAGGTATATGTTCCTTACAACTCATTATGAGACAAATTAGAAAGGATTAACTAATTTTGTAAAAAAAAGTTAAAACAATTAAAAAAATATTTATTGTTTCTTGCGAAATAAACAAAAGAAAATATTTGTCATTAAAAACAATAAGAATGCAATAAAATTTCAATGAAAAAGTAAAATGAATCACCTAGTAAGTTGAAAAATGTAGTCAAAATAAAAAGTTTCCATTCTTTTGGCCACTACTGAATATCACGTGTTTGTGTCACCGACACAGTAACAACATAGTTCTCTATAAATAATGGGGTGCATGCTATCTCCATGGCTCTTCAATCTATACGTTGAATGTTGCATCAGAACTTTTATGGAGGATAGCAAGGGTCTGAAATTTATTTATTTATATTCACATACACGGCCTCTTAGCCATTATAAAAATATGGTAAAAATAAAACATAAAACTCGTATTAAACAACACAACAATTAACAAGAAAAACAACACAATAATTCATTAAAATACAAAATCTATCACACAAATCGAAATATTCATAATATGTCCCATTCCGATTCGTTTAAATTTATCTGTCTGAATTTTAGTAGGTATATGAGAAATGTCAAAACGTTGACAATTCAGTAAGTATAGTATATGAAGGATGTAAAGAGAACGTACTGAGAATGGATGCCAGCAAATCGAAGTTCAAATGGTGTTTCAAAAGAGTGAAAGCAGAACAGCGTACCAAATAAAATTAGAGAACAAATGGTTCAAGCAAGTAGACGAATATGTCTATTTGGGAAGCAACGGAATACCGGAATGGACGGATTGATAAGGAGATCGAAAGAAGAGTTATGGCAAGAAACAGAGGGAATGGAGCACTTAGACCAGTTATGAATGACCGCAACATATCAAAGGATGCTAAAGTTGCCATTGATAACGCTATCTTAATAGTGCCAACCTTGATGTATGCAAGTGAAACCTGGACATGGCAGAAGTCACATGAAAGCAGAATAAATGCAGTTTAAATGAGATCACTAAAATGAATTTAAGATGAAGATAGATGTCATTAATAGAATGAAAATGATGAATTCATTTCATTCATTAATTGGCCACATGGGGAGAATGAATGAGGAATGCCTGACGAAGAAAATATACAATGCGCATAGGAATGAAATGAGAAATCAATGCCGCCCAAGAAAGGGATGGCATGACCATGTGAATGGTATTTTGAAAGACGAAAAGGTTAGAAGCGTGAAGAACAGATAAACATGTATAAGAAGATGTATGAATGTTGACGAGGCGATGATTGTGTGTCAAGATATATGGCATTCAGTTTTCTCTGTCTACCATGTGAGGATCATGGCATTATGGTATGTATAAAAATCACATACATTAGGTATGAGAAATTTTATAAATATAATAATTAAATTAGACAAACGATTTACTACAAACAAGACAAATATTGAAAATAATATTTCTATATTGCCCTCATTCAGTATAACAAAAGCTGTTTTTCATTCAAATTTTGCTTATGAGTAAAAGCATTTCTTTATAAACATTATTCTATTTCTATTTTACAAATATATATATTTAAAGTCACTAAAATTTAACGATTTATTCACAGACTAATCTCCTGAGCTCGTAGTGCACAGTGACATAGATCTGTAAATGTGTGGGTGCGAGAGAGACTGCTCAATAAGAGTCTGGTCAATCAAAGAACACTTTTAATATATAATACTAAACATAATATAGGAAAAAAAAATCACTTGATCTCTGAAGTGCTGCTTTAACTAATACCATGAAATATTTCTTTAGCTTTTGTGCATAATTTTAAGACAATGAACCAAAAATTCTAAAAGAAATTTTTCAAAAGCATACTTTGTGAAATATAAATTATATTATATAGTAATATGAAAGTTTTCTATGCATGACATGTTATGGCTGGTCTGGAAAAATATAGTTGTTTGTTACTCATGATGAACATACACAATATTATGATTTCAAAAATCAATATTAAGTCTATACAAGTTGTTCTAAATTCAAACTTTACATGGGAAATTAGAGTAGCGTCTAGCCCCAGCTCTTCTTTTCTGCATTATTAGGTTAGGTTTAAGTTTGTGTATAATAATAATAGCGACTCGCGTGAGCGAGATGCTTTATAAATTGAATTATAAATTATTATAAGTTAAATTTACATTTTTTATTTAATTTATTGCATTTAATATAAAATTTCACAGCTCATTTGACTCCATACTACGAGACCTCAACCAATCAGAGAGCCAACCGGAAACATAATGCGGAATGGTAAATGCGGATTGTAGACGCTAGTGGAAATTAGTAATTGATGAATATTATTTGTTTTGTTATTTTTTTATAAACTTAATTTCTTTATGTTACATTGAGAATACATGAATGTAATTCAATGTAAATAATGTCCTTTTTATATATTTTTCAAAACAACATAGTAAAACATCAAGTTTCCCAAGTAGAATAACTGCCGTTGAAATGAGGTCTCTCAGACAAATGTGTAATAAGACGATGTGTGATTGAATAAAAAAAGTAAGCACAAGAACAGAATGTATGTTGGAAAAGGACGCCACATGCAAGATAAAAATATAATATATGTCCTTAAGTGGATCGGCCACATAGAAAGAACAGATGAAGAACAGTTGACAAAAAAATTATACATGGCTAAAAGATGCGGAATAAGAGATAGAGTTCGGTCGAGAAAGACTCATTTAAATCACATGAATGGAATCTGAAGTGTAGATAGTAGGAGAGTGTGCATGAGGCAATGTTTGGATTAAGTGAAGCGAGAAAAGTATATCAGGATAGGAAAGTATGGCGCTCGGTTCTCTCTGCCTACCTCAATATGAACAAGGCATGATAGTATGTATGTAAAAAAACACAAAATATTTATTAGTAACTAGTATATTTCTAGAAAATAAACTCTTATGACGTCCGGTTTCTAAAAAAAACTGATAAAATAAACATTTTCCTAATATTCATATAAGATATTATGAAAAATGATGTAAAAGAGTAAAATTAAATAATAATTTAACATAAACAGAGCAAATTTCACAATAATAATGTTAATATATTACCTTTAGTCAGTATATATTATTATAAGGTCTTTGGTATATACCTAGTCAAAGATGTTCCGTACTCAAATTTTGTATGGAAAATTTTCAACGATTTTATGAAATGAGTTTGTTTAATTATTTTTTTATTTTATTATGAAAAGTTGATATTTCTTTAATGCCATTTTATGAAAGTGAGGAGCCTTTTTACCTATTTGAAAATAAAAATTTCAAATTTTAAGTTTCCTGAGCTTGGGGTCACTTTGAAATATTTGACAGTTAAAAAAATTGAGAAGCACTATTCATATATCGTTCAAAATCTAATGGGATCTAAGTGAGCATTAGATATACAAATTTGCAAAATTTGAATAGAATCGAATGAGTACTTTAGTCTATAATCGATAAAGTAAAATGAACACGCCGTACATAGCACATAGCACACTGCACATAGCACACACACACAGATACATTGTGATGAAACTTTCAGAATACAATCTCAGCATGATACTAGTTGATAATCTGCAAAAAAAAAAATACCCTTAAAAATTGCGAAATCATAACTCCCCACTATATCACCTTGTGTTAGTGAGGAGTAAAAATAAACTCTAATCATCTGTATGTGTTAGCTGTAAGTTGAACTTGATTTACAATTAATTAAATGATTCTATTATTATAAGTAAAATGTATGTAATATGTCAATTGTAGATATGTTATTTACTCCTGTCCCAAGCACAAGTTTCAAACTTTATTGGGACAGTGTCTATTGAAAAAAAAAACTGTATTAATTAATTTTTGTACTATGTGTCTGTTCATATTATGTATATGTACTCAATAAAAAAAAATCAACACAAAAAAATACATACAAGATCACGGGACCTATTTCTTGTAAAATCACATAAAACAATTGTATGATACTTTTCCTCCTATCTAGAATTACTCGTTAGTTTAATGACTAGATATCTAATCGACATATTTTCTTAATTTTGTTATTTCAAAAAATGGGTATCATTGCTTTGATTTGTGGAGCTTGTGCAATGTATTTCTCCTGATATTCAGTACGTGTATAGTTACAGTTTATACACCTACTGTGTGCTGATGTTTTCCTGGGTATCGAACCCAGGACGCCCGCACAGAAGCCAAACGGCTTACCAACTGTGCCATAGCGGTTGTTCTTCCCCCACCACCACCCGTCCTGTTTATGGGGACTAATAACGGCCCCTTGCGAAACTCTGAAAGAACACGTAAAGGACATACGAAGAGTCCGGAGAACTCTAAAACCTTGCAGACACTGCACTTAATGTGCCAAAGAGAGCTAATCATGTGGAAACAACTGTCTCACTGTTCACTGATAGTGAAGATAAGTGAAAATAATGAAAGCCCTAAATATAGCGGTTATATGAAGAATTAATATAGCGGTTATATGAAGAATTCTGAAGAATTGCGGCGTTGGATCATATTATTATTATACAATTTCAAGTTCGGTGGAGGAGCGCGACCAACTAGGACGAATGTAGTGATATACGGATATACCTACTACTTCAGCGAGTAAACGCTACCACTGTGTGGGACGAACGTCGTATCTGATTATTGTTCGTGCTCTTCTCTAGTCTGTTATGTTATGACATTTTAATATGTTTCTCACCTAAACGTATGCAGATGTGGTTGATTGAAGGATAATTATTATTAATGCCCTGGAATGAATTATTGACTAGGCGTTTACCTCAGAACTGCTGTGTGGTGTGCTGCTTTTGAGGATACTAAAAACTGGATACTGTGGGAGGTGATTGATGACTCTGGTGTGATACCCCTCCCACAGAGGTCGCTCCTTGTTGTCAGTCCTGTCAAGTCCTGGTAATCCTACTGTCCTACTGCTCTCTACTGTCTGACACCAACGGTTACGATACTGACATCTTTGTGATTCTAACTCGGTGATTCGTTGTTTGCATTATTTCATAAATTTATCAATGGACAACGTTTCGTATTTTACCTATATTATTAATTTCTTTGAATGAATTATTATTGTCATAATTGAATTAATGTTTAATGTATTATCGCTGTATAAATTTATGTTCAGGATCTCATTTTTTATACCTATAGCATAATTTTCAATTATTTCGAATCTTGACAAGCTAATTGATGTTTCAAATATAAATTTAAATTACAATATTGTGTTTTAATATATTATCATTTTTTGTGATTAAGTTACAAGTAATTCTGAATACTCACTTTACTCACTTTCATCATAGCATCTCATTACTTATAATCATTTTTTGTGTTGTTATTTTATAATTTTGACTAAATAATTTTATATTATCATTTTTTTTTATGATTGAGTTACAAGTAATTCTGAAAACTCACTCTACTCACAGCATCTCATTACTTACAATATTTTTTTTTTCTGTTGTTGTTTTATAATCTTGACTATTAATTTTTTTTTCTCTCATTGTTGGTTGGTTTATTGCATTATTTACTTCATAAAATCAAAATAAAAATAAAATCATTTCATAAATGTATTTAATACTTGTCATCGTCAAATAATTTGACTAACTGTATTCTATTATTACTTATGTTATTTTATAAACTTTGCTTGTTGCATGTCATCATTTTATGGTTTTACTTACAGTTTCTTATTACCTACTTTCATTCTCTCCAAGAAATGCATATACATATATATTTATATTTACTACTCGTCATCATCGCATAGTTTTACTTACAGTATTTTCACAAACTTTATCATTAATTTCGTAAATTTTAATCCATTACTTGTTATTATCTCGAAATTTGAGAGTGATTTATTATTAATTTTATAAATTTATAATTATTTATTCCATTGTGTATTAACATTGTGTATTTTATTCATTTTGTTATTTATTATTATTATTATTATTTTTTATTTATTATTAACATTGTGGGAGCTGCTTTTGTGATTTCAACTCGTGTTTAATTGTTTATTTGATTTCTACAACGATGAAGTGCAAGCAATGTAGTAACCCTCTTAGTCCAACGAAGACCTTGAAGTGCTGCAGGTGCCAAAGCGCATATCATTGCACTTGCCTAGGAACTTCCGTTGCAAACCTTAAAAAGATGTCAAATATTAAGAGAGGACAATGGCACTGTTCGACATGTATGTTGGAGGATCCGAGGTCCCTTAGATCGTCAGCTTTCGCTAGCCCGTCCGAATCGCGTGCCAATGATAATAATGGCGCATCGCTTCACTCTCCTTCAACAAATACCTTTGGAGTATCATGCGATCCAACCATATTTGAGGATATACAGTTTATAAAGAATCAATTAGCCGGCCTTCACACTATAAAAACAACTATAGACACGCTTCACAAAGAATTCTCTGATTTTAAATCAGCATTTTCGAATATTGACGAAAGAATGGACTCTTTCGAAAAAAAAATTTCGGAATGCACCACCAACACTAACCAAATAACTTTATTGGAAAATAAGGTATCCCTCCTAGAAGAAAGAATAGACTCATTGGAAAATCAAAGTCGTAAATATAATCTAGAAATTCGTGGAGTACCTGAATTACTTCAGAAAAACCCTTCGGACATAGTTATTAACATCGGAAAAACAGTAAATTTTAACCTAAATAAAACTGATATAGATGCTGTATACAGGATGACACCTAAAGTACCTAGTAAGTATCCAAAGCCAATCATTGTTAAATTTAAAAACATTTGGACTAGGGATGAATTACTAACTAGTGTAAAGAAATATAACAGAAACAGACCAAGCACCGATGAAAAACTAAATACCCTTCAAATTGGCATCGCAGGAGAAGCAATGCCAATATATGTGAGTGAACACATCACACCGCAGACTAGAAAACTCTACGCACAGGCGAAGGCGATCGGCTCAGCTAAACAATTTAAATATATTTGGATCAAAGGCGGGAAAGTTTTTATGAGAAAAAGTGACGGTGATCGCGCATTCATTGTTTATAATGATATACAACTCAATTCTCTGTGACTATTGAAAATAATTTATAACGAAATAGTTTCCACATATTTATGGGTCTACAACAAAAAACAAAAAAAAATAAATACTTGCACTTCATATTATATACATTTTTGCTTATATAACTATATTCCGTCTGTAATTATAAATCAGGTATACATAAGGACATTTGAAAAGATTAATACACATTTAAAAGAGGATATAATTTTATACATAAAAGAATATGTTATTGATATACACGAAATTAATTTTATATACATAATTGCATGCTTATTTTGTTTAAATATGGTTTCTCATCTACGCTTAAGTAAAAAAGTGTTATATACGTGGGAAAAAAATGGGCGATTTATTTAATATAATAGATACGTGCAACAACGATACGCAAGTAATTGATGACTTTAATAATGAATTTAAGGAAAGATGGAACCATCCTAAATACAGTCTTAAAATATTACACCAAAATATAAGGAGTATTGCACATAATCTTAATGAATTCTTAGCAACGTGTAGTTCTTTTATGATAACTTATGATATATTAATATTGACAGAATGTTGGTTGGGAAATAATTACATATCGAGATCGTTACCCCATTACACGGAATACCATACAGCAAACAACTTTAACCAAAATAGTGGCATAGTTATTTTCATAAAGAATGATATACAAGCAAAGGTAGAAGAGGTAGTTTTACACAATACAAATTGCATTAAAATTATAATACACCCCGATATCTGCATACTAGCAATATATAGATCTCCATCTATACAAAACATACAACTATTTCTAGAAAACATGGAAAACATTTTAAAAAGTGAAAAAGCTCAAAAACAAATAGTAATTGGAGACATTAATGTTAATATAATTAAAGAAAAGCACATCCAAGCAAACGATTACCTTTGTCTAATGGCTGAAAACGGATTCGATTCTGTAATCAATGATACTACTAGAAAAACAACTGACACCTGTGTCGATCATATATTTATCAAAAGAATCAGAGAATATAATTCATACATATTACAGCTAGATATAACTGATCATAGTTCAACTGCAATTTGTATAGGAAGTCAACCTCAAAAAGTCAAAAAAGATTCTAAAACATTTAACAAAATCGATTTTGACAGATTGCGTGATAATGTATCCAATGAAACATGGCAAAATATTTATAATATATCAGATGTAAACGAGGCTTTAGGTAATTTTATAAGTACTCTAAAGACCTATATAATGAATTATACAGAAACTATAAAGATAAAATCAAAAAACACCAAATTAACTCCATGGATTACACAAGGGATAATAACTTCAATTAGAAAAAGAAATAAACTTCAAAAAATAGCAAATAACAATCCCTATAATAATGTTATCCAATTAAAATACAAACAGTTTAGAAATCTCTGCAAGAAAGTGATAAATTTAACAAGGGAAAAATACTATCGTGACAAAATTAGGGATAATCCGGGAAACAACAAATTAGCATTCAATACGTTAAAGGAAATAACATACACAAAAACCAAAGCGAAAAATTAAATTCAGTCAATAATCCATGAAGGTCAAACCATATGTAATCAAAAAGCTATTTCTAATATAGCAAATAACTATTTCAGTTCAATTGGATACACATTAGCACAAGAACTTTTACAAAAAAATAATATTCAAATGGAAGAAAACCTTGCAGAAAATATTGAATGTGATTTTCCATTAAATAAATTGAATTCTATAATCACGACCAAGGAAGAAGTGGAAAACACTATCTCATCACTAAAAAACACACTCTCGGTGGGGACTGATACAATACAGACAAATGTACTAAAATATATAAAAAATCAAATTTCAGAACCACTAACTTATATATTTAACCTTAGTTTTCAGACAGGAGTGTTCCCGTACCAGTTAAAAGAGGCTTTAATTATACCTATACATAAAAAAGGAAGTAAAAATGACATACAAAATTATCGTCCAATATCAATATTAAATAACCTTGCAAAAATCATAGAAAAAATTGTAAAAAACCGAATTCAAACATTTATATCTAATAATCACACTCTAGCAAACAATCAATTCGGATTCAGACCTGGTCTAAGCACCGAAACGGCTTTAGCAGAATTTACAAAAATAATAAATGGTCAAATCGATAGAGGTAGAAAGTGCATAGGAATCTTCGTTGATCTTGCGAAAGCATTTGATACCATATCGCATCGTATACTCATAAAAAGGATGAAAAATATTGGTATTGATGGCAATCTTCTGTGTTGGGTTAAAAGCTACATAGAGGATAGAAAACAAAGAGTTAAATTAGATACGGTCGTAAGTGAACCCAGAGATGTGACATTTGGTGTCCCTCAAGGAAGTACATTAGGTCCTTTACTGTTCATTATTTACATCAACGATGTGTTCAAACTTCAATTGAACGGGAAATTGGTTACATTTGCAGATGATACTGCATTAGTAGTAGATGGAAAAGATTGGGAAGAAACGCATAAACGAGCAGAATCCGACATAAATATATTGAAATCATGGGTTGATAGAAACCTCTTAACAATCAATATTGACAAAACAAAATACATTCGCTTTAGCATAACACAAACTGGCCAACCTAATACAAATTATAAAATCAAACTTTATTCAAACGAAAATAATCCTGCTACTGCAAGTGAAATAAGTGCGGTTACTTCTATTACTTATCTCGGTATGGAAATAGATCAATTCTTAAAGTGGAATCCCCACATAAATAAGATAGTAAATAAATTAATGAAATTGATCTATATATTCAAAACATGTCGAAAAGTATTTCCGAAACCGATGATGATGCAATTTTATTATGCATTTGTAAATTCAATTATATCATATGGTATAGTTGCCTATGGAGGAACATATAAGAACAATATAAAACCCCTGGAGGTCGCTCGGCGTGCAATTTTAAGGGTAATCTTAAATAAAAATTATGGCCATCCTACAAATGATTTATATGGTAACTCGAAAATTCTAGATATAAGACAATTATTTATTAAAAAAATAATACTGTTCATGAAAAATAATATGAATAATTTTGAATACTTGGAACATAGAATAATGACACGAAATGTAAATCAGGGATACTTATTGGGGAATAGAGTAAATACTCGGTATGGTCAAACACATTTTACCTTTGTGGGTCCTAAGATTTATAATAAACTACCAAATGACATCAGACAAAACACCAATATAAATGCTACTTTAAAAAAAAAAATTCACCAGTGGCTTCTGAATCTGGGACGGGAGCAATCTGAACAGTTACTGACAATTCAAATGTAATTTTGTTTTAGTTATAGGTACATGCAAGAGAAAAATATATGGATTTGTACATACATACAGGAACATCACTGAATGGTACGATAAGCACACAATACTTAGAACATCGATTTATTTTTGTATGTAGTTTTTTTGCTTTTATATTGTTGAATTTATTTATTATTATTCATATCTGTCTCTTTGATTTTGATTTTGTGATTTTGATTTTGCATTGATGATGTTTATAGGAGTCCTACAGCAATATATAATGTTGAAAAGAGAAAAGAAATAGAGATATATATGTGTATGAAGTAATGTAATATAATATAATGTAATATAATATATAAAATATTGTAAATTATAATGTAATATAGACCCCCAACACGGGTAGGTACTCGCCTACCTAACGGGGGACACTATAATGTTAATGTGTTATGTGTAATTGTTAATCAATGTATATAAATAAATAAAATAAATAAAAATATATATTTATTTTATTTATCACACCATATTTATAATGACAACAGTAAGTAGATTACTGCTGCCCAACTAGGAAATCCTGTTCTAGGGCTAGCAGTTTACAATTTATATTGACAATTATATGCAATTATGAACCAGGTGATTTTTCCCGCTGCACACTAAATATGTACACAATCTCAACTTTCTGCTATTACAATCTTAATTACCTCAACAAACATATGGGCTCACACAAAACAGATCAACCAGGTCCCAATGTCCACCATAATACCTGTCATAAATCCAATCTCTGACGCGATTTTTATTTCAGAGCCATTTTTTTTAAACCCATCTAGAGACCTTCTCACGTCGACTCAATAGTAGTCCATTGTGATAATTTGCCTCTTAGATGTCATTCCATAGTCCTATCTCCTGGAAGAATTGTAAAATCCTTTGTGGATCGGTGTCTCTGATTTGCTTTTGATCAGCAATATGCAAACCTATTTTCTTTACTCTTGTTTGCATTAGTGGGCCACATTCTGTAAGTAGATGCATCGGTGTTTCATGTTCATCCATGCAGAACCTGCATAGGTACATTTCCGATAAATTCATCGCGCATAGATGTTTATTGAGTCTACAGTGACCAGTTAAGATTCTAGTAAGAATCCTAAGGTTGTTCCTGCTCATTGTTAGGATCCGCTTAGAGTGTGTTGAAGAGAATCCTGAAATGAGTGCTTTTGAATGTCTTTGTTCTGGGGTAGATAACCAGAGTTCAGTGGCATTGTAAAGTGGCATTTCTTTGGTAAAGTGTTGATTTAACAATACTATTAGCTAGGAGACAGTGAGGCTCCGGCCCATAGGTAGCTGTGTCCGCTCCCCTATTTGCCAGAGCATCAGCTTCCTCGTTACCATTTATTTCAGAGCCATAGAAAGAGACTAGTTAATTATGTTGGTGTAATTAATATGAATCACATGGTTCCCAAATCAAATCAAATATTTGTATGTGTTACTCAAAGAGCATCGCAAACACAATAAATACGGCATAGTTACAAATGTTGTTAATAATTTAAATTTTGAATTATTTGTATATTTTGTAAGTAAAGAGCTGCTGCATACTAAAACACAAGCTATTAGCTTAAATTATTGTATAATCATTAATTTAAATTGAAGAAAGCATTTTTGGCTCAGTAATGTCAAATAAATAACTTAAAACTGTAGCTTTCTGAGATAAAATAAATAAATTATGTAAGGAAACAGTAATCAATTTTTATTACATGTAATGTTGTGTATGTGTTGTGCGTAATAAATTATTAAGTCACTATGTTTATATAATAAAAAAAATATTTTTAAATATGTACATAGTGACAATCTATATCACTTGTCACCCGTTGTTCTAATCGCTTATTTACTAAATGTAGTATTTATAGAATTATTTGTAGAATTGTAATTTTTTTAAGAACGTTTTGACTAAAATAGGTGCATCCATATTCCATTTAAATAGGAACATTCTTATTTAAAAACGATCTTACTTGAAGTAAGTCCCGAATTAGTTATATTCTCTATTCTAACTATCACTTCAAGATGGAAGGAAGAATATTTCAGATGGAAGGAATTATATTTATTTTGGGTATTTCCGATACTACATATGCAATAAATAATATACAATAAGTACCAAATAAGTTATTGTCAATGTAGCAAAGCATTTATTAATCGAAAAAGGTCAGTGAAACAAAAAATCAAACGCCATACGATCAAATCCCATACAAAATCGGCATTTTATATCGAAGTTTGTCTGAAAACTTACATTTTTGATCGCAATGCGGTGCGTTTTGTCATTTGGATGCGTACTAGCTGTTTCTGAAAACATCAATTTAGTACGGAATAAAACTAAAAATGGATTATTTACGCGTGTTGCGTTATGTTGTAAATAAAAACCAGAGAATAATAGTACAGATCAATTGAAATGTTAGGTTAGGGGACATCACGGTGACATGACATAAAAAAACATGGCCGAACTGTGCGCTGTACGCATGCGTGGTTTGCGGCATAGACGATTTGAGTTCATATTATTATCTATGGCACACTAATTTTGTAGATTATTGTTTTAAGGAACACCGTCAGTTTCAGAACACGAAATCAAACCAAACTTTATTTTAAAATTTTAGAATGTTCCTATTTTAATTCAACAACTTACAGAATTGTACGTACTATACCTTGACTTTTTTATACGCTACAAAGTTGCGCGTGATCGTTTAACTTTCCAATCATCATTTAAATGTACCCTCGGGAGGATTTGTATGGTTCTGTATGGTACATAATGTATGTATGTATGTATAGAGTGAGGGCTCCGAATGTAATGGGACTAGATATAAATAGGTAAGTAGGTACATTATAAGTGTCTAGAGTGCAATTTCATATAAATTAATGTCACCATTATCCGGACTCGATACATAAGTATATAAAATACATGTTTATTGCTAGGGACAAATGTTTTATACACATTTTATGGTCTCCCACGACAGCGAGTCATTCTGAATCAGTCTCAGAAACACACAATATTTATGGTCTCCCACGACAGCGAGTCATTCTGAATCAGTCTCAGAAACACACAATATTTATGGTCTCCCACGACAGCGAGTCATTCTGAATCAGTCTCAGAAACACACAATATTTATGGTCTCCCACGACAGCGAGTCATTCTGAATCAGTCTCAGAAACACACAATATTTATGGTCTCCCACGACAGCGAGTCATTCTGAATCAGTCTCAGAAACACACAATATTTATGGTCTCCCACGACAGCGAGTCATTCTGAATCAGTCTCAGAAACACACAATATTTATGGTCTCCCACGACAGCGAGTCATTCTGAATCAGTCTCAGAAACACACAATATTTATGGTCTCCCACGACAGCGAGTCATTCTGAATCAGTCTCAGAAACACACAATATTTCCAACCTACAAAACACTCATCAATTTACTTGGTGTTTTGTTAAAGAAATGACGAAAAAGAGAAAGGATTATTTATGTTTGTGAAGGAAGGGGCTTGTTTCAGGGGAATTCGGGATTGGAGTTTTTTTTTTTTTAATGAAAATGTTCTTGTTAAACAAGTTATTTAAACCTTGTTATTTAATATTTTTAATTTTGAAATGACAGACAACTCGTGGTTCAAAATGTCAAAAATTTATTATTTCTTGATACAAGTACATATACATCTTCCAACATTTCCTACATTAAGCATAAATGCTTGTGCTATAGGTAAAAGAAATCGGTCGGGCAGGATTCGAACTCGCGACCACTGGCTTACTAGTCCAACGCGCTAACCGCTCTGTCATCAACTCGTCTTGTTTACTCAACTTTTATAAGATGTGAAAATATGAAAATTGCAGCTGAATAAAGATACTCAACTGTGTAAAATAACAGTCCCAGAACAGGCTTTTGCCTAGTGGGGCGTTATTAGTCAGTTTATATATCTCATAATCCACAACGCCTGTTTGTGGATATACCTTAGTAAAATTAGAAACAAAAATGTTGGATGTGTGTTACATGTAAACAGTTTTTACTCTCCACACTATGGAATAGTGGAGAGTCATGATTTCACAATTTTTAAGCGTATTTTTTTTACATCAATTTCTCAGTGGGTATCATGTAGAGAGTGTATACTTTGAGTTTCATCGTGATGTTTTTGTGTGTATGCCGTATGCCGTACACAAATTTGAAAATTTGTGTCCTCTGTACAGCCCAAACCAAATGACTGATGAACTTCATATTGATACCATATGTGTGAAGTACATAAACTTAGAGCTGATTAGTTTTCCATAGACAATGGTTAATTATTTCTCTATGATTTCATCTGTTAAAACTTTAAAAATGCTCTCACGACCTGGAAATTTGAGATATTTTCATTTTATTTGAATTATTTATGAAAAAAAAAGAATTTTCACAAAACTGCATTCAGAGTTTGCCAACCTTAAAAGAAAAATATAATATCCTTTCAATAATTATGTTTCTATTAATCGATATTTTGTATGAAAAATATATAGGAGAATTTTTATGTTTAGCAATGTTTAGTTATTTGATTTCATATTGATATTAGAGTGTAATATTAGCAGAGAAGCTTCATTGTGTAGTGGAGAGTTTAGCGTTGGCCACAACCCACTCGTTTGATAATGTGTATGAAGTGATAAATACATTAAAAAATGATAAAGAATAATACATGCATATAAAAGGTCGTATTTATTTATTATTGATTCTCGGGCGACTAACAGGTACTATGTCAAATATTTATTTAACACGCACCCAATAACAAGTTCTGGAGACTTACGATATTAATCGTCTCACAGATCCAGACTGAAAACACAATAAAAAACTGTGTCTCCACCGGGAATCGAACCCGGGACCCTTGAATCAGCAGTCAGATACCCAACCAACTGAGCCACGAAGGCCGACAAGGTCGTATTGAAATAATAAAAAAAAAATATAATCTCTAATTTCGTAACTTGGCAAGTTAAGATCTCGGTTTAACATCGGACCATAATCAATGTAAAACTGATCACCATTATTCGTTAATCCGCTGACCCTCATCTTTTTAAGGTCACTTTGATATTTCATCGCGACACCGAATAATGTTATCTTATGTGTAACAAGAGGTAGAGGTATCCTTTGTCGTTATAACAATCACTTAACCTTCATCTCACGATACCCATCGTTTGTTGGATGCTCTTATGTTCCTCTATCCGTGTCAACAACATTCCTTTTTGCTCTCTAACCTTTCATATTTCACTGAGGTTGGGTATCGGGTGTCTGAAACAGGTCAACTGGATCTCCTATCTACACTTTAGTTTTACAAAATATTAGATGCAACCAAAGATATTAATGTATACCTATACTTAGATGGAGTACTTGTCAACTATTCATAGCGGTGAAGTGAGGCAAAAAAATGTTGTCTCTTTCGCACAGTTGATAGGCAAGAAAAACGCGGTTTGTATGAAGATTGTTGAGTATGACATGATATTTTCGTATTTCTTCTTCTTCTTTCTTCTTTCTCAGCCATCTCTCCACTGCTGGATGTAGGCCTCTTCTAATAGCTTCCACTCGTCTTTTTTCTGGGCTTTTCGAACCCATCCGCTTCCAGCGACAGGGACAATATCATCGGCCCACCTTTTCTGGGATTTTCGTATTTATTAAACGAAAAAAGAGTTAATAGTTAAAAAAAAAATAATAGAAATCAATTAAGGAAGTAACTTGTGTGTATTGTAATGTTAAAATACCAACATTGGTTTTATTTATATATTTTTTACCTGTTTGTGTGATGGTTCATACATTGTTGGTAGCTTGGTTCATTTACCAACTCGAAGTACTGAAATAAAACCCTAGGAATAAAAATTCATATTTTTCTTTATTTATTTAAACACTTCCTTACACCCTATTTAAGTGGCGAGTTTATCGCCAAATGGCAATTTCTTCCAACTAACCAGTGATTAGCGTGAGAAATAAATTTCTCCTCTAGCGGGAATCGAACCCTGGACGCCAGCAAAGAAGAAGAGGCTTACTACTGTGCCATGGCAGTCGATATCATCAAATGTGAAAAATGAGTTCATATTTTTTATCACAGCTAAATAAGAATGAATTCCCTTTCTTTCATCAGCAACATTTCCAAAATTTACTACTCTTGGACATTTTATCTTTTGTTTTCAAAGATTTTGAAAACAATATTAAATCAAGGGGTTTGTAGAATATTAAACAAAAATTTATTGAAAAAAAACAATGACTTTATTTATTTAAAGTTTGGTATAGGTACATAAAACTAGCAACTTAGGTCTCACAAATTTGAAAGTATAGGGTCTCTGATCACATAAAACATTTTAAGGTAAAATATAATTAAAAGTTATTTAAACTATCACAATTACTGTGTAAATAAACTTAGCCACTAATGTTAACACTAAAAATATCATAAAAAACTGTTTTTAACTAAGAAATAACTCAATATAACCATCAAATGTCAAAAAAATAAATAAAAATCACACCAAACTTAAAACAAAAAACAAATCGGGATTTCTAATTAACGCAAAACACTAAATAAGTCCTTGGTATAATAAATACATCCATTAAAATAAAATGAGGTATAACGATGAATTTATCACAAAACACGAGGAGCAAAATGTACCGAAAATCGTACAAAAATCAGTCTTTTGCCTACCAGCGAGCAAAAACTCCCGCGAATTTCGACACACTTTTTCCGACAAGTACTCCATCTAGGTATAATACATATACATTAATATCTTTGGATGCAACCTGTGCAATATTCACAAATGTAAAACTAATTCAAAAGTAAAACTAAAACTAAGAGATCTTAGAAATAAATCGTTTGAAATGTGGTAACAGCAAAACTTTGATAAATTTACAGATAGACTTCTCCCCTTCACCGTTATTAAAAGCAATATTTTAAGTAATATTTAATGTATATATACATAATATATATTTTTTGTTTACTTTCAATATAAAGAATTTTACTGCCGGCCAATATCTTTGTTTCAGATACCTGCATACATCTGGTTCTTCACTAACATGGATACACAACCTCTGGATTCTCAATATTATTTATATTTCTTATAATTCGTTTCTATATTTTATAATGTAATATCAGTTTTTCTCTCTACTTCAACATTGCTAAACTTTATATTCATCACACATATTTACCATACCGTTTTGTTTGCCAGTTTTCTTCATCAGTTCTTTCTGGCAATACTAATTGAACTGATGGGACTTTACAAAAAAAAAAGGTTGTGTACCAATATTTCAATTATATTTATAATTTATACTCTGTTCAAATTCATTTTCGTACACTCTGAGGCGACGGTTACACGTAAGGTATTTACTGTGATCCGCCAATAAAATGCTGATGTATCGCGGTATTTACTAAACGTGTAGTCTAGCGTATTAATAGATGACAATATTTATTTATGGATTTCTAGATTTCTTAATTCCATATTGACGACCCTTCGGATATTTGTCAATATTTGTCACGTCGCATAATTTTAAAATTCAGCCTGAATTCCTCTAAAAAAGATAATAAAAATATCCTTTTTTACAGCATTTTTTTATATTACTCCACAGCAATGGGTCGTAGAGAAATAAATCCTGTATATGCTTATAGAGTGCATAAAACCAAAGTAAAATACGATAAGGTTTTTTCATTTCAAGTAAGGTTTGTTCTTAAAATGCAAAAAATCACCAACTTATGGGTTTCCGATCATTTAATAAATCACGTATAAACCTTTTTTAACGCATGCGATAGTTAACCTTACTAACACGTAACTTCATAGTGCATTAGGCGGTTTTAATATATCATGTTAACAGTCACGATATTTAGCGTTATATGTCCCCTTAATCAGACTCATTTATAATATACTAGTGAACCCCGGGGAAACTTCGTATTGCCTGTATAATTGAAAATGGTCCTTTATTACCACCCGTCGCTTCAGACCCTTGAGTACCTCCCGTTCCTTCAGGCCCTACAGTACCTCCCGTCGCTTCAGACCCTTCAGTACCTCCCGCCGCTTCAGATCCTTCAGTACCTCCTGTCCCTTCAGTCCCTTCAGTACCTCCCTTCCCTTCAGTACCTCCCGTCCCTTCATTACCTCCCGTCCCTTCATTACCTCCCGTCCCTTTATTACCTCCCGTCCCTTCATTACCTCCCGTCCCTTCATTACTTCCCGTTCCTTCATTACCTCCCGTCCCTTCATTACCTCCCGTCCCTTCAGTAGGTTAAAAAAAAAGTTTAATTCCCGACACAATACTGGGAAGACCTGCGAAGAGATGAAAGGACAGTTGGACCTTCTTTTTCCAGCATTCTCCAACTTCATAGGTAAAATGAACAAATACTTACACGATAAAGAAGAAGAAGAAGAAAATAGTTTGAATTCAAACGGGTGGTGATGGGGGAAGAACAGGTCCTGGAAGTCCTGTTCTTCCCCCATCACCACCCGTTCTGCTTATGGGAACTAAAAACGGCCCCTTGCAAAACTCTGAAAGAACACATAAGAACGTAAGAAGAGTCCGGAGAACTCTAAAACCTTGCAGACACACAGACACTGCACTTAGAGTGCCAAAGAGAGCAGATTATAAGGGAGCAGTAGGTTCGTCGTGCAATGAAAGTGAAGATATATGAGTTCACCGTATTTTTGACAAAAAGTCTTGAATGGAAGACCTGCGAAGAGATGGAAGGACAGTTGGACCTTATTCTTCCAGGATACTCCACCTTTATAGGTAAATGACCAAACACACGATGAAGAAGAAGAAAAAGAAAAATGTTTAAATCCAGTAACTGTCCTGGAAGACCTGCGAAGGAATGGAAGGACAGTTGGAGATTCTTCTCCCAGAGTATTAGGTCATTTCACCTTCATAGGTAAATTGACCTAATACCCGATGAAGAAGAAGAAGAAGAAATTGTTTTAATCCAGAAACCATCCCGGTCATACGCTCGACAATTCACCAAAGTTTCATTACAATCGGATGAACGGTTCCCAGGATAGTCCACTATCATAGGTAAAATGACCTAATACCCGATAAAGAAGAAGAAAAAAAATTTAACCCAGAAACCATCCCGGGCATACGCTCGACAATTCACCAAAGTTTCATAGCAATCGGATGAACGGTTCCCAGGATAGTCCACCTTCATATGTAAAATGACCTAATACTCGATAAAGAAGAAGAAGAAGATTTTTTTTAATCCTGAAACCATTCCGGGCATACGCTCGACAATTCACCAAAGTTTCATTGCAGTCGGATGAACGGTTCCCAGGATAGTCCACCTTCATAGGTTAAATGACCTAATACCCGATGAAGAAGAAGAAGAAGAAAATTTTCTTTGAACCAGAAACCATCCCTGGTATATTCAACAATTCACCAAAGTTTCATGGCAATCGGATGAACGGTTTAGGAGCGCATTCAACACATACATAGATACATACAAACATTCAAATTTATCTTCTGCATCTGCATATAATCTTAATCTGCATCTGCATATAAATAAAGTAGACCTGGTAAGATTGTCGTTCTGGATTTGCACATGTTTGTGCACGGCTAAATTCATGTCAGTCTGTCTGTCTGTCTTTCGTTTGAAACCTTACTATGTCAAAATTGTCAATTTTACAGTAGAGCAAAAATCTTATAATATTACATTTTTATAATATAACGTTTGAAACAGTATAAAAACACAAAGCCTCGCGAGCTACTGTTTTTTATGTTATTTTCAAAAGAAAGTATGTTTTAATGTTATATAATAAGACTTATAGAATGCTTTTTTGCATTACTCGCCGAGTCGCCGAAATTGATTTATTAGAATATATCCTTACGGTTATTATAATGCCAACTGATGCCAACGTAAAATTTTGTTTGTTCCCGTCATAGCCAGACCTCAAAAGGCACGAAATAATAAAATCCTACACAGGGAGAGGGAACAATTTACACGGAACAAGTGTTTCCTTTTGCATTGTGGGTCAGATTTGCTTTACTTGCATTGTTTTACCGATTTAGCTGTCAAAATGGTGATTCTTTACAAGTGGCCTACAACGCCAATTATATTGATTTTTTGTTTAAAGATAGTCAATATTATACATATTTCGGGAAAAATATTCTTTTTTTGTGGTAACGCCTAATTTTAAAAAAAAAAAATACGAAAAAATATATAAAGTGTATAAATGGTTGGTTTTCGACATCTATCGGTAAATTTTCAAACTTATGGAAACACAATGTAAAATCATTTTTACAAAAAACAACTTTATATCAACGAAATTTTGTAAAACAGGAAAACAGTTTAAAAATATATAAGATTACATAATATTTAAATACCTTCTACTTTCGTGCAGGTCTTGAAATTTAATTATTATTTAACTAT
This sequence comes from Molanna angustata, assembly GCA_963576475.1. Classification (NCBI taxonomy): domain Eukaryota; kingdom Metazoa; phylum Arthropoda; class Insecta; order Trichoptera; family Molannidae; genus Molanna; species Molanna angustata. The sequence goes on from OY754986.1 coordinate 1,666,756, forward strand.
GGAGTATTATTTGAATGACATCACAAAAGCGCCGCAATGCGTTTAAAAATCTAAGTTTTCTTCCGATTAGAATAATATCGAAATAATAAAAAGATCATCAAAATGAAATAATATTATAATCAACAACTATTGATTATTGATTACAGTTTGAAAATATATAAGATTACAAAATATTTATATACCTTCTACTTTCGTGTCAGGTCTTGATATTTAATTATTATTTAACTATGGAGTATTATTTGAATGACATCACAAAAGCGCCGCAATGCGTTAAAAAATATAAGTTTTCTTCCGATGAGAATAATATCGAAATAATAAAAAGGTCATCAAAATGAAATATTATTATCAACAACTATTGATCATTTATTATAAAATAATGTATGCTGTGCACGTTACAACTTTAAAAACACATTCGTTCTACATGGGCAACCCAAAGTTTGAATTAATTGGACTAACATAAATAAAAAAAATACTTATTTAAAAATAATCAAAATGAGGTAATTAGGTAACTACATTTTGATGATGGAGAATAGAGTGCTGTTACTCATCATAATATGCCCATGAGACACAAAGCGAAGATGCAGGTCGATAAATTGCAGCATCCAGAGTAATTTGTCTTTTCACGGCACTCACGGTTAAGGGCAAGCGTTCGTTCTTCCTCGCGGTTGTTCAGGTTGACGTGGCCAAGTCTTCATGGACTATTGGCATCGTCATGTTCATGGGGCGTGTAGCTGGGGCCATGTGTCCATGCGGAGTAGTCGCAAAAACAACACTGGCAATGGACTGGAAGCCCGCACCTTGTGAAGTCCACTAGACATTGTGACGTCCACCAGGTGTTGGTTAACACTATACCGAATATATTTTTTAAGTACCTACCATAAAAGCTTCGTTTCATTTTGTTGCATGAACCGCCGAAGGCGGCCATTTACCGCGCAGCGGTAAAAAGTAGGCTGAAAGCCCTAGCTTAGAAGCTGAGCGAAGCGATGCTTCTCAGCTAGTATTATAATATATTGAATATTGTTCACATTCACAAACAAATATTTTCTTATCCAGAGCCAATTCTCTTTCCTATCAATTTCCTTTTTTAATCGTTTATTAATCTTACATAATATATTTAGGTATATAAACATTTATAAGGACTGTTACTTTCATTGTTTACAAATAAATTAATTTCTCAATGTCTCAATAGATGGCGTTACAAAAAGGCTTTTCCGTTACTCCATAGATGGCAATAGTAATAATGCATTATTGTCAGGTAAAATGTTACAAACTATTCAAATATATAGAACTTTCAAAATTTACATTGTTAAGGGAACTCAATAAGAAGGCATAATTGGTGAACGTTGCGCAAGCGCATAAAGTGATCACGCAAACCAGCCGATGACAGGTCGTAAGCCCTGTAGGTGCCTCGAGTTCCTGGTTTTCCACAATATTTATTTATTTATTTATATAATTTATGTACATGTGTACAAAGGCAGGTTTATTGCCATAAGGCAATTTCTTCCAACCAACCCGAGCAACGTGAAGTCTCTAAGTTACAATACTAATTTAGTGAGAAATAAATTGATAAAAAATAACATAAAATAGTAAGAAATATAAAAAATACAATGAGAAAAAAAAATGAAAAAAGAGTTTAAAAAAAAATAATAAAAATAACACTGTTCACATAGCAATGAGGAAAAGGAGGTTACGGAAGGATATAGAAGGAATTCAGGAACTATTTGACAAATAAAGTTTTTTTAGTTTACCTTTAAATATTTGAATGGATTGAGATGACGTTACTTCATCACTTAGGCCATTCCATAGTCTAGCTGATTGTACTTGAAAAGAGGAGCTGAAAACTTATGTATTGTGAATGGGGATAGCTAGTGTAGTACGTTCAACAGATCGAAGGGATAGGCCGTGACTTGACAAGAAAACGACGTTATTTTTAAATATTGTGGTGAATAGGGATCATAAATAGTCTTATAAAGTAATGACAGAATGTGAATGTTACGACGATCTCGAATCTAATATCCCAACTTCGTCTCTATTGAAATGTTGAATAAATGTTTGTTGAAATAAATACCTAAATACCTTTTTTTATATAAAAAACGGCAGTATATCGAATATTAAAAAAGTCAAATTATGTAATTATTTGTTTCCCTTTTATTTTTACGGAGAATGTATTTTTTTGCGAAATGTTAGAATGTTTTTCTTTTTAGTAAACGATTTCTTTGTTTGTATTTTTTTCTGACATAATATCTTTCTAACCATCAAAGCGAAATTAGCTTTGAAAAAGGATTCTCGCTTCTGGAGAGACATTCTTTTAAATAAATTGGGAAAACAAAATTCAAATTATTTTTTCTCATTCTTTTTTTCCGTCAAATTTAAATAATGTTATAAGTCATTTTTTAGGCATTACCTTCTGGCTTTGCCCCGCTTCCCTCCCCTTCACTCCCCTACCCCACAGGGCCACCTGGTATTGGACAATTCAGGGAATCCGACTATCTAAACATCCATAATTGCGAAAAATCTCGGGGCTTCAAGGTACGGTTGAACGGTTCGATTAATTCTTCCAAGAATCTGGGAGATATATATCTCCCAGATTCTCGGAAGACTTAATTGAACGGAGACCCACTACATTAGCGAAGATTTGCTATTATTCTTTTTTTTACTTTGACTTAATTTTTTGATAATTCGAGATGATATTTTTATTACCACTTGACCGATTCCTTCTTCTTCTTCTTCTTCGTCAGCTAGGACTATGTCCTGTAGTTCTCGGCACCTGCTCCTGGGAGGAGGACGTCCAGCTGTCCCTCCATCGTTTGGGTGGTATTCCTGGAGGTCTGCTACCTGTAGGATGTTCATCTGCTGATATCCTCACTACTCGGTCTGAGCTTGCTCTCCCCACGTGGTCTCTCCAGAAACGTCTTATTGTTCTACCCCATCGTACCACGTCCTCAACATCACAAATTTTCCTTATTTCGGAGCTCCTCATTTGATCACGGAGGGTTACTCCTGCGATGGGCCGTAGAGTCTTCATCTCCGTGGTTCTAAGGAGACTTTTTGTACGGGTGGTGTCAGCTCTTGTCTCTATGGCGTATGTCATGATTGGTCTTATGCAAGTCTTGTAGATCCTGACTTTACTCTCCCTCAGCATATCCCTATTTCTCTACACAGCACTTCTCAGGCATCCAGCCACTACAGCAGCCTTGGTTGCTTGTTCATGTACTTCGTTATAGAGATCATTGCTGCTGGATATTTCTATGCCCAAGTACTTAAATCTCATAACTTGTTGTATAGTTTTATTGTCTATAGCAAGTTTACAACGTACTGGATATCTTGAGGTTACCATGCTTTTTGTTTTCTCTATTGAGATTTGCATATTTAGTCTTTGGGAAGATTCCAATGATCTTTACTCTCCACTACTATGGAATAGTGGAATGTCTTGATTTCACAATTTTTAAGCGTATTTTTTACATCAATTTTTCAATGGGTATCGTGTAGAGAGTGCATACTTTGAGTTTCGTCGTGATGTTTTGTGTGTTTTGTCCTCTGTACAGCCCGAACTAAAAGGCCGATGAACTCCATTGGTACTATGTGTGTGAAGTACATTAACTTAGAGCTTGATTTCATCAGTTATAAAATTTTAAAATGCTCTCACGATCTGGAGATTTTCTCATTTTATTTGTATGGTGTATTATGAAAACTTTTCTCCTCAGGAAAACCAATATTTGCTATGGAATCTAATAGAACTGTACTTCATAATAATGCATCAAGGCATTCTCAACCTTTCAAGAAAAAAATGTATATATACTATCTAGTGGAGAGTTTATTGTTGGCCTCAACCCACTCGTTTTTATTAGAAAGGGAAACTTTTTTTATTAGAACTGTTATGCATAGAAGTATGACATTCACGCCTGTATCTTTGCTTAGAAAAATATAATTACAATGCATATACATATTGTGTATAATGCACAAATAATCTGAAATAGTAGGTATCTCTTGGAAATACTGAACTGACAGAGCATAGATGTGATCCGTCAGCCATAAAATCTTAATTCAGTCGAGTCTCAGATCAAATCAAGACAGCACAAAATTTATAAAACAATAAGGATTTTTATTTTTTATTTTTATTTTATTTCATTTTTTAGAGTACAGACAGTCATAACTACAATGTATAAACACAAATGAGTTACCAGCATATGGACTAGTGAAGACTCTCAATATTACCAATTTTAGAGTACAGACAATCATATTATCTACAATGTATAAACACAAATGAGTTACCAGCATATGGACTAGTGAAGACTCTCAATATTACCAATTTTAGAGTACAGACAGTCATATCTACAATGTATAAACACAAATGAGTTACCAGCATATGGACTAGTGAAGACTCTCAATATTACCAATTTTCAATTAAAGTCAAAATTAAATAATAAAAAAAACAATAATTCGATTTATAAACAAATAATTAAATCAATAAATAAATCAATTAATTAATAAAAAGAGAGAAAAAATAAATAAAATAAAAAATCAATAAATAAATATATAAATAAATATACAAATAAATAATAACAAGCATAAACAATGGAACAATTACTTGTGTCACACGTCACTTTTATTTAGTAGTTAAGAATCAGATGATTCAAGTACTTCTCGTACACCTCTCCTAAACTGTCCCTTATTCAATAAAAATATGTCCAATATCCAGGTCAACGAATAGCATATTAAACTGCGAACAACTGCGCTGCATAAACGAATTACGAGCATAGTTAGTGGTGCAGTGGGGCAACCTGAACAAGTGATTATAATATTTATAAAACAATAGATGTATAATATGTAATATGTGTATAATATGTAATAGATGTATAATATGTAATAGATGTATAATATGTAATAGATGTATAATATGTAATAGATGTATAATATGTAATAGATGTATAATATGTAATAGATGTATAATATGTAATAGATGTATAATATGTAATAGATGTATAATATGTAATAGATGTATAATATGTAATAGATGTATAATATGTAATAGATGTATAATATGTAATAGATGTATAATATGTAATAGATGTATAATATGTAATAGATGTATAATATGTAATAGATGTATAATATGTAATAGATGTATAATATGTAATAGATGTATAATATGTAATAGATGTATAATATGTAATAGATGTATATTATGTAATAGATGTATAATATGTAATAGATGTATAATATGTAATAGATGTATAATATGTAATAGATGTATAATATGTAATAAATGTATAATATGTAATAGATGTATATTATGTAATAGATGTATAATATGTAATAGATGTATAATATGTAATAGATGTATAATATGTAATAGATGTATAATATGTAATAGATGTATAATATGTAATAGATGTATAATATGTAATAGATGTATAATATGTAATAGATGTATATTATGTAATAGATGTATAATATGTTATAGATGTATATTATGTAATAGATGTATAATATGTAATAGATGTATAATATGTAATAGATGTATAATATGTAATAGATGTATAATATGTAATAGATGTATAATATGTAATAGATGTATAATATGTAATAGATGTATAATATGTAATAGATGTATAATATGTAATAGATGTATATTATGTAATAGATGTATAATATGTAATAGATGTATAATATGTAATAGATGTATAATATGTAATAGATGTATAATATGTAATAGATGTATAATATGTAATAGATGTATAATATGTAATAGATGTATAATATGTTATAGATGTATAATATGTAATTGATGTATATTATGTAATAGATGTATAATATGTAATAGATGTATAATATGTAATAGATGTAATAGATGTATAATATGTAATAGATGTATAATATGTAATAGATGTATATTATGTAATAGATGTATAATATGTAATAGATGTATAATACGTAATAGATGTATAATATGTAATAGATGTTTAATATGTAATAGATGTATAATATGTAATAGATGTATATTATGTAATAGATGTATAATATGTAATAGATGTATATTATGTAATAGATGTATAATATGTAATAGATGTATAATATGTAATAGATGTATATTATGTAATAGATGTATAATATGTAATAGATGTATAATATGTAATAGATGTATAATATGTAATAGATGTATAATATGTAATAGATGTATAATATGTAATAGATGTCTAATATGTAATAGATGTATAATATGTAATAGATGTATAATATGTAATAGATGTATAATATGTAATAGATGTATAATATGTAATAGATGTATAATATGTAATAGATGTATAATATGTAATAGATGTATAATATGTAATAGATGTATAACTTGTTAATTATTTTCACAAAACACTACGATGCAATTTCCGTAAAATATATTTTTTCAAAAATATGAGCTATCATAAAGCAAATATTGATTAAGAGAATGATGGAAAAGCAAAGGGTGACACAAAGAGCGATGGAAAGAAGAATGTTGAATATCTCGCTAAGGAACCACAAAACAAATGAGTGGATTAGAAAGAACACAGGAGTAGCGGATGTGGCCAAAAAAATAGCGAAGTTAAAGTGGAGTTGGGCGGGTCATATATCTCGGATGTCGGACGGACGATGGACAAAAATTGAGATGGACTGGATGCCAAGAACAGGAAACAGAAGTGTGGGAAAGCCCCAGACCAGATGGTACGATGACATCAAAAAAGTGGCAGGTCCTGAATGGCGAAGAATGGCACAGGATAAAGACCAGTCCAAATTGAAGGCCTTTGTCCAATACTGAACTCAAGAAGAGGCTGAGTAAGTAAGCAAGTATAAAGCAAAAAATGTTAATATTTACGGAAGAATTGCTAGCATGGGATGGCAGCAAATTCGTCGTCCTTCTTGGCTCAGTTAGTGGAGACATATAAGTGACCAAGGACAAAATGACAACTTCACATTAAATATTGATAATGAAAACATTGAAAAGTTAAGTATATCTATGAAATGTTTAGGTATATTAATAGATTTTTATTTTTTATTCGTTTAGAAACTTAACAGCTATACATTTATAATACTTAATTGCAAATGAGAATACAAAAGAAATAGCCAATTATAAAATTTCACATATTTAAATTATTATATATTATTGATGTTGGGTAGTTATTGTATGATGGTGAGTGTATGTGGGGGAAAGGGAAGGGTAATGGATATAGGAAAGCGTTGATAAGGAAGGGATGAATGTTTAAGGAAAGTAGGTTTGATTTTTAACCAGTAATATTACCAAAAACCGCGCTTAATTGGCGTAATAAAAAAAATAAAAATAAAAAATAAATAGATGATAAATTGGAATTTGCTAAACACTTTGAATATATTATAAAAAAAATTGCAAAAAAGTTGGTTTCTTAAAAAGAATAAGAAATAACTTAGATTTTCACACATCAAGATTAATTTTTAATTCGATTGTAATTCCCCATTTAAATTATTGTTCTAGTGTCCTATTCCTCTGCAATGAAACTCAAAATAGAAAATTACAGATCATTCATAATATGGGAATGAGAACAATTTTAAAATGTAACAGATATACAAAAATAAACCTAATGTTTAATAAACTAAAATTAGTGAGAGTAAAGCAATACATTATATATAACACATTAAATTTGATTTTCAAACTAAAAAAAATATTATTTCGAAACAATATGACTTCCAAAATATATTATTAAATGTCAATATTCACACTTACCCTACGAGAGGGTGTCAGGATTTTAGACTTCCAAAAACTAGATTAACATGTACACAAAATTGTTTATACCATAAAGGTCTCAAAATGTATAATATAGTTTACCACCAAACAAAAGAAACCAAAAATATTGTCACCTTTCGTAGGCTAGGTGCTGAATACATAGTTAAAAAATATTTATGTTCTCCATAGTATTACATAATGTTTTTGTAATTAATTTACATACTCTTCCCATTCTTATTTGTTCCAAAAAAGAATTACTTAGTATAGATTTTTGTTTAAACTAGGTGTATTAATTTTTATTTATGTTTTTATGTCTAAATAAAGTTAACTATTACTATAGTCTTTAATTATATGTATTTTCAGTCTGGATCTGAGACGATAATTATCATATTATGTCATAGGTGCGTGTTAAATTACCATTGTATTGCCCGATACGCAATACAATATACTTAGAATTTAATTAGACTTATAGCTTTCACTAGACACACCTAACATTATTTGAGGCAGAAAAAAATATGTTCCTTATTGGAGATAGGTACGCTATCGTCGATTTGGAATACTAAACCAGATAACTTATTTTATAGCAAATATTGAAAGAAAAAGTGGTCAGATTCATTCATAGATGGGAATCAAACTCGGCTAACTTGTGAGTGAGCACGTAGATTAGTGACATACAACATTTGTACCCATCTTCCTTTACGAATCTAAATTTCTATTGATTGAGTCAGAACATAGATTAAAAACCAGAATTACAGTTCTGTAATCAATATTTTTATGTTGTTGTTTATTTTTCTATACCTAAGTGTGATCTTCTACTCTTTCTTTCCCTTAGCGCTTTTGTCCAGTTTCTATCGGGGTACGCTTTGACCATGATCCTGGAATTGGCGAGTCTGGTTATTACATTGAAGCGACTGCCATCTGACCTTCGTAACCCTTAGAAAGGGGAACCAGACAAATTGGATCATGGCTGCACATAGCTAGTGATATAAATCCGCACATAGATTTTTTTTAAATCCAGATGTGCGTGCCCCGCCCAGATTCGAACCGTCAACCTCACGCATGTGAAGCGACGACCTTACCGCTGGGCTATCACCCCTCGTCTATACATATACCTAAGTGTGATATCGACTAAAAATCAAAACAAAAAAAAAAGATTATGGATATTGGTGTTATTGGAGTCTCTAGAGTCCCTGAAGCGGGACTCCCATGGCGTATATTTTCACCTGAACGTTTGCCATAAAATTTTCAAACGAAATACAGAAAAAAACGAAATGCCGCGGGGAAAAAAATTCAAGTTCCATTCCTCCGTTAGCGCGGGACGGAGAACGGATTACTTAATACAGTTTTTCTTGAACATTATTTGTATTATTGAAATTATTAATAATTAATTTTTTATTAGTAGGCAAATTCTTCTTTTTCTTTTTTTTTTTTTTTGCTATAAATTACCGGCTTAGAATAGAGCTTACACATTATGTATTTAGTCTATGACTAATATATTTAGTTAACAGTTTGGTAGGCGAGATCAGACAATTGCGAGATTTGCTGATTTTATATTTCCAGTTTAATTTATTCTTAGACCGGTCATGACATGTGTATCAGAATGCTGGACATTGACCAAGAAGGACGAAAATGCATTGTTGGTGTTCGAAAGGAAAATACTTCGCAAAATATTTGGCCCTACCTGTGAAGGAAGATCCCGGAGGGTCCGGTTTAACCATGAGCAAATAACAAATAATGTACGGCGAACCAAACGTTGTCCAATACATCAAAATACAACGTCTACGTTGGCTCGGACACGTTTGTAGAATGGAGGATAGCCGGGTCCCAAAGAAAGTATTGGACACCTGTCCTGAAGGAAGAAGAAGCAGAGGGAGACCTAGGATGAGATGGCTGGACGACATCGAGGGAGATATAAGAGCGATCGGACAGACAAATTGGAGGAGACTTGCTGTCGACAGGGCGGGATGGAGGCAGTTTCTTGAGGAGGCCAAGGCCCACATCGGGCTGTAGCGCAATTGCTGATGATGATGATGAGTTTAATTTATTATTTACACTTTCAGCCGGGTTACTAATTTAACTATTTATGGTTACCAGAATGATAATTATCATCATTCAAAAAATTTAGTAAATTCCAAATAAAAACAAGATATTTAAATCAGTAATAATAAAACTAGATGACTGTGTCATCCTTTTACAAATAGAAATTTTAACAAGAGTAAAAACAAGCATTGAAAGATTGCGGCTGACATAACCTGTACATAAGCCAATTTTAGTGCAGAAAATTTTTCTAATTTGTATTAACCAATAAAATTAGTTGGCTTTCGACGTTGTGCAGTGAATTACCTGTCACTTTTTCCCTAACCTTTGCATCCATAGATTTTTAACAACGCTTTATAAAACTGTCACCCGCAATCTCTTGTTTGTCGTGTCCTAGAATCAAAAAGAGAGAGGAAAAGAAACAGTTTGATTACTTACAAATATTTATATTTATAAATCACAAATGAAAATATCACACAAAATTTAAATTTAACATTAATTAAAAAAAATACATGATTAGAAATTGATCAACTAAGAAAGATAGGTATTCATTTTAAACAGTTTTCTTTAATCGGTTCGTACCTCTTGCGAATCTGTGAAAAAATATTACCGAACCTAAAATAGTAAGTTAGGATAGTATTAGGAACAATAAGTCGGGCTTCGTGCAGGCGGCTAATTAGTATCAGACCGTTGATTTAAAGGTCACCGTTTCGATTACCGCTGGAGAAACAGTTTTAAAATTGTACAGTTCCATAATAAGAAAAAAATACTAACACATTATAATGTGTTCCACAATGTTTTATTTAAGTCATCCAACGAACGTTTCGGCTTTCGGTGGAATATAACAATGTGTTAATATTTTTTTTCTTATTTGTTTTTCAATCCCCGTAATTATCATAATTTATAATTTCTATAAATCCCCATAATAAGGATTGGAACAGAATTGAATTAATATTTCATATACCTAGTAGGTACATGTTAGTACCTACCCTAGAATCAATACAAAAATAAAATTATATCGTAATTCCTTTACGTGTGATTGATAACATGATAACACAAAGAAAACGAATGGGTTGTGGCCAACGCTTTAATCCTTACCAAGTCACTCAACAAAGCATTCAAATTTTGTATGGAAAATTTAACAGCGTTTACAAAAAATGAGTTTGTCAAATTATTTTTGATTTACCTAAATATTTTATTGTGAAAACTTGATGATTCTTCAATGCCATTTTTACAGGTGATGTGCCTTTTTAGCAATTTGAAAATAAAAATATCAAATTTCAAGTTCCCTGATCTTGGTGTCACTTTGAAATATTTGACAGTTAAAAATATTGAGCAGCACTGATCAGATATCCTTCAAGATCTAATGTCGTCTAAGCGAGTATTATTAGATATACAAATTTACAAAATTTGAAAAGAATCGAATGAGTACTTTAGTCTATAATCGATAAAGTAGAATTAACACGGCGTACATAGCACATTGTACCTACATAACACACACGCACAGATTCATTGTGATGAAACTTTCAGAATACAATCTCAGCATGATGCTAATTGATAATCTGCAATAATAAAGAAAAAACCTTAAAAATTGGGAATTCACAATTTCCTACTATATCCCCTTTGTGTAGTAAGGAGAAAAAATATGTTAGTAAATAAGAAAGATATTGGTATTTTCATCGGCTACTAATAGCTGTCTTCTGCGGTGAATCCGCATGCCTCACTTCGACCCTGTACTGTGCTGGGGCAGTGTTGTTAACAATGGGAATCCACCTTCCCATCTCCTGTCCTACCCCACAAGCCCCAATACCAATAGTTTCCCAACGTGGGGCATGAATTGCTTCAGGAATGAACACTTCATTTATTTATTTTAATTTATTAAGTAACTAACCAAAATACATTTTAAAAACAATGCAAAAATTAAACAAACAGATAAAAATACAGGTCTACATCTACAATGACGGGTTTCATAGCTGACACCCGAGGCAAAGGTACCGAGTTCGATTCTCGGTGGAGGCATATTTAAATATTTGGGATAGTACCAGTTAGGTCATTACATCGGTCCTAGCAAAAAGAATAATGCACAAGCTGTTAGTGACACAGAGAGCTATGGAGAGTAAGTTGCTGGGTATTTCAATAAGGGACAGAATTCAGTGTCTTATCAATGTCATGATAAGACAAAGAACCAAAGTAGCCGATGTAGCGGAAAGGGTCGCTGGCCTTAAGTGGAGCTGGGCTGGGCATATTGCCAGATGCCAGGATTCACGATGGACCAAAAAGAACTTAGAATGGTGACCGAGAACAAGCCGAAGAGGTGTCGGCAGACCCCAGGCAAGGTGGTCTGATGACATCAAGAAATGTGCCGGAGGGGGATGGATGCAGTGTGCCCAAGACAGGGAGTTGTGGAGGATCAAGGGGGAGGCCTATGTCCAAGAATGGATGAAAACTGGCTGAAGAAGAAGAAGAAGACCAGTTAGGTACCCGAGAATGAAGTTTGGTAAAATGATCACATAATGAATATTATGTTTTGGATATAAAAATCCCGGGAAATTTTAGATGACCTATTTGGGAAAATAAACAAGATCAAAAATTTTACATTTTAAATTTAACAAGGATTTATAATTATTTGAGCCCACCGTAAAACGTCCTAATTTGTAGTTGCTCTACAAATCTATGAACCCACAGTGTTCTCACAGTGGCAGGCAATTTCTCTACTTAAATTAGAAGTCGACTTTCATATTATTATTTTGTTAAATAAAACGACTTTTTATTTGATCAAAATCTAATGACTGATTGTTGTGAATGGCAAGAATGACAGATGCTAGATACAATGACAGTTGCTATGGCAACAATGACAGTTGCTATGGCAACACTGACAGTTGTCATGGCAACAATGACGGTTGCTATGGCAACAAAAACGGTTGCTATGGCAACAATAACGGTTGCTATGGAAACAGTTGCTATGGCAACAATGACGGTTGCTAGAGAAACAGTTGTTATGGCAACAATGACAGTTGCTATGGAAACAGTTGCTATGGCAGCAATGACGGTTGCTATGGAAACAGTTGTTATGGCAAAAGTGACAGTTGTCATGACAACAAAGACAGTTTTATGGAAACGTTTGTAGAAGCAACAATGACGTTTGCTATGGAAACAGTTGTTATGGCAACAATGATAGTTGTCATGGCAAATGATAGTTGTTTGCGAACATCCTCATTTATGAAAAAAATAAATGAGGATGTTCGTAAACAATTCAGTGAACTAGTTAGTCATATATTACGTTTATAAGTAAGATTTTTTAATACCGATCTTATCTATTATATTCGCGCGTTTAGTAAGCTATTAACGAAATCTAATCAATAAAAATAATTAACTAATTCCGAAGTACCTATTTGATAACGCTTACTTTTTGGATAATTTCACTATCAATGATTGATTCGTCTAATCTTTTTTTTCCATTTATTATAGGTACTTACATTTCTTTTTTGTTGCGTTTAAATTTAATTATGTAGCATCGCTACACATAGAAAGACAGTCTTAAAAATAAATAAATTATTAAATTTGATTTTATAAAACACCACCTCGGAACAAGACTGACCTAGTGAGGTGGTATAAACATAAAAATGATTTTATAAATAAAATAAAACATTGCCAGAATAGAAAAATAGGTTAGTGGGTTATTAAAACAAAAAGGTTAGGAACCACTGATAGTATGTGGGAGGGGGGGGGGATGGTAAATGGAAGTATGTTGCGTGAGAGAGGGGTGGTAAAGAAAGGGGAGGGTCTCGCGAAATTGTTCTTGTTTATGTTAAAACATCTCTATAAATTATAGCAGACCTCCATTAATATTACATGAAACCAGCTTTGAAAGGTCATATATATTTTAAAACCTATATATTTATATACATAAGTAGTATAATATGTATACCTACTGTAACATTATTATGATAGGTAGCTTTCAACTTCCTACCTGTTGTAGGTAAACTGGGTTAAAACTGAGACTTTTATGCATTACATAAACTTATAGATGATAGTAGGTAATCCAACTGTCGATTTGTTCAGAATTTATTTCTCAAAACAGATCAAGTTTGTAAGGAGTCATGGATAATGCTGGTAATTCTGAAACGATAAACAACGATTGACTTTTGACATTATCACAATACTCTACATATAATAAAACATTTAATAATATTTATTTGTTTATTTATTTATTATATATACGCCCTTAATAGGGCATTTACAAAAAAATACAGGATAAATAGAACAATGTAGGCACAACAAAACAACAATAAGTGTAAATACATCGATAATATAGGTTCATAATAAAAAAAACGTAAGTTGTTAAAGGAAGAACAATATAAAACAACATAATACAACATAATAAAAGAAAATAGAGGTAAATGATAAAAAAAAACTAGACATAAAAGAAGAAAAAAAAATAAACAGTATTACATATTCAATTTAAACAACAAAAATAAACAAAGCAAAGTAAAAATCAAAAATTATAATATGCGTTAAGCATCCTTTTGAAACCATCTATAGTGTGTACATTAAATATATCAACAGCACTATATTGGTTTCCAAGGCGGTGCAATCTATGCATTGGTGAGTTAATAATAAAGTTATTTCGAAGATTCTCTATAATATGAAAAGGTGCATTTTGACGTGAAGCAAACCTTGTAGGTACTCTGAATTTTATCATTTCAACTAGGTCAGGGGTGTCCAATATTCCGTTGATTATTTTAAATAAACAAATTAAATCACAAATCGTTCTTCTGTTTGATAGTTTCGATAATTTTAAAATACTCATTAGAAAATCATCATTTAATTTTTCTAAAGGAATGGATAATTTATAATTTACAAATCTTAAAAATTGATGTTGAAATATTGACGTATTTGACATTAAATACAAACCATATCTTAGTAAAATCAATTAGATCCTCTTCTCATGACATGATATTGTAACTGAATATTAACTTCACCGTAACACAGATATTTTTATTTCTCTTTCATACAAGATGAAATTCCTGACTTAAGTCTTGAATCATTGTGCATCTTCATTTTCTACTTATTTTATTTACTCAATTTGTTATGATTTGTTTTCTGTATAATTATTGTATTTATTTCTTCTCGCTTACTTTATTGTAAATTGATTTATTGTTATTGTTACTACCTCTATCAACATAGTTTATTTTATTTTATCTGTTAATACTTTTTGTACCAAGCATTAAACTTGAAATATTTCATATTGTGTAAATTCGGCAAAATGGCGGCAATCGTCATTATAGAAAAGGTGGTTATTCTGAAATCACAACAAGCGGTCAAAGCGTGTTTTTTAAATTAAAGTTTGATGTTTTGTTCGATTAAATATTTGGATTTTCTGTTGAAATGACATAAAAATATGCAGCTTTGGCTTTAGTTGATGATTTAGAGGAAACTGACAGAATATTTCCAATGATTTAAAGATAAACTACCTAAATTTTAACTTTGTTGGGATGCATGTGTATATCCATCACATTTTGTGTTGACATTTTGGATTTATTGGTATCGAATATTCATAATCAATATTTGATAATCAAATACAAAAAGATTTATGTATATATTTCCTTTTAAATATGCATACTTATGATGCTCAAAAAACTTTGTCTTATCCAAATATAATGTTTTTATTGATTTGCATTATTTTAGAAGTGATGTTTACATAAAAATATAATCAGTTTTAGTGAATAAAATGGGTGTTGAGTTATAACAGAATAATCTGAAAATAGTTACATTTGCTTTTGACCATAGACAATACAATAGCATGTTCAGAATAACTAAAATGTGTACTATTGGATGACAATTGATTTGGCAAACAATGACAGCTATTGAAATTGGATTCATTTCAATATAATCATAGAAATTTCAGAATAACCACCATTGTCTGTTTGTTTGAATTTTAAGCTAATGTCTCATTGAATTCTGAAAATAGTCGTGTAATATCCATAATTATTATTACTAGCGGACCTACTGCGGACTTACTGATGTATGCTAGTGAGACATGGACATGGCAGAGGACGCATGAAAGTGGAATTAACGCGGTTGAAATGAGGTCACTAAGACGAATCTGTGGTAAAATGATGTATGATAGAATAAGAAATAAGGATATAAGACGAGAATGTATGATTGAAAGAAATATCGTAAGTAAGATGAAAATAAATGCCCTAAGGAGGTTCGGCCACATAGAAAGAATGAGTGATGACCGTCTGACAAAAAAAGTATACAAGGCTGATAAAAGAGGAACGAAAAGTAGAGGTCGGCCAAGAAAAAGTTGGCACGATCACATAAATGGGATTTTGAAAGATGTAAGAAAAATAGAAGAGCGTGTATGAGACGATGTATGGACGTGAATGAAGCGAGGAATTTATGTCAAGAGAGAGGAGCCTGGCGTTCGGTTCTCTCTGCCTACCCCAAATAGGGAAATGGCGTGATTGTATGTATGTACAAGCGGACCCGACAGACGCTGTCTTGCCCGTACATTGGCTTGCATGCTATTGGTTGGTTCAACAATCATAAAAATAGCCACACACCACCAAGGCACATCCCACAATGAGAGGTAACCAGAGTCAGGCGTGCGAGTGTGCATTACATTGTAAAAATAATGTACGACACACACATCACCAGTCTCGCCTCACTTAAAAAAGGCAGCATGATGTTATTTTGCCTGTTATATTTTTACTGGGGCTAGGTCGTGACCATAGGGGCCTAGCCAGTAAATTTGGGGGTGGCCGCAGCCCCACCCTAGGATTCTGGGCAACAGGTCGGTGTCCCCTTCAATTCTTACCTATGGAAGAGCAGGACAGACGCCCTATTGTCTCGTTCGATGGTGACTTGTCACACGCGACAAGGATCCAGCCTGCATCATTCACTAAACGTGGAAATCAAAGAACTGAAAGTATTAAGCACATGGTGTGGTTCACTAGACCTAAAAAACACGCCAGGTCATTTTTACCAATGTCGGATGAGCTGTCAAAGTTGACATTAAACGCGAAAATTTAAACGTAAAAAATAATCGAATATTTTTAGATGGCTGTAGTAAAAATCCTTATTTTCAAGCGAAAAGAATTTCACTATTGCAATATATAGAACTTTCAAAAATTGAATTGATAGGGATCTCATTAAAAAGGCATAATTGGTGAACGTTACGCAAGCGCATAAAGTGATCACGTAAACAAACCGATGACAGGTCGTAAGCCCTGTAGGTGCCTTGATTTCCCGGTTCTCCTACAGTAAATATTCCAACTTCGTCTCTATTGAGATAATTAAAAATCTGTTAAAAAACGTAAAAAATAATAAACAGTGTTCATAATCATACAACTAGGTAAAAATATGTTGACATACTTATATAATTTATTTGAAAAATGTGAACAAATGGCTTAAAAAATACCAATACATAATAAACTTATTCCTAACCTAAAACGTCAAAGGTGTTAATAAAATTTTTCCTGCAATAAATTTCTATTCAATAACGCAAAAATTGCTTCTCAGGGCTGGAAACACTGGTTAGTTAGAAGAAATTGCCATACGGCAATAAACTCGCCACTTGCGCAGGGTGCAATAAAGTGTTCATTTAGTTCATTATTATTATTATTATCCTGTTTCGCATTAATTTCATTGTACATTATATCTATAGAAGTGCGTGTATGAGACGATGTATGGACGTGAATGAAGCGAGGAATGTGTGTCAAGAGAGAGGAGTCTGGCGTTCGGTTCTCTCTGCCTACCCCAAATAGGGAAATGGCGTGATGGTATGGAATGGCACAGTATGGCATATATTTCTTAAGTTATACTGTTTGCATTACGTCAGGCGTATTTTGTTTACGTGTTTTTTTTATATTATTATTCACTGTTACAATTTTTGATTCGACTTGTAAATGAGTTTTACAAAAAAATGGCAAACCCAAATGTTATTCTAGTCATAGATCAAATACGATCCCAATTATAAATTTTTATTTGTAATGGAGCATAAGGCGGTAAGTAGGTATGTTGTCACCTGTCGCTGCATACCCAATATGTGGGATATGCCGTGACGATGTATGGTAGTCATAAAAAAATACATTGTTTATCTGTACTTTTTTTCGCGTAAACACTTATTTTTATTAACTAACTTCTTTCATAAAAATAATAATATATATTATTTATGATACCATTTTTTGTTTCAATTTCATACCTACCTATGTACCTAATTTCATACAATGAATAAATAGAAAGTTTGAAATAAAACTTGTTTAAGTAGACATAAATTGTTTTACTACTGCCATCTACGTACGGTGCTCTGAAGCTTTTTGTTCAATATACACTGTAGATGGCTGTGCACACGACAAAGGTTTGAGGATAAACCTACATTTCAAACAAATAACATGAAAAAATATAATTTCGAAAAAAATACAAAATACCTTTTTAGCAGCATACAATAAAATGAATTAATCATTTGACGTTACAAAATAACAAAGACAAAATTTAAAATCAATTATAACTCAAAGAAATATTGAAAAAATATACGCGATACTTCTGCCATCTTTTGATGAATACATTACAACTGAAGTAAAAAAATGTTAAAAAACGTTTTAAAAAATATTTTTCAACACTAAAAAATTCTACAAATCTAGTTTAGTTATATGGCGTAAAAAAATATTTACTTTTTTCGTTAACAATCGCGTGAAAAATAAATTTACTTGAACGTCAAAATGGTATTTTAAAACACCAA
This sequence comes from Molanna angustata, assembly GCA_963576475.1. Classification (NCBI taxonomy): domain Eukaryota; kingdom Metazoa; phylum Arthropoda; class Insecta; order Trichoptera; family Molannidae; genus Molanna; species Molanna angustata. The sequence goes on from OY754986.1 coordinate 1,685,268, forward strand.
TGTGAACGAAATTGAAAACTTTGTATATATACAAAAATCGTTCAGCGATATGTTGTGTCTATTGAAAGGAGAGACGGTTAGCACTCCCCTTGACAAGGATGGAATACATAAACTGGATAAGGCACTTGTCCACATTTTTTTTCTTTAAGATTTAAATTTTTAAATGCGCGGTCCAACTTTGTAATTTCAAATTAAACATTTTAAAAATTACAATGAAATTTCACTGATAAATTTAATGTAGGTAGGTACATAGGTACCTAATATTCTAATGTGTATTTATAATCGCATATATAAAGTGATCACATAAACCAGCAGAAGACAGGTCGTAAGCCCTGTAAATGCCTGGTTTCCCGGTTCTCCTTTGAGATACAATATATAAATTTCAAAATCGTTCTGTATTGAGATACCTACAACATTAATAAAAATAATTTTATATTAATAATTTATCTACTGTACCCGTAACCACCACGGATCCCACACAGATTGTTAAATATCGGCTTACTGCCATCTGTCAATTTCTTCCAACCAACCAGATACATTTATATTATTTAATATGCTATTTATTATTACGGGGGGGGACTGCTGCCAACGTACCTATTTTTCAATTTGATATACCATCATTATTTCTTATCAAATCGTTTTGAAAAAAATAATTTAGATTATTTGGGTATTAATGAAGAAAAATATATCTTTACTTTTTGATAATGTTCTGTATAAATTCTTGTAGAAAAATAATATGGCATACCCCGATTATCAACATTTATCTTATATTTTTAATAACATATAAGGCGTAGTTCAACATATTTTTTTTTCAAATTAAAGAAGACAAAAATATCTAGAAAAATATGATGTGACGTTGCATTAATGCTTCGGGTTTAGTAAATAAACCTAAAAAACATTTATTTAACATTCAGCGCCATTGCAAAATAAAAGTTTTTTTTTTGGTTTATTAACTTAACCTGATGCATTAATGCAACGTTACATCGTATTTTTCCAGATATTTTAATCTTCCTTAATTTATAAAAAAAATATGATGTTTTTTAGAAATTTAAGATAAATGTCAAAAATCGGGGTATGCTTATTATTTTCCTACAAGAATATAATATACAGAACATAATTAAAAAATTAAGGTATATTTTTATTTATTAATATCCAAACTAACTAGGTTATTTTTTTCAAAATGATTCGTTTTGTAGTAATGATGTATATTCAAATTGAAAAAATAGGTAGGTACGTTGGCAGAAGTCAACAAACAAAATAAGTATTTTATCCGACGTATTCATTCCAAATTATGAGTTTTATCGACTTATATCAAAAGCATCACATCATTTCCCTATTTGGGGTCGGCAATGAGAATCGAACGCCACATCTCTCCCTCTTGATAATACACGTTTCGCTTCATTTTATAACTACCATAACGTTACGCTGTTTCCCTATTCATAGTAGGCAGAGAGAACCGAACACCAGACTCTTCTATTTTGAAATACATGTTTTGTCTCATTTCCAATATACATCGCGTCATACATGCTCTCCTTTTATTCTGACTTTGTATGATCTCATCTTTCAAAATCATTTATTATATCGTCTGGTACTGGAAGAAGTCATTAACTGCCTTTTGACAAAATTCATAAATATTGCGAAATCATAACTTCCCACTATATATACCCTCGGGTTGGTGGGGAGTAAAAAGCATCAAAACAATAAATTGATTTATTCCCCATGATTCTTTTAACCCCAATTCTATTGTTTTATTTTTTTTAATATTGTTTGACACGCGATGCTCAATTTCAGACCTTATGATCTTTCACAGCATACTAAATAGTAGCATAATTCTTACTAATATAAAATTCAATACATCTACTCGCCGGACAAGACATACGTCACTTTTAATACTTCCAATAACGTGGGAATACACGTATGTATCGTGCTTCCTTTTACAAGGATATGTACACCTACAAACCTGTCGTTGGTTACCCCACACTGTGGGACCTGTGGGTTATAACGTGATGGTATGAATGAGGATTTCCTAGGATTTACAGCGATTTTTTAAACCTAACCTACAAAACTTTGGTAAAAATAGGTTGGTGAGGTTTGTTTGTAGTTATAATTGCGACTGGCGTGAAGCAGTTGCATTATATGTTAAAAAAGTAACTAAAATATTAAAATAATTGAAGTAAATTGGTGTGAATACTAGATAAACTTTCTGTACATGATGTGTCAAAACAAAAACTGGTGTACAATCTGGTGGCTATCCTATGAATGAGTATACACATACAAAACTGGTTTACAATCTGGTGGCTATCCTATGAATGAGTATACACATACAAAACTGGTGTACAATCTGGTGGCTATCCTATGAATGAGTATACACATACAAAACTGGTTTACAATCTGGTGGCTATCCTATGAATGAGTATACACATACAAAACTGGTGTACAATCTGGTGGCTATCCTATGAATGAGTATACACATACAAAACTGGTTTACAATCTGGTGGCTATCCTATGAATGAGTATACACATACAAAACTGGTGTACAATCTGGTGGCTATCCTATGAATGAGTATACACATACAAAACTGGTGTAAAATCTGGTGGCTATATATCCTATGAATGAGTATACACATACGCCACCTGTTGATTGTATCCCTAACTCGTGTTGTAATTCGATATGTAAAATAGTTTCGAAATATTCCGAGAGAGGTCGCCTCTCGCAGTCGTCAAAATTGAGTCTTTTTCCGCTTCGAATGAGGCCCTTTCTACTTTCACCCTTCTGCCCTTCGTTCATATTTTCTTCTCAATTCCTCTTTTATTACCATTCTCACCCCTAGGATATCCCCTTTCATAGGTACGGTAGCTATTTCTGGAGCGGCTAGCTACTGCGGGCTAAATATCGTGTTACATTAAAAGGTTGTTAAATAAAATTATATAATTATTTCATATTTTTTTGTTTTTGCACGTAAATATGTACCTAAGCGCTCTGACGTAACGTCCCAGCAATTTTAGATTACATACATTAATTAAATAGACGAAGAAATTTTATTACACTAATAGGTACATACACGAAAAATGCACCCCTCATACGTATGATGAACACTTTTAATCGTGAACATCCGAGCTACGTTCACAATGATCGTCACTTAATGACGCTCTAAGTTCAAAATGACCGGAAACAGACACTCGAAAGACACTCTGTGGCGTTCAGATTGAACGTCGAGTGTACGCACCAAATGCTCGGTAAAATTTTCTTGTTTCTGTGGTATCCATTATGTCAGTTGACATCATAGATTTTTATTATAATATACCTACTAGATGTATTCGTTTGAAGCCATCGGGGTCAACTGCTCTAGAGCAGTTGTACTGACTTCTTGGAGCAGTCGGCCCTACCGTTTGAAGCAGTCGGTTCAACTGCAACACGACTGCTTTAAGCGGCCTTTGTATTGTAAACGAGAATTTTATTTAGGAACTGCAAACCGCTGTGGTACGATAGCTTGAAGCAGTTGGCGCCGGAGTCGCGATGCATGGACTGCTACAAGCAGTCCGTATATCGCTGGTATAAAGTGCTCTTTAGATGGACGAGGTTTTCAACGGGGTTCAGGGTGGGCAAGTCTGGTCAAACAGTGAATTACTTATTTATTTTATCGACCGAATGGTTTTTAACGACCGACCAATGCCTCACTTAATTCTTACCGCACTTTAGTTACACGCAAGGTGTTGTAGTGTTCGGAATTATTGTCGTAGTCAAAATGCCATCTTGATTGGACGGACTTCAGAACTGTGGAGCAGATATTCCGGGTAGCAAAGGACAGAGAGGTATTCGCCAGAGTGATCGCCAACGTCGGGGGTTCCTGACAGGGCACCAGAAGAGGGAAATATTTGTTTATTCAACCCACATTAAAAAAAACGCATATAGTGTCAGTGAAGTGAACACAAAAACCCCATTTTTATCTTCTCCTCTCTTCCCGTACTGGAATATTGCAATTGATTTTTGTAGTGTATATTTCTGCGATGACAATCTTAATCTGAAACTTCGACAACGGCTGGTTAAATGTTACATATGGTCAGTCCTACTGTACGGAGTGGAATCGTGGACCCTCAAAGTGACTAGCATGAACCGGCTGGAGGCGTTCGAGATGTGGATACATCGGAGAATGCTCCGGATACCCTGACGGATATGGTCAGCAACACAATAGTACTTCAAAGAGCTAGAGTGAATAGAGAGATTCTGACCAATATCAAAATCAGAAAGGTATCGTATTTGGGTCATGTCCTTAGAGGAGAAAAATATTAATTGCTCCACCTGATCCTTATGGGCAAGATAGAGGGTCGAAAAGGTGTTGGAAGGAGACAAATTTCCTGGCTCCGCAATATACGCGACTGGACGGACATAAGAAGTGTTGGAGAGCTGTTTCGGGGTGTCCAGGACAAGGACGCTTTCTCTCGGGTGATAGTCAATGTTGGGAGACCTGACATGACACCAAAAGAAGAAGAATTGTATGTTAGTGTGAAAGGGATATCGTGTGTGAAAGAGACGGATGTTGTGCCTATATAGGCTTGGTATGAGAGAGAAGAAGGCATTCTTCCATAGGGCCAATACTGGTTTAATACAGAGATATATTTTTTTTTTTTTTTTTTTTTATTGAGTATCATAATATGAACATACACATAGTACAAATATATAAATTAATACAATTTTTTTTTCAATAGGTACTGTCCCAAAAAAGTTAAAAACTTGTGCTTGGGACAGGAGCAAATAACATATCTACATTTAACATATTACATACATTTTACTTATAATAATAGAATCATTTAATAAATTGTAAATCAAGTTCAACTTACAGCTAATACATACAGATGATTAAAGTTTATTTTTGTTTTTTTTAGTGAATATAGAATAAAAACCATAATTTATCCAAAAAGGAGAAAAAAATGAAAATTCACATATACAAATACACATATACAAATACACATATACACATACATACATACACATATACAACATACACACATATAATATACGCATACTTATACACACATGTTCACACATACATATACACATACATACATATACACACATATATATACATATACATATATACACACATATACATATATATACATATATACACATACACACACACACATACATATACATACATACACACATACACATATATACATATACACACACATACATACATACATACACACATACACCTACACACACATACATACATATACATACATACACACATCTACATACACATACACACGTATACACACACATACACATACATACATACACACACATACATATACACATAGTGAATATGAAAAAGGAATAGATAAAAATTTATTGTTATTTTAATGATTTGATTTTTCTTTTAAAGTCATAAAATTTTTGTGTTTTTTTAATAATGGCAGGTAGTTTATTAAAATATTGTATACCCAGGTATTTATAGTGATGTTGGGCATGCGTCTTATTACATTTCGGCATCATCATATTTCCTATGAGATGCCGTCTCTGTGTACTCACTAGATTTTCAGCCCGCTTTCCAAAGGTATCTTTATGTATTTGTTGTAAAGCAATATTTTTATATAAATTATCTAAATCAGGTACTTGGAATATATGAAATAATTGTTTTGTAGGAAAATTTCTAGGTTTTTTGAGAATGACCTTAATTATTAATTTTTGTGTTATTTTTAGTGATTTTAAGTTAGTCTTATATGTTCCACCTAACCTATAATACCATATTGTAAAAGAGATTGTACAAGACCATAGTACACTGTCTTTATTGTTTTTACTTGCAGTATATTACGAAGTCGCACAAATATATAAATCAGTTTTCTTACTCTTTTTACAAGTTGGTTCAAATGTTCTTTCCACTTTAATTCTTGGTCTATTGTAATTCCTAAATATTTCACTGATTTATTTATCTGTAAAATACTACAATCTACACTTAAACATTGTTCATTCTGATTTTGTTTGCATATGTTACTATGGATTCTGATATCAATATGAGGTGGAATAGAGGAAGAGATTATTGCGAACAGTACACATATTGTTTTTTCCGAATTTAAAGATAAAACATTTTTATCAAACCAATTTTTAATTACATTTATATCACTATTTGCTTGTTTGGTCACAATTTCCCATGTGTCACCACTTACAATTATAGCCGTGTCGTCAGCATATGAATAAATTTTACTCGAGATTTTCAATTGGAAAATCATATTTAAATATATTATAAAAAGTAATGGTCCAAGTACAGTTCCTTGTGGAATCCCGAAAGTGAGTATCTCTGGATCACTTAGAACATTATTTATTTTCACATACTGTTTCCTATTTGATATATATGATTTCAACCAATTCAGAATTGTTCCTTTTATCCCAATTTGCGGTAATTTTTCTAACAGTATGTCATGTGAAATGCTGTCAAATGCCTTGCGTAGATCAATAAATATTCCGATACATTTTTTATTGGAATCCATTGCTGTTATAACCTCAGATGTTAATTTTGCAATAGCATCTTGGGTACTCATTCCACTTCTAAAACCAAACTGATTAGAGTTTAGTATATTATTTTCTTCAAGGTAACGCGTAAGTTGATTTTTAACGATTTTTTCAATTATTTTGGCTATATTTGATATTAGTGAAATTGGTCGGTAATTAGTCATTTCCTCGGTGTTGCCGTTTTTAAATATAGGTGATACTATGGTTTTTTTATAATTTGATGGGAATATTCCTGTCTTAAAACTCAAGTTGATTATGTGTTTTATGGGAGTGCTCAGGTAGTTCTTCATCTGCTTCAGGATTGTGACGGTAATCCCATCATATCCCGGTGCGGAGCCTCCTCTTAATGTCATTATAATATTTTCAACATCAGTTTTTGTAACAGGGCTAAAATTTGTAGTTCCATTTAATACCATTGAGCAGGAGGTATTATACGAATAATTTGTTACTGTGGTATCATTTTGTATTTTGCTTGCTAGTTTTTTACCTACATTTACAAAGAAGTTATTAAATAGGTTGGCACATTTTTTAGATTCAGTTTTTGCATTAATAATATCCTGTAGATATCGAATTTTTTGTATTTCATCTTTTTTTTTCTTCGATTTACCAATTATTTCATTTATAGTCTTCCACTTAGCTTTGAGGTTGTGCTCACATAATTCAATTTGTTTAATATAGTACATTTCTTTGGATTGTCGAATGATATTTGTCAGCCTATTTTTATATTTTTTGTAATAATATAAATCTTGAGTATTTTCAGGGTTTTTTTTTTGTTTTTAAGAATAGCTTTTCCTTCAATCTGATAGATTTAATTAATCCTAGGGTAATCCATGGTTTAACTGGTTTCAGTTTCGAATTGGCTTTTGAGGTTTTTGTAGACGTATTTCGGTCCACGTAGTTTTTAATGATATTTTCCAAAGTATTTGAGGCTCTATCAGTATCATTTTCAGATATTACAGACTCCCAGGATTCATTCTTTAAGTCATTTTTCAGTTGTTCCATATTAAAACATCTTAGGATATTTGGTTTGTTATTTGAGAAGCCGGTACAGGTTTTCATTTTGTAGTATAGTATTGTCGAGTAATGGTCCGTAATAGAACTTTTCCATAATAAAGATTTTATATTGTGAATATCATTAGTATTTACCCATACATGATCAATACATGAAGGACGCTGCCCTGAACACTCTCTTGTGTAATCATTTATACATGATTTATAATTTAGCCCCGCCATTACATTTAGGTATTCATCTTTAATTATATTTTTATTATTTTCTGAAATATTAATGTTTATGTCGCCAACCATAATGGTAAATACATTTTTAAATTTTTCCAAAATATCCTGCAATTTATTTACGAAAATATTTGGATTGGATAGATGTGTCCTGTATATTGCTACCGTTTGAATAAGCATCTTGTTAAATGATAGTTTGACTGTCAGACAATTAACAAATTCAATTTGTATTTCTTCGATAGAGATTATTTCACAAGCATTTGCGACGAAGATAATTATTCCTGAATTTTTGTTGATGAAATGATTTGTCGAAATACACTGATAACCAGGTATGGAGAAATTCGCGTTTTGATTATTATGTGTTTCCGTTAATACTACACATAGCGGTTTAATTTTGAAATTGTTTATTGCTGTTAGAAACTCATCAAAATTTTTATTTAAACTTCTGATATTGGTATGAAAAATTGAGAAGTTGTCGTTGTTTATTATCTGAGCATTACATTCGTCTATTGTGTTGCATGTTATTTGTTCAATATTATAAAAGTCGTCAATATTATTTATTAATTCTTCACCCATTTTTGGTTATATTTTTAGCATTTAATAGACACAACACAACAAGAAATAAGTATCGCTGTCGAACAATCCGTTCGCACGAATAGTTGTTACGGTACTTACGTACAGTGTTCGTAGTTACGAGACACAGCAATGAGCATGTTCGATTTGAACTAAGGGATATACACAAATAGCATAATATAAAAAAATAATATACATGACATTTAAGTAGAGTGAACACTTGCTCACTGCTATAGTCTTTCTGAGGTTTACGTGTGATTATCAGTAAACTATATTGGTTTATATCACTATACATATTAATCATTGTTCTTATATATGTCCCTTTTATATTCCTTTTGATAACTATCGTGAGGAATAGGAAAAAGGTACATTTTTTATCAATGCAACAATTCGTTACCATATCAGCGGATCCACAATAGCATCGCTTCATTACGCGCTCGTAAAAATAGATACCTAACTCCTGAGTTTTTTTTTGAAGAAAATCATCCCAGTAATAAACGAACTGTTGGAGTTTTGAAACTTTCAGAATTAGTGTATTCCTTACCAATGACAATGTATGTAAAACTTGTTTCCAGCTATATTAATTTGATATTTTGATAAATTGAACTTGTGTAATTGTTTAAGTAGGTAGGTACGATTTATATCGTTTCACAATAGATTATGCATGTTATGTATTTGAATTTGTTTGTTGTATAAAACAATTGCGTTTGACATTTATTATGTGTTTGAAATTGGCAGTATGATTGTAAATAATGAAATATTTGACGACGTGAAATATATACCTACGTACCTATATTTTTTTATTTACTTGTTATTTTTTCACAAAATGCTTCATTTTAAAAACATTTTGAACCTGTTCTACGGAATGTTGAGGCAAGGCTATTCCACAAAATAATTACTACATTATATCGTGAGAAACGATAAATTAATTGCACATGACAAAAAATCGATAAATACATAATATGTATTTTCCATTGTTTGTAAAATAATGTCACATATATCTATAATAACACATTGTGTTCAAGGATTTAATATATCAAGTGATAGTAGTGATACATAAAAATATGTCATTGAGTGATAGAGACATATGTCATAGAGTGATAGAGACATATGTCATTGAGTGATGGATACTCTGTACTAAAACCAGAAACAGAGTACCTATAAAAACAGAAATTTTCGCAAAAAACTCACATACCTAGAATATCAATATTTTATTTTATATATTTGGGAAAACATACAGCATTATAATCTTAAAAAAATATGGAAATTATTTTATACATACGCCAAGATTGTTTCCTCGAATTAACAAACATACATTGCCTAATTAATACAAAAACAATTACAACAAAAAAAAATAAGATATAGAATGTAGGTACTTATTGAGAAAGAAAAGAAAAATATTACACAATAAGACAGTGTTATAAAAAGACAATACTAAAAAATAATCGGCTGCGTTCAGATACAACATACACCACTCGATGTCGGGTGTCGAATGTACCTGAAGTTGCAGATTATGACGTTTTTCACACCAATCTCACTTTCGAGCGGCGGCGTTTCAATCGGAACGCAGCATCGGGCGTTTTAAATGTCAAATAATGTCATTTTTTTAAGAATAAATATGTCCTTGTAACAAAGTACATATACATCTTCATACATTCCCTAAATTAAGCATAAATGCTTGTGCTAGACCACTGGTAAACGAAATCGGTTATGGCAGGATTCGAACTCGTGACCACTGGATTACTAATTCAGCGCGCTAATTTATCATACATGTCTCCTTAGATTATATATGATACAGATGCCTAGTCAGCGCAATGAATGTATGCCAACAAAAACTACGCTGAAACAGACGAATTTCTAGTATACGTACACCTACCGATACGCACACCTACATAATACGTAGACCAACCGATCTGCCGCCTCACACACACACATGTAAAAAAACTAGACATACATTTGAATTCGCAATTTGTACTACACGCGGCTTCTGTACCTAATAATTCTAGGCATGTCTCCTTTTAGGTCATATTTTCATCGAAAGACAACAATTAGGCAGTGGAGTAAAAAATGCTATTTGACCTTGAATAGGAAACTTTTGAATGATATTTTTTTTAACCTAACTTCTTTGTGAATATTGTTAATAGAATCAAATAGAATTCATCTTACCACAAATAAATATCGATACAATAAATGTCTGAGCGTTTTTCACCTCTTTGTGAATGTTTATTTTCATTATAAATAATGTCAACTGACGTAATAGATACTACAAACAAAATTTAAGTCATTATTCCACAGATAAAATGGAAATCAACAGATACTACAACTGTCAAAGCATTTTTCACCCGACAATTTTACCGAGCGTCCGGTGTGTACACTCGACGATCTGAACGCCACAGAGTGTCTTTCGAGCGTCTGTATCCAGTCATTATGAACGGCTTAGAGCGTCACTAAGTGCACTCGGCGTTCATTGTGAACGTGACCAAGGGAGTTATAAAAGTGACGAGAAAAATCCTTGTGTATTCATTGTTATTTTTGTCTAACTTTGCATTATCTTTCTTTGTTTAATACTTTTCCTGTTTTTTTTTGTTTTTGTTTTAATCTTAGTTTTTTTATGGTTTTTATATAATAAGATATTTTTGTTGAATACTTTTCCTGTTTTTTGTTTTTATATAATATGAATTTGTTTTTTATAATGATTATTAAAAAAATTAAAGGTAATTGTTTACAAGAACTGTCCCTGGCCGATCGCAATAATTTTTATATCAATAGATAGATAAACGCGTATATATTACGGGAAAAATAAAAACGTTTGGCGGTAAGCGTGAAAAAATTATAAAAAATAAAATTAAATTGCGAAAAATGTGGAAGGAATCCATTATAAAAATGGTTGGTTTCCTGACTCTACTCAAGTTTCCGAAATTCACCGCTAGAGTTTATTACTAGCAAGAAACAATGATTAAAAAAATACGATTATAACTTTTTTTATTAACACTCACATTTTCATTTTTTTTATAAATAAAAATACGAGAGTCCTGGGCTCGATCCCCAGCAGAGAAGAAATTTATAAAAATTCATTTCTTATGCAAATATTTTTCTCTGGTCCGGTAACACTGGTTAATTGGAAGAAATGGACACATGGAAACGCCACTTGCGCAGGGCGTAAAAAGTGTTTATTGTGATTATTTATTTATCATTTTGCACTAAATATTTTTGTATTAGAAATCAATTATTGTCAACTATCAACTATTGTCAGCGAATTCTCAATCCTCAAATTATATGAATATTTGTTTTAATAATATTTGTAACAGCACGCACGATACCTTATATTATGATTTGAGTCAATAAACACGCACCTGTTGAAGAGGTGTGTCGACTTACATACAATTAGCTAATTGCTAACAAACTAGTCTACATATATACCTAATCAGTATTAAACATTTGACAGTCGTTCAACACTAATGCAAAATATACACCATACATTGCTTGCAAAACAACGATATGTACAGTATTGTTTGTTTTCAATGTCGATTAGGTTGTTATTCTTTCGATGATTCTAAATTTTTTGTGTTAAATCGATTTTGTGGAAAATACTATTATAGTTTATTCATTATTTTTTTATTATATATTCTTTTGTTAAGCAGTTTTTTCCATCCTCATTAAGCAATTCTTCCAAATAACAATAAGCCAGACTATGGAATGGCTCAAGTGATGATTTTACATCGGCTCAATCTATAGGTACAAATATTTAAATAGAAACTATATTTATAAAATAATTCTTGAACGATATTTCTTCTACTTCCTTAAGTTATCTCCTTCCATTCTATTTTTTGAATGCGTCGCTGATCCGAGAGAAGAATAGTTTTCATTTTACTGAAAACTCTTCGAAACATACCTACATAATAATGTGCAGTTGAAACCGTCAGTTCAACTGCATTTTGTGGCTTTGTTAGTGTTTTCGACCTTGCCCGGTTGCTAAGCAACAGTTTTAAAGAACAAACCTGTCAGGCGTGTTTTCATGAACTTAATATTATCCACTGAAGGTAAAAAATAAGTTATGCACCTACCTCTCTGTCTTTGGCGTAGTACAGCACCCTTCCTCGCAGTCTGAAGAACCTTCTCCTCCATCTCTGAAAGCTCCAAGTCTGTTTCATCAAGAAACCTTCCTTGGTCGCTGGCTGAAACGAGAAAGCCGAATATTATAATAACTACTCTTCATAACAAAAATTGTTTTTATTTTCCGAATTCTAAACATGGAGGATTGAATTGTTTGGAATTGAATATGCACTTAATTTACCATATCAGGTATCAACGATTGGATACTATGAACTCTGAGGAGCGGTGGCTCTGGTCGAAAGCAGCTTTCAAAATGTCTAAAATTTATATTTTAACACGTCCGTTCTTATATAAAACTTGTTTTTATATTTATTTCCTAATCATCAGCCCCACATCCCGAGGTGGGACCTGAGGCGCGATTCTCGTTTAAATCCTTAACTATTGTTATCTTCTTCATGTCGTGTCGGTCAACACATCAGACTAAATGCCAATCCGGGCCCAGAAAGCCACAAACTCCTTTGTGTTGTTCTCTAGGTGGGCTCGTTCATTAAGAGTGTACCAATCACACTGGCCAGGAGCCATTGGACATGCTAGGAGGTGCTCGCTGTCCTGCGTTTATCCACAGTCGCACATCGCATCTTCAGCCATTCCCCATCTTTGAAGGTTTTTCCTTGTACGACCGACCCCAAACCTAATTCTGTTGAGGGTTTTCCACATTGGCCACGGTTGGTCATGTCCCGGGGGCAGTGCATCAGTTGGTGTATTAAAAATGGCCCCTTGTATGCCCTCCATTCAGTCCCTCCACAGACGCACTCTTGCAGTCTTAGGAGTATCTGCTAGGGGTTTGGTCGTATTTAGGAAACTCCTCCGAGATTTATTAATTTACTAATTTCCTATCCATAACTATTGTTATGGATAGAAAATTATGGCTACTAGCGCTTGCGAAAGGATGCTATGTCAATAAATGCGATTCTTGTTCTCGCGTGAGTGATAGGTGTCCATACAGACTGATGTAAGGATTCTATGGATAGTATCCATATTTTTTCCAGTAAATGCATATGGTAAAGGATTTATTTTAAATACATATTAGGTATTTGAAGATATTGAATGTATTCTAATTGGTTTTACATTCTTTCTATTCATCTTAATTAGGTACTTGACCTATTTTTTTACGGCGCTGGCCGATTTACTAATGCTTGCTTTCCGTGTCCGGAACACCATCATATTGGTTGGTGCTCCGGTGGTGGAAGGATTGGCCGGCATTCTGCCGTTTCCAGGGACGCCCGATTGCTTTTCCGAAGTTAACCGAAACTCAATCTAGGTGGAGGCTCCTTCCGAATGATAGGTATTAATAACAATTACTCAAAACTCAAAACGCACCTTTTTCGCAAATTTTACCAGAGCCGAAATGATACAACGTAATCATTTTTTCAGCGCCCTTGAGGTGAGATATTCACAAAAACGGCGCTATATAAATTATCCAAATTTATTATTTATTAATTAAGCACTACTAATAATAACTCAATTATTATTATTACCATTATACACTTCCTCAAAAGAATTAGCAGATCAATGCGTAAATTGTAAATTATTTAAAAGAGCAAAATAAAATGCAACAAACGCATCATCAAGCTTTCAATTGGGAATAGTTCACCCATCCAGATACTTAACATATCAAAGGATTAGGCTCTGAGGAGGTCTCTATACTAGGTACCTAACAACCCTACTGATTCCCGAATATTTACGTTTAAAAAATCTTTAACGATTCTACATGTATTCATTCTTACCGTTTTTTGCATTTTTATTATTAAGTTTTTCGATAAATCTATAATTTCTAAATTACGGATTAACGATTTTGGAATAATGCCAGTGGCTGAAATAATGAACGGTAATATTATTATTTTATTAATAATAATACTATTAATTGTTTTTTGCATTTTTATTATTATTGTTCATTTGCACAGTGATTTTTTCCTTTATTTATCATTAGATGCTTTGTTATTTTTATCACGTTAGTTACAACTCCCTTCAAAATACAATTTTACTCTAGGATATTATTGAATATTATAGTGTATGAATAATTTTTATATTTGAAATTATGAACGTGTGTATATGATTGAAATAATATTGAAATGTCAGTGAAGTGACAGATCGATGTTAAATATGGATAGCGCTAAGCGTTAGTTACACCTCTAATGCGAGCGCTACGGTACGGATCCAAAAGAAGACTTTTCGATCTGTCAGCGGCTCCATATCTCCCACTGACCACGCCCAAAGAGTCCATATCCCCCTGGACTCAGTTCCTCTATCTCAACTTAGGTCTATCCCTACGCCTCACACCTCTGGTTTTATATATTTACTGCGGAAGACTATTATAAATCTCGTATTCAATTTACAGAAACATTGGTTGTTATAAACCATCAGACCTTTAAAGTTTAAGGTTTTGTGCTATACACGCTCCTATCAGTTGCGACCACAGGCATGGTGATTATTTACTGTCACAACTTTGAACGGTGAACTTCAAAGGTGTCTTTTGGAGGGTTTCTGTTAACCAGTGTCTGTAAATGGATTACGTGATTTCTTATAGTAGTCTATAGTAAATATAACAAAAAAATACGCTTTTCACTCGGTCAAATCCACCGCTTCCAGGGTCCATACAATCCATTCATAAATACCTGTTGTGGTATCCTTTTACAGAAAAAAACAGTCCTTTTACTATGACGTTAGTACCTATTGCAATCGCTAGCTATTTATTTATAAAAATCTTATAAGTTATTGAGTACAATTAATATGAAATAATGCATTAAACCTCACTAGGATATACCTGTATCGAGGTTAAATACAGGTTTGACAGACATAAATGACACAAAAATAATATTATACAAAGCAACATGTCACTAATGTCGCCAGTTGGGTACTTATAAACCACTTGCAACAATATAGCTATTATAGCTATTCGTCTATTATTATTTAATTTAAAGCAATCATACCGTTAATTCATCATTAGATAGAATAATACAAATTTGCAGCCACACAACTCTTCTTCTTCTTCTTCCTCAGCCGTTTTCAATCCATCGTTGGATATAGGCCTCCCCTTTGCTCCTCCACTCCTCCACATGTCTCTATTCCGGGCACATTGCATCCAATTTACTCCCACAGTCTTTCTGATGTCATCCGACCATCTAGCCTGTGGTCTTCCCACACTCCTTCTTCCCGTTCTAGGTTGCCATCCACACAACAAATATGCCAAAATATTTGGAGACATTGATTCAATACAGTTTTGATTCTATCTTCTTCTTTATGTGTCCTGTCGGGTCCCCCCGACGTTGACGATCACTCGGGAGAAACTTTCCCTGTCATGTGCGGTGCGGAACAAGTCCTCCACACGCCTCATTCCAGTCCACTCCCGAATGTTACGGAGCCAGGATAGCTGCTTCCTGCCGACCACTCTACGGCCCTCAATCTTACCTTTTATGATCAACTGTACGATCGAGTATTTTTCGCCTATCATTATGTGACCAAAATATGAAGTCTTACGGAGCTTGACTGTCGTCAACAACTGTCTGACAGTATTAGCTCTACGCAAGATTTCAATGTTGCTCACCATGTCGGTACCTACAGGATATCCTTAGCATTCTACGGTGAATCCAGATTTCGAACGCATCCAGGCGGTTTATGGTACCAACCTTGAGGGTCCATGCCTCAACACCGTAGAGCAGGACCGACTATGCATAGAATTTGATCATCCTTTGGCGTAGTTTCAGATTGATGTCGACGTTACAGAGAAGATTTTTAATTAAAACTATGAAAAAAAAAAAATATATTTTATTTTACGTTCTACTTAAATTTTTCGCAAACGCGACTCCCATTCACTGGTATCGCTCTATGATGAGCATCGTCAGAATGGTGAACAATAATGATGAAGACCATCTATATATAGATTCACAAAGAGGATAACAACAATAGATATGGAAGGGGGCAATTCTAAGAAAAAATAAATACCCGAAAGACATTAAGGTAAATATGTATGCAGGTATAATAAAAATAAAATTGAAGTGAAGGAATGAATATACAAATATTGTATTAAAAGGACAGCAATTATATTGAATAATGGCCAACAGAAAAACCCGACATTAACTATTCTAATGATAATAATAATGGAGAAGTATTAAAATCTATTTGTGCGTTAATCAAAGGAACGTTGCTGTTACATTTTATGGAGTTCTACCACGAAGTGACAGTGCCTAATATTGAAAAAAAAAAGAGAAGATTTTTCATTTTATTAAAATAATTACGGGCCGCTTCTATCCTGCATTTTATTTCAATATCAGGGTCTAGGTTTTCGGTAATAATACTGCCCACGTATTTAAATTGTTTCACCCTTTCAATGTCAACACCGCCCAAATTGATGCGTACATTTGTGTGGCTTTCCCGACAAAAAATCATCATTTTGGTCATGGTCTTTGATTCAATACAAACATTAATTCAAAACGTAGAGATAAACAAAATGGAATAGATATTCACAATGCAGGTAGACTTATAACATGACAATGATTATTGAAACACATTATATTTTCAGAATCAGATAGCAATCTTGCCTTTCTTTACTTTTTGCACACCCGTCTGTCAGTACTGAAATTTGGAAATTAATTTTTAACGAACTTCCCGAACAGCTAAAGCTCAGGAATTTGTGTAACACAGTGTATTTAATTACTATCTTTTCGTGGCATTGCATCGCATATTATGTATTATTTTTGTCAATAAATCGAACGGAAATGATATAGTTGGCAGATCAAATCGAAGTAACACAACCAAAAATGTGTATTAGATGCATATCATACTGACTTAAGTCACATGCAAGTAACTTTTGGCAAAATGCGAAAATAGTTTATTTCTTCAAAAAATTAACTTTTCCGCGATATTGACATTCCTTGGAAGCTATTTTATATTATGTATGTAAACAAAACTGAAAAAACAATGGGTCCATTTTTAAAAAATGATAAAATTATGTTTTTTAAAATGGACTTAGGTGATAATGATAAGAATGAAATGGATTTAGGTGTGTTTGAAATAACCAATATGGACTAACGCAGTTTTGAAAATAACTGAGTTCGTGAAATGGCCGCCATGACAGCTTCAAACTAATGCAGGATTGGTCGAATGTGACTTAGGCGAATTTGATCACGCCGGTGGCACTCTATTGGTAGCATTGGTTTTACTTTACGCTTACATCTCCAAAGGTGGCGCTATTTATTTTTTTTTATGTTGGTATTTTTGAAAATGCAATGTAAAATTTTCAGACCTTCAGCATACTTCAGTTGTGTTTTGTTGTTTGTTGTGACGCGAAACATTTTGATCCTTTAAAATCTTGAAGTAAACCAGATAATAAATATAACACGTGTGATTTTGTAAAATTCTTGTTGTTTTCGGTGTTCATCTACATACACACTATCACGCCATGTGATGGTGATGGTGTTAATCTATTGCCAGCTTTTTGTGTTTTTCGATTATCTTCGCAAGATGGCTGACAAGTTTTGTTGTGTTTTGAATAAATTGTCAAGTGAAATACGGCGAAGTGAAGTTATATAGTTTCCCGAAAATCAGTATTAAATCTTTCTTTGTGGAAAATAAATTAAAAAAACCTAATAATCTACAATGCACATTTTATTTAGAACAATGTATTTTATGAATTATTTGGCATGATTTTTGAAAGATTGCAAATAAAATCCATCATAAGTGTTTTTTTTTTAATAAATAATGATTGAAAAATGGTTATTTTTTATTGAAGTTATCCTTGAATCCATTCCTCAAAGCTGGAAACATTAAAAATGGAAATTAAAATTTGCCATGGACCGGTCGCGTATTCATTGCCCCTATAGCGGAGATGCGAGAAACCTTATGATTATCCGGTTACAGCTTCTATGTATTGAGTGACACATCTGAAGTATACTGAAAGTTAACTTCCATATTATCTGTGAATTTGATATCAAACATCACTGTGACTTAAGAGAGTTTGAAAAAAAATCGATATTTCGATACTTATTTTATACCATAAACTCTGTACATAGGCAAGTTTGATCTCAATCACAGTAAAGTTTTAGTGATAGTAAACATGTTGATCACATAAAGTAAAATAATGTCAATATTGGACTTAGGTGAATTTGATATGCATCGTCACAAATATACTAGCACTTAAACAATTCGAAACAACAACTAAAAACTACTAAGATACTACAGAGAGAAAATTATCCTTCAGAGATCTGACGAGGATCGCGTTAATGGATTTCCAAGTCGAGCTCAATAACGACTTTAGATTAATTGAGTTGGGAATCTCTAAAAGGATTTTTTATAAAGGAGCCATGGGTATCCCTCTCTGACAGGACACAAAGAGGAAAACATGGTCTAGTGTTTCCTCATCCAGGCCGCTATCACAGCATATACTTGGTACATACATTATATGTTAATATTTGAATTAACTACTGCGAGTAGCTGTGTGTGTTATGTATGAACTGGTAGTAAATTGTTTATTAAAATGACAAGGAAATATCAACTTAAATCACTCAGCATTTTATATCTATCGTGTTCAATAAATTTATATCAACATATAGGCACATCATTTCGATATACCTACATACTTTGTATTAATATTAAAGTCGGTATATATATACCTACTATAGAGTATGAAATATATATGTACAGAATTTTCTGATGTATTCAACTTAGTAAACAAACGGAGATCCAACAATTTAAACCTCTCTATTGATGGCTGTGTAACAGAATATGTGTCTATTATGTACACAACATCAACAATTTTATGGAATTACTTTTACTCAATAATCTGAAAATATAAAAAAAAATAATAGAACGGTGCGGAGTGTCAAAATGACGGTTATTTTTTTTTTTAATTTTTGTTTCACAAGGAAACAAAACAGGAAAAAAGTTTAAATATATAAATATAAAAAACCTATACAAAAATCCGTACGACCGAAAATATTGTTTTACATAGGTATTTAAAACTAACCTATAAAGTACAAAGTCACAATCAAATTAAATTTGCTAAGAACAGCTCAACAAAACAGGATAGGGGGGAAAGAAGAAGTGCAATAATTAATTAAAGAAAATAATGAAGAAGAGGTAGAAAATACTATTACTGCTGTAGATCGCTTAACACTCTTAGTATATTTTTATTTTATTTTATTATATGGGAGAGGGTCTATTAGTTGACATCCGTAATCTAAGTGGCTGCGCACCAACGCATTATAAAGTAACTTCATTGTTGTAGGGTGTGATCCCCACCACACTCTTGAAATGGCTCGCAGGATGTTTATTCTCTTTTCACATTTCGTAACTATTGATTCGACGTGCAGGTTCCATGATAGTTTTCTGTGTAGAATTATTCCCAAAAACTTTACAGAATCACTTACAGAAATCGTTGATCCTTCCAGCTGTATAGATATGTTTGGAATTTTATGTTTCCTACTGAATATCACTACATTACTTTTTGTGGGAGATAAGGACATACCATTATCATTTAGCCATCTATTATTTTATTATATATACGCCCTTAATAGGGCATTTACAAAAAAATACAGGATAAATACAACAATGTATGTAGGCACAACAAAACAACAATAAGTGTATGTAAATACATCGATAATATAGGTACATAATAAAAAAAACATAAGTAGTTAAAGGAAGGATAATATAAAACAACATAATACAACATAATAAAAGAAAATAGAGGTAAATGATAAAAAAAAAACTAGAAATAAAAGAAGAAAAAAAAAATAAACAGTATTACATATTCAATTTAAACAACAAAAATAAACAAAGCAAAGTAAAAATCAAAAAATATAATTTGCACTAAATATAAATATATCATGACGATATTGAATATAGTAGGTTAGAATTGAATATATCTACTTGCATCGCAAACATTAAGTTGCATAGATTAATATGTAGGTACTAGTTGCATGTAACACATGAGATCCAACTGTCGATAGCGATAGTATGTATAGTTGAAGAATAAGAATCAAACTATAATCCCATAAATACAAATTATTGAATATTTTAACACATGTTGGTATGTATGTCAAGATAGGACAGTATGGAGGTCAGTCCTGTTTTCCTACGCGGAATATGAAAACAGCATGATGGTTCTATATGTATGTTTGGAGATTAAGTACCTATAAAACTATTAAGTCTTCTTACATATTGTGTATAGGCGACTGCCATACAAATTGTATGAAGCAATGTCGTCACTTAATTCAATTTTTAAAAAAATTGTTAAAAAAAATTTGAGATGTACTCCTACAATATTAATATTTTTTATAGAAAATTAAATTATCTAGTTGGGGTGTTTCGGCTTTTTTCGATATTTTTAAAAAAATTGAAAAACCCTTTTTAAAAAAATGTTTGAGAAACCCTGGAATTTTTTTGAAAAAACTAATTTGAGATTTTGTATTTGTCTATATTTGTACCAATTTTCAGCGTTCTAGCTTTTATGGTTTCTGAGATATATGGAAAAATAAAGTAAAAATTCAAAAATTGAAAACCCCTGACTGAAACAAAAATTCAAAATTCTGAGTATAAAAGTTTTTTAGGCCTATAAATATATCCTGAAATTTTGGGCTCTGTAAATTGAGCGGATCAAAAGTTGTAAGGGGGGGGGGACACACAGACACACACACACACACACACACACACACACACACACACACACACACACACACACACACATACACACACACACAGACACACACACAAACAGACACACGAAATGTTCTACTCCGAATTCTGAGTAAATCCGTGTATGGAACATATATGCTACGAAGCCTCTAAGTTGGTGTTTCTTGACTTCAAAGTTGGAAAAGCCGTGAAAAAAGTAGACCTCTGCATACAATTCTCGCGTATCCTGGCTTGATACATTGTCGATATGTTAAGAGAATAAAGTTCTCCTGAACAAATCGACAGTTGGATAACTTTCGCCCATATTGTTCAAGCTATACTCGGAATTCGTTTTCAGAAATGCCCTAGATGTTGTGACATAGGGATAAAGATTGCGTAATAGAAATTCTATAAATATCATAAGATATGCTGACGACACTGCTGAGCATTTGTAACACTTGGTCAACTTGATTAATGAATCTGGAAGGGAATTGTATGCTCTCAAAACAAAAACCATGTTAGTAAGCACACAGAGATCCAACAATATAAGCATCTCTATTGATGGCTGTGTAATAGAACAGGGGAGAAGTCTGGTCAACAGGTGGAATCAAAACCACCCATGTTTACCCATATCATGGATATAATTAGGTATCATATGGAGTTCCATAATATCTTATGACTTGTCCCCCATGTGTACCGTTTTATATACTTGAGGTGCTGGTTGAATGATGAGTGGAACCCAGATATACATAATCCAATGTATGCTTACCTACCTATATACATAATCCAATGTATGCTTACCTACCTATATACATAATCCTATGTATGCTTACCTACCTATATACATAATCCAATGTATGCTTACCTACCTATATACATAATCCAATGTATGCTTACCTACCTATATACATAATCCTATGTATGCTTACCTACCTATATACATAATCCAATGTATGCTTACCTACCTATATACATAATCCTATGTATGCTTACCTACCGATATACATGATCTAATGTATGCTTTCCTTCCTATATACATAATCCAAGGTATGCTTACCTACCTATATACATATATACGCAATCACAAAAATATTTGAGTCATTTTAAATTTTATTTTGGGGAAGTAATGCTGAATTAAATAATTGTGTAATGCTTATCCATTAGAGAAATGTTGAAAATATTTATGGTATTTTTCTAGAAATCCATTGTTTAACATGTTTAAGAAATTTTATTTCAAATTGAGGTGTATATGCCCTCTTCATAATAGTATCAACATGATGAATCCGGTTGGGAAATCGATATAAAAATCAATATTCTTTAAAATATTATGAACTACATAGCTGACCCGGCGAACTTCGTACCGCTTAACAGTCAATGAATGTCGTGTTAACTTTTAGCTAAACTTAATTTATGATTTAATTAACGAAATAAAATTTAAAAAAAAAGTATTCAGTTCAATATATATTTTTATTTTTACAACTATTCCATAGTATTGGAGGGTAATAAAAATATATTTTTTAGCAATAATAAAAAAGAGACAAAAATGTTATATTTGGGTCACATTTTGCGAGGTGAAAAGTACAGGCTGCTCGAATTAATTATGAAGGGCTGTAATAGAGGGACGCCTCAGAATAGGAAGACGTCAGATGTCATGGCTCCCCAACATTCGTGAGTGGACCGGCATCAGAGACAAAATAGAGGGACGCCTCAGAATAGGAAGACGTCAGATGTCATGGCTCCGCAACATTCGTGTGTTGACCGGCTTCAGAGACGTCGGCGAATAGAGATGCCTTTTCATCAGTGACTGGGAGGATCTGATATGGCACGTATAATAAGAAGAAGAAGCAATAATAAATTGTAATTAAGTAGAGGAGTACAAGTTAACTGATAAATTATGTTCAAACACAATTTATAAAGGGTAGTATTGTTAAAGTTTGTCAGATGTTTTATGTAGGTATGTAGGAAAAGTATATATAATGTTTTTTTTAAATACCCACACAATATATTTATATATCTGATATAATATTGATATTGGGCTAATATTTCAATAACAAGGTTCCGTGACCTGGGGTTAAATCAAGTATTTTCTAGAAATGACAGTCACAGGTAATTAATTATAAATATCTTTGATATTAAATAAAGGAAACTTAATAAATAATATTATAATAGGTACATTTGTATTCCTTGTTTATTTATATACATAATATTTATTACATATGTACGCCCTATATATGGCATTTACAATAAAAGACAGGATAAATAATAACAATGTTGGCACAACAAAACAACAATAAGTACAAATACATCAATAACATAAATAATAAAAAAAGTAGTAAAAGAAAGTACAATATAAGACAACATAATACAATTTATAAAAGAAAATAGAGATAAATGATAGCAAATCAAAAACTAGACACAAAAAAAGAAGAAAATATAAATAAATAAACATTATTACAGATTCTATTTATAAACCATAAAATAAACAAACTAAAAATCAAAAAATATAATTTGCGCTAAGCATCCTTTTGAAACCATCTATACTGTACGTGTACATTAAATATATCAACAGCACTATATTGGTTTCCAAAGCGGTGCAATCTGTGCATTGGTGAGTTAATAATGAAATTAATTCGAAGATTCTCTATATGAAAAGGTGCATTTTGACGTGAAGCAAACCTAACAAAATGTTGTTTACTGTGAGGATGTCAAGCACCAAATTTGAATAATACTTCCAATCTTCTCTGTTACCATAGTTTTCGGTTGTCCAAAATATAACAGGCAACAATAGCGTCTCACATATTTATTTTTTTAAATGAATAAGTATGTCCTTGTAAACAAGTACATATAGATCTTCCTACGTTCTCTAAATTAATGATAAATGCTTGTGCTATAGGTGAACGAAATCGGTCGTGGCAGGATTTGAACTCGCGACCACTGGATTACTAGCCCAGCGCGCTAACCGCTCTGCCATCACATAGTTCAGCAATGAGGTTCTGAATGTAGTGTCTTTTTAGGTGTGTACACGCACGTGTCGTTCTTCCTTTTATAAGGTAATGCACATTCGCATAACTATCGCTGGCTACTCTACATTGTGGGATATACCTTGATATTATGGGTTTTATATGACATGTACTGTATATATTTTACTGTATCAAATATTAAGTTGAAACTCTGCTTTTAACAATCGTCTGGGCTGCGTGCAGATAGAGTACTCGACGTCTAGTTTCGGTTGTAAATGAAGTTGCAGATTATGGTGTTTTTCACACCAATCTCATTGAACGCTTTCGAATGTGTTTCAAGCTGAACGCAGCATCGGGCATATTAAATGTCAAATGTCATTTATTATACATAATACGCATTTTTAGGTTATATTTTCATCGAAAGAAAACAAATTCAGCTAGACTATGGAATAGTCTAAGTCCTGATATTACGTCGTCTATCTCACTAAACATCTTCCAGAAAAGGCTAAAGCAAAAATATTTATCTGACAATACTTGATTACATCTTCCTCTCCTCTTCCTTTCCTTATCCTTTAGTTTTCCTATCTATGCTATGAATTGTTCTTATATGCTATCTTCTTTGTTTTTTTTTTACTTTTCTTCTGCTATCTTTATTTATTTTGTAATGTGATTAACTTATTACCATATTACATACTGTTTTGTATATTTAACATTTACTCTGGTTGGCTGAAAGAAAAGGAAGAAATTGTCATTAGGCAATAAGCCCGCCAGTGTACTAATTATATGTACAGAAAGATTTAAATAAATAAAAAAAATTGGGCAGTGGAGTAAATAATGCTCTCTGATTATTTATTGGAAACTTTTGAGTGATATTTTTCTTAAATTAACCTCTTTGTGAATGCATATTGTCATCATGTATAATTTCACGTGACATAGGTAATAGACACCACAGAAACAAATATAAGTTATTTTACTACAGATAAAATATAAGTCAATAGATACTATAACTGTCAGTGCGTTTTTCACCTGACGATTATACAGAGCGTTTGGAGCGTACACTCGACATTCAACCTGAACGCGACAGAGTGTCTTTAGAGCGTCTGTTTCCGGTCATTGTGAACGGCTTAGAGCGTCACTAAGTGCACTCGGCGTCCATTGTGAACGCAGCCCTGAAACTAGAGCCATCAAATTGGGGGAGTTGTTTGCATGCCAAAAAATTACATGTACCAATAACTGGCACACTGAGGACACTCTTTCTCTCTCGTCCTAATCTTCGTAACTGAGGGTGATGACTGCAATCAATCACTCTTTATGTGGCCCGCCTCCATGGTTATCTGTTATACGTCTGTAGCACGTTTGAGGTTGACGTCTTAGTGGTAGTGGAATGAAATATGCTTGATGGTAGTCGGACGTTGTATTGTCCGACGAGCAGACGCTCCGGGATAAACAGGTTTTAAGGTTCTATAATAAAATAATATGTAATTCGCTGTTTTGTATATTTAAAAATAGGTATACTCATTAAAGGAAAGGAAAAGAATAGAAAAAAAATTATGTTATTATAATAAATATAAAAATAATAAATACCTCCATATTTTAGTATGGATGATTTATTTTATTACCGATTTTTACTAAGAATATTATTCGAATATTTTTATAATTTCACCCACAGATGGCTGTAGTAAAAATTCCTTATTTTCAAGCGAAAATAATTTCAGTATTACAATATATAGAACTTTCAAAATTGAATTGATAGGGATCTCATTAAAAGGCATAATTGGTGAACGTTGCGCAAGCGCATAAAGTGATCACGTAAACCAGCCGATGACAGGTCGTAAGCCCTGTAGGTGCCTTGATTTCCCGGTTCTCCTACAATAAATATTCCAACTTCGTCTCTATTGAGATAATTAAAAATCTGTTAAAAGAATATTATTGTTTTCAATGTATGTTTGCTAGGGGTAATATATGCTATGCATCGGTTCCATCCTGTTAATGGGTCCACATAAACTGGATGGAACCCATCTATAGTGGCCAACAATCAAGACATTACTTTCTCCCCGGAAGATCGCCAAAGAAATGAAGGGACAGCTGGACGTCAGCCTCCCAGGAGTAACTGATAAAAAAAATATTTATCAATAATTTATTATGATTAAAGAGGATACAAAAAGATAGCGACATACGCTTAGGAACGGATAGCCTAGTCTTCACACCATTTTTTTTAAACATAACCTACAAAAGTTTGGTAAAAATACCAATTTAATCATTTATTTTAATATCTTAGTTACTTTTTTTAATATATAATGCAACTGGCTCACGCCAGTCGCAATTATAACTACAAACAAACCTAAACAACCTATTTTTACCAAACTTTTGTAGGTTAGGTTTACAAAAATGGTGTGAAGACTAGGCTATCCCTAAGGCCCAGAATCATAGTCGCAAAATAGGTACTTAGATGAGTTTGAGTTACAGATTTGTAATCATAGAACTTTGTTTCTCACAGAAGTCATCAAAAATTGTTACTCATCTCCCGTGAGTTTGAGTCACCAAAATCGGTGACTTTAGACGCTGAGCATGCTTTGAACTGTCAAAATCGTTTACAAACCTAGTTCTATTTTAATTTTTATTCGAGATAAAAACTGGTGAATTTCGAGATATTATTTTTGTGGTGAATATAAAATTATCATCATTAAACAGGGAGCATTAAAATGTCTGATATATTTGAGTTTTTGCAAGATATTGACAATATTGGGAATACAGATGTGATTAATTTTCCCGATGAATCATTTGCCGCAAGGCGAATGAGACGCCGCAAATGTTATATTCGAAATATGATAAACCCTATCGAATTTTATGAAAACTGTGAATTTAAAAAGCGCTACAGATTTTATAGAGAAACTGTCCTCACTGCCATATTGCCGCTTATTCACGATGGATTGCGAAAAATCAACAACAGAGGCATGCCTATAACGCCTGAAATTCAAATATTGATAGCCCTGAGATTCTATAGTACAGAAATTGCTCGGCGATCCACTCCCAAGCATCCTGTTTTTGCTAATTAAGGGCTGATATATTTTCTTATTTTCTACAATAGTAATTTTCTTCCCCAATAATTCCATTAAAAAATATTAATCATATGCAGTATTCCTTTTAGCATTCATTATTAATTATTATTATAAAAATAAACAAAACGCGAAAGAAGCAAGCAGATGTTTTGAACTCAAATGACAGTTTTAATTCATAGATTGAAGAGAGTAGATAGGGATTTCAAAGACAAATTTAAAAAAGTAACCATAAATTTCAAAATAATTGCTGAAAACTTATGAAATTCCTACAGTTTGAGAACTATCAAACTCAACTGAGTTTGAGTCGTTATCTCAGCTCAGACACGTCAGATTTTGGACTATGTTTACCGAAAAACCTACTCAGCTAAGAAAGCCTTGAGCTATGCTCTCCTGAGGCACTATTGAGACCTGACTCATCTCATGTTTATGATTCTGGGCCTTAGGAACACGTCCATAGACAACAACAGAAAACGGAAGTATGTAAGTACCTAACAATAGTATTGTCATATAAAACAATCATAAAAATGTTGACAGCTGAGTTAAATAAATCTAATAATTACTTTTGGGAAAAATAAACAGATCCACGATCTACAAAAACAAGAAGAAGAAGCGAATAGCAAATATCGCCCCAGAAAGGGATGGCACGATCGTGTCAATTATATTTTGAGAGAAGGGCGAACATGCATTATGAAAAGGATACCACGAATATTTCCGAAAGTTTAAGAGATACATGAAACTCGGTTCTCCCTGCCTACTGTTTTAGGGACAGAGCGTGATAGCACACTGGTATTAGTTTGAATAGTGAGATCAACTTTCACAAGATATGACAATATTTGTCATAACCGTGTGATGCGTTTTTGTCCATATAATTACTATGTCATTACTGTTCGTCCACCACCACCACCCGTTCTGCTTATGATGACTACATAATAATGGCCATTGAAAAACTCTGAAAGAACACATAAAGAACATAAGAACAATGATAGTTAAATAAATATATTTACCTCATTCCCCCTCACACATCCTTGTCATTTACATCCTTTCCATATTTAATTATTTTATCAAAACTTATAGTATAATTTTTGGTTGTTTTATTTTTTAATAATTTTCTTTAGTTACATTTTATTATTTTGTTTTAAAAAATAGTTTCCTTTTGTTATTTTTTTAGTACCTGCTACTTAATAATATTTTTTTTAGTTTTTAGTCATATTTTTTTAGAACTTGTTATATACTCTTGTGATTAGTATGTCATTGGTCTTATTTTTGTATATATATTTTTGTGCTATATTTTTTTAATTGACTGTATACTGATCCAAATAAATAAATAAGTAAATAAATAAAAAGGGTCCGAAGAAGTCAAACCTTCAGATATTGCGCTTAAAGTTCCAAAGAGACCTTATTACAAAGAATGTACCTACTTACTCTTCAAAATTATAAAAACCGCACATAGCAGTGTCCAAAGAAAATCTTGATTATAAATTCAATAAAATGGGGAAGTATGTATACCTACCGTCTTATAACATCAAATAGTTGTAACAAGATACCTATATTCTCCCCTCTAAAGCAAAAATTACCGAGTATTGTGTTAATTTGGACAGCTAATGACAGGACTGTCTTATCAATAATTAATTTGATCTCTAATTACAGGATTTTCATTCAGCGGAATCGGCACATTTTTGACATAAATCAGGATTCGCCGGCTGAGAGACAAAATTGACGACAGTTCGCTGAAAGTATAGGTGACGCCCACGCAAAACTGCTCTTCAAACATCAAAACAAACGCTAAAAAACAAATATTTACTGAATTAAACGCACAAAAAAGAATACAACACCAAGATTATCAATTTTTAAACTACCAAAATCATTAGACATTGCACAATGCTAATACATTAACGCTTTGTCATTAATTTAGTTAGTTCGCTTTATGATTCTATAACCTAACAGAGATATAATATGGAAATTATGAAAGTAAAAATTAATTTATTAAATTTTAGAATAATTAATAAATACGTTAGTATCTATGGAATTGTAGATAATAATACAATCAGAGTAACGTTTGAATAGAATTTTACAAAAATATGCACATTTTCAACGCCAATGAAATTAACAATAATTCAAATTTCAAATACATAAATAATTTTGCAGTGATCTATGGATTTTCTGCTAAAAAGTATAATATTATAATAGTTAATAATAAATATACATGCTTATTTAGTTTCAACGCCAATAGTTTTACATATATTTTGAAACAATAATTGTTTCAAAATAAAGAAATATAACAATTGCATTAGATTTGTATATTATAATCCTTGACATTATTGCCAAATAATGCGGCAATTATTACATTATCAACGTAAATGAATTTATCGACAAATACTATTTTTTTCAAATTTAGAACAATATAAACAGTTGTTGCATTGTGTTCTATGGAAATGTCACTAATCAAAGTGACATTTGATGAAAGTAAATAATAAATTAGGGTTTATTCGGGTTTATTGAATCGTATTTTATTATGATTGAAGTTTGGTATTATGTATTTCATCTTACCAATCCATTGACACTCTTGTTGGTTGATATCTTCCTGACAAAAACCTTCGCTGGTTCGGTCTCATTTTCACTCTCCGAGCTGTCCTCGCATTCGGCCGTTTCCCGCGTCGCGACTTTGGTGCCTTTTGACAGAAGCGCCATGCCGGTCGGTCGGTCGCACCAGTAGGTCGGAGACGCGCGTTTACGTGCATCCAGCCGCGGTGCACGAGACACGGCACAGCGAGCGCGACGAGCAGCACTCTCAGCACGTCATCGGGACCAAAACGCGTGACCGCTCACGACGCCATCACAGTTTCCGACTGGCGTGCCGTTTGAAAACAAAACAAAAAAAATCTAATTCTCGGCTTCGTCCTGTCGTCCGCGGAGCTCATTGCGCAGAATCGCCTTTTGACAGATGAAATACCAGGGGCTTAGTTGGCTGAAACAATAAGGGTCGATTCAATTATACCGACATAAACATCACCACAATTTAAGCTTTGATTTTTTGATGCACGCCTTTATTTTGAACGACTTTATCTATGGTTTGTTTACGCCCGTGCATAAGACAAAATAAAGTCCTCACTCGTCCGTTTTCCTTCAGGATCATACTATATTTTTGTTCGTATCCTTTCTACGAATGTTCTGAGCTTATTACAAACGGATTTTCCTCAAAACGTTGACACTCCTAAAATTATTGTGAAAAATTCCGGTATAGAATTCAATATTATTATTATATTAATGTATATTTCAATTTAACTTAAAATTAATTCTATTGTCAATAAGTTTTCTTTTGTATCTTACTCAAAAAAGTATTCAATGCTTTTGCTGAAGATATTATAAGTTTTACTAAAGATCTGTCCATGCTTGCTATAGAGATAAGTGGAAAGATCGAGTGTTTGGTGCAGACCAATCCTAGGATTGTGACCCAGAAGAAATTTGAAGTTCTTAGTATACATAGGTATATAAATCTTCTGACACGATTTTCGTACACGCTAATCTCCGAAATCGCCCAACCAATTTCAATGAAATGTTCATTTTTTTTTGTTTTTTCTCGCGATCACTGGATTACTTATCCAGCGCTCTAACCACTCTGCCACCATCCATCGTTAAATTAATAAGATTAAACAATTTCACAAAATATAATTTCGTTCATTATCTATCAGAAAATTTTCAAAAACGTCTGCATTTACTATCACATGATAACTTAGCCAAAGGTCCTGGGTTCGATTTCCGGTGGATATACAGTTTTTTTATTGTGTTTTCTTTTTTTTGTGAAACGATAAACATCATAAGTCTCCAGAATGTAGCAACTTGTTACTGGGTGCATTTTCTTCCTTATTTTATAAAATGAATGTCATTGTTAAACACGTACATATACATCTTGCTACATTCCCTAAATTAAGCATAAATGAAAATTATATATCTAAAAGTTTATATTCTAAATTTCAAGTTGATGCAATCAACACAGACTTCAGTAAAGCATTCGACAGGGTTTCACACCTCATATTCCTCAAAAAACTTGACTCGTTTGGAATTGGAATGAGTATTTTTAAAATCGCTCTCCAGTTATTTATTATCTCGTAAACTCCATGTCAAATTGTATAATTGTATTGTATAGCACTCTGTCAAAGTGGTGTTCCACAAGGTTCTCACTTGGGTCCAGTATTATTTCTCTTGTTTATTAACGATATTGTTGATTATGTCGATATTTTCCATGATGCTCACTTCTTACTTTTTGCAGATGATTTGAAAAATTTTAAGATAATAAAGAACTTAAAAGACTGCATAGCGTACAACTAAATCTTAACCATTTACTCGAGTGGTGTGCTTCGAATTCTTTATACCTAAACCATACTAATGTCAATTCCACAGATCCTGTAGAAATAAAACTAGTATCAATTTTCAATACACAATGGACAACTATAACTTAACTAAAGTAACATCAATAAAAGATCTTGATATATTGAAAAGCTTTAAAATGCCTTGATTATATTTTGAAAACAGTCAAAAATTTCAGATCTATTAATACATTTAAGACCATATATACATCACTTGTTCGTAGTAATCTTGAATATTATAATTCAACTATTATGGTCACCGTTTTATAGTCTGCACTCATTGAGGTTTGAAAGGGTTCAACAATTTTTTTTTAATATTTGTAAATTATCCATTCCTTTAGAAAAATTCAATTATGATTTCCTAATGAGTGTTTTAAATTTATCGAAACCATCAAGCAGAAGAACGATTTGTGATTTAATTTGTTTATTTAAAATAATCCAAGTTATATTGAACACCCATGACCTAATTGAAATGATAAAATTCAGAGTACCGGCAAGGTTTGCTTCACGTCAAAATACACCTTTTCATATACATAGAAAATCTTCGAAGTAATTTAATTGTTTACTCACCAATGCATAGATTGCACCGGCTTGGAAACCAATATAGTACTGTTGATACATACATATATTTAATGTACACACTATTGATGGTTTCAAAAGGATGCTTTGCGCAAATTATCTTTTTTGATTTTAATTTTTCTTGTTTAAATAGAATATGTAATACTGTTTATTTTTTTCTTCTTATTTTCATGTCTAGTTTTTTTTTGCTTGCTTTCTTTTATCATTAATCTCTATTTTTTTTATAATATTGTATTATGTTGTCTTATATTGTACTTTCTTTTACTACTTTTTTATTATTTATGTTATTGATGTATTTGCACTTATTGTTGTTTTTGTTGTGTCTACATTGTTATTATTTATCTTGTCTTTTATTGTAAATGTCCTATTAAGGGCGTAAATATATAATTAATAATTAAATAAATGCTTGTTCTATAGGCTTATTCTAACGAAATCGGTTGAGGCAGGTTTCGAATTTGCGACCACTGGACTACTAGCCCAGCCCGCTAACCGCTTTTGCCATCGATCCATCTAAAATTAATATTTGAAAAGTCGGTACCTGTTTGCTGCCCAGAAACAATAAGAAATATTAATTAATTTCGGGATTTCATTGCAACACGCGCGAGTTAGTTGCATTCTAAACTGTTAAATAATATTTTTTTAACAGATTTTTAATTATCTCAATAGAGACGAAGTTGGAATATTTATTGTAGGAGAACCGGGAAATCAAGGCACCTACAGGGCTTACGACCTGTCATCGGCTGGTTTACGTGATCACTTTATGCGCTTGCGCAACGTTCACCAATTATGCCTTTTAATGAGATCCCTATCAATTCAATTTTGAAAGTTCTATATATTGTAATACTGAAATTCTTTTCGCTTGAAAATAAGGAATTTTTACTACAGCCATCTATGGGTGAAATTATGAACAACAATCTTATTATTTTTATTTATTTTGTTGGAACGCCATCTATTGAGAGAATTGGTTTTTTGTAAATAATGAAAGCTACAATTCTTATATCTGAGGTGACAATGCATTTTTCGCATAGAAGTCACCCCTGAATTGCGCCAGACTTATAAGGTCATTTTAGTCTTATTTACCTACTTGTACCAATGTGTAAGTAATCGAATATTTTTTATTATTGCATATGCGCAAACATTGGATTTTTTTCCCTGTCGGGAGTCAAAGATATTTTTTTAACAGATTTTTAATTATCTATAGATAATTAAAAATCTGTTAAAAAAATATCTTTGACTCCCGACAGGGAAAAAAATCCAATGTTTGCGCATATGCAATAATAAAAAATGTTAAATAATAAGATTTTTTTTAATTTATGCCTGTTATTGGCAATCTGTATAGCCAACATTTTTCAATCGTCAAATTCTTGTAAACACAAATTTATTTACAGTCAGCAATTTCTTCCACTCAACCTGAGAGCAACTATTCGAAAAAAAAAATTATGTGTACCGACGCAAAATGTAAAAACAAACGGTATAGATAAAAGAAAATAAAGAAAAATAATTGGTATCATTAATTTTCTTTTTTTCGATAATTTATTTC
The DNA here is from genome assembly GCA_963576475.1 of Molanna angustata. Taxonomy (NCBI): domain Eukaryota; kingdom Metazoa; phylum Arthropoda; class Insecta; order Trichoptera; family Molannidae; genus Molanna; species Molanna angustata. The sequence continues at coordinate 1,718,810 of OY754986.1, forward strand.
CATAATATGTACATAAAATTAATCTTCTTCTTCTTCTTTATAGCTCATTTCACTCCACAGCTGGATATAGGCCTCTTCCTGGGTTTTCCATTTCTCTCTATCCTGGGCACTCTGCTTCCACCCATGTCCCACCAGTTAAACAATATCGTCAGTCCATCTCCTCTGTGTTCTCCCTACACTTATTCTATTATGATAGGGTCTCCAATTCAGAATTCTGCGGGTCCATCTATTATCCCTCTGTCTTGCCACATGACCTGCCCATTGCCATTTTAGCCTTCCCACTCTTTCTGCAATGTGTGTGAAATTTGACCGACGTCTTATTTCTTCGTTTCTTATTCGGTCTCTCAAGGATACGCCCAACATTTGTCTTTCCGTTGCTCGTTGATTACATTTAAGTTTGTGGAGACTTCTGGCAGTAAGTGACATGGTTTCAAGACCGTATGTTGTCACTATGTGAAAGTGTACAATTCTCGTGTTTTGCCAGTGACAACATAAAATGAATACAATAAAACCAATCTTAAATATTATATTACAATGTATTTTATTACCTCACTAGACGAAGCCTGTTCTGAGTCAGTACTAACAATAATTACGCAATCCATTTTTGTTACACAATTCTCAACTATTTCTCAAGGTAATGCAAAAAATAAAAGGAAATATGAATCAGTTTCAATTTATACGTCATTTTTTTATTTTTTGTGACTGTATTTTTATGAAATATTAGTTAATTGAACTACTACATACTACACATATATTATGTCAGCAAAATAATGACAATAGCCAAAAAATGACAACGTGCAACAAGCCGAAGATATAATAGTTCATGTGGGCTGCGCAGAGTGCAAATTTGGGTTTATTTCTTGGTTGAAATACGACACGTGCAAACGAAACGTGACGAAAGTTCAAGTTATTTTCCAAAAACCATACCTGAAGATGTTTTATTTTCAGTTTTATTCACATGAAAAATCTGTGACGACTGACGATATTAATAATTTAGGTATTATTTTTTCAAAAGAAGGTTTATACATCAATCTACACAAAAATTAATAATTAAGGTCATTCTCAAAAAACCTAGAAATTTTCCTACAAAACAATTATTTGATATATTCCAAGTACCTGATTTAGATAATTTATATAAAAATATTGCTTTACAACAAATACATAAAGATACCTTTGGAAAGCGGGCTGAAAATCTAGTGAGTACACAGAGACGGCATCTCATAGGAAATATGATGATTCCGAAATGTAATAAGACGCATGCCCAACATCACTATAAATACCTGGGTATACAATATTTTAATAAACTACCTGCCATTATTAAAAAAACACAAAAATTTTATGACTTTAAAAGAAAAATCAAATCTTTAAAATAACAATAAATTTTTATCTATTCCTTTTTCATATTCACTATGTGTATATGTATGTGTGTGTATGTATGTATGTGTATGTGTGTGTATACGTGTGTATGTGTGTATGTATGTATGTATGTGTGTATATGTATATGTGTGTATGTGTATGTGTGTATGTATGTATATGTATGTGTGTAGGTGTATGTGTGTATGTATGTATGTGTGTGTATGTGTATATATGTATGTATGTGTGTATATATGTATGTATATGTATGTATATATATATATATATGTGTGTATGTATGTATGTATGTGTATATATGTGTATATATGTGTGTGTGTATGTGTGTGTGTGTATATATATATGTATGTGTGTGTGTATATATGTATGTATGTGTATGTGTGTGTATGTGTATGTATGTGTATATGTATGTGTGAACATGTGTGTATAAGTATGCGTATATTATATGTGTGTATGTTGTATATGTGTAGGTATGTATGTGTATGTGTATATGTGTATTTGTATATGTGTATTTGTATATGTGAATTTTCATTTTTTTCTCCTTTTTGGATAAATTATGGTTTTTATTCTATATTCACTAAAAAAAACAAAAATAAACTTTAATCATCTGTATGTATTAGCTGTAAGTTGAACTTGATTTACAATTTATTAAATGATACTATTATTATAAGTAATATGTATGTAATATGTTAAATGTAGATATGTTATTTGCTCCTGTCCCAAGCACAAGTTTTTAACTTTTTTGGGACAGTACCTATTGAAAAAAAAAAAATTGTATTAATTTAAATATTTGTTCTATGTGTATGTTCATATTATGATACTCAATACAATAAAAAAAAAAAAAAAAAAAAAAAAAAAAAAAAAAAAAAAAAAAAAAAAAAAAAAAAAAAAAATCTATATAGTGGGAGAAAGTGTATGGAGCGGTGTATGAATGTAAATGACAAAGATAGTGTAAATCAATGTCGGAAATTAACACGCGTTTAACATTTAACAGTTTATTATAAATTACAGTTAATATATTGATACCGACCGCCGTGACAGAGTGTGCTCAACACCAATGTTCGGTGACGGGACACCTCACCGCAACACCAATGTCGCGGTGACATGTTGTTAATGGACAGCTCGACCAATAGGAACGCCGGGGCGATTAACCAATCAGAGCCCGCCGGCGATCGACTGGTACATACTCGGCGACAGACCGGTGGGCCGATTAAGATGAGACCGGTTTTTGCACCGGGAGTCAGTCAACAAGGAGGAGTCCGGACGACCAGAAGGAGGAGATTTTGGAGCGGTAAGTGCGCACAGCGGTGGCGGCACAAGTCAGTTGTTGTGGAGAAGTCGTCGGTGGTAGAGGAGGTTGTTGTTAGAGAGAGGTACGTGCGCACGGCGGTGGTAGTACCAGGAAGACAACGAGAAGAATACCGGAGGCGGAGACGACGAGAAAGTAAGGAGTGGTGATCAGTGAGTTGGTGAAGAGACTTTTTGTTTTATTGAACTTCGGCGAACTGGTGAATTTCTTTGTGTTTAAATTTATTTGTGATTCTGTTGTGGACGTCGAAGCTGACCGATTTTTTTTAACTGAGAACTTTTATCAATTGACATTTGTTTTTTTTTGGAGTTTTGTTGTTTCTTTGTATTTAAATTCTTTGTGAAATCCGAATAAATATTGTGTGTGAACCTGAATTGGTGTTTGTTGGCGAACGCCCTCCCCCTTTAAGCACCCTCTTGACCGACCTCTAAGGAGGCCCGGTATCAATTGGCGCGCCAACTAAAGGGGCCGAAGAAACACCCTGCAGACATCATGCCTGCAACAAGGAGTAATACCGCTGAGCAGCCGTTTCCGGGTCCGGCAGACAACCCGGTGGCGCCCTTACAACTGATGACAGGAGACTTGGCAGGGAACTTGGCAAACACCCTACAGCGGTTGATGACACCACTACACGCCACGTTCTCAGGACAGATGGAGAAGGCCCCCCAAGGCTTCATCCGTAAATGTGAAGCCCACTTCCACAGCCGCAACGTGCACGAGGAAGACTGGACGGACTTGGCGGCGTCCAGACTGAGAGGAGAAGCAGCGGACTGGTGGCAACGACACGGCAACTCAATATATCCCTGGGACACCTTTGTGGAGATGTTGTGCCAGGAGTACGACGGCGACTATCGTCGGCTACAAATACGCGCCCGGTTGTACGGTTCAGAACAACGACCTAACCAGAGCGCATATTCATTTGTTCATAGCAAATGGATGCTACATCAGAGAATCCACCCGAAGGCAGAGACGTCGGATTTGGATGAATTCTATAAAGGATTCATCCTCCAGATGCTCCCTGAACATAGAGGGCTCCGAAGAGTGGTGAGGAGTTTCAATGAACTCCTGCAGGAGACCCTGGAGATGGAGACCGCAAGACCAGAGCAGGGAAACGGCCCACGCCCGGGGCCTCGCTTCCAGTGAGGTGCTCCGGGCGAACCTACGACGATGCAGAGTGCGCGGCAGTGGAGGTGAGCTGTGGGCTGCCTTCCATGGTCAGAATGGTGGCAGAAGGGCTCGCGCAGAGGGCCCTGCTGGACATGGGAACCTCTCATAGCCTGGAGGTATCTCACCCCATAAGGCCGAACGAACGAAGAGGAGGTGAACGCGATATGGAGACAAGTGCGGCAGACAACACTCCTAGAGGATTATTTTTATTTTTTTATTTTTATTTTTTATTTTATATATTTCGGTAAACATACAGCAATACAAAACAAAAATCTTATACACATATAACCAAAAAATTAGCCAGCAAAGTTTACATAATATTACTATTAGCTCATGTACATTAAAAAAGATAAATCATAAGAACTGAAACTAAAAGTGTAAAAGAAAAAATTGATGATTGAAAAAATTAAAAGGAAAATGAGGACAGTAAGGGGGGGGGGCGCACGCACTACGATGACGCTCGAAGTAAAGAGTTTGTAATGGAAGTCCTAAAATTTAAAAACGTATTATGAAACAAATCAATGTCGTTGAAACCGTTAAATGTATTACATGATCTGTATATAAAAGAGTTCTGAGCATAGTTGGTATCGCAGCCGGGAGGTCTGAAGGTATGGGCAGTTCTTGTAAGCCTTATTGGTACATGTACGGCCAGTTTACTCAACAAGAGGCTCGAATCTGCAATATTGTTTGTAATCTTATATAAGAACATCATGTCGGCCAGTGTGCGTCGGTTCTCTAAAGAAATTAGTCCATGATATTTAGCGGATTGGGTTGAGCTGTTGAATGCCTGTCTTTCTCGAAAATCTAAATGTTTGAGAAGTTTATTTTGTAGCTTCTCTATCCTATCTATATAAGTTGTGTATCGTGGGTTCCACACAACAGATGCGTATTCTAAACAGCTACGGACATAGGCATAATACAAAATCTTAATAGTTTTTGATGACTTAAAAGGTTTAGATACTCTTATGATAAAGTTCAATTGTTTGTATGCTTTTTCCATAATTTTATCTACGTGACTTTTGAAAGTCATTTTTGAATCGAGTAACACTCCAAGGTCTCTTATTTCATGCTTTCTGCCAAGCGTTTTATTATTGATAGAGTAGTTTTCCAGAACAACATACTTAGAACGAGTAAAAGTGATAATGTTGCATTTATCAGTATTCAAAAACAAACTGTTTTTGGAGCAATATTCATATAAGCGGTTTAGGTCGGATTGTAAAGCTAGTGAATCATTTTGTGTACATATTTTTTTAAAAAATTTAATATCATCCGCATATACTATAAAATTAGAAGAGGAAAAACAATTTGAGATATCGTTTATATATAATATAAAGAGAATAGGACCCAAATGAGAGCCCTGAGGCACTCCTGAACTGCACGTCCTAAATTCTGACCTAAAATTATTTATTGTCACTGCTTGTAGCCTGTGTTTGATGTATGAGGTTAACCATCTTAGTAAATTTCCATGTATACCATAAACTTCAAGTTTGTGTATTAATATATCATGATTAATCTTATCGAACGCTTTCGAAAAGTCTGTATAGATTGCGTCAACACGCCCACCTGCTTTCATGGACGACAGTATATATTCTGTATATTCTAACATGTTAGTTTCCACTGATCTCCCAGGGAAAAATCCATGTTGATTTGGTATAATGAATCGCTTAATTAAAGGTGTTATTTGCTCAACCACAATTCTTTCCATAAGTTTACTAAATATAGAGAGCTTAGAAATTGGTCTATAGTTTTTTATATCATGTTTATCGCCGGCCTTATAAATAGGCGTAACATAAGATCTCTTCCAATACGACGGAAAAACGCCTGTGTGGAAGGATAAATTGAAAAGATACGATAAAGGACTTGCCAGTTCAGAAGCACAGTTTCTTATGAATAAAGGTGGTATGCCATCTGGACCCGGGCCCTTACTCAAATCTAGGCTCTTCAATCTCTTCAAAACATCTGGTTCCGAGAACGTCACACCACTTATATCCACCTCACCTGAGTAAACAACGTCAGGCATATCGGGTGTATTGACCGTAAACGCCGATTGAAAGAAATCACTAAAGAGATTACATATAATATTGATATCACTAGTTGTTAAATTGTTATAGAACATGTCACGAGGGTATGCAGAGTGTGGTTTATTTGATTTTATGTAAGTGTGCAGTCGTTTTGGGTTAGAGGCGATAGAAATTTCTATTTGACTGACATAGTTTTCGAAACATTCAGCTTGGAGGATCTTTTGTCTAGAGCGTAGTAAAGAAAATTCGTCGTAATAAACTGGAGAACCTGTTTTTTTCCACTTCTTATGTGCCTTAAGTTTTTCTTTGATGACATTAATAAGAGGTTTAGTATACCATGATGGAAATCTATTAATACTTTGGATAAGCCTGGTTGGTATAAATTTAGATTTAGGATGGATGGCGAGAAGGCTCTCGCTATGAGGACGTGCCAGCTCGGGAGAACTGGGCGTATAGGAGCCGTAACTTCCTCGGGGACAGAGGAGGTTTTGGAAGAAATAGAGTCCGAGATAGAGAAAATGAAGGAAGGCGAGAGTCGGATAGAGGCGGTGAAGCCAAGGCTCGTCCCAAGCTGCAATTGGAGCCGCGCACTATACCGACGGAGGCTCAACCCCAGCCTACGTCTAGGCCGGACGGAGAGAGGAGAGGAGACACGGGAAGAGATGAAGTAAAGACGTGTCCCAAGCTGCAATTGGAGCCGCCCACTACACAGGTGGAAGCTCAACCCCAGCCTACGTCTAGGCCGGACGGTGAGAGGAGAGGAGATGCGGGAGGAGAGGAAGTCGAGACGCGTCCCAAGCTGCAATTGGAGCCGCGAACTATACCGGTGGAGGCTCAGACCCAGCCTACGTCGAGGCCGGAGAGTGAGAAGGGAGGAGGTATTGTAGAAGAGGGAAGCGAAAAAGACGAAGAAAAACGAGGACCATCTTCTCAACCTGAGCCTGCAACAAACGCATTGGACTCAGCCAAGCCCGCTTGTGTGACAACCAGGGAGCAAGAAGTAGCAGGATGGTCATCAAGAAAAGTCGGCGACCCGAAATATAAAGACGGCGACGACAGAGATCACGATAAGAGAAAATCTTGGAGGCAAGACAGAAGGGATGATCGTGAGGACCGCTGGTGCGACGAGCGGAAGAAGCTATCGAGGATCCAGAGACGCGCAGATGACTGGAGACTGGCACTACAGAGGGAAGCTCACAGAGAGAGGGCACACTCTGTCATTAAGGTGGGGTGGATTGATACCGACCGCCGTGACAGAGTGTGCTCAACACCAATGTTCGGTGACGGGACACCTCACCGCAACACCAATGTCGCGGTGACATGTTGTTAATGGACAGCTCGACCAATAGGAACGCCGGGGCGATTAACCAATCAGAGCCCGCCGGCGATCGACTGGTACATACTCGGCGACAGACCGGTGGGCCGATTAAGATGAGACCGGTTTTTGCACCGGGAGTCAGTCAACAAGGAGGAGTCCGGACGACCAGAAGGAGGAGATTTTGGAGCGGTACGTGCGCACAGCGGTGGTGGCACAAGTCAGTTGTTGTGGAGAAGTCGTCGGTGGTAGAGGAGGTTGTTGTTAGAGAGAGGTACGTGCGCACGGCGGTGGTAGTACCAGGAAGACAACGAGAAGAATACCGGAGACGGAGACGACGAGAAAGTAAGGAGTGGTGATCAGTGAGTTGGTGAAGAGACTTTTTGTTTTATTGAACTTCGGCGAACTGGTGAATTTCTTTGTGTTTAAATTTATTTGTGATTCTGTTGTGGACGTCGAAGCGTCGAAGCGATTTTTTTTAACTGAGAACTTTTATCAATTGACATTTGTTTTTTTTGGAGTTTTGTTGTTTCTTTGTATTTAAATTCTTTGTGAAATCCGAATAAATATTATGTGTGATCCTGAATTGGTGTTTGTTGGCGAACGCCCTCCCCCTTTAAGCACCCTCTTGACCGACCTCTAAGGAGGCCCGGTATCAATATATATACAAGAGTGAAGTACAATAATTAGTTACAAATTTAACCACTACGTGAGAGCACTATCGTAGATAAAAAAAACCCTCGACAACCCCCCGACATTCCTTAATATAAAACCCCGAAGATTGCCGAATACTTTATTCGTACATACTCGTAAACCCGCTATACATATTGCCTGATACAAGGCGCAACATCAATATATCACAGTTACACAATAACCTAAAAAAATATAAAAATCCGACTCCAAAAAATCAATGCATAGAAAAATCACATAAAATCAATTTATATACACGTTAACACAGCATTTTATATACAGACACGATATTATGAAAATAAAAATGCTCCACAAAAAATAGCACAGTTTAAGGAATCCACTAAGAAAGAGCACGGATTTTTTTCAACATGGCTACGTAGGGGACACCAGTTATGATTTGGATCCATTATACTCTTCCGAAGAAGCGCACTACGTAGCGTAGGGTAGGGTTTGCAATCTGCTCAGGAAAATCGAGTTTAAAAAACCATAAAAATTAGAACGCTGAAAATTGGTACAAATATAGGCAAATACAAAATCTCAAATCTGTTTTTTTTAAATTCCAGAGTTTCTCAATCATTTTCAGTCAAGATTTTTTAAATGAAAAGTTAATATGTTTAACTGCCAATATTTCCAAAGTTTCTAAAAATGTCGAAAAAAGCCGATAGACCCCAATTAGATTATTTAATTTTCTATAAAAAATTTGTACATCTCTAATTTTTTTAACATTTTTATAAAAATTGAATGTAGTGACGATATCGTTTCATACAATTTTCTAAGACAGTAAACACTACACAATATCTCACTAAATAGGAAATATAGGCAGTTAAAAACATATATTTTCTTATAAAAAATGATTGAGAAATTCTGGAATTTTTAAAAAATAATCTATTTGGGATTTTGTATTTTTCTATATTTGTACCAATTTTCAGGGTTCTAGCTTTTATGGTTTTTGAGATAAATGAAAAAATAAAGTAAAAATTCAACAGTTGATAACCCCTGGTTGAAACAAAAATTCAAAATTCTATAAGTAAGTATAAAAGTTTTATAGGCCTATAACTTTCTATATTTTCTGAAATTTTAGGCTCTGTGCATTAAGCGGATCAGAAATTATTAGGAGACGGAGGGACAAACAGACAAACTAAATGTTCTATTCCGAATAAATCCATATAGGAATAGGTATAGAACATAATATGCTGCGAAGCCTCTGAATTGGTGTTTTTTAACTTCAAAGTTGAAGACACCGTGAAAAATATATACCCTGCATACAAATTTCGCGTATCTTGGATTGATACTTTGTTGATATGTTAAGAGAAATAAATTCTCTTGAACACATCGACAGGTGGATTATTATTTTCGATTTCAATTTTTCAGAAATCATTAGCGCCTGCCACAGAACATGTATAGCGTCAGCGAAATACAATGTTGACAGTATACTAAAGTTTCCTCAGATTAAGTAGTTTGATACAAAATATCAATTTATGGTGCCCAATTGGAAATTTTTATATTTTTAAATTTATTTGAATAATAACTGAGTGGCTTTGAAGTAAAAATACTACGGGTAAAAACGTGAGGTAATTTCGATTTATTTATTTTAACAACCTGGCAATACCAACAAAATATAAATTTTGACATTTCGTTTTGGCTTGACGTTTTTAATATGGTCTTTAATAATTATAATGAGGATTTTTGGTTTATGTGTATTATATTTCGGCAAAATTATTGATATTTTGTGTTTTTTGACTTTGACAAAAACATTTTATCAGTGACTATATAATTTAACGTGAATGTGAAAAACAAGTAAGTTTGTCTGACTAAAATAAACAAAAATATTTTATTTTCGCGGTTTAATTTGTTTCGTATTTGAAAAGTTTTCTATGAAAAAATGAGTGTTTTTTCGAGTTTACCAAGTTGTAAAAAATATTTAATTTGTTGCTGCCAGTGAATTTGTATCGAAATCAGCAAAAATTAACTTTAATTTAAACCATTCTTGATAAAAATAACCATAAAAGCCATGAGAACCACGATTTTTTTGTCATAATTCGATCTAATTCGCAGGGATAATTCAAACTATTATTGAAATTACTTGTAAATTCGAAGTAAAAGAATCGTCACTTCGTGTGAAATATTTATGAATATGTATTTGTATAAGTTATAAAAAAACAAGTGAACTTCATTGTAATCTACCTTAGTTAGTATTTATGTTTTTGTCACTATAATTTTTTTTACAAAAAACATATTGCTGAAATTAAGTATTATTACCATATCTTTATTTTCAGTTTTTTTCGACTTAAAAAAACTATTTGCAAAATGGCAGAATGGGACCAGAAAGTAAAGTAAGTTGTATTGATTTATTTTATTCTTAATAATTTATACATTATTTGATATTTTTAAGTAAAAACCTACAGAGGGTTAATTATTTAAATTCTAACAAACTATCATGCCATGTCTTAATGGGGAAGGCAGAGAAAACCGAGTACCATACACCTCTATCCTTACATAGGTACATGGCTTTCTTTAATAATAATAATTGTTAATTTCCTTTTAAAAAACAGATTACATTGGAACAATATTGAAATATCCTTGAATTTATACAAAGAAAAAATAATATCTATAAATAAGTAATGGAATATTTTTATTATTGCATATGCGCAAACATTGGATTTTTTTCCCTGTCGGGAGTCAAAGATATTTTTTGACAGATTTTTAATTATCTCAATAGAGACGAAGTTGGAATATTTACTGTAGGAGAACCGGGAAATTAAGGCACCTACAGGGCTTACAACCTGTCATCGGCGAGATAGTTAAAAATCTGTTAAAAAATATCTTTGACTCCCGATAGGAAAAAAATCCAATGTTTGCGCATATGCAATAATAAAAATATTCGATTACTTACACATTGGTACAAGTAGGTAAATAAGACAAAAATGACCTTATAAGTCTGGCGCAATTCAGGGGTGACTTCTATGCGAAAAATGCATTGTCACCTCAGGTATAAGGATTGTTGCTTCATTATTTACAAAAAACCAATTCTCTCAATAGATGGCGTTACAACAAAAATAAATAAAAATAATAAGAATGTTGTTCATAATTTCACACATAGATGGCTGTAGTAAAAATCCTTATTTCCTCATGCGAAAAAAATTTCAGTATTGCAATATATATAAATATATATCTTTCAAAAATTGAATTGATCTAGGGATCTCATTATAGAGGCATAATTGGTGAACGTTGCGCAAGCGCATAAAGTGATCACATAAACCAGCCGATGACAGGTCATAAGCCCGGTAGGTGCCTTGATTTTCCGGTTCTCCTACAGTAAATATTCCAACTTCGTGTCTATTGAGATAATTAAAAATCTGTTAAAAAATATGAAAATAAGTAAATAATGTATGAATTCACCCATTTTTTGGTAGGTATATAGGTTATGTTTCACTATTTACCTTTGTCTGCCTAACTAGGAATTATTCTTGTTTTAAAGCAGCCAATTTATTTTTTATTTATTTTATAGTTCTCTTCTGAAACTATAAATAAATAATAGATATAAATATTGCACCCTTTAAAAAAAAGTAAATACATATACTCAAGAAAAAGAATTACCATAAATATCTAGTAAATTAAGTCAGATAGTACATGGAACATGGATAGTCTTATGATTATTTACATTCATGGATCGTCTTATAATTACTTACAACTAGCAGACCCTCACTGCGTTGCATGTGCAGTCTTTTTAACATGCCCCATGCTGTTTTTCACACCTATCAGAAATCTGTAATTCCTATTTCATATCAGTTTGAACAGAAAGTGTTTGTAATAAAATTTAAATACAAAATTGGTAAGTACCTACCTATATATTGTGGAGTACTTCACAACTTTGATTATCTCTCTGGCCTTATCTTCATGGCTCAGGATGGTGGCTGTAGTCAATCATTCTTTGTGTGGTCTGAAGAACCCAATGCAGACATAACAAGATCACTTCATCTATTTAGAGATATTCGGCGATCACAAGATCTTCGTCTAGGGTTTTTTTAAAACTCCTCCTTTAATTTCCTTTTAATTTGCCACTCCAAATTTAAAGTTGGAACTTAGCCGCGGCGCAAATTTCCATCGTTAGATCTAATCTTCACATTTTCGACGAGTTTTGGGAATATGATAGATATCTCGCAGCAGGGGGTCCACCGAAACCAGTTAAATTATGAAAGTGGTCTACGAGAAAAAAAAATTGGGAACCTCTGCTCTACATTGTTACTTATATTTTTTCAATTAACTTTGTAATATAAAAATTTGTGCTTAATAAATATATTATACTTTTAATCATTTTAAATAACTAAATAATGGGCGCACAAGAAACACCAAGATATTGTTTTCTTTTGCAGTGAAATTAAAAAAAAGAATGCAATATATACCTGCTGTCAACTTTGTCTGGTCACAAGTCATGGTATGGTGAATACATGTCACATACACTTCAGTGGATTTAAATATCAGGAAATAATCGCATACTGCACTGGCATCAAGGTAATTATTAATCATATTTATATGTGTGGTGGCAGAGTGGTTAGCGCTCTGTGTTAGTAATCCAGTGGTCGCAAGTTTGAATCCTGCCACAACCAATTTCGTTCACCTATAGTACAAGCATTTATGCTTAGTTTAGGGAATGTATGAGAACGTATATGTACTTGCTTAAGGACATAATCATTCTTACAATTCCAAACCACTTCCCAAAGTTCATTTTTTGAGACTGAAGGGACAGGGAGGGACGGGAGGGACTGCAGGGAGGAGGGGACTGATTTTTTAATTACTTACCTATGAATGTTAATTTTTAGTTAATCTGTTGGATATTTTTTACTCATTCTGAATTTATCATAACAAATAAACAGTTCAAAAATTACAAAACCGATTTTACTGATACATACATACATACCATCGCGCCATGTCCCTTACGGGGTAAGCAGAGAGAATCGAGCGCCATACTTCTCTATTTTTGCACACATTTCTGGCTTCCTTTACATCCATGCATCGTCTCATACATGCTCGTCGATTGTTCAAACTTTTTATGTTTCCTTCTTTCAAAATATCATTCACATGGTCATGCCATCCCTTTCTGGGGCGACCTCTGCTATTCACTCCATCTCTTGCACCCATGTATATTTTTTTGGTCAGTCGTTCATTGTTCATTCTTTCTATATGTCCAAACCACCTTAAAGCATTCCCTTTCATTTTACATATAATATTCTTCTTTAACTTGCATTCTCTCCTTATGTCCTCACGGATGAGTTGACTTATTAGCTTATAGCTATTGCTTCACATTTATCTTAAAAAAAAACTAGTTATAAATAAAATAAATGTAAAATTAGCCTTTTCCACCAATCATTATGGGATAAATTGGAGCAATTACAAAATACATGTATTCAATATATTTCTAAATTGAAAAAATTTACCACATATCAGAATACCGAACACATTTAATGTGGTTGAAAATCAGGCAGCGTAGGAACCTACATACTCTCACACTTCTATACGAGTTCTTAAACAACTCCAATGCTCCAGTTTATCTACGTAGGAACCTACATACTCTAACACTTCTATACGAGTTCTTAAACAACTCCAATGCTCCAGTTTATCTACGTAGGAACCTACATACTCTCACACTTCTATACGAGTTCTTAAACAACTCCAATGCTCCAGTTTATCTACGTAGGAACCTACATACTCTCACACTTCTATACGAGTTCTTAAACAACTCCAATGCTCCAGTTTATCTACGTAGGAACCTACATACCCTCACACTTCTATACGAGTTCTTAAACAACTCCAATGCTCCAGTTTATCTACGTAGGAACCTACATACTCTCACACTTCTATACGAGTTCTTAAACAACTCCAATGCTCCAGTTTATCTACGTAGGAACCTACATACTCTCACACTTCTATACGAGTTCTTAAACAACTCCAATGCTCCAGTTTATCTACGTAGGAACCTACATACTCTCACACTTCTATACGAGTTCTTAAACAACTCCAATGCTCCAGTTTATCTACGTAGGAACCTACATACTCTCACACTTCTATACGAGTTCTTAAACAACTCCAATGCTCCAGTTTATCTACGTAGGAACCTACATACTCTCACACTTCTATACGAGTTCTTAAACAACTCCAATGCTCCAGTTTATCTACGTAGGAACCTACATACTCTCACACTTCTATACGAGTTCTTAAACAACTCCAATGCTCCAGTTTATCTACGTAGGAACCTACATACTCTCACACTTCTATACGAGTTCTTAAACAACTCCAATGCTCCAGTTTATCTACGTAGGAACCTACATACTCTCACACTTCTATACGAGTTCTTAAACAACTCCAATGCTCCAGTTTATCTACGTAGGAACCTACATACCCTCACACTTCTATACGAGTTCTTAAACAACTCCAATGCTCCAGTTTATCTACGTAGGAACCTACATACCCTCACACTTCTATACGAGTTCTTAAACAACTCCAATGCTCCAGTTTATCTACGTAGGAACCTACATAACCTCACACTTCTATACGAGTTCTTAAACAACTCCAATGCTCCAGTTTATCTACGTAGGAACCTACATACCCTCACACTTCTATACGAGTTCTTAAACAACTCCAATGCTCCAGTTTATCTACGTAGGAACCTACATACCCTCACACTTCTATACGAGTTCTTAAACAACTCCAATGCTCCAGTTTATCTACGTAGGAACCTACATACCCTCACACTTCTATACGAGTTCTTAAACAACTCCAATGCTCCAGTTTATCTACGAAATCAATTTCACTTACTCTTAGTACACGGGTTGTCTCTTTGTTCATATACTGAAAGAACGCTCAGTATCCCAGTACACAATACTTTTTCACCACATCTTTCTCCGTACAAGCAGCTCGTCTTTGGAATCACATCCCATCACAAATTGGAATTTCATTAACACTTCCTGCTTTCAAAAGAAATCTGAGGAATCATTTCTTTACACATAACACTTAAATTTGTCTCCTTATCATATCCTTGTCCCCCTCTCTCTTGTTCCCTCCGTTTCTTATTGTTTTTTAAACACAATTTATGAACAAACATTACTTTAATTTACATAATACCTCATATGAAAACAACCTTCGGACAAAGAAATGCATCATTTATGGCTCCACGAATTTATAATACTTTACCTATGTCTCTCAATGAAATAACTTCACAGACATTATTTAAATCAAGAATAAAAAAATATATACGGAATTACGGAAGGACAGAAATTGCCCAAATACTAAACATCCAAAAATAATTCTGAGAAATAATATTTTATAATATAACTACATGCTACACAAACTGGTTCGAGGATTGTCTTTACAATGCATCTTATTATGAGACAAACAAACTTTAAAACATTTCTCTTTTTTATTAGATTAATTTCAAAGAAGAAAACTTGATTTTGTATTTGATTTGATTTGTGACTCAAGTCAAATAATATTATTATATATATACTGAGTATATACGTTGGGAAGACCATAGAACAAATTTTAATATCAAACTGCTACATAACATAAATGACAACAACGGGTGTGCATATTATGGTAGAAATAATATTAGAACAATAACATATCAAAATTTACTGTATCGGTTTATACTTTTGTGTTAAGATATTAGTAACCATGTAATATTGTAATTTGTTGTGTTGTAATGACTGGTGTCTGTTCTAATATTTTTTGGAAAAGACAAAATAACTATGTAAAACCGAAATGTCAAATATTTGGCTTGGTAAAATTGTAAACTGCTAGCCCTAGAACAGGGTTACCTAGTTGGGCAGCAGTAATCTTCATAATAGTCTTTGTGATAAAGGTGTAAAAAAATAAAAATAAAATAAACAAATAAAATAATCCAACCATTGTGCACTTTAAATGTAATATGTACAAAATATTTAAATGTAATATGTACAAAATATTTAAAATAAATAAATTATCTATATCCGTTGTTGAGTTTTTTTACAATTTTTATCTCTGTAAAATAAATTGGTGTCTATTGTTTTATATTTTTAGATTGATGAAGATGAACAAATGATGCCCAGAAAGCTGTGCTCCAACTGTGTTAAAGAGCTGATAGAATGTTTCAACTTTAAAAAGAGATGCGAAAATATTTACAAGGCACTCCTTAGACTTCGAGGATTATCTACCGACAATCTGATGCAATTCAGTCATGATTTGTGCTCCGTTGGGATGGTGAATGCCATCAATACACAGACAGGTATTTTTATCTTATTTCATTATCACATTCATTATTATATAACTACTCACTACACCTCGCGTTAGGAGCATTATACCTTGTCTGCAGGCGGTTGCTTCTTGCACGACATGTACCTAGAAAATAAATATTATTACACATATATCGTTGTCAAAGACTTTTGATTTTGTACTTATTTTGTTCATTTTTTAATCTGTTTACGTATTTTTTATATTTTTTCCTGCCTTAATTGTTGAAGTTTTAATTTTTATTAAGGCGCAAAGTCATAGAATTTGCATTTCAAACAATTTAAGCATAAATGCTTGTGATATAGGTGAACGAAATCGGTCGAGGCAGGATTCGAACTCGTGACCACTAGATTGCTAGCCCAGTTCGCTAACCGCTCTGCCATCGACCCATCCTCAACAGATATTATGTAGAAATTACGCATACTTTGAATCGAATATATTTTTTTTAATTGCATATAAGCAAACATCTGATTTTTTTCCCTGTCGGGAGTCAAACGATATTTTTGTTGACAAACTTTTTTAACATCTCGCAGTTCAGGGGTGACATCTATGCGAGACACCGTCATCTCATTTATAAGGACTGTTGCTTTCATTGTTTACAAATAAACTAATTTCTCAATAGATGGCGTTACAAAAAAAGGCTATTCCGTTACTTCATAGATGGCAATAGTATAGTTTCTTATTTTCAGGTGAATTGTTACACATTATTTAAATATATAGAACTTTCAAAAATTACATTGATAAGGGAACTCAATAAGAAGGCATAATTGGTGAACGTTGCGCAAGCGCATAAAGTGATCACATAAACCAGCTGATGACAGATCGTGAGCCCTGTAGGTGCCTTGAGTTCCTGGTAATATCCCAACTTCGTCTTTATTGAGATGAAAAAAGTTTGTCATGCATACTTTGAGTTTTATCATGATGTTTTTATATGTAATTATGGCGTATTACATATGGCTTGCTATGAAAAATTGTGTCCTCTGTGCAACCCAAACTATATATACTATCGACTTCATATTGATATCATATTTAAAGCACTCTTGAGGTGAGATTATCACAAAAACGGCGCTGTAAAAATCATCCCAATTTATTGTTATTCTGTAAAGTGCATTATCTTAGAGCTTATTAGTTTTCCATAACCATCCGTTTATGTCATCTCTATGATTTTGTCTGTCTTAACTTTCAAAATGCTCTCATTGTCAAAAATATTTTTAGGTTTGTGATTGAAAAAAACCACACAATTTTATTGATACTACTTTTGATTGTAGGCAGTATTGAAAAGGAGAAAAAACCTAATAAGGATGATGAAGTTCCACTTGTCAACAACCATGCGAAAATTGTATCCAAGGATATAGTTATGAAAGAGGATTATAACAAAACCGTTGAAGTAAATTTTTTCTATTTAATAATATTTTTTAGTTAAGTAAATTATTTTATCTGACACATACAGGGTGTCCCATAAGTCAACGTATTCCTTTTAAGGGCTGTTATACCAACTCATGACTCGCCAGAATATGCAAATATGACCTTAGTAAAAGTGCCTTAGTTTTCGAGATATTGCCATTTTTACAAAGTGCCCGAAAATCTCCGCCTTAGATTGGTTTTTCGAGTGCCATATTTACAAATTTCAATATTTTGGAATTATAATTTATGTTTTACAATCTTGAATAACTCAGCTGTTGATCACAATCCAAAATAATAATAAAACTTTTTTTTTGGCAGAAAAAAATTAATTATGTCCCGGGTTATGAATTTGAAAAAAATATAACCCAACTTTGATTGTTCACACTGAAAAAAAAAGTATAACGCAAACCTGGCATATTATTGCAAAAGTTGGTGCAATTATTGTTATTTCCAAAATAGTATAACAATTACTATGTTTTACAGTAAAAAAAATAGATATTGCTATTTTACTGTAGTTTTTGTTTTTTTGTCGTATAAAATTTAATTGAGATATAATCGTTTTAACGATAGAATATTTTGGAGGCCCCACATTTTGCATTCGTGGGGACCTCCAAAATATTCTACACAACAGATGTATGTAGTGTGTGATGTCATAGACTCTCTACATATCCAACATTTGTATGTGCCATTCTGCATGTTATTGTTTATGCATTTATTGTGTATTAATTTTATTATTGATGACGTATTACAAAAATAATGATAATTGTATTGCATAGTATTATTTATTTTTGTGACAGTTGGAAATGGATGTTGAAAACTGGTGTAGGTTCGGTTCAAAATACCTTCCTATTCCTTCCTACTACTCTATAGCCTTACAACTCTTGACGGGTCTTAGCTGCCTCCAAGATCAGTTTCCACCCTCTTCTATCCAGAGCGACAGTCCTCCAGTTCACACCGAGCACTCTGCAATCGGCTGTGACTCCATCCAGACATCAAAGCTTCGGCCTTCCCACCAGTCTTCTTCCCACTGGATTACCAGTCATAACTCTCTTTGCCGGCTCCCCGTCTCCCATTCGCTGTACGTGACCGAGCCATCTAAGTCGTGCGATCTTGACTCATATCACCATACAGCTGATAGAGTTCAGCATTGTGTCTTCTCCTCCAGACATTGTGTCATCCAACCATCTTAGCTTGTGCCTGCCTCTACTTCTTCTAACCTCTGGATTGGTATTATGAACCTTTTTGGGGATACGATCATCATTTATGCTGACCGCCATGGCACAGTTGGTAAGCCATTTGGTTTCCGTGCAGGCTTCCTGGGTTCGATACCCAGCAGAGGAGAAATTTATTTCTCACACTAATATCGCTTCTCTGGGCCGGAAACACTGGTAAGTTGGAAGAAATTTCCACATGGCAGTAAACTCGCCTGGGTGCAAGGAAGTGTTTATTATTATCATTCATTCAGCTAACATGTCCCAACCACTGCATTCTTCGTACTTATATGACTTGTTATATGACTTGTACAATGTTAGATTCGTCATGTACCTAATGCTTGTAGTTCGTAATTATATCTTATCCTCCAAAGTCCAAAAATCTTTCTCAGGATTTTCCTTTCAAATATCAAATGGCTATTTTCATCTTTGTTTAGACCCAGTATTCAGTTCCGTACACGAGGACATGTCTGATAAGAGTTTTATACATCAGGATTTTTGTTTTCCTTGTTAAAAGTTTGAACCTCATGTGCTTTGTTAGACCATAATAGTACCTATTGCCAGCGGCTAGTCTTGCCTTAGATTCAGTGCTGCAGTTAAAAATAAAAGATACCTGTACATATTGACTATTATATTTTACTCCCCTTTGCCCATTTGATTGCATAATTTTTTTTTATGCACTCGTGTGTAAAGGAGACGTTTAAAAACAAAAGACACAAAATAATATAATACATAATTATCATCTATACAAAAAGAAGTTAATATAATTTAAATATCAGTCAAATTTAATAGGTTTAATTTATTTTTTATTTTTCTTTTGAATTCATTATATTCAATTGCCAGTCTCAAATATGTTTCAAGTTGGTTGAACCACACCACCCCATTGTACGTGTAGTAGTGGTGTGTTGTGTATGTATGTGTTAATGGGGTACACAGTTGACCCACTATATTATGTCTATCACTCGCCACACGTACAAAGGCATGGTGCGACCTTCCAATGTCCTTATGTATTTGAAATAGCACATTTTTTTATAAATGAATATTTGTGTTCCAGGAGCAAACTGACAAGACGGAATATTTGAGTATTTACGGCTGCAAAATATGCCGTCTATTTTTTTTATTTACGGATGAGAAATGGCAACATTACAAGTTACACGATGACGAGAATGAATCTTACTGTTCCATCTGCCGTCTGACGTTTGATGATGTTGAGTGAGTCTTTCTTTTGTACATTTATGTACTTACTGTTCGATCTGTCGTTTATACATTTATTTATTGTTTGAAAGCAACAGAAAGGCAAGAACGGAAGAGATTTCTGGAAGCAGCCAAGGCCTACCCAGTGCTGTCAAACTTAAATATTATAATTATTTATTTTTTGAATGACTTATGTATTAATGTAGGTATATCCACTCATTGGGTGTAATATTAAAATTGTTTTATTGTCCAGGAATCTAAAACGTCACAAAACGTCTACACATGTCTCCGACAGATATGGATGCGGTTACTGCGTGACAAGATTTGACAACAAGACAGACTTGAGAGACCACATGAAGGAGCACAATGAGCCCGTGTCGGCCTCAGACTCCACAATCATCGTTAAAGACAACAATACTCTGTACATGCTGGAGTTTGTGTGTGACATCTGCAATGACACATTTGCAAATGTTGTATTGCTCGAGGTGAGTTATTCAATATTCTCTGATGTTTGTTCTAGCTGGAAAATTAAGGCTTATCTTATTTATTTATTTTCATAATACATCATATTAATACAATATAACTCAACTTAGATATTACAATGGAATTTATTAAGTCACTAGGTGAAGCCTGCCTGTTATGAGTAGTAGCACTTCGTTCAAAACATTCCAAAAAATGTATTTAATTGAATCTTGGGAACACATTATTTTAATAATTAATGTTTGCCGTTTGTCGCCTATAGTATATCTAGCAAAAGTTTTTAAACCTACCTGCTTTGTAAAGCAAGATTCTATGAAATATTTCATTCCTTGGGCACAGTCAACTTGTGCCCGGAAATTCCATACAATTTACATGATGCCATACTTGCTGAATGTATGCCGATTTAGAGCAAAACGGTGCAGTGCCCACGAAGGATTACAGTAATTTTTCATTCAGGCCAACATTTTTTTTGGTAAAAATGAATATTTCCTTGTTAAACAAGTACATATACATCTTCCTACATTCTCTAAATTAAACATAAATGCTTGAGCATAGGTGAACGAAATCGTTCGAGGCAGGATTCGAACTCGTGACCACTAGATTATTAGCCCAGCGCGCTAACGCAAACATTGGATTTTTTTCCCTGTCGGGAGTTAATGATATTTTTGAATAATGTTTAACATCTCAATAGAGACGAAGTTAGAATATTGTAAGAGAACCAGGAACACAAGGCACCTACAGGGCTTACGACCTGTTTATATATTTCAATAATGAGAAACTGATGGTTTGAAAATAGCTGAAAGACACCATCGCCATCTATAAAGTAATGAAGTCATCACCATCAATATATATTTTTTTCTTTTTTTGTATAATTCAGATATTTTATATAATTTGTTTTTGTATGTATTATTATTATTGATGTGACAAGCAGGCAGCATAAAGGTGATGTGCTTGAATGAGTTCACAGCGTCACTGTAATACATCTAGTCCGTTCTTAAAGGAGTTGACACTCTTAGCAACAACCAGACACTGAGGCAGCCTGTTCCAAGCATTCACCACTCCATTACTTAGGAAGTGTTTATGTGGATTCTGAGCAAACAAACTTCAACTTCAGGCTATGGCCACGCAAGTGCTCATTTTGATTGTGAGTGTGTATATGGGGCAGTTCAGTCATGACAGTCATAATGATTGTTCAGCACTTTAAATATCTCAATGAGGTCACCCAAGAATATGTTGGTCCCATTTGAGATCTTTAAACACTGTAATACCCAGATCCCTTTGTTTAAATACTGTTTTATTATTGTCATGTTTTTTTTTTAATTTACACGGCGCTGGCCGATTTACTAATGATATTAATAACAATTAAGCACTACAAATAATAACACTCAATTATTATTATTACCATTATACACTTCCTCAAAAGAATTAGCAGATCAATGGGTCTATTGTAAATTATTTAAAAGAGCAAAATAAAATGCAACAAACGCATCATCAAGCTTTCAATTGGGAATAGTTCACCCATCCAGATACTTAACATATCAAAGGATTAGGCTCTGAGAAGGTCTCTATACTACCTAACAACCCTACTGATTCCCGAATATTAACGTTTAAAAAAATCTTTAACGATTCTACATGTATTCATAATTAACGTTTTTTGCATTTTTATTATTAAATTTTTCGATAAATCTATAATTTCTAAATTACGGATTAACGATTTTGGAATAATGCCAGTGGCTGAAATAATGAACGGTAATATTATTATTTTACGAGAATGCCAAAGTCTTTTAATCTCATTACCTAAAGCGGTGTATTTTCTAAATTTTTTCATCAAAAGTTTTTATAATATTACTAGAATTTGGAATAGCCACGTCGCAAATATATGTTTTTTTTTTTAATTTTATCATGTATTATTAAATCGGGTCTTATACTTATTATCATGTTTAAATACTGTTTTATTATTGTCATGTTTAATACTTATTATCATGTTTAAATACTGTTTTATTATTGTCATGTTTAATACTTATTATCATGTTTAAATACTGTTTTATTATTGTCATGTTTAATACTTATTATCATGTTTACAATATATAAATGGAATGGAATTTTATGCAAATAAAATAGAGGAATTCGAAAATAAATTCTCATTAATGGAAAATAAGTTAAAATCACTAGATACACTGTCAATAGAAAATTCAGAACTTAAAAAAGAAATATCCTACCTTTATGATAGGGAAAATACGCGTGAACAATGGGCCAGACAGAAAAATGTCGAAATAAAGGGGATTCCCTTAAAGAGAG
The DNA here is from genome assembly GCA_963576475.1 of Molanna angustata. Lineage (NCBI taxonomy): Eukaryota > Metazoa > Arthropoda > Insecta > Trichoptera > Molannidae > Molanna > Molanna angustata. The sequence continues at coordinate 1,741,532 of OY754986.1, forward strand.
AAGAAAATACCTTGGATATTGTCAAAAAAATTAGTTCAGTTATTAAATTTGATTTATCGGAGAATGAAATTGACTTCTGTACACGATTGCGACACAGCAAGGAAAGTAAATCCCCGAATACCTCAATCGTTGTTAAGTTCTTGTCGCGTAGAAGAAAGGAGGATTTTTTAGCCTTGACCAAGAGAAACAGAAACCTTATAAACTCCACATTCCTTGGCCCGCAAGATCAAAATACTACTCAAAAAATATACTGCAACGAACATCTAACACAAGCAAACAAAAATCTGCTACACAAAGCAAAGGTTGCTGCCAAAGGAAAGGCGTTCTTATATACATGGGTGAAAAATGCCAAAATCTTCGTACGCAAATCAGATACCTCACCTCCGATTTTAATCCGAAACGAAATAGACCTACAAAAAATCTATTGAAACACCTGGTCCTGCTGTTTATTTCATTTATATTGCATATTTTTTTATTTATTTCTTTATACCTAACATACTCATACATGGGATTATCCAATATCAATTTTACTAACTTACATATAAGGATTATACTCAAAGGTGTACATAACGCCCTATCTTATACTCATGTGTCTCACTATTATGCTTTATAGTCTTATCAGTGCAACGTTGGTTACATATTTTCCTATTTATTTTTCCCTTAGTCTGCCTTCAAAATATCTCACCTTGTTTATACTAATCTCGGACCTCGTTTCTCTCACTAATCTAACCATCGTCTTATTTGATTCATTAACTACTAGTCATTCTATCAAATTTTTCGAAGATTTCAAATGACTTTGAACATTTATCTCCAAAATGTACGAGGTCTTCGAACGAAAACTCATGTACTTTATCAGAATGTATTATCTGAAGAATACGACATCATTTTTTAACAGATTTTTAATTATCTCAATAGAGACGAAGTTGGAATATTTATTGTAGGAGAACCTGGAAATCAAGGCACCTACAGGGCTTACGACCTGTCATCGGCTGGTTTACGTGATCACTTTATGCGCTTGCGCAACGTTCACCAATTATGCCTTTTAATGAGATCCCTATCAATTCAATTTTGAAAGTTCTATATATTGTAATACTGAAATTCTTTTCGCTTGAAAATAAGGAATTTTTACTACAGCCATCTATGGGTGAAATTATGAACAACAATCTTATTATTTTTATTTATTTTGTTGGAACGCCATCTATTGAGAGAATTGGTTTTTTGTAAATAATGAAAGCTACAATTCTTATATCTGAGGTGACAATGCATTTTTCGCATAGAAGTCACCCCTGAATTGCGCCAGACTTACGTAATCACGTAATCCAGCCGATGACAGGTCGTAAGCCCTGTAGGTGCCTTGATTTCCCGGTTCTCCTACAATAAATATTCCAACTTCGTCTCTATTGAGATAATTAAAAATCTGTTAAAAAATATCTTTGACTCCCGACAGGGAAAAAAATCCAATGTTTGCGCATATGCAATAATAAAAATATTCGAATACGACATCATTTTATTGAATGAAAGTTGGTTAAATGACAATACATTTAACAATGAGCTAATGGACAACAGATATGAAATATTTCGTAGAGACCGATGCTACGGAAAAATGGGCGGGGGTGTGCTTATTTCTATCAGAAAAAACCTTAACCCCCAACTGTTCGACGTAGGATCATCAACTGAAAGTCTTTGGGTGAAGATTTCCATTAAACCAAATTCTAATACATCCAAATTTCTATACATATGTTGCTTATATCTTCCAAAAAATTCTGCCTTCAATTCTAACTTAGAAAACTTTCTCGAAAAATGCACATTACATATGACGAATCACCCCAATGATCTCTTCCTTATTACGGGAGATTTCAACCTACCGGATATACTCTGGCAAAACTCTTCTGATGCTGCATACTTTATGCCTACAAATTTTTCCTCAGCAGCAAGCTCCCTGCTTATTGACACAGCTGATTTCAATGACTTGAAACAATTTAATGGAATAAAAAATGCTATGGGCCGTTCACTTGACTTAATTTTCTCAAATTACTCAAATATCACTGTCAAATCATGCCATTATCCGTTGATACCTGAAGATGTTTTTCATAAATCAGTTATAATCGAATTTCTCCTCACCTACCCTCCCCCTCTATCTGAAAATAAAAAAAAAATATATCTATTTAACAAATGTAACTATACCAGCTTTAAAAATGACTTAACCCAGATAAACTGGAATCAACTATTCCTCGGCCTGGATATCGAGCTAGCAGTTGAGAAATTTTATGAAATAATGCAAATATTAGTAGATATCCACATTCCCACTAAACAACCCGGCTCATCCACCTACCCACCCTGGTTTTCACCAGCGTTAATTAGAATAACCAAGGAAAAACATAAATATTTCAAAAAATATAAAAAACACCAAAGACCGGGTGACTATAACTCATTTTCTACTTTAAGGAAAAGACACCAAAGAATAAATAAAGAATGCTTTAAAAACTACATTGAAAAAACGCAATCAAATATAACTAAAAATCCAAAAAGCTTCTGGACTTATATTAACTCGAAAAAGGAAAATATTAACACCATTCCTACAGAAGTATTCTTCAATGACCTTAAAGCAAATAATGGTGAAAAAATTTGTGATGTGTTCCTCAAACACTTTTCCTCCATCTTCGACCACCCACCCCCCGCATTGCAATTAAATTCACTCCAAGACACATATCATGAAAATATATCGGAAGGAATGTGTTCAATCTCATTTGATATAAACAAAATTTTTATATATTTAAAAAATCTCAATATTCAGAAAGGTCCGGGACCAGATTCAATACCAGCAATTATTTTAAAAGAGTGTGCCGAAATACTTGCATACCCTTTGAAGTACCTATTCCAGCTATCATTCAACAGTGGAATTATGCCGAATAAATGGAAGACTGCTTTTATTTCTCCAATTTTTAAATCTGGCAACCGTTCTGATGTAAAAAATTACCGACCCATATCTAAAACCAATATAATAAGTAAAGTCTTTGAAAAAATTGTTTATGATCAAATAATTCCCTTTGTTAAACGCAATATCTCCACTGATCAACATGGTTTTATTCCGGGTCGATCCACCACCAGCAATTTGCTGGAATTCACTAACTTTGTGACAAACGCAATTGATAAAAATATCCAAGTCGATGCTGTGTACACGGATTACAGCAAGGCGTTTGATCTGTTGAATCATCATATCTTAATTCAAAAATTAAAAAAATTTGGCTTCCATGGAGATCTTCTAAGATGGCTCACTTCATATATCCGCAATAGATCTCAGGCAGTTGTGACCGGTGGCTATACATCTAATTGGATTACCACTCCATGCGGCGTTCCACAGGGCACACTGCTGGCCCCTATCCTTTTTAATATATATGTAAACGACATCACCTCTTGTTTCAAATTTGTCAAAGTAATAATATATGCAGATGACATGAAGCTCTATACAAAAATAAATAGTGTTCAAGACTGCCGTAAATTTCAACAGGATCTAGAGCATCTTCAAACATACTGTAAAATAAATTCTCTTAACTTAAATCCACAAAAATGTCAAATTATAACGTTTACAAAAAAAAATAATAAAATCTTCTTTTCCTATAAACTTAATAATTCCCCTATACCTAGAAAAGAATCGGTGAAAGACCTAGGAATTATTATGGATAGTAAACTGTCATTTGACGATCACATGAATAATATAAGTAAAAAAGCCAATAAAATGTTGGGCTTCATCATCAGGAACTGTAAACCTTTTTCAAATATTGAATGCCTCAAAATTCTATATACATCTATGGTAAGAAGTCATTTGGAGTACGGATCGCAAATTTGGAACCCGATGTATCTTAAGTACATAAATAGACTGGATAGTGTACAAAAACGCTTCCTCAAACACCTCATCTATAAATCTGGCTGTCGGGAACTAATGGGCCCGCATAATCATATAAATAACGTGTACTTAGCTGAATCAAAATTTAATTTACCATCACTATCATCTAGACGAATAACTGCAGACTCACTATTTTTGTTTAAACTATTTCATAACATCATTGATTGTCCAAATTTATTAGAAAATATCTCACTTCACATTCCAAACCGCAATGCCAGATCAAAACCTACTTTTTCTATTTCACACTCTAAAACTAATCTTAGGAAAAATTTCTTTACTAACCGGGCCACCTCCAATTTTAACAACCTGCTCAATAACATTGACTTTTTTCATACTCAATCTCTACACTCGTTCAAAATTGCGATAAAGCGCCAACTTTGCACTGATAACATAACTCAAAATTCCACTCTCTAGTATATGCATGAATGTATTATTTATGTGTCACCATAATGGTTGCAACACCTTCTTCGTTGATCCTTAAGCGAGTTAGAATCCCATGTTATGATTCTAGAATACATACAATCCTCTCTGTACTATTCCCTGTATGTTTCAGGTGTGTTCCTATAATTTTGTTTTTTTCTCATTTTTCGTAAATTGTATGTTAAGCTTTTAAAATTATTTGATTTGATGTCCTATTATTATGTACTGTAGTCTACATTTACTTGTTTTTTTTTTCATTGTATTTAATATCATTATGCTCTACTGTACTGTTGGATATCCAAAATAAATAAAATAAAAATGTTTAAATACTGTTTTATTATTGTCATGTTTAATACTTATTATCATGTTTAAATACTGTTTTATTATTGTCATGTTTAATACTTATTATCATGTTTAAATACTGTTTTATTATTGTCATGTTTAATACTTATTATCATGTTTAAATACTGTTTTATTATTGTCATGTTTAATACTTATTATCATGTTTAAATACTGTTTTATTATTGTCATGTTTAATACTTATTATCATGTTTAAATACTGTTTTATTGTCATGTTTAATACTTATTATCATGTTTAAATACTGTTTTATTATTGTCATGTTTAATACTTATTATCATGTTTAAATACTGTTTTATTATTGTCATGTTTAATACTTATTATCATGTTTAAATACTGTTTTTTTGTCATGTTTAATACTTATTATCATGTTTAAATACTGTTTTATTATTGTCATGTTTAATACTTATTATCATGTTTAAATACTGTTTTATTGTCATGTTTAATACTTATTATCATGTTTAAATACTGTTTTATTATTGTCATGTTTAATACTTATTATCATGTTTAAATACTGTTTTATTATTGTCATGTTTAATACTTATTATCATGTTTAAATACTGTTTTATTATTGTCATGTTTAATACTTATTATCATGTTTAAATACTGTTTTATTATTGTCATGTTTAATACTTATTATCATGTTTAAATACTGTTTTATTATTGTCATGTTTAATACTTATTATCATGTTTAAATACTGTTTTATTATTGTCATGTTTAATACTTATTATCATGTTTAAATACTGTTTTATTGTCATGTTTAATACTTATTATCATGTTTAAATACTGTTTTATTATTGTCATGTTTAATACTTATTATCATGTTTAAATACTGTTTTATTATTGTCATGTTTAATACTTATTATCATGTTTAAATACTGTTTTATTTTATGTATTAAAGACTAAAGCTGTAAATTGTAATAAATTAGTATGGCGTTCACGGACTCTTGGAATATATTGATTTTTATTGTTTCACAGTAATTCACACTATACATGTTTTATAATTTTAGAAACATCGAGCGAGAGTCCACACTAATTCGGAGGAAGTAAATGAAGATGTTACTGTAATATTCAAAATACAGGTAATTTTATACTAACTTTTACTCTTATTTTAATCATTTATATATTTAAGTGAATTCCTTGAGGTGGTTTGGACACATTGAAAGAATGAATGATGAACGAATTACCAAAAAAATATGCATGGGTGAATATTAGGGGCCGCCCCAGAAAGGGATGGCTTGATCATATCACCACACATCAGTCTCGTCTCACCTAGAAAGGCATAAAATTCAAAATGGGTGGTGAACTTCATTACTGAAACTATGTGAAGCGTTATTTCACTGATTTATTTGCGATAACCTGCCTCTTATGATGCACACGAAAACAGTGATAATAGTAAAAAGTGGAATCACTATTTTAGGTCGGAGCCCCACAGCACAATTTTAAGTTTGAAATACACTGAAATAAAAAAAATAATTGATTGGATCAAATTTTTTTACTTCCTAGAATCCTTGTGATGGTGCCTCTGAAGATGTTTTAACCCAAGTTGTTGAGGACACACCTATCGTTGTAGCAGCTGACAGTATAACTCAAAATGTAAAAATTGAAGTTCAGGTAGGTATTAATTTTTTTTTTTTGATGAATTAAAAATTACATATAATATTTTCTTCAATTATATTTATTAATATTCCCGGGCCTCACTTACTATTTACAACTTTACTATAATCCCAATCTGAGCCAATTTTGACCATGCAAAAAAACTGGATAAGTGTTGGATTAAATTCAAATTGCAAATAGTAAGTAAGACCCACTTGGTTCGAATGGCAAATAGTAAGTAAGACCCACTTGGTTCGAATGGCAAATAGTAAGTAAGACCCACTTGGTTCGAATGGCAAATAGTAAGTAAGACCCACTAGGTTCGAATGGCAAATAGTAAGTAAGACCCACTTGGTTCGAATGGCAAATAGTAAGTAAGACTCACTTGGTTTGAATGGCAAATAGTAAGTAAGACCCACTTGGTTCGAATGGCAAATAGTAAGTAAGACTCACTTGGTTCGAATGGCAAATAGTAAGTAAGACCCACTTGGTTCGAATGGCAAATAGTAAGTAAGACCCACTTGGTTCGAATGGCAAATAGTAAGTAAGACCCACTTGGTTCGAATGGCAAATAGTAAGTAAGACCCACTTGGTTCGAATGGCAAATAGTAAGTAAGACTCACTTGGTTTGAATGGCAAATAGTAAGTAAGACCCACTTGGTTCGAATGGCAAATAGTAAGTAAGACTCACTTGGTTTGAATGGCAAATAGTAAGGCCCACTTTGTTTAAATTGCAAATAGTAAGTAAGACTCACTTGGTTTGAATGGCAAATAGTAAGTAAGACCCACTTGGTTCGAATGGCAAATAGTAAGTAAGACCCACTTGGTTCGAATGGCAAATAGTAAGTAAGACTCACTTGGTTTGAATGGCAAATAGTAAGTAAGACTCACTTGGTTTGAATGGCAAATAGTAAGTAAGACCCACTTGGTTCGAATGGCAAATAGTAAGTAAGACCCACTTGGTTCGAATGGCAAATAGTAAGTAAGACCAAATAGTAAGTAAGACTCACTTGGTTTGAATGGCAAATAGTAAGTAAGACCCACTTGGTTCGAATGGCAAATAGTAAGTAAGACTCACTTGGTTTGAATGGCAAATAGTAAGTAAGACCCACTTGGTTCGAATGGCAAATAGTAAGTAAGACCCACTTGGTTCGAATGGCAAATAGTAAGTAAGACCCACTTGGTTCGAATGGCAAATAGTAAGGCCCACTTTGTTTAAATTGTAAATAGTAAGTAAGACTCACTTGGTTTGAATGGCAAAATAGTAAGTAAGACTCACTTGGTTTGAATGGCAAATAGTAAGGCCCACTTTGTTTAAATTGCAAATAGTAAGTAAGACTCACTTGGTTTGAATGGCAAATATTAAGTAAGACTCACTTGGTTTGAATGGCAAATAGTAAGTAAGACTCACTTGGTTCGAATGTCAAATAGTAAGTAAGACTCACTTGGTTTGAATGGCAAATAGTAAGTAAGACTCACTTGGTTTGAATGGCAAATAGTAAGTAAGACTCACTTGGTTTGAATGGCAAATAGTAAGTAAGACTCACTTGGTTTGAATGGCAAATAGTAAGTAAGACTCACTTTGTTTAAATTGCAAACAGTATGGCCGAATTTAGCTGTGAGGCACCGGCTTAGAATAGTGCTTCCACTCTTTTCTATTACTGTTTTCGAGTGTCCCGTAAGAGCCGGGTACTCGAAAATACAACAGGCAACAATAACATCTGACATAGTTCAGCAATGATAAAGATATTCTTACAAATTCAAACCAATTGTCATTTTCTTTAAGCAGCAGAATAAATTCACAAGGATGTATTACCATTCCTCTTTTACGTACAACTGCCTCACATTTCTATAAGTATAAAGGTACTAAGTGGTTTAATGAACTCCCTTTGAGTCTTAGACTCGAAAAAAATTATAATAAATTTAAAAATAAAATTAAAAAATTGTACTGATTTATTAATTTATTTTTTGTTATTTCATTCTTGTTTTGTGTAGCTTCATATTTTTTAGTAGATGTACAATGTTTTGGTAAATGTAACAATATTAAATAGATACTCCCCTCTTTTAACAGGAGATTTTATCTCAATTAAAGAGGGTTATTATGAATTATATGATGGAAATTGTATACCTTTTTAAATTATGATTTATATGTGAACATTGTATTGTTTTTGTTAAATAAAAAAAAAAAAAAAATGAGGTTCACCACCCATTCTGAATGTAGTGCCTTTTTAAGTGAGACGAGACTGGTGTGCGGGTATACACATATGTGTTGTGCTCCCTTTTATAAGGAAATGCACACCCGCACACCTTTCGCTGGTTACCCCACATTGTGGGATATGCCGTGATGGTATGAATGAATGAATGAATGAAGGCCGAATTTGTTTAAATTGCAAATAGTTATAGAGGCTCACTTTGTTATAATTGCAAATAGTTATAGAGGCTCACTTTGTTATAATTGCAAATAGTTATAGAGGCTCACTTTGTTATAATTGCAAATAGTTATAGAGGCTCACTTTGTTATAATTGCAAATAGTTATAGAGGCTCACTTTGTTATAATTGCAAATAGTTATAGAGGCTCACTTTGTTATAATTGCAAATAGTTATAGAGGCTCACTTTGTTATAATTGCAAATAGTTATAGAGGCTCACTTTGTTATAATTGCAAATAGTTATAGAGGCTCACTTTGTTATAATTGCAAATAATTATAGAGGCTCACTTTGTTATAATTGCAAATAGTTATAGAGGCTCACTTTGTTATAATTGCAAATAGTTATAGAGGCTCACTTTGTTATAATTGCAAATAGTTATAGAGGCTCACTTTGTTATAATTGCAAATAGTTATAGAGGCTCACTTTGTTATAATTGCAAATAGTTATAGAGGCTCACTTTGTTATAATTGCAAATAGTTATAGAGGCTCACTTTGTTATAATTGCAAATAATTATAGAGGCTCACTTTGTTATAATTGCAAATAGTTATAGAGGCTCACTTTGTTATAATTGCAAATAGTTATAGAGGCTCACTTTGTTATAATTGCAAATAGTTATAGAGGCTCACTTTGTTATAATTGCAAATAGTTATAGAGGCTCACTTTGTTATAATTGCAAATAGTTATAGAGGCTCACTTTGTTATAATTGCAAATAGTTATAGAGGCTCACTTTGTTATAATTGCAAATAATTATAGAGGCTCACTTTGTTATAATTGCAAATAGTTATAGAGGCTCACTTTGTTATAATTGCAAATAGTTATAGAGGCTCACTTTGTTATAATTGCAAATAGTTATAGAGGCTCACTTTGTTATAATTGCAAATAGTTATAGAGGCTCACTTTGTTATAATTGCAAATAGTTATAGAGGCTCACTTTGTTATAATTGCAAATAGTTATAGAGGCTCACTTTGTTATAATTGCAAATAGTTATAGAGGCTCACTTTGTTATAATTGCAAATAGTTATAGAGGCTCACTTTGTTATAATTGCAAAAAGTTATAGAGGCTCACTTTGTTATAATTGCAAATAGTTATAGAGGCTCACTTTGTTATAATTGCAAATAGTTATAGAGGCTCACTTTGTTATAATTGCAAATATCCAACTATAAATATATTCAATAGTTTATTTTCATTCTACATGCTTTTCCTGGAATTGAATTTAATAAAATAAATAATACACAACTTTTCAATTTGACATCTTTTCTATTTACATTTACCCCCTTTATTTATACCATAAATAATAGATAATTGTACCTACTTAATATAGTTTAACAATTGGTATGAAAAGTCAGTATGGTAATATTATAAATGATTGGTCACCCCTCATTCTTCTTTCTTTAAGCGTTGTCAGTCCTAAGGCTTGGAGCCAGTCCTCATATGTCCAATCCTCAAACCCCGCTCCCACTTGTAATCATTTAAAAAAAATTAATGGTCTGATCATATATTTTCTTTTCTTAGGATCCTCTTCATTTCGGCTGTGAAGATGTTTCAGCCAAAGAAGTTGAAGAAAAACCAAACATTGTTGCAGCCGACAGAATAATTCAAAATGTTAAGATTGAAATTCAGGTAAGTACTAAACTATTTGGTATTATCCAACTGTCGATTTGTTCGAGAAAACTTTGTTTTCTTAACATATCGACAATGTTTCAAGCCAGGATACGCGAGAATTGTATGCAGGGTCTACTTTTTTCACGGCTTTTCCAACTTTGAAGGAAAAACACACCAACTTAGAGGCTTCGCAGCATATATACTCCATACATGGATTTACTCAGAATTCAGAGTAGAACATTTCTTGTGTGTGTGTGTGTGTGTGTGTGTGTGTGTGTGTGTGTGTGTGTGTGCGTGCGTGCGTGCGTGCGTGCGTGCGTGCGTGCGTGCGTGCGTGCGTGCGTGCGTGCGTGCGTGCGTGCGTGCGTGCGTGCGTGCGTGCGTGCGTGCGTGCGTGCGTGCGTGCGTGCGTGCGTGCGTGCGTGCGTGCGTGCGTGTATGTGTTTGTCCCCCCTTATAACTTTTGATACGCTCAATTTACAGAGCCCAAAATTTCAGAATATATAGATATTTATAGGCCTACAAAACTTTTATACTCAGAATTTTTTATTAAGAAACATTTTTTATTAAGAAAAATATTTATGTGTGTAACTGCCTATATTTCCAAAGTGTTAATATTGAAAAAAGCCGAAACACCCCAACTAGATAATTTAATTTTCTATAAAAAATATTAACATTGTAGCAGTACATCTCAAATTCTTTGTAACAATTTTTATTATAATTGAATTTAGTGACGACATCGCTTCATACAATTTGTATGGCAGTCGCCTATACACAATATCTAAGAAGACTTAACAGTTTGATACTTAATCTCCAAACATACGTATATACCATCATGCTGTTTTCATATTCTGGGTTGGAAAAGAGGACTGACCTCCATACTGTCCTATCTTGACATACATACCAGCATGTGTTAAAATATTCAATAATTTGTATTTATGGGTTTATAGTTTGATTCTTATTCTTCAACTATACATACTATTGCTATTGACAGTTGGATCTCATGTGTTACATGCAACTAGTAATAATTAATTTATACTATCAGTTATAAAATTAGAGTGATCTTGAATCTCTAAGTGGTACTTTATAAATTATTGCCATACATCTTGTTAATGTGTTATATGTAAGGTAGGTAGATACCTTAAAATTACACCTTAAAATGGCAACATTGTTGTATGGGTTTGTAATGTGTTTGTTTAGACAGGCCGTAATGTAGGAAAATAAAAATGGCCGACACATAAGTTGTATAGAGTTTGACACTCATCATTATTGGAAATTAATCGCTTTTCACAAAGTATTAAAATTTTGTATGGAAAATATTCAGCATTTTCCACAAAATCAGTTTGCAAATTATTTTCGAGTTGAATATTTTATTACGAAAACTTAATTACTCTTCAATGCCATTTTATGAAAGTGATGTGCCTTTTTACCAATTTGAAAATAAAAATATCAAATTTAACATTTCCTGAGCTTGGGGTCACTTTGAAATATTTGACATTTAAAAAAATTGAGAAGCACTATTCAGATATCCTTCAAAATCTAATGAGGTCTAATTGAGTATTGGATATACAAATTTGCAAAATTTGAAAAGAATCTAATGAGTATATTAGTATATAATCGATAAAGTAGAATAAACACGCCATACATACCACATACATAGTATACATCACACACGCACAGATACATTGTGATGAAACTTTCAGAATACAATCTCAGCAAGATACTAGTTGATAATCTGCAATAAAAAATATACACTGTATCCCCTTGGATTAGTGAGGAGTAAAAATAATAAATAAGCAACTAAACTTCCTACTAAATAGTCTGTTACTAAAAATCCTAACTTTCCAATTAATAAAACATCTATTTCTGAAACTCCCGGTGTATCTGATTTATATTTACTGTTCCGCCCCACTTCTTGACTCCTCTCACAGCTTGAACCTAAACAAATCTTTATATTTTATTTTTAATTTAGTACGCAAGTCTTCCTCAAGAAAAGGAATGTTGTTCTCGGGACTGGTCGACGTCACTCCTCATAAGTGGTGTAAACAAAGTCATTTAGTATATTATAAATAACTAACGGACCCGACAGACATTGTCCTGCACGAACGTTGGCTTGTCTTAGCTGGTTTACTAACATAATAATGGATGTGGATTTTGTGGATTAAAAGGAAGTAAGACACGTTACATTGAGATGACTTTGATATACCTATCGTCATAATACCACTTAAAACAGAATATACTTATAAAAAAACTAAATAGCTTTATACAATAATACTTAATAAGAAAATATACAAACAACATAATAATTTCACAAAATATTAAAATTATGAAAACAAATACATTAAGTTTTAATGTCATAACCAACATTGTATAATATTATGACATATTGGAAGCCAATGTTACCACTATTCAAAATGCATTTTCCAAATATATTAATAACGATTCCCATTTTTATTATTCTTTTATTATATTTCTTTTTGTGAATCTAAACCATTCAGGGACTCACATAAACACACACACAAAAAGTTTCATCAAAATCGGTTCTGCCGTTTAGGAGGAGTTCAGTGACGTACACACATACAGAAGAATTATATATGTAAAGATAATGTCTTTAATCAATTATGTTGTTTATTTAAATTTTTCAGAATCCTGTTGAAACGGATTTTGTTAAAGAAATCAATGACGAGATGAAATTAGAGGATCATTTACTAAGAAACGATAAAAGTGATCAACAATATGAAATAATTATTTGCAATCAAGGTGATGAAACAACATTAAATGATCGAGAAGACGAAACAATGATCAACGATCCAGGTAATAACAAAATGATAAATGATCAAGCCTTTCAAATAAATGCACACAAAAAATATAGATAACAATATGAAACAAAAAAAAATATATTTTTATGAGAATTTTACTTTGTTTGAATACAGTAGACTCTTTTTACACAGGTTCAAATAACATGCCAAAAAATATTATATTTTAAAACATTTAACAATACGTAGATTCTGGATATCTCAAGTGATCAGTCCGTCTCTGCACTATTCAAACCTATACACCCCAATTTGAAATCAAATATCTCAATATTATTAAAAATATCCTTAATATACTATACCATTATTGTGAAGTTTGTTGAATATGTTGTGATGTTTGTTGAATATGTTGTTGTGAAGTTTGTCGAATATGCTATAGTGAAGTTTCTTAAATATGTTGTTGTGAAGTTTGTTGAATGAATATGTTGTAGTGATGTTTGTTGACTATGTTGTTGTGAAGTTTGTTGAATATGTTGTTGTGATGTTTGTTGAATATGTTGTTGTGAAGTTTGTTGAATATGTTGTTGTGATGTTTGTTGAATATGTTGTTGTGAAGTTTGTTGAATATGTTGTTGTGAAGTTGGTTGAATGTGTTGTTGTGAAGTTTGTTGAATGTGTTATAGTGAAGTTTGTAAAATATGTTGTAAATTTTGTTGAATGTGTTATAGTGAAGTTTGTTAAATATGTTGTGAAGTTTGTTGAATGTGTTATAGTGAAGTTTGTTAAATATGTTGTTGTGAAATTTATTGATTGAATATGTTGTAGTGATGCTTGTTGAATATGTTGTGAAGTTTGTTGATTGTGTTGTGATGTTTGTTGAATATGTTGTTGTGAAGTTTGTTGATTGAATATGTTGTAGTGATGTTTGTTGACTATGTTGTTGTGAAGTTTGTTGAATATGTTGTTGTGATGTTTGTTGAATATGTTGTTGTGAAGTTGGTTGAATGTGTTGTTGTGAAGTTTGTTGAATGTGTTATAGTGAAGTTTGTTGAATATGTTGTGAAGTTTGTTGAATGTGTTATAGTGAAGTTTGTTAAATATGTTATTGTGAAGTTTGTTGATTGTATATGTTGTAGTGATGTTTGTTGACTATGTTGTTGTGAAGTTTGTTGAATATGTTGTGATGTTTGTTAAATATGTTGTTGTGAAGTTTGTTGAATATGTTGTTGTGAAGTTTGTTGAATATGTTGTTGTGAAGTTTGTTGAATATGTTGTTGTGAAGTTTGTTGAATATGTTGTTGTGAAGTTTGCTAAAGTGAAATTTGTTGAATATGTTGTTGTGAAGCTTGTTGATTATGTTGAAGTTTTCATTCCTTACCCCACTTTACAAAGAGTTATGACACAAATGTATTTATAAAAATTGATTATTGTATTATATTATTTACATACTTAGTGGTATTATATAATATAATATATAATGTACATATGTTTGTTTCAGATTTTCAATGTACACTATGCCATAAAAATTATAAGAGTTTAGACAATCTCAAAAAACATGAGAAGTTACATAAATCAAAACCATACATTTGTAAGGTAAGTGACATAATCTATTATCATTTGCACCATTGTCTCAAAATGTACTTGATATTAATTTAATATTGCTTCTTGGGCAACTAACAGGTGCTATGTCAAATATTAACACACACCCAATAACAAGTTGCTTCATTATGGAGACTTATGATATTAATCATCTCCCAGATCCAGACTAATACGTGTTCAATTCAAGGCACGCGTCTTTCAATTGTACACAGGTTTATAGAAAAAAAAATTATATGAGATTGGTAATTATGAATTTTTCAATGAAATAATTACACTTTGCGTCGTAATAACCTTCACAAGATATAGAGCATCAAATTTTACATTGGTAATTATCCTTGTCTCCCTCGTAATTTACAATTTTAAAATTGTCCAAAATACCTACCAATTTTAAGTTCCATATTACTTAAAGACAAGCAAAATTACTGATTACTACCATATAATAATCTGTGAACAAAATACAAACAAATGTGACAGTGACAGACGAAATGCAATCGAAATGAAATAGCGCGGCAACTTCATGGCTATATATGTTCCATATTCAATAATTAATTGCCTTGAATTCAACACGATTTTTAAGTGCATTAGCGCAACAAACTGGTGCCTAATTCGAGGCAGTACTTGCCTATTAATCAACACAGAAAGGTAAATATGCACCCGGGACCTGTATCAGCAGTCAGATATCCAACCAACTGAGACATGAAGGCTGACATAACTTACTGACATTTAATAACAGTTGAGACAGCAAAAAGGGAAATAATTCAGTTATGCACTGGGGAAAATCAACTGTTCAGCTGGTTTTCTGCAAATACTTGTACATTCACATTTCTTCTTCCTTCTTGACCTAATGCCTGAGGATGGCGGCTACACTCAATAACCTGCCGAATGGTCCGCATCCATTTAGGACGGTCTTGGGCAGGACCAAGGGTTTCAGTGATTGAAGATCCCATAGCGAACTTGACTTGATCTTGTACTCCTCCATGCCTCCCATTATCTGGGGCTCTTCTGGTAATGTGTCCATAATACTGAAGGAGTCCCTATAGACAGATAGTTGAGGGGCGATCCATTTTTTTTTTAAATGAATATATCCTTGTTAAACAAGTACATATACGTCTTCTAAAGCAGCACATTCACGATCGTGCCATTCGGTGTCGTTCAATATGGACCGGCTCCATTTGGAGCATTGTAAAATTTTCATCACACTCACGGGCGCACCATCGAGCCATCAAAATTAGTATATGCAAGTGGTCGGCGCCTTCGCATTAATAAGTTATATTTTTTTTAATTTTCAAGTAAAAATGAGTTATAATTCTGATGATGAGTTTTATACAACTGCTATATAGCGGTTTGTTTATATATAAAAAGAAAAAAACAAAGAAAAAATGTTGTATTTTCGCATTCACGAGTGTCAAACAGCTCGTCGTGATGAGATGGCACAATGTACCGCTGGTTTTCACACTCACGAGCATGCGGTACCGGCAGGACGCGTCTCGCGGTTTGTCGCGGTATTATGGAGTTTCGATCGTTTGGAATTCCATTTTGGTGTGTCATGCCAATTGGGCTGCGCGGGATTTGACATTCACGAGCGCATTTTGGAGTGAGCAAGCCATTTGGAAGGATGGTAAGATCGTGAATGGGGCCCTCTATGTTCCCTAAAATAAGCATAAATACTTTTGCTCTTCCATCGACCCATCTGCAGTTCATTTAGTATGAAAGCATTGGTTCATCTAGTAGTCCATGATATTGGCAGCAGTAAAATAAAATGAAATGTGTTTTTGTTTCAGAGTAATAATTGTCGAAGATTATTTGCTTCTCCACACAACCTGTTTGTTCACAGTCAAGTGACGCACAATATAAATGATGACCCAGATGGAAAGTTCCACTGTGGATTATGTTCGGAGATATTCGAGAACAAGAGCTCGTACATACGTCACGTGGAATGTCATAGACTCTTAATAAAACACTCTTGCAAGTTTTGTTTCAAAGGTAATTATTTTGTTTGACAGATTATTTATTTAAGGCGTCAATTGCCTTTTACATACATAAATAAGATATACACACATTGAAATACAAAATCATACAAAAATAAAAACAATCATAAACATACTTATTCAGTAACTATTGGAACTAAATTAAGAACGTTCTAAAATTGTAGATTTTACATTTACGGTCTTATTTCAGCATTATAAAATATAAACTTGTACTAAATGGAATAGGAACGTACCTATTTTGGCCGGAACGTTCTTAAAAAATTACTGAATCAGACGTATTATGTATAATGATGAAAATTATGAAATTTTCATCATTTTCATAATTATTCAAAATACGTCTAATTCAGTAACTTTTTAAGAACGTTCCGGCCAAAATAGGTACGTTCCTATTCCATTTAGTCCAAGTTTATATTTTATAACGCTGAAATAAGACCGTAAATCTAAACATAAGGAAATGATGCAAGATAAAGAAAGATATTATAAGTAAAATGAAAGTGAATACCTTGAGGTGATTTGGACATATTGAAAGAATGAACGATGAACGACTGACCAAAAAAATATACATGGGTGCAAGAGATGGAGTGAATAGCAGAGGTCGCCCCAGAAAGGGATGGCATGGTCATGTGAATGATATTTTGAAAGAAGGAAAAATAAAAAGTTTGAACAATTGACGAGCATGTATGAGACGATGCATGGATGTAAAGGAAGCCAGAAATGTGTCCATAAATTGAGAAGTATGGCGCTCGGTTCTCTCTGCTTACCTCGTAAGGGACATGGCGTGATGGTATGTATGTATGTATGATGTACATGTGTTGATTATTGCAGTTTTTTGTATATTGCTGATGACGTATGGGGGTAACATTAGTATACCCTTAGAATCTTCTGCCCTCCCCCCCCTACTTGCTAGAAACGCATAATAACTGGGGTGTCAAAATTAAATTGGAAAATGATATAAAATTTGTAAATAGTTTATACTTTATATGGGAATGTGAAGGCAGAAGTTAATGTATTGGAGGAATATACGCTGAATTTGTTCGTAATTACGTATTTGAATATTGTAATGAGAAGACCGGATATGAAATCTGTAACTCAAATTGATTTCTGAGAAGGGATTATGTAAATTTAATTTTTTCTTTTACATTTTTACGTGACAAAAGACACATGAAAATTCATTAGTTGCTGTAGAAATGAGATCATTAAGAAGGAATATGTATGAAACATATCAATGTTAATAGAATAAATAATGCGGATATAAGAAATGAATACAAGATAATGAAAGATATTATAACTAACCAAGTCATGCTTTTGAACAAGCAGTGTTCGGGGGCGGCGCATGCCTCCCCTGTGCCAAACTGAGCACTGCTCATGTGTTTTGATTTGTCTGTATTACATAAAATAAACAATCTGTATTCACCAGTTGCCACTTGATGCTCGTTGAGATTTACGAAAATCATTTCAAAAATTAGTGATAAATTGCAAATGATACGACTTATAAACTAACCTGATGTTTTTAGTTCTATTTTTGTGAAAAATGTTCACTGTCATGAGATGGTTTAGGCATATTTATAAAGAAATGGAGTGAATAGTAGGAAACGACATTACCTTGTGAATGATATTTTGAAAGAAAGAAACATAAAAAGTTTGAACAATCAACGAACTTGTACGAGATGATGCATGATGATATGATATATGCATTAGGGTATGTCTCAATTAGTATATTATTATTTTGTTCTCGTAGTGTTCCAAGTGCGTCAGCATCTAGTCAACCACGAGAAAATTCATACCAAAGAGAGACCATTTCTTTGTGACGAATGCGGTAAAGGATTTATTACAAAAGACAGGTAATTATACACATATTTTATATACTACTATATAATTCACGGCTCCAGTGATTAGCTTGCAGCAGCGTTGAAGACAGATTGAAGTTTGTTTAGCTCAAGCTTTGTGAGGTTTGCGTAGATACCATTACAGTAGTCCAGGTGGGAAATAACGAATGCATTTACCAGAGATTTCATTGCTTCCGCGTATGTATGTATTTGAATAAAAGTATTAACAAAATATACCGGATTCTCTTTTTACAAGGTGGATATTATGTTCCATGCAAAACCGTTTAAAAAAATAATAAGGCATATTGGCCTGTGAATGCACTTTTTAGCTACATTTTGTGTTTTTGAGCATACTGTGCCAAGCTTTTACTGTGTTTTTTCAGTGATGTTTATTTTATTTTCAGTAACCACAGAGTAAAGAATATACAGAGCTGACATAAGCTATGACTTCAGGTCAGAGGGTTGGTACACAAAGTGAGGTAGAAGGGGTGTTATCCCAAATACATTCAATGTTTAAATTTAAATTATATATTAATAACACATTTATATAGCAGTAAAAGTATTTGCTTTTCGATATTTAATTTGATATCAGTGTTGGGTACAATTTTCATTCTGAATCATTGTGAAAATATTCAAACACGTTATATTGATTTCCACTAAATTTTGGTGGCACAGTTTTGGTCAAAAATATACATATTTTGTGACGCGCATTTTTATTATGGTGCCACCATTTTTACGACCGGAATTGGCGGGAAAATCGTTTTCCCGCCAAAAAGTGTCTATTTACACGACAAATTTTCTGACGTTGTCTATGTTTTTAGGTCATTTATAACCATAGAAAGCGCAGATAAATCAAAATACAAAAATATTTACCTTTGTCATTTTTTCAATGGTCATAAAAATGCATCATGGAAACCAACTTGAAGAAAAAATAAATAATATTGGCATCTTATTACATTTACTTAATTTTATAAATCATTTTGTTCATCGAGATCTACAATTATAACAAAGTATAAACAAAGGTAAATATTTTTATAACTTGATTTATCTGCGTTTTCTGTGGTTATTTTTGGTTTTCGTCTATGGTTGAGTCGTGTAAATAGTCATAGCCTTTTTATTATTGTCATATTGAGAAGGGAGTGCACTTAAGTTTCTTCTATTTTATCTTTGGTGCACCAAATGTCAAACGAGTCTGGCTTCAAATATTTTGCATATAGGCGCCTCCATCAAATTTACTCCCTCCAAGTAAATTTGTTATTTTTTATAATTCATACAATTTAAGTAGAAAGTAAAATTAAATATAATTTTTTTTCATAATTTTAGTTAATTCATAGTACCTATGTAAATTTGTTATTTTTTTCCAACAACAAGGCCGTAGCCAGGGGGGGGGATCAGGGGGATTGATCCCCCCCGAAATGAAAAAAAGAAGATATTTCTTTAGTAAGTAACAATGAGACTGCAGTTACATACGGTGCACCCATTTCACTCTGTTGTTACGGTGCACCCATTTCAAATTTTGTATGAAAAAAAATATTATTGAAATATATTTAATAATTCAGTATTTTTATTACATTTTTTTAGCGTGACACTGCGTCAGGTATACTGGTACATGCTCGCACATACATTAGATTTTTAGATGTTTTTATTTTTCCAGGACGCGTGAGACAAACACACACACTAACACTATCATTGCTTTATTACTGGCTGTGCTCTATGCTCGCTACTTGCACGGGGATACGCTCGCGGGGCGACTTGTTTCTACTGTTCCACTAAGCTAAACCCCCCCCGAAATTATTTTCCGGCTATGCCCTTGTAGGTACATACAAAAAACAACAATGAATTTAAATTGACCATCATGTGCGTTTGTGTGTAATATTGTGGTTGATCGTTAGGAATAATAGAATAGCCATAACTCCATATTGTAACATTTTGACTTTCAGAATGAAGGTTCACATCATGAGGCTACACAGCAGCGTGAGACCATACAAATGTGACACCTGCCCCAAGTCATTTGCTTCATCCTTCCAACTCAGGACACACCAGATATTAAGTACTTAACATAAATTATTTATATATTTTTTATTTATATAAATCAGTCTACAGATTAATATGGAAGTAGATTTAAAAGTCACAACTTGTTCAAATTTGACACTGACTATCTCAAAGCATCATTCTATTTGACACTGACTATCTCAAAGCATCATTCTATTTGACACTGACTATCTCAAAGCATCATTCTATTTGACACTGACTATCTCAAAGCATCATTCTATTTGACACTGACTATCTCAAAGCATCATTCTATTTGACACTGACTATATCAAAGCATCATTCTATTTGACACTGACTATATCAAAGCATCATTCTATTGGAGTTACTTCTATGAAAATTCTCTTACCATATTTTTTGATCAGTGTAGTGTAGTATAGTTATTGGTCAAGGTGTATGTTGTGGAAATCTTGGATGTTATTCCTATTCCCTTTTCCCTCTCACTGCCTGTTCAATTATGAGAATGTGTGTTTGTAAGTTTAAGTAATTAATGCATATTAGTGATTGTTCAATAATGCATATTAGTGTTATATGTGGTCAGTTCTGCTTTATGGGGTGAGGCGTGGACTCTCAAAGTTAATATTATAAACTACATACCTTGAAGCATTTGAAGTGTGAATCCACCACAGAATGCTGATATTAACATGGACTAATATGGCTCCTGAGTCAAATTGAAAAAGCTGTTTGTTATCGCCAAACACTATTTTTTTATGGGATTTGATGTTTTGTTGTTCATTATTGAAAAAAAAATTCTATAGCAAAAAAAATTAGCACTTGGCGATAATGATCACCGTTTTCATTTTGACTCAAGGACATTGTCAGTAACACTGAAGTACTACGTAGAGTGAACACCAACAGAGAATTATTCACCAATGTTAAGCTACATAAAATATTGTGCTTCGGCTATATTCTGAGAGGTGAAAAATATGCCAACCTTCGGCTTGTCATGAAGGGGAAGATCGAGGGTCGTAGAGGGGTCGGAAGAAAGAAGCTTTCCTGGCTGCGAAACATCCGGAATGGACCAGTATGAAAATTGTGGAGGAGATGTTTAGCACCGCTCAGGACAGGGAGACTTTCTCTATGGTGGTCGTCATCCCCAGGGGGTCAAAATTCAACTGAAATTCATTAAATTTTAAATTTTCCTGAGCTATGATAAAAATACATCATGTAGGTATTTATCAAGGGGAGCAAGTCCGGTCAAACGGGGAATCTCAACCCTCATTATAAACCCATATAATGTATTTTAAGATATTATAGAACTCCATAAGATAATTATATCCGTGATATGGGTTATCATGAGGGTTTTGATTCCTCCGTTCGACCGGACTTGCCCCCCCCAGGGGTACAAAGTTTTCTTTTCACATATTGAAAAATGTAACGTTTAATTACAATTTATTCACATTAAATTGTGTATTTTTCTTTAACATGTTCTTTATTTGAATTTATCTATATTTGTTATATAAAACTACTGCGTTTGGCATTACGTGTTTGACGTTGGCAGTATGAAATTAAACAATCTATGATTTGATATTTAGAATATTTATTTAATTTAATGTTATGTATTTGTAATACATATTATGTATAAATTTTAGCTTTCTACACTCCTCCTTATAAATAATAACTTTACCATTTTGCTTAAAAATGGGTCTAAAGTTTATATAGGCAAGTATCTATGAATATATATAAAAATGGGTCTTAAGTTTATATAGGCAAGTATCTATGAATATATATAAATATGGGTCTAAAGTTTATATAGGCAAGTATCTATGAATATATATAAATATGGGTCTAAAGTTTATATAGGCAAGTATCTATGAATATATATAAATATGGGTCTAAAGTTTATATAGGCAAGTATCTATGAATATATATAAATATGGGTCTAAAGTTTATATAGGCAAGTATCTATGAATATATATAAATATGGGTCTAAAGTTTATATAGGCAAGTATCTATGAATATATATAAATATGGGTCTAAAGTTTATATAGGCAAGTATCTATGAATATATATAAATATGGGTCTAAAGTTTATATAGGCAAGTATCTATGAATATATATAAAAATGGGTCTAAAGTTTATATAGGCAAGTATCTATGAATATATATAAATATGGGTCTAAAGTTTATATAGGCAAGTATCTATGAATATATATATAAATATGGGTCTAAAGTTTATATAGGCAAGTATCTATGAATATATATAAATATGGGTCTAAAGTTTATATAGGCAAGTATCTATGAATATATATAAATATGGGTCTAAAGTTTATATAGGCAAGTATCTATGAATATATATATAAATATGGGTCTAAAGTTTATATAGGCAAGTATCTATGAATATATATAAATATGGGTCTAAAGTTTATATAGGCAAGTATCTATGAATATATATAAATATGGGTCTAAAGTTTATATAGGCAAGTATCTATGAATATATATAAATATGGGTCTAAAGTTTATATAGGCAAGTATCTATGAATATATATAAATATGGGTCTAAAGTTTATATAGGCAAGTATCTATGAATATATATAAATATGGGTCTAAAGTTTATATAGGCAAGTATCTATGAATATATATAAAAATGGGTCTAAAGTTTATATAGGCAAGTATCTATGAATATATATAAATATGGGTCTAAAGTTTATATAGGCAAGTATCTATGAATATATATATAAATATGGGTCTAAAGTTTATATAGGCAAGTATCTATGAATATATATATATATATAAATATGGGTCTAAAGTTTATATAGGCAAGTATCTATGAATGCATGTATATGAATGTTTGTTTCCTTACCAAATTGTGTTTTTCCAATATTATGTACATAAAAATATATATATGTATAAATAATTATTCATACTTGGTTTTTCTATTACAGAAGCCAAGACGTTTTTGTGTTCAGAGTGTGGAAATGCGTTTAGTTCGAAGCAAGCGTTGGACAGTCACTGTATCACCAAACATCCCTCACCACAGAACATTGTACCATGTAAAATAGTAAAATGTTTAATATGTCAACTGGATTTTGAAAATCAACAACTCATGGATGAACATTTGAAAGTAAACTATACTTTATGCTTGTTTAATTTTAGATCATTTATTTATTTAATTATTTACGATCTAAATTACAAACATACACATATTGAAAACAAAATCACACAAAAGAAAACATTATTAAACTTTAAATTACTCAATAGATGGCATTACAAAAAGGTTTCTTCATTACTTCATAGATGGCAATAGTTATAATGCATTATTTTCAAATTAATTGTTACACACTATTCAAATATATAGAACTTCCAAAAATTACATTGACAAGGGAACTCAATAAGAAGGCATAATTGGTGAACGTTGCGCAAGCGCATAAAGTGATCACGTAAACCAGCCGATGACAGGTCGTAAGCCCTGTAGGTGCCTTGAGTTCCTGGTTCTTCTATAATATCCCAACTTCGTCTCTATTGAGATATTAAAAGTTTGCCAATAAGAATATCATTTGACTCCCAATAGGGAACAAAATCCAATGTTTGCGTATATGCATTTAAAAAAAATATTCAATCTATTATAGATACTGTCAGTGTATAAATTATGTGTACAAGGGCCCGAGATATCAGTTGGCCCTTAAATCGTTGGATTTGGTAATCCAAGTTAAAAGTATAGGGAAGATTAAATTTCATTCGCGTATTTCAGTGCAAAATGAAACGTCAGTTACGTAATCTTCAACTATAGATATATTTTACGTTTTTCTATGGTTATTGTCTATAACGCATCTGTCAAAATTGTAATAACCTTAAATGATAGGTGACGCGAAGCTGTGACTAAATATTATTTTATTATTATAACAACACATTATTTTATTTGTTTCATTACACAGCATGTTACTTTTTCAATTTTTTATACCGATCGATGTTTTTTTTAATTAAAATCAAACATTGTAGTGAAAAAATGTCATTGAATATGTACTACGTAGGTACGTAGTACTTCAATGCAAAATGTATGTACATTTTACAGATGGATATGGAACTAAGTGATAATGGTAAAATAATGTCTTATGTAGAAAATTTAAGAATACACATTATATATATAGAAACAGGATGGATCAATTTAAAAAGTGGGATGAAAAAACATTGCAAATATAAAGTTGCGTGTCTGACGTTTCATTATGGCTGACAGTTTATTTCGTTTGTTGTCAGGCAATACATTATAATTATGTAAAAAATAAAATAAATATTAAATACATGAACCACTTCTATATCAAGTCTTTTATTTTAACAACAAAAATAAATCATGATTATAATTATTATGCATAGTTATTTGTAGTATAAAATGAAATAAAACATTAAAGCGTGCGGCGATTAGTACGCCACCTGGCGAAAAAGACTAGAAACAATACTTAACTCAAGATAAAGACACGCGATCCGCCAGAAACGTTGAGTTAAATATTTGTCGTTTAGTGACGTATTTAAGGGAAGATTAGGTACTGAAATACGGAATATTCCTAAGGGCCGACTAAAATACTGGGCCAAGAAGATACATACAAATATATTAATTTATTGCAGATTCATACATGCCAGTACGAGTGCCATCATTGTCCTAAAATGTTTTTTGTCAAAACATCTCTAGAATCTCATATGAAGACACACATGTGGCCAAATGATAGGTAGGTACATATTTATGCCTTCAATATTATTTGCCAAATTAAAAATATGACTATTGTTACGGTTGTCATAACTTTCATATACTAATGCAAGATGTCTTTATACATGTTTGATGGCTAAAACCCATTGATTCATTCAACGCTGATATGCAGAGTAATAACTATACCTGATGCATGCATGTATACATCATAATTGGAAGGTAAACTATGCATTTTGTTAACAGTGATAGGTATCGACAAATATGAAGGAAAATCAAATGAGTGCACAGAACACAAATGGGTAAGGCCATAGATATATACACTTTTTGCACGGTCTTTAAGATTTGTATATTATCTAAGTTTGTTTTTTTATATCAGCTAAGATATTTTTTAGTGAACACATTGAGATGGTTTGGTCACATGGGGAGAATGAATGAGGACCGCCTGACGAAGAAAATATACAGAGTGGTAAGGAATGGAATGAGAGGTCAGGGGCGCCCAAGAAAGGGATGACACGACCATGTGAACGAAATTTTGAAAGACGGAAATGTTAGAAGTGTGAACAATAGACGAACATGTAAGAGACGATGCATGAATGTGGACGAGGCGAAGGATGCGTGCCAGGATAGAAAGATGTGGCGTTCGGTTCTCTTTGCCTACCCCGCAAGGGACATGGCGTGATGGTATGTATGTAAGATATTTTTATCCTATGAAATTGTATTTTAGGTACCAATTACAGTAGAAAAATTAACTGAGTCATTTTTAAAAATGAATGTTAGTGTTGATATGCCTTCACATTTTCATACAAAAAATTGCTTATCCAAAAATATAATTGTGACAGATGTTTTTCGAAATTAGCCTTTTAGTGTAAAGTATTTATTTATTTTTTATCTTGATTTTAAAGCATGTCAACAAGTTTCATACTTTTATTTTACTAATATTGAAATTAGTATAATCATGTGGGCAATCCCATTATTTGAAAAAGAAGCTATTTGATGCATGTATTCTCCCAGTGCTTACTTATGGAATGGAAACATCGGTCCTAACAAAACTAATAATGCACAAGCTGTTAGTGACACAGAGAGCTATGGAGAGAAAGTTGCTGGGTATTTCAATAAGGGACAGAATTCAGAATGTCATGATAAGAGAAAGAACCAAAGTAGCCGATGTAGTGGAAAGGGTTGCTGGTCTTAAGTGGAGCTGGGCTTGGCTGGGCATATTGCCAGATGCCAGGATTCACGATGGACCAAAAAGATCATAAAATGGCGACCGAGGACAAGCCGAAGAGGTGTCGGCAGACCCCAGGCAGGGTGGTCTGATGACATCAAGAAATGTGCCGGAGGGAGATGGATGCAGTGTGCCCAAGACAGGGAGTTGTGGAGTATCAAGGGGGAGGTCTATGTCCAAGAATGGAAAAGAAAAGGCTGAAGAAGAAGAAGATGTGGGCAACCCAAAACAATTCTGAAGAAAAAAAAATTAAAAAAAAACATTAGTCAATAATTTGAATATACACAGGTGACAGGTAGGTAAGTTCTAAACAATAATGCAAAAATGGGATCGGATTCAAGTTTCAAGAGTGAGGCTACCTGACCTATGGTCCATCATATTTCTTATGACTTGTAAGGCATTGATGAAAACTAGCTGCACTGTGGATCTCCAAGTGATGTACAGCTGAGAGAAGTACCTTTTTTGTTACTTATTCTTTGTAAGTGTTAATCTTTACAACAAATAAATTTGATCATTATTTTTATTATATGTTGTACTAATCCACTCCTGCATATTAATGCATCCACAGTTGATTTATGAGAGCTATGATTACGTAATGATTTTAGAACCTTTTTTTATCAGAATTCACAAATGCGATGAATGTGACGCTTCTTTCAACCGATCGCATCACCTGAAGGGGCACAAGGCTCGGCTGCATGGAGATGCCAGCGCCAAGACTATAACTTGCTCCCATCCGGGATGCACCAAGACATTCCTGGCACAGTCTGACTTCAAAGTTCACATGAGGACACACACCAAACAGAAACCATTTCTGTGCATGGTAATTTGCTTCTAATCATTATTAACACATGTCAAGACTAATAATGACATTACATGTGGTTCACCTGGCATTTTTAAGAAAATGTTGAGGCTTTCACAATAATGATTTCTTTACCTGATTTTCCCTATACCAATCCACTGTCCTATCCTAAAATTCCTAACTTATATGATTTTCCCTATTCCTATCCATTGTCCTGTCCTAAACATCCTAGCTTGTATGATTTTCTCTAATTCTATCCATTGTCCTGTCCTAAACTTCCTAGCTTGTATGATTTTCTCTAATTCTATCCACTGTCCTGTCCTAAAATTCATAGCCTGTATGATTTTCTCAATTCCTATCCATTATCCTGTGCTATACTTCTGAGCTTGTATGATTTTCTCTAATTCTATCCACTGTCCTATCCTAAAATTCCTAACTTATATGATTTTCCCTATTCCTATCCATTGTCCTGTCCTAAACTTCCTAGCTTGTATGATTTTCTCTAATTCTATCCACTGTCCTATCCTAAAATTCCTAACTTATATGATTTTCCCTATTCCTATCCATTGTCCTGTCCTAAACTTCCTAGCTTGTATGATTTTCTCTAATTCTATCCATTGTCCTGTCCTAAACTTCCTAGCTTGTATGATTTTCTCTAATTCTATCCACTGTCCTGTCCTAAAATTCATAGCCTGTATGATTTTCTCAATTCCTATCCATTATCCTGTGCTATACTTCTGAGCTTGTATGATTTTCCCTATTCCTATACACTGTCCTGACCTAAAATTCATAGCCTGTATGATTTTCTCAATTCCTATCCATTATCCTGTGCTATACTTCTGAGCTTGTATGATTTTCCCTATTCCTATCCACTGTCCTATCCTTAAATTCCTAACTTATATGATTTTCCCTATTCCTATCCATTGTCCTGTCCTAAACTTCCTAGCTTGTATGATTTTCTCTAATTCTATCCACTGTCCTGTCCTAAAATTCATAGCCTGTATGATTTTCTCAATTCCTATCCATTATCCTGTGCTATACTTCTGAGCTTGTATGATTTTCCCTATTCCTATACACTGTCCTGTCCTAAAATTCATAGCCTGTATGATTTTCTCAATTCCTATCCATTATCCTGTGCTATACTTCTGAGCTTGTATGATTTTCCCTATTCCTATACACTGTCCTGTCCTAAAATTCATAGCCTGTATCATTTTCTCAATTCCTATACATTATCCTGTGCTATACTTCTGAGCTTGTATGATTTTCCCTATTCCTATACACTGTCCTGTCCTAAAATTCATAGCCTGTATGATTTTCTCAATTCCTATCCATTATCCTGTGCTATACTTCTGAGCTTGTATGATTTTCCCTATTCCTATACACTGTCCTGTCCTAAAATTCATAGCCTGTATGATTTTCTCAATTCCTATCCATTATCCTGTGCTATACTTCTGAGCTTGTATGATTTTCCCTATTCCTATACACTGTCCTGTCCTAAAATTCATAGCCTGTATGATTTTCTCAATTCCTATCCATTATCCTGTGCTATACTTCTGAGCTTGTATGATTTTCCCTATTCCTATACACTGTCCTGTCCTAAAATTCATAGCCTGTATGATTTTCTCAATTCCTATCCATTATCCTGTGCTATACTTCTGAGCTTGTATGATTTTCCCTATTCCTATACACTGTCCTGTCCTAAAATTCATAGCCTGTATGATTTTCTCAATTCCTATACATTATCCTGTGCTATACTTCTGAGCTTGTATGATTTTCCCTATTCCTATACACTGTCCTGTCCTAAAATTCATAGCCTGTATGATTTTCTCAATTCCTATCCATTATCCTGTGCTATACTTCTGAGCTTGTATGATTTTCCCTATTCCTATACACTGTCCTGTCCTAAAATTCATAGCCTGTATGATTTTCTCAATTCCTATCCATTATCCTGTGTTATACTTCTGAGCTTGTATGATTTTCCCTATTCCTATACACTGTCCTGTCCTAAAATTCATAGCCTGTATGATTTTCTCAATTCCTATCCATTATCCTGTGCTATACTTCTGAGCTTGTATGATTTTCCCTATTCCTATACACTGTCCTGTCCTAAAATTCATAGCCTGTATGATTTTCTCAATTCCTATCCATTATCCTGTGCTATACTTCTGAGCTTGTATGATTTTCCCTATTCCTATACACTGTCCTGTCCTAAAATTCATAGCCTCTATGATTTTCTCAATTCCTATCCATTATCCTGTGCTATACTTCTGAGCTTGTATGATTTTCCCTATTCCTATACACTGTCCTGTCCTAAAATTCATAGCCTGTATGATTTTCTCAATTCCTATACATTATCCTGTGCTATACTTCTGAGCTTGTATGATTTTCCCTATTCCTATACACTGTCCTGTCCTAAAATTCATAGCCTGTATGATTTTCTCAATTCCTATACATTATCCTGTGCTATACTTCTGAGCTTGTATGATTTTCCCTATTCCTATACACTGTCCTGTCCTAAAATTCATAGCCTGTATGATTTTCTCAATTCCTATCCATTATCCTGTGCTATACTTCTGAGCTTGTATGATTTTCCCTATTCCTATACACTGTCCTGTCCTAAAATTCATAGCCTGTATGATTTTCTCAATTCCTATCCATTATCCTGTGGTATACTTCTGAGCTTGTATGATTTTCCCTATTCCTATACACTGTCCTGTCCTAAAATTCATAGCCTGTATGATTTTCTCAATTCCTATCCATTATCCTGTGCTATACTTCTAAGCTTGTATGATTTTCCCTATTCCTATACACTGTCCTGTCCTAAAATTCATAGCCTGTATGATTTTCTCAATTCCTATCCATTATCCTGTGGTATACTTCTGAGCTTGTATGATTTTCCCTATTCCTATACACTGTCCTGTCCTAAAATTCATAGCCTGTATGATTTTCTCAATTCCTATCCATTATCCTGTGCTATACTTCTGAGCTTGTATGATTTTCCCTATTCCTATACACTGTCCTGTCCTAAAATTCATAGCCTGTATGATTTTCTCAATTCCTATCCATTATCCTGTGCTATACTTCTGAGCTTGTATGATTTTCCCTATTCCTATACACTGTCCTGTCCTAAAATTCATAGCCTGTATGATTTTCTCAATTCCTATCCATTATCCTGTGCTATACTTCTGAGCTTGTATGATTTTCCCTATTCCTATACACTGTCCTGTCCTAAAATTCATAGCCTGTATGATTTTCTCAATTCCTATCCATTATCCTGTGGTATACTTCTGAGCTTGTATGATTTTCCCTATTCCTATACACTGTCCTGTCCTAAAATTCATAGCCTGTATGATTTTCTCAATTCCTATCCATTATCCTGTGGTATACTTCTGAGCTTGTATGATTTTCCCTATTCCTATACACTGTCCTGTCCTAAAATTCATAGCCTGTATGATTTTCTCAATTCCTATCCATTATCCTGTGCTATACTTCTGAGCTTGTATTATTTTCCCTATTCCTATACACTGTCCTGTCCTAAAATTCATAGCCTGTATGATTTTCTCAATTCCTATCCATTATCCTGTGCTATACTTCTGAGCTTGTATGATTTTCCCTATTCCTATACACTGTCCTGTCCTAAAATTCATAGCCTGTATGATTTTCTCAATTCCTATCCATTATCCTGTGCTATACTTCTGAGCTTGTATGATTTTCCCTATTCCTATACACTGTCCTGTCCTAAAATTCATAGCCTGTATGATTTTCTCAATTCCTATACATTATCCTGTGCTATACTTCTGAGCTTGTATGATTTTCCCTATTCCTATACACTGTCCTGTCCTAAAATTCATAGCCTGTATGATTTTCTCAATTCCTATCCATTATCCTGTGCTATACTTCTGAGCTTGTATGATTTTCCCTATTCCTATACACTGTCCTGTCCTAAAATTCATAGCCTGTATGATTTTCTCAATTCCTATCCATTATCCTGTGCTATACTTCTGAGCTTGTATGATTTTCCCTATTCCTATACACTGTCCTGTCCTAAAATTCATAGCCTGTATGATTTTCTCAATTCCTATCCATTATCCTGTGCTATACTTCTGAGCTTGTATGATTTTCCCTATTCCTATACACTGTCCTGTCCTAAAATTCATAGCCTGTATGATTTTCTCAATTCCTATCCATTATCCTGTGCTATACTTCTGAGCTTGTATGATTTTCCCTATTCCTATACACTGTCCTGTCCTAAAATTCATAGCCTGTATGATTTTCTCAATTCCTATCCATTATCCTGTGCTATACTTCTGAGCTTGTATGATTTTCCCTATTCCTATACACTGTCCTGTCCTAAAATTCATAGCCTGTATGATTTTCTCAATTCCTATCCATTATCCTGTGCTATACTTCTGAGCTTGTATGATTTTCCCTATTCCTATACACTGTCCTTTCCTAAAATTCCTAGCTTGTTTACATTTATTTATTTGTTCAGTTGATTTTTGAATGTTGTTTTGATTGATTTTTTTATAAACCTAAGTAAATGGTAATTTTGTATATAACTGTTTTTTTTTTATTTTTGTTTAAGCATTCAGATTTCATTAGTCATTGGTTTGACAGTCTTGATTTTGTAGTTGTTTTGAGTTAGTATCTATGTATTTATTTTTTAAAACTTTTTCTCAGTAAATATTCACTTTTGGGTGTCTCCATCTTATTCATTCCTCTGAGATATAATTATTACCACTTTATCATCATGGAATATTACAATAAATTAACACTCTCTATTTCCTGTCATATCCTACTTGTAAATATATTGGTTGATTTTAGGTATGCGAAAAAAGATTTGCAACTTCGACATCTTTACGTTCTCACTCTAGATGTCACACAGGAGAGAAACCATTTATATGTAACTCATGTCACTGTGGGTTTAAATCATTTGCATCTCTACAGAGACATATGCGACGTCTACATGTAACTGTTGTTGACTAGGTTTGTATTCAACTTATATTATTTAATAATATTGTGTGCACTTTGTGGTAATGTTGGTACGACTGTCTGTCAGTCAAGTAAACTGAATTGTATTTCCATATCGCCAAATTCGGTTCCTCTAATTTCATTTTTAAAAAATTGTTTATTTTATTTTATTTTATTCAGAAATACAACAGCTTATACAATAATATGATAATACAGTAAGATAAAATTGTTGTTGATAACGCCAATTACAGTATTTCCTAGTGGGTGTTACAATATAATATAATATAACATAATACAATACAACACAATGCAACACAATACAATACAACAAAGTGTAACATAACATAATATAATCTTCACTGCTAGACTGCCCATGGAGATGGATACGACGTGATGGGACACACTGCGGGGAGGGGAAGGGGGGGACGTATATATGTAGTAAATCGGCCCGCGCAACGTGCGACCACAAACATGCCACTATACAAAGCATTCATACTTATGACGAGACTATATATCCATTTATCGATTTTAACAAAAGTTAAAGAACAAAATCTAAGTTTTATATGACAATTATTATTTTAAACATAAAACACTCATTTTTATAGTTGCATAAATGCAGCCATTTAATTTTTTCCTATTGTTTCATTGTTAAACAATTTCTCAATAGATGGCGTTACAAAAAGTTTTCTTTGTCACTTCATAGATAGTTATAGTGATACAGGTTATTCTCAACTGAAAAGATTTTCGTGATTAGCATTGTACATAGAACTTTCAAAAATTGAATTGATAGGGAACTCAATAAGAAAACATAATTTATGAACGTTGCAAAAGCACATAAAGTGATCACATAAATCAGCCGATGACAGGTCATAAGCTCTGTACATTGAAAAACTCATCTATTTAAAAAAAACTCAGTGTTTGATTCCTAGTTGTAATTAGATGGGTCGATGGCAGAGCGGTTAGCGCATTGGGCTAGTAATCCAGTGGTCGCGAGTTCGAATCCTGCCTCAACTGATTTTGTTCACCTATAGCACAAGCATTTATGCTTTTTTTAAGGAATGTAGGAAGATGTATATATAACAAGGACATATTCATTTAAAAAGATATATTTTTGATTAAAATATTTTATTATGAAAACTTGATAATTCTTCAAGAAATTGATGTGCCTTTCTAGCTTTTGATATGTTTATTTGAAAATAAACATATCAAATTTTAAGTTTCCTGTGAGCTTGGGGTCACTTTGAAATATTTGACGGTTAAAAAAAATGGGGTCTAAGCGAGTATTATATATACAAATTTGCAAAAATAATAGAATGATAGGTACTTTAATCTATAATCGATAAAGTAGAATAAACACGGCATACATAGTACACAGCACATAGCACACACACAGATACATTGTGATGAAACTTTCAGAATACAATCTCAGCATGATACTGACTGATAATCTTCTGTAAAAAATAACTACAACTTAAAATTATATATATTTTTTTGTGTTTAATTTTTAAGGTTATTTTTTTTAATCTTTGAAGTGACATTTTCAAACATTAAAAATTTCGAATTCATAACTCTTCCTTGGGGCAGTGAGGAGTGAAAATAATTGTTTATCGAAGTAGTAAATATTTGTGTTTAATTATTGAAAAAGTTTGGTTAAAAAACTTAAAGATTTTTTTCTACATCAAATTCTGACAACGTGTCATTTAGCTCAAGAAAAGAAACAAGAAATAATAACTAAATGTATAGAAGTGACAGCTGTCATGTGACTGGCAATTGTCACTTCCATATATTGAGTTATATTTTCTTGAGCTAAATGACACGTTGTCTAGGGAGGCTGACCCTAATGGAATAATTTATAATGCAGGTATAAATTTCATGGCTGAGGAAAAGGGCAGAAGAAGAGGCAATGAGATGGTTCCTGGCACCCCTATCAAGAAATCTGTGAAATCTCCTGACTACTCTAATCATATAATAAGAATACTTTAGCTAATTTAATGTTTATTCAAAATGTGAAACAAAAATGTTAATAAACACATTTATCATAATATCTTTTATTTATTTTGAACTTTCTGTACATATTATAATGGTGCCCAATGGCATTTCTATTGCCTTAGGGCACTATATCCTTTTATTGAGGTTTTGCATTTGGGAGATTTATTTAGTTATTTACGTTCAACACGATTCAAGTACGAATATATATGCTGTAAAGGTGGGGACGAGAGGCCTTCCCGCAAAATCTTTATATCCCCACTTCAAAGACCTGGGTCTCCCTAGAGGTAAAATAAAAGAACTTTTGGATAGGATGGTAAAAGCAGCATTATCCGCATCGTATTGGATTTAGTTTCGCAGGGGAGTGAAGTATCAGTCGGAGGTTGGTGGGTGAGTGGTGAGCGTGACTTGAGTCATAAAGGGGCCTTAATCTCGCATACATGGTTGAAAGCCCATGTGGCTCGCCTGTTCTGGCTGGTACTCTAGTCGACTGTGTTCGTGGGCCTGGATTCGTGAATCCAGTAAAACCACGATTGCCTTTCTCTTTTGTATCTATTGTAAAATTAATTGAATCACGAGTGGAATATACTAATGCTAAAATATTCTATTGTCATCTATTATTGGCTGCGTTCACAATGAACGCTGAGTGCACTTAGTGACGCTCTAAGCCTTTTGTAATGACCGGAAACAGACGCTAGAAAGACACTCTGTGGCGTTCAGATTGAACGTCGAGTGTACGCACCAAACGCTCTGTAAAATTGTCGGGTGAAAAATGCTCTGACAGTTATAGTATCTGTTGACTTCTATTTTATCTGTGGAATGATGACTTTTATTTGTTTCTGTGGTATCTATATGTCAGTTGACATTATTTATGATGACAATATGCATTCACAAAGAGATTCATTTATAAAAATATTCAAAAACGTCAGAGCATTATTTACTTCACTGCCCAATCTAATCTTTCGATGAAAATATAACCTTTAAAGACACATGTATGATACATGACATTTAAAACGCTTGATACTGTGTTCAGATTGAAAGGAAACTCATAAGTGTTCATTGAGATTGGTGTGAAAAACGCCATAATTTTCAACTTCAAATACATCCGACACCTGACGTCGAGTGTTGTATGTGAACATAGGCATTATAGATGAATAGTTTGAAAATTGATGTATTTATGTAAAGTAGAATATAACATTATAAAGGTGATAAAAATAGGGAGGCTGCGATGGGCAGGACACGTGGAAAGAATGGGCGATGAAAGAGTGCCAAAAAGAGTAGACGAAGCGTTGGTAGAACCAAGCTCCGATGGCTGGATAGCGTGCAGCAGGATGTGGAGGCTGTTGGTGTAAGGAACTGGAGGGAAGCATGCCAGGATAGAGGGAGATGGCGAGGAATGCTGGAGAAGGCCATCGATGATGATGATGATGAGAATATAAAATAAAGCAAGATGTAAATAAATAAAAAATATGGCTAAAGATTCTCACTGTCTACCCCATGAGGCACATGGCGTGATAATATAATATGTACAGCATTTCATGACACATATAGAAATTTTCAACATACAATATGGGAACAACATTGTAATATGTATTTATATCAATTCTTGATTGTATTGTATGTAATATCAAATGAATAAAGATGATTCATTATATTATTTTATTTTTTTTACATTATCTTCCAACTGTTGGTTCGTTCAAGAGAATTTATTTCTCTTAATGAATCGATAATATTAATCTTAGTCCCATGTGAGAGAATTGTATGCAGTAGAGTTTTTGCACGGTTTTTCCAACTCTGAAGTCACCAACTTAGAGGATTCGCAGCATATTATGTTCTATACATTAGACATGTGTAACGCTGCGTTGCGCCGCTCAATTGCGTCGATTCAGTTCACTGCGTCGGGTGCGTTAATGCACTCCTTCCAAATGTATTGGCTCACGGCGCAGTGAGTCGTGAGTGCTAGACCGAGAGAATGCGAACAGTGTTAGGGTATTGAGTTTCCTGATTTTTAAACAACATACGAAAGTTGTGATATTTTTAAACATGTACATGAAATATAATGAATATAATAATAATCTTTACTTATATAAAATACAATACCTACATATTATACTTTTATCTTTTTTTTAATAGCTTAATGACCCGGCTCAGTGAATTGTGAGCTGCATCGTTACTGAGTTGCATGGAAAGGTGTTGTACCAGCAAAGTAAATAAATTATTATTACCTTTAAACACTTTAAATAAATGGTAATATGTGAAAAACTGACGTCACTTTCAAAAATATCCATTTTATTCGTTACTCTCACTTAAACTCACTCACTGACTCAAGTCAACGCAGTTCATTCATGCGCTGTATGTAGGTACTTAAGAGCCTGTGAGTTGTTGAATGTGTCATGTAGATGGTGCGCGGTACACATCTCACTCGGCGTAATCATTTTGTTGCGTCATGATGCAATTATGGGTTAACTCAGTGGGTCGGCGCAGAGAGCTGCGCATGAGTTATTGGGTTGAAGCAAGGAATTTTGTTGAGTTACCCATGTCTACTATGCATGAATTTACTCGGAATTCGGTATAGAACATTTAGTGTGTCCCCCTTATAACTTTTGATCTGCTTGATTCACAAAGCCTAAAATTTCAGAAAATATAGAAATTTTAAGGGCTACAAAACTTTTGTACTCAGAATTTAGAATTTTTGTTTCAGTCAGGAGTAGTATAATAGCTTCATGGTCAGGAGTCATAAACTTTTGAATTTTTACTTTATTTTTCCAAATATCTCAAAAACCGTGAGAGCTTAAAAGCTGAAAATTGGTATGAATATGTATAGACAAATACAAAATCTCTAATGTTTTTCTTTTTTAAAAATTCCAAAGTTTCTCAAATATTTTTTATTAAGAAAAACATTTTTTGTGATAAATTGATGTGTATTAATTGCTTATCTTTCCAAAGTTTTTAAAAATATTGGGAAAAGTCGAAACACCCCAACTAGATCATTTAATTTGCTATAAAAAATATTAACATTGTAGTAATACAGCTCAAACTTTTTTTAACAATTTTTGTAAGAATTAATTTAGTGACGACATTGTTTCATACAATTTGTATAGCAGTATACACTACACAATATGTCACTCAATAGTATACCTACTTAAGGCCCATTTACACGATGCAAGTTTCTTGCCTGTAGCATACAATAATATTGAAGCAATAAATGACTTGCATCATCTAAACAACATGTGACATTCTTGCTGTACAAGGCAATTATTGCATTCAAAACTGTTCTTGGTTTAAACAGCACATACAATAATTTCTTATGCAATTCTTGTATTCAAGTAATAAACATGAGTACAGTGAGTGAGGGTGTGTTGATCGTTGCTGCTCTTCTGAGGCAAGAAATATTGAAAAACCATCGTAAAAAAGGTGTTGGATCAAAAAATGGATAGCAAGAAGAAAGGTTCCGGAGCATCTAAAAATCTTTTTGTGTGGTACCGGAACGAGTACCCATAGAATCTTTTATCTTTTTCCTTTCCCAGTGATACTGCGTCCTTAAATTTTCCATTTTATTAGTTACTAGTGAACCCCCGGCAAACTTCGAATTGCCTGTAGGTATAATTAAAAATGGTCCTTCATTAACACCCGTCGCTTCAGACCCTTCAGTACCTCGCGTCCCTTCATTACCACCCGTCCCTTCAGGCTCTTCAGTACCTCCCGTCCCTTCAGGCCTTTCAGTACCTCCCGTCCCTTCAGGCCCTTTAGTACCTTCTTTCCCTTCAGTACCTCCCGTCCTTTCAGACCCTTCAGTGCCTCTCGTCCCTTCAGTACCTCCCATCCCTTCAGGCCCTTTAGTACCTCCCGACCCTTCAGGAACTTTACTACTTCCCGTCCCTTCCGACCCTTCAGAAACTCCCATCTCTTCAGTCCCTTCAGACCCTTCAATACCTCCCGTCCCTTCATTACCACCCGTCCCTTCAGGCCCTCCCGTCCCTTCAGTACCTCCCGTCCCTTCAGGCCCTTTAGTACCTTCCTTCCCTTCAGTACCTCCCTTCCCTTCAGACCCTTCAGGGCCTCTCGTCCCTTCAGGCCCTTCAGTACCTTCCGTCCCTTCAGGCCCTTTAGTACCTGCCTTCCCTTCAGTACCTCCCGTCCCTTCAGACCCTTCAGGGCCTCTCGTCCCTTCAGTACCTTCCGTCCCTTCAGGCCCTTTAGTACCTCCCGACCCTTCAGGAACTTCACTACTTCCAGTCCCTTCAGGCCCTTTAGTACCTTCCTTCCCTTCAGTACCTCCCGTCCCTTCAGACCCTTCAGGGCCTCTCGTCCCTTAAGGCCCTTTAGTACCTCCCGACCCTTCAGGAACTTTACTACTTCCAGTCCCTTCAGGCCCTTTAGTACCTCCCTTCCCTTCAGTTGGTTAAAAATAAATTCAGAAACCATCCTGGAAGACCTGCGAAGAGATGGAAGGAAAATTGGACCTTTTTCTCTAGTCCATTTTCATAGGTAAAATGACCCGAATACCATATGAAGAAGAAGTAAACTTTTTTAATTCAGAAACCATCCCGGGCATTCGCTCGACAATTCACCAAAGTTTCATAGCAATTGGGTGAACGGTTTAGGAGATAATAGAAGATTTCCTTAGGTCCGAAATCTTCAAATCCAAATTCCTGTACAAATGCTGCTTGTACATTTTCAGTGTCCCATAAACACTCATTATTCCGATAAATTTCAATGAACTTTATTAAATCAGCGAAACCGAATTTTAATATTTTTTGATTAAATTTTTACTGAAAAATGAACAATCACCCTTCAAAACATTCAACACTTGAATGAAAAATTCACCAACGCAAATACGTGCAATACTTGAAGCAACACGTCTGTAAATGGTACAAGTCTGTGTTTAGACAAGTCAAGACTGGAAAGCAATAATGTCACAGAAATAATTGTATTGGTGTAAACAAAACACACATGCAATTATTTCTTGTCAAGATTTGCATTCAATAATTGCATTCCATTTTTTAAATAATATGCGCGTGTAAACACTTGCTTACAATTCTTGAAAGTCAATTATTGCGCCTAATTTATTGCATTCAATTATTGCTCTGGTATGTACAAGAAACTTGCATCATGTAAATCAGCCTTATCTACAAACATACATCATACTTTTTTTTTTTAATTTTGTCAATACTGACGGTGTTGAATATGTAGAATTCCATAATAATGGGTATTTTAAATCAAACAAATGATTTGGTCTACATATATATTTTTTCCTGAATCCAGGACGACCGTTTCAGCTTATTAGGCCCTTATCAACTGGTCTGGGCCTAATAAGCTGAAACGGTCGTCCTGGATTCAGGAAAAAAATATACATGTAGACCAAATCATTTGTTTGATTTAAAATACCCATTACACATCATGCTGTTTACATATTCTGGGGGCTAGGAAAAATAGACTGATCTCCATACTATCCTATTCTTCATAGTTTGTATAGAAAACAAAATATCTTAAAATACTGAATAATTTGGATTTAAGGGTTTATAGTTTTGTTCGTATTCTTTAACTATACATACTAAAGCCATCGACAGTTGAATCTCATGTGTTACACTGGTTATAATATATGTAGTATGCTGTCCTCTCTTCCTCAATTCTGTAAATTTTAATATTCATATCGCAATCTTTCATTACTTTGTATAATGAAATATCCTCTTGGTTACCTCACTGCTGAGAGTCGTGATCCATGGACCAGCCAATGTACATTGAGAGGAATTTCACAATCGCCTACCACACTCCATTGGGAATGTCTTAGAACTTCAAACTCTGTTCATCCCCGGAGCGGCTGCTCGTCAGACGACACAAAGAATTACTCAGACAAATTTCATACCCATTATATTAGCCATTCACCACATCTGATGCTTGGTTAAGCCCTACCCTCATCGCGGATTTGAGGGGTGCTACACCAGACCATGATAATTTTGTAGCTAAACCTTAGTCACCGTCTAGTGAGGCATTAAAGTGTCTGCCCCTGCTCTTCCATAGGTAAGACCCGTTGCCCAGACACATAGGATAGGGCTGCGGCCACCCCCAACTTTACTGGCTAGGCCCCTATGGTCCCCCGTAATCTATCCATGGACAAAACAAATAGTCTCTCCTGGTGATGTAACCAAAGAGGCTCAGTATCCTGCGGCTGCATACTGTAGAGTCCAGAGGTTCCCAAACTTTCTTTTCTCATAGACCACTTTAAAATTTTACTGGTTTCGATGGACCCCCTGATGCTACATTTCTACCATATTCCCATAACTCATCAAAAAATATGAAGATTTGATCTAACGAAGGAAATTTGCGTTGCGGCTGAGTTCCAACCCTAAATTCAGAGCAGTAGTAAAAATAAAAAGAAAATTAAGCGAGGCTTTTTAAAAAGGAAATTAATGCTAAATAAACAGACATTTTTCTATATTTTTTCACGCTGCCTGAAAAAATTAGCCAAAAAATAAGAACCTTAAGCTTCAAAATGCTTTTTTAAAAATCTCAACATGACCATTTTTCACTGAAATACAGCTTATCAAAAATCACCGAAAAATTTTGAATTTTTTTTGGTCCCATTAATTTTTTTGAGTAGTGTATTATCTGCCTACAATGATAGATCTAAAGCCAAGCCAACATTTGTATTATTTACAATCGAAACCAGATAAATTTTCATAGACCCCCACTTACAACTTGTGAACCACCATTTTTATTTCATGGCAACGTAGACCCCTGGGGGTCCACCTGGACCACTTTGGGAATCACTGCTGTAGACAATCAAAACAATTTATTTAAATAAAATACAATTATTTATACATATTTGCCTATAATTTATTGAAAAAGGATTTCTTGATACAAGAACATATTCTTTCTTTAAAAATAAAAAAAAAAATAAAAAGTTATTTGGACAATTGCTGTACCTATGTGTAGGTAATAATAACATTTTCATTTGTCAAATCATTCTGTGGCCATCTCTAGAGGGTCTTCGGTTTTAGCATCAAACAGAACTGAATCATCACTATAATCTTCGCAGTTGTCAGATGGCTCGACTTTCACAAAGTCAAATAGTGCCTCCGGTAACGGATCTGTTAGTTTCGCCCTCTTAGCGCTGGAAAGTTCTTCATTATTTGGTTTTATTTTACCGTCAGTATTTCTAGATTCGTTACAATATAATGGGTTGATTTTGGACAAGATAATTACGGGATCCAAAGAGGGATGAATCTTTCTCTTTGTGACAATTTCATATTTGTTACTTTTAAGACTAGTCTTTTCTGCAGCTATAAGATCAACAATCATACTGTGTTTATTCTTTATTCTAGATTCGTTGCCCTGTTTATATGGAACAGTGTCAACGTTGGCCTGTTTACATGGAACAGTGTCAACGTTGGCCTGTTTATATGGAACAGTGTCAACATTGGCCTGTTTATTAGAAACAATGTCAAATTTGTCCTGTTGATATGAAACAGTTTCAACATTTGATTGAGCCAGGTCAGTTTGAATCATTTCACTGGATATGTTCTCATCTCTGGTGATCAGTGTAGCTTTCCGTGTCCGTTTTTGAGGCTTTTGTATTATGTCTGGTGAGCTAGTGGATTCAATCAAAGGTTTTTTAATTATACTGGGAAAATTGGCAAACCGCCAAGGTTTCTCATTCTTTTTCAGTATTAGTGGGTATGCTTTCGGTACAGGAGATTTGTCATTCATACTATTTTTGATACAAGTTGCTAGTACAGGTTTGACATTGGATTCTGTCGTTTCTCTAGATGAGGATGACTCATCCAAGTTTTTGATAATATTTTGCTCGGCAGCCTTTATTAAGTTATGCAACGAGTACGGGTTTATTGATTTTGAAGACACTTCACTATGTTGTAAGATAGCATTTTGTTTTTCTTTAGAATGTACAATAACTCTAACAAATTTCGCATTTTTTACACCAGAAGTTAAATTATTTTTCTTTGAAATACGAATTACTGGAGTAAGTGTAGAAATGTCTGCAAGTGGAACTATTTTTTTTTCTTTATATTCATTTTTATCAACATTATCCTTGTTTTCATCATTTTTAACAATTTTCGCATTTTCTACAGCAGAAGTTAAAATTTTTTTTTTTGAAATACGAAATACTGGAGTAAGTTTAGAAATGTCTGCAAGTGGAACTATTTTTTTTTCTCTATATTCATTTTTATCAACATTATCCTTGGTTTCGTAATTTTTAACAATTTTCGCATTTTCTACAGCAGAAGTTAAAATTTTTTTTTTTGAAATACGAAATACTGGAGTAAGTTTAGAAATGTCTGCAAGTGGAACTATTTTTTTTTCTCTATATTCATTTTTATCAACATTATCCTTGGTTTCGTAATTTTTAACAATAT
This sequence comes from Molanna angustata, assembly GCA_963576475.1. Lineage (NCBI taxonomy): Eukaryota > Metazoa > Arthropoda > Insecta > Trichoptera > Molannidae > Molanna > Molanna angustata. The sequence continues at coordinate 1,784,055 of OY754986.1, forward strand.
TCGCATTTTCTACAGCAGAAGTTAAAATTTTTTTTTTTGAAATACGAAATACTGGAGTAAGTTTAGAAATGTCTGCAAGTGGAACTATTTTTTTTTCTCTATATTCATTTTTATCAACATTATCCTTGTTTTCATAATTTTTTGTAGTATTTTTGTTTAAAGTACAAACTGCTGGTGGAACATTAGATATGATAGCATTTGGATCAATGTTTTTTGTAGTATTTTTGTTCAAAGTACAAACTGCTTGTGGAATATTAGATAAGATAGTATTTGGATCAATGTTTTTTGTAGTATTTTTGTTCAAAGTACAAACTGCTTGTGGAATATTAGATAAGATAGTATTTGGATCAATATTTTTTGTAGTATTTTTGTTCAAAGTACAAACTGCTGGTGGAACATTAGATAAGATAGTATTTGGATCAATGTTTTTTGTAGTATTTTTGTTCAAAGTACAAATTACTGGTGTTAATTTAGACATGATAGTAATCGGAACAACGTTTTTTGTAGTATTTTTGTTCAAAGTACAAACTACTGGTGTTACTTTAGATGTGATTGCATTTGTATCAATGTTTTTTGTAGTATTTTTGTTGAAAGTACAAACTGCTGGTGGAACATTAGATATTATAGCATTTGGATCAATGTTTTTTGTAGTATTTTTGTTCAAAGTACAAACTGCTGGTGGAACATTAGATATTATAGCATTTGGATCAATGTTTTTTGTAGTATTTTTGTTCAAAGTACAAACTACTGGTGTTACTTTAGATATGGTAGCATTTGGAACAGTAATTTTGTCTGTATTCATATTTTTATGACCATCATAATCATTATGTTTTTCCACAGATTTTGAATTATTTGTTTTTTTACTACTACAAATTACAGATAAGTTTACACATTTATCAGTGTTTTCATTTTTATCTTCAACGAGTTTCACTGCAGAATCTACAACACTAATTTCGTTTGTAACGGAAACAACTGATGAAGGTTTAGAAAGGTCTGTATTTGGTTTACACATCTCTTCTGTGTTAGCTGTTTCTCCACTATTATTTAGTATCCTGTTTTTAAGAACCGGAAACCATGAATTGATTTCACTCTGCGATACCACACAGACTTTTCTCTGATGCTCACGATTAGCTATGTGCAAATCAAAATGATGTTTGAGTGAATTTTCAACAAAATACTTAAAACCACAATAACCGCACACAAAAGTCAAATGGGACTTGTGAACTTCAAGTACATGAGGTTCCACTTCACTGAAACAATAAGAAAACATGTTATATTTATAATAAATACTAAGGGGAGATATTTTTACAAATTACAAGGTGGGCCAATAGAAGTCATCCCATGTTGTTTGGCTCTCATTTTTTTTCTAAATGAAAAACTTCGATTCTGTTTTTGATTATGTTTATTTGAACCTTTAGAATTTTATTGGTCAAGTCGAGAAGATGGTATCGGCCAAATGGGCGCCGTCACAATTGATTGCCATATGGGCTCGTTTTATGGCATTTTTCATCACTTCGGTGAGAACTTCGGGCGACAGATTCTCGCACTCATGTCGAATGTTGTCCTTGAGGGCTTCCAGGGTCTCGGGCTTGTTCACGTAAACACGGGACTTCAAAAAAGCCTCATCGCTCATTATCATTTTGGTCGAGAAATCGTCCGCTTCGTCCTCGAGATTGAGGATGGCTTGGGCGTAGGTTACATGCGTTTGGCGGTCGACAGGCAGCAGCTGATACCCGGACTGGACTTTGTACGGGAACATGCGCAGGTCTTTGACAAAAATTCGCCTTAGGGACGACCGGCTGATGGCTAATTGCGAGGCACGGCGTCTGGTCGATGTTTCCGGCGACAGCAGCGATATTCTCGGCAGAACGGGCGCTCCGGGGCCGGCCACTTCTGGCAACGTCTCGTGTGGTCCCATACTCTTCAAGGTTGGTGGCCAAACGGCGCAGTGTTTGCGCAGTCGGTGTCGGACGGCCGGGGAATCGGCGACGGAATTCGCGCTGCGCCAACACCACAGACAAATTGTTGCGCAAAAAACTAGACACGATTATTCCGCGTTCTTGGTGAGTGTACCGCTCCATGCCTTGTTCACTTGTATTCTACACCGGTCTAGTCCACAAATGTCAAAACAGATTTGACATTGGCGGCCATTTGCAAAAATAAGAGCATCTTCCAACAGGGTGATCTCTTTTGGCCCACCTTGTATAAATACCTATCTACGATTGATCCAAAGACCAAAACTATAATGAAAACCACAACTTTGTCAAGCATTTTCTAAGAATATAAAATGTTTGAAGTGCCAAAGGGTGGCCAAAAAGCAGGAGTGTGTGATTGGTTGTGGCGCAAATTGCCAATATTGCTCTGATGATCATTAAGAGGTATTCGCAGTCTCCTACCGCACTCCATAGAGAAAGTTTTAGAACTTTGTAGTTCTTTTCATCTCTGGTGGTCAGTGAATGGTGCCCAGTGTGACCGTTTTTGGTATTTTTAGTACTAAATTGGTATTTTTTCGCCACTTTGGAACACGTTTGGTATTTTTTTAGTATTTTTCAATTTTTTGGTATATTTTGTGATTTTTGGAAAATTAAATACCTTTATTTGGTATTTTTTAATATTCTGTCTGCATTCACTTTTTTGTCTATGATAATTTTACCGCTCTTTACTTGTATTATTTACTCATTGATGGACATGGCATGGTGGTGGTGGGATCTTTTGAATTACATTTTTCAATTGGTGACTCTTTAATTAGCAAAATTTGATGAATTTCTGAAATCACATTATTTTAAAAAATACTAAAAAGTATCGAACATTAAATAACTTCTGTAAAATCGTCCACATTGAACAAAGTTTGTTGACATTTTGTGTTTTGGTGGAGTTAATAATAATTATTATGAAGCGAAAATACTAACAAGAATATTGTCCTGAAAAGGAACAGAAATGAATTTTCTTTCGGATGCACCATCTTAAATCTTTAAGTAATCTCAATATTTTTTTGATCATACTCTTTGTAGGATAAATTAAGTTTTTTTTATATCTACGGGGCGATCAAAAATATCTTTTTTTTTCGCAAGTAGTTAAGTGACAGTGCTAAGTATTTGATTAACAGCTCCAGTACGGAAGCAGCTCAGATTTGTAAGATATTTTTAATTATATATTATTTTTGCCTTGAATTAAGATTTTCAGGTACCTACATGACAGCCCATTATTTTTTAATTCTTTTCAGCAAGAGCTAATTACATGTGTTTAATTTGACTTTTCTACAAAGATGATCATTATTATTATGTACATATAACAGAACTTCATATGATTCCATTTCTTACTCGCGACATATTCTTTCTACTCAGCCATATTATTTTGTTTATCCGGTTATTTACTTGTTTTCCACGCTCTTCCTTGTTATATACGTAACAATTATACTATAAATACATGCGTGTTTTCTTAGTAGGTATGTTCCCAAATATCGTTAAAAAATTTAGTATTTTTTCACATTGCATATTTTCGCCACAAGTTTGGTATTTTCAGCAGTTTAGAAAACGGTCACACTGATGGTGCCACTATTAAAATAGCATTGCTAGAATGATAATGCTCATCCACGAGCAATAAACGATGACGGCAATAAAATAAATAATTAAAATATCCCTGTCAATATACGAATATTTTTTTTTTTGGATATTGTAGAAGAACTAAAAACTCGAGGCACCTACAGGGCTTACTACAATATCCTCTTCTACAATATTCCTACATCGTCTCTATTGAGATGTTAAAAAAGTTTGTCAATAAAAATATCTTTTGACTCCCGAAAGGGAAAAAAATTCCAATTCATTAAAAAAACGAGCATGTATTATAAATATATATGCATATTGTATTGTTTTATGTATACAAGTATTGTTAGAAGGAATAAATAAATAAATAATAAATAAATTTATACCTAGCTCTTACCTGGCAGATAGGAATATTTTCATGCAGTATTTGCACGTTCTGGAGTGCACTGATGGAAAATAATATCGATGTGTCTTTAATCTATGGTCAATTAGGTCAGTTTCCTTTAGAAAACATTGAAAGCACAAAGCGCAAGCGATCAAAGGATTCGATGAAGGTGGTACCTGTAACAGATGATATATTACTTTATTTACAATCTAACATAATATAATTGAACCTTTTTTTTTGCACATAATATACAGTTTACAGTTTTTTTTTTCAAATAAGAATTGTCCCAATAAAGTTAAAAACTTGTGTTTGGGACATGAGTAAATTACATAGATTTTACATATTTATATTCACATACACTAGAGATGTGTAACACTGCGCTACACAGCGAAATTGAGTCAACTCAGTTCACTGCACCGGGTGTGTTAACACACTTCTCCAAAATGAGTTGGCGCACAGCGCAGTGAGCTCAGGACCGGGGGAATTTGAAAGGTGATAAGTTGCTCGCTTTTAAACCGACTTATTCTTGAGTTTTTTGTAAATTAAAGAAGGAATGAAAAGTAGAATAGTAAAAGTAGTGATATTTATAAGTGAGAACAAGAAATATAATGAATACCTAAATAAACCTTACAATCCAATACCTACATATTTTAACTATTTTTTTCTCCCTTCAGCTATTTTACCGAACAAATTGTAACTACTAAAAAGAGCCTCAAAAAGGTTTATAATTTGTAATTAAATATACCTTTATTAATACTATTATAAACTGTTGGTTCTATGTATTAATAAAATAAAAATAAAAATATTTTACTTATATTATTAGCTCAACGAACGCGGTGCAGTGTGCTACCAGAGTCACTGAGTTGCTTGGAAATGTGTTGTGCGATTGTGTCACTGACTCGCTGAGTGAACTGTCTCTGAGTTATTGAGTTGGCGCAATAACTCAGACAGAGTTTTATTGAGTTACCCATGTTTAACATACACCTTACTTGCTTTTTACACTCTTTACACGTAGCTATACAGTGATATTATTCCTTTGATTTTGATTTCACACATCCCTTGCATATACTTGCTACTCAGTATAAAGAGAGGTGTTCTATAATAATGATTTTGATTTCACACATCCCTTGCGTATACTTGCTACTCAGTATAAAGAGAGGTGTTCTATAATAATGATTTTGATTTCACACATCCCTTGCATATACTTGCTACTCAGTATAAAGAGAGGTGTTCTATAATAATGATTTTGATTTCACACATCCCTTGCGTATACTTGCTACTCAGTATAAAGAGAGGTGTTCTATAATAATGATTTTGATTTCACACATCCCTTGCATATACTTGCTACTCAGTATAAAGAGAGATGTTCTATAATAATGATTTTTTTCAGATTTTCAAAGTGGTTATTTAGTGAATAAAGTGTATGAAGGATACTTGCAGAACGAACTGAAAATGAATGTGAGTAAATATAAAGATATTGGAATTCAAAAAAACTGCATGTATGATAAATGAAGATAACGAATGGCTTAAGTAGAGGAATATTTATACTTGGAGAATATGTTTCAACGGAATGGAAGACCCAATAAAAATATTAAAAGAAGAGTTATGGCAGGTTATAGAATAAACGGAGCACTTAGATCAGTAATGTAATAAAACAATTGAACAACACCACTACATTTATCTGGGCACTAAATATTTCAATACTCTCCCAAGCCATATAAAGTTAGTGAACAACTACAGGTTATTCAAAGATGGAATTAAATATAGTTAAAAGAGCTTGCGTACCAATACATGTGCACGTTTATGCGAATAGAATTTAAATTTAACTGTATAAAATTGTATATAAAAATTTAATGTTCGTTATAAGAATTAGTTTAGAATAGTTGTTATTTTTTTTCTTACTGTTATAATTTTAAATGTTACTCTTGCCCCATACACAAGTGTCAGCACTTCTAACAGGGCAATATTTTTTAAGTATTATTGTATTTTATTTCCAAAAATGTACTTTTATATTCTGTAATAAATTAAAAATTAAAAAAAAAATTGCCGTACATAATCCAATTGCAATGCCCTCTGGTAGTTAGGGCATATCGAAAGAATGAAAGACAAACTATTGACCAAAAAAATATACAAGGGAGTAAGAGATGGAGTGAATAACAGAGGCCGCCTCAGGGATGGATGACATGGCCATGTGAATGACATTTTGAAAGAAGGAAACATAAGAAACTTGAACAATCGACGATGCATGGATGTAAAGGAAGCTATCAATTTATGCAAAAATAGAGGTGTATGGCGCATGGTTATCTCTACCTAACCCATTACGGACATGACATAATGGTATGTATGGATTATTTTAAATGTCATGCAATTTGCCTACCTACAACCAGCTTTATATTTGAGCTTTCAGATTTTACTAACTAATGTATTATTTATGGATTATTATCTGTGCCAGTACTCACTACACAATCTTTCAGATTTTACTAACTAATGTATTATTTATGGATTATTATCTGTGCCAGTACTCACTACACAATCTTTCAGATTTTACTAACTAATGTATTATTTATGGATTATTATCTGTGCCAGTACTCACTACACAATCTTTCAGATTTTACTAACTAATGTATTATTTATGGATTATTATCTGTGCCAGTACTCACTACACAATCTTTCAGATTTTACTAACTAATGTATTATTTATGGATTATTATCTGTGCCAGTAATCACTACACAATCTTTCAGATTTTACTAACTAATGTATTATTTATGGATTATTATCTGTGCCAGTACTCACTACACAATCTTTCAGATTTTACTAACTAATGTATTATTTATGGATTATTATCTGTGCCAGTACTCACTACACAATCTTTCAGATTTTACTAACTAATGTATTATTTATGGATTATTATCTGTGCCAGTACTCACTACACAATCTTTCAGATTTTACTAACTAATGTATTATTTATGGATTATTATCTGTGCCAGTACTCACTACACAATCTTTCAGATTTTACTAACTAATGTATTATTTATGGATTATTATCTGTGCCAGTAATCACTACACAATCTTTCAGATTTTACTAACTAATGTATTATTTATGGATTATTATCTGTGCCAGTACTCACTACACAATCTTTCAGATTTTACTAACTAATGTATTATTTATGGATTATTATCTGTGCCAGTACTCACTACACAATCTTTCAGATTTTACTAACTAATGTATTATTTATGGATTATTATCTGTGCCAGTAATCACTACACAATCTTTCAGATTTTACTAACTAATGTATTATTTATGGATTATTATCTGTGCCAGTACTCACTACACAATCTTTACTTTGAAAATTATTTATTCAATCATACATAATAATAATAATAATTTATTTGATGCAAATATATTAAAATTACAATATTTTTTACACTAATTTACGACAATTAGGCTATTGCTCGCAGTGCAGCTGGTTTTTAGCAATGCCTTGGACGATCACAAAATATATATTTAGATACATATATATACCAATATATATATATATATATATATATATATATATATATATATATATATATATATATATATATATATATATATATATATATATATATATATATATATATATATATATATATATATATATATATATATATATATATATATATATATATATATATATATATATATATATATATATATATATATATATATATATATATATATATATATATATATATATATATATATATATATATATATATATATATATATATATATATATATATATATATATATATATATATATATATATATATATATATATATATATATATACCTATATATAATATATATATATATTTAGATACATATATATACCAATAAGTCTAACATCCTTTCTGCTTAAAACTATGGAGAAAATTATACATAGACACTTAATTGAAACAACATTAAGCAAACACACAATACATGCCAAACAACACGCATATCAAGAAGGGAAATCTACAGAGACTGCCCTCATTGAACTAGTGAATACTATCCAAAACTCACTAAACAACGGAGAAATAGCACTCTGCGTTTTCTTAGACATAGAAGGAGCCTTTGATGGTGCTCCAACTAATGTCCTGCTAAATGGATTAAGGCGCAAAAAGGTTAACGCCACCATCATAAAATGGATCGAAGACATGCTGTCAAACAGATTTATTACAACAAATTTGCTGGGAGAGAACTTAACAGCTAAAACCTGCAAAGGATGTCCTCAGGGAGGAGTTCTTTCTCCTCTACTATGGACACTTACAGTAGATAGCTTAATATGCCTACTCAATGACAATGGCTATAATGCACAAAGCTATGCTGATGACATAGTAATTATAATCAGAGGGAAAGAATGTGACATTATTTCCGAACTGATGCAAAATGCACTTAAAAATGTAGAAAATTGGTGCATAAAAAATGGACTAAAAGTCAACGTAAACAAAACTACACTTATTCCATTTACAAATAAGAGGAAACTTGACAAACTCTTTGCACCCATTCTTTTTGGGAGAAAACTAACTATCTCAAAAGAAACTAAATATCTTGGAATAACACTAGATAACAAACTCACATGGAACAAACATGTAGACAATATAACGCAGAAAGCAACAAAAGCTCTGTGGTCATGCCGAAGACTAGTGGGCAAGAACTGGGGTTTAAAACCCTCGCAAACACTATGGATGTATAAATCCATAGTAAGGCCCACAATCTCATATGCAATACCAGTTTGGAGCAACAAACTAGAACAGAAAGGCTGCAGAGACAAGCTCTCAAAGCTACAAAGAATGGCCTGCCTGCTGATAACGGGAGCACTACATACAACTCCCACAGCTTCCTTAGAAGCTTTCCTTAATCTTCCACCACTCTACCTTCATCTACAGAAAGTAGCGAAGGAAGGTATAATAAGATTAATTGATGCAAACAAAAGACACAGTTTTTCAAGCAAATCTAACCTAATAAAGGAACTTGATGAAGTAAACCTAATTAGCTTACCAAAAGACAAAATCAAGACAGTCTACAATTTCGATAAACCTTATAAAATCGAAATTCAAACCAGAAATGAAATATCTGAAATCTGGTATCAGGAATCAAATGGTGCCCTTATCTGGTACACTGATGGTTCCAAAAAAGAAAAAGGAGTGGGCTCAGGAGTGTATGGACTCACACCGAAAGTGAAAATATACAAACACCTGGGACACACCACAACAATTTTCCAGGCAGAATTATGCGCCATAACAATTTGTGCCTATGAAAATCTCATAAGAAACTATAGACACAAAACTATTTATATTTACTCCGACAGTCAAGCAGCTCTCAAAGCTCTAAACTCATGTAAAATAAATTCATCTACAGTCCAAGACTGTAATTTAGCATTAAACAAACTAACAATAGAACACAACAACAAGGTGGTTCTAAGATGGGTGCCGGGACACTCAAGCTACAAAGGCAATGAAGAGGCAGACAAACTTGCAAATATGGGGGCTGACTCAGTTACCTATGGACCAGAACCTTACTGCTTCTTAACCAATAGTGTCATCAAAACAATATTATACAACAACATGCTAGAAAAAGCTAAACAAAACTGGCTTAACCTATCAGGACAAAAGCATGCAAAATCAATGATCCCAGGCTTCTCAGCTAAAAGATCTAAACAAATTCTTACTCTTAACAGAGAAAATATAAGAATTCTAATCAGAACACTGACTGGACATTGTAGATTGAATAAACACCTATGCACAATGAACTTAGCAGACATGCATCTATGCAGATTTTGCCTAGACGAACATGAAACTCCGCTACACCTGCTCAAGGACTGTGAACCACTGATGCAAACAAGAGCCAGAATATTTGGCTCTCACATCGCTGATGAAACACAAATCAGAGAAGCCAGCCCACTGAAGATCTTAAGATTCATTCGAGAGATTGGACTATGGGAAGACCTCTAGAAGCCAATCATTCACAATGAGCTACATATCGAGCTGACGTGAAGAAACCTCTAGAAGGATTTTAAAAAAAAAAAAAAAACATATATATAAAATAAAACTATACATAGGAAAAAAAGACAAAACATCTAAAAAAAAAACGAGAGAAGATGAAAAGAAATGAAAACATAAAGAAATACAGTAAAAATATAAAAGAACCAACGTATTAATAATGGTATTATTGGTTAATTTTGTGTAGGTACTTGGTAGTCTATTTAAATTGAAGCAAGTATTTGGAAAATGTGATATTTTTTATTTCAAGGCCGTACAAAAGGTGGATGGATGATATTATTGGGGATTGAGGAGGCAGCCCCTCTGTCTCAGCTTGTCTTTATATTCATATGTCCCCACCAAACAGATACAGTTTCCCTCGCGCCTTCGTCTAATAAACATTATGTAATTAGAACACGCATTTTTATTTCACCTTAAAGAAATAATAACAACAGGGGGAAGAACTGGAAAGATAAAGGACAGAGACAGAACTAAATGGAAACAATTGGAGGAGACCTTCACCCAATAGGGATCCATTTCATGAAAGAAAAATTATATATGAAACTAGCGGACCCGACAGACGTTGTCCTCTCTCCCCCTCAAGCAAATGTATTAGAATTATTATATTGACAGATAAATTCACAAAAAAATACGAAGATACAGAATCCCCTTATAATGGAATATATTATTTGAGTTGGATATTTAGGAGTTTGGAGAAAGACTGTTCAAAGAATAATCTTGGTCCATTTTGAATTTTGTCCAGTTATCATTTAAAAATTCCATAAGAGTATCTATATGTCTTTCAAACAAAATCTATATTTATAACCTTATTTTATAGTAAAATATATATTTATAACTTAATTTTATAGTACGAAGGTGTACATTTTTTCACTATAGAATATTCTATCTAATATACCCATGTTTGTTGTTTGATCTTGACGTTTCGATCACAAAATATATATTTATAACTTCACTTTACATTACGGATGTTATATCACAATATAATAATATCACACGATAATATAATGATAATAATATACATAAAACTAAATTATTTAATATAATATTCATACGTTGATATGTTATAAAAATATAATAATATTCATAGATTAATTTAAATATTTAAACGGAAATATTACGAAACATTACATTGAGATAACTTTGATATACCTATTGTCATAATACCACTTAATAATACAGAATATACTTGTAAAAAAACTAAATAGCTTTATACAATAATAATAAAAAAATATACAAACAACTTAATAATTTCATAAAATATTAAAAATATGAAAACAAATACATCAAGTGAAAAAAACATCTAGTTTTAATGTCATAACCAACATTACATAATATTATGACATATTGGAAGCTAATGTTCCCTGTATTAATGTCATAACCAACATTACATAATATTATGACATATTGGAAGCTAATGTTCCCTGTATTCAAAATGCGTTTTCCGAAAATATTTATAACGATTCCCATTTTTACTATTCTTTTATTAAATTTCTTTTATTGTGAATTTAATCCATTCAGGGACTCACATAAACACACACAAAAAGTTTCATCAAAATCGGTTCAGCCGTTTAGGAAGAGTTCAGTGACATACACACGTACGGTAGAATTATATATATAAAGATAAGTTTAAATACCTAACTATAATAAAACACTTACAGGCTATTTCACCACCTCTGGATAAAGTGCCCGATAGCCAATCTAACACAAATCTAACGGATAAACCGAAAAATGCGTTTCACGACTCTCTGATAGCTCTATCCCATGGATAAAGTTCTAGATATGTTGTCTAGCGGAATAGGTTCGCGATAAGTGATAGATAAGTTAAACTGAGTATAAGTTATTTTTTAAATGATCGAAATTTATGACCAAATCGACGATGATATCGTATTTTTACATAATACGAGACAAAATCGGCGTCAGAGATTTATTCCAAATGCGAAAAGATTATTTTTCGGAGTTCGACAATATTGATTTCAAGGCGAGGTTTAGATTGATGAAAACGTCTTCACAGAACATTTTAGGACTCATAAAAGAAATTATTTTTTCTTGTACATATCTTATTTTCTATAACATTTTTATGTTGACAAACTAAATCCACCAACACGTTGATGTCATCCTTTCAGAAATTCGTAGTTCTTTCTCTTTTATACATTTTCAAAATATTTGAAATATCTTGTTTTTTGTCCACGTGTTCGTTTTGACCGCGTGTTTACCGTTGTCCGTTGTTTACTGCGACTTTTTACGATTTACAATGTGACAGCTTTATCAACCCATAGACAAGACCATTGAAATAGATGAAATTACAACGTTGCCACCCTTTATCCGTCGGATAACAATCTGTAAGAAATTTGTAGGTGGTGAAACGCTCGCTTCATTTATCCTTAAGATAAATTTATCTTATGGATAGTTATCTAGAACTTTATCCAGAGGTGGTGAAATAGCCCGTTAATACACTTTAAAAATATTTCTTAATAAATGGAATAATAAAAGGCTTTATTACTTCAAGGACATATTCATAAATCCAAATAATATATGCGTCAGAACATCCAATACTTAGACCAGTTGAAGAAATCAATGAAACGGAAGTAAAGGTAGCCATACCACAGTTGAAAAGATGAAAGGCAGTATGACCAGACAATATTCCAACAGAAAGAGTGTGGTGAAGTAGGATATAAAAAAAACAACCTTTATAATAAAACCCTGGTAGGATCACCTATGCCTGAAAATTTCAGGAAAAGCTATCATCTTCCATTCTATAAAAATATAGGAGATTCCAGGAAGTGCGATACTTATAGAGGAATAAAGCTAATGTCGCACACCATGAAAATTTATTCAAAAGGAAATATTGTAAGTTTATAAATCAATCAATGCGGCTTCATATCAGGTAAGTTTACTATGGATGCGATACAGAGAGCGAGAATATTAGTTGAAGAATACCGTGATGCCAAAAAAGACCTACATATGGTATATATATATATCTGGAAAAGGCATTTAACAAGGTACCCAGAAGCCTGATATGGGCAGCATTAGGAGCTCATGACATACTGGAAGAATATGTGCATACCATACAAGGCATGTACATCAATGTCAAAACAAAACTAAGATGCACATCGAGAATATCACAAAAGTTTATAATTACAGTGGGGGTACACCAAGGCTCTGTCCTCAGTCCACTGCTGTTCACAATGGTCATAAATCACTTTACAAAACAAGACATGAATGGTATCCTAAAGACCATGCTTTTTGCAGATGATGTGGTATTGATATCAGATAATGCTGATGACCTAAAGAACAGCCTGGAAAGATGGAGTAGGATAATGACTTAAAAATTAGCAGAGTAAAGATGGAATATCTGTATCTTCCATTTGAAAACCGAATGCTGCAACCCCTTCATTGCAGCTAGATGGAGAACCACTAATCATCTGTGATTCATTCAAATATCTGGGTTCTGTAATACCTACACAAAGACGGGACGAGTGTAGCAGATGTTGACCATAGAACGGGCGTAGGATGGATATAATTCAGATCAGTGTCTGGAATTCTGTGTGACCCAAAAATGCCTATAAAATCAAAAGGCTAATTTTACCAAACAATTATCAGACCCACAATAATTATGTTTGGCTCCGAATGCTGGACAATGTACAATTCCAACGCAAGGACTACAGAAATGCGAATGTTTAGGTGGTCGGTAGGAGTGTCATTAAAAGACAAAATAAAGAGTTGACGTACTGACATAAACACTTTATGGGAGTCACTGACATAAACAGCAAGCTAGCTAGAAGAGCGTCAGCTGAGATGGTATAGGAATATAAAAAGGAGACCACCAGACCATACCGTAAATAAGGCAATATATTAATCTTCTTCGTTTATCATCCCGGGCTGTGTTCAGATTCAATGTTCGACGTCGGGCGTCGAATGTACCTGAAGTTGCTGATTATGGCGTCTTTCACACCAATCTCACTGAACGCTTTCGAGCGGCGTTTTAATATGAACGCAGCATCAAGCGTTTTAAATGTAAAATGTCATTTATCATACATGTCTCTTTTTAGGTTATATTTCCAGTGGAGTAAATAATAATCTATGACCTTTTATTGGAAATTTATCAATGATATTTTTACAAAATAACCTCTCTGTGAATGCATATTGTCATCATAAATTAATAATGTCAACTGACATAATAGATATCACAGAAACAAAAAGAAGTTATTATTCCACAGATAAAATAGAAGACAACAGAGCATTTTTCACCCGACAATTTAACCAATCTTTTGGTGCATACACTCAACGTTTAATACGAACGCCACAGAGTGTCTGTTTCTGGCTATCACAAACGGCTTAGAGCGTCACTAATTGCACTCGGTGTTCATTGTGAACGTAGCCCAGAGGAAGACCAAATAACACCTGAATAAACAATTGCTCCAAGATCCTACAAAGAAACGGTTGCATGAAAGGGATACCCAAAACCTCAGAGTAGGTATACAGCCTGAGGACGAGAAGAGCCAATAGCCAATATAGGCATTAAGTTGCTACAGTGCCAGGAAGAAAAAGAAGGACATACTCATAAAATAAGCATAAATCATAAAATAGATAAATAGTAACAATATATATTACCTCTTTCCTAGTTGCTAATTCTGCATCTATTAAGTTTAGGAGATTTTCACAAGCATTTGTTTTATCATTTACTGATTTTTTTGTAATATCTTCATTTTCAATAATATCTAACTCCGAGGTTGGATCTTTTCTATGACTGCTATCTGTCACATTGACGACGTGGCTTTCATTATCAACAACACGTGAACCAATATCTTTTGATTCTATTTTATCAATGACTTTTTTATTAGATGCAAGTGTTGAATCATTTACAGGTTCCTTTACAAGGTGGACATACGACATAAAAATGTATCGGTCATCAGCAACGTTATGATTGTTTTGTAATTGTAAATCATCATCTTTACTTTTGTCTGAATCTTCTCCTCCATTCCGACATTTTGATTTCTCTGTTTTATCTTTGACACATTTCTCTGTAATATTGCTAACTGCTTCGTTTGTTTCATTTTTCTTAGAAATTTTAGTTGTAACGATATGTGCGTGCTTTAAAAACTGTTGGTGGGATTCTTTAGCTAGCTCTTGGAATTTGTGAATGTCCTTAAGTTTTTTTATGCAAAAAACACACAAGAAATGAGGTAATGTATCGTATACACTCATCTGCAAAAAGAAAAAATCATAATAATCAAAAAGAAAAAATCATAATAATCCTTTTCCTTCCTTCTCTTTGCTACGTAATATTCATCCCTAAACACCCGATCTTGATTTCCTCTTCTTGTTCCTTTCCAATCCCTCTTTTGTTGCTATGATGTTTTCTTTTTATTCATCTTGATGTTATGTATATTTTATTTGTTCTTTAGTAGCTTTTTTGTAGCTTACATACAGCTACTCACTTAGTTTAATAAACATATATTACTGCATGTACATACAGATACTCACTTAGTTTAATAAACATATATTACTGCATGTACATACAGATACTCACTTAATTTAATAAACATATATTACTGCATGTACATACAGCTACTCACTTAGTTTAATAAACATATATTACTGCATGTACATACAGATACTCACTTAGTTTAATAAACATATATTACTGCATGTACATACAGATACTCACTTAGTTTAATAAACATATATTACTGCATGTACATACAGATACTCACTTAGTTTAATAAACATATATTACTGCATGTACATACAGATACTCACTTAGTTTAATAAACATATATTACTGCATGTACATACAGCTACTCACTTAGTTTAATAAACATATATTACTGCATGTACATACAGATACTCACTTAGTTTAATAAACATATATTACTGCATGTACATACAGATACTCACTTAGTTTAATAAACATATATTACTGCATGTACATACAGATACTCACTTAGTTTAATAAACATATATTACTGCATGTACATACAGATATTCACTTAGTTTAATAAACATATATTACTGCATGTACATACAGATACTCACTTAGTTTAATAAACATATATTACTGCATGTACATACAGATACTCACTTAGTTTAATAAACATATATTACTGCATGTACATACAGATACTCACTTAGTTTAATAAACATATATTACTGCATGTACATACAGATACTCACTTAGTTTAATAAACATATATTACTGCATGTACATACAGCTACTCACTTAGTTTAATAAACATATATTACTGCATGTACATACAGATACTCACTTAGTTTAATAAACATATATTACTGCATGTACATACAGATACTCACTTAGTTTAATAAACATATATTACTGCATGTACATACAGATACTCACTTAGTTTAATAAACATATATTACTGCATGTACATACAGATACTCACTTAGTTTAATAAACATATATTACTGCATGTACATACAGATACTCACTTAGTTTAATAAACATATATTACTGCATGTACATACAGCTACTCACTTAGTTTAATAAACATATATTACTGCATGTACATACAGCTACTCACTTAGTTTAATAAACATATATTACTGCATGTACATACAGATACTCACTTAGTTTAATAAACATATATTACTGCATGTACATACAGATACTCACTTAGTTTAATAAACATATATTACTGCATGTACATACAGATACTCACTTAGTTTAATAAACATATATTACTGCATGTACATACAGCTACTCACTTAGTTTAATAAACATATATTACTGCATGTACATACAGATACTCACTTAGTTTAATAAACATATATTACTGCATGTACATACAGATACTCACTTAGTTTAATAAACATATATTACTGCATGTACATACAGATATTCACTTAGTTTAATAAACATATATTACTGCATGTACATACAGATACTCACTTAGTTTAATAAACATATATTACTGCATGTACATACAGATACTCACTTAGTTTAATAAACATATATTACTGCATGTACATACAGATACTCACTTAGTTTAATAAACATATATTACTGCATGTACATACAGATACTCACTTAGTTTAATAAACATATATTACTGCATGTACATACAGATACTCACTTAGTTTAATAAACATATATTACTGCATGTACATACAGCTACTCACTTAGTTTAATAAACATATATTACTGCATGTACATACAGATACTCACTTAGTTTAATAAACATATATTACTGCATGTACATACAGCTACTCACTTAGTTTAATAAACATATATTACTGCATGTACATACAGATACTCACTTAGTTTAATAAACATATATTACTGCATGTACATACAGATACTCACTTAGTTTAATAAACATATATTACTGCATGTACATACAGATACTCACTTAGTTTAATAAACATATATTACTGCATGTACATACAGATACTCACTTAGTTTAATAAACATATATTACTGCATGTACATACAGATACTCACTTAGTTTAATAAACATATATTACTGCATGTACATACAGATACTCACTTAGTTTAATAAACATATATTACTGCATGTACATAAAGATACTCACTTAGTTTAATAAACATATATTACTGCATGTACATACAGCTACTCACTTAGTTTAATAAACATATATTACTGCATGTACATACAGATACTCACTTAGTTTAATAAACATATATTACTGCATGTACATACAGATACTCACTTAGTTTAATAAACATATATTACTGCATGTACATACAGATACTCACTTAGTTTAATAAACATATATTACTGCATGTACATACAGATACTCACTTAGTTTAATAAACATATATTACTGCATGTACATACAGATACTCACTTAGTTTAATAAACATATATTACTGCATGTACATACAGATACTCACTTAGTTTAATAAACATATATTACTGCATGTACATACAGATACTCACTTAGTTCAATAAACATATATTACTGCATGTACATACAGATACTCACTTAGTTTAATAAACATATATTACTGCATGTACATACAGCTACTCACTTAGTTTAATAAACATATATTACTGCATGTACATACAGCTACTCACTTAGTTTGATAAAAATATAATATAATACTAATAAATTACCTCGATTCCAGTACACAATGACGCCATTTCAAAGTAAGTGATTCCATCTTCATTTTTGCTACCCATACAAATTAATTTTGGAAATGTAAGTGTACATATTCGACATATTCTCCCATAATTATACATTATTATGCTGAAATCAAACAAAACAATTTAAATCAATTGTTCACAAAGCCTGGCCCTTTTTTTATTTTTCCTGGGCGTTTCCCGGGAAAATGAATATTTTCCCATAATCTGTATATTTTTATCTACCTATAGACAAAAAATCAACAAAATTGGCGTTTACATACTATTCTGAATAATAAAATAAAATTGTGAAAAATTTATGTCTCTCTTACACATATTTAGCATTATTTTCATGAAACGTGTAAATATTTACCAAATATTCCACTAAATAAATAAGAAATAATTTAAAATTTGCCTGTTCTGTGTTTTTTCATACAACCAAAATTAAAAGTCAATAAATTGCTCTGTTAAATGGCAATTAGATCTTCATTTTCATCGGCAACTGTCACACATAATGGTAACGTCTGCATTTATGCGTCCATATAGATATTTTAATCATAGTTTTTCATACAATACACTCTATAATAAAAATCTTTGATTTTAATACACATAATTGAATACACAACGCGCACAAAAACGCTCTTTAACTTTAAAATACAATAACGACAATAACACTTATGACTATAACAGTCGAAAATAACATATTCACTTGACATTTCATTTCCATAGATAAAAATAATTTGTATTAAAAGTTTGACATATATCTATGAGTTTAATCGGTGCCTACGGGATTTGACCCGTAGGCAATGGTTTTAATACACCGGGGCACCGCCATCTTTATTTTCTCAAGCCGTGCTGTAGATTTGGCGGGAACTAAAATTTCAAAGTAAAGAGACCTATTTGGCCATGACGTGTTAATGATGTTTTAGCTTAAATTTCGAAGATTTCAACAAAAAAAATTATACTATTAATTCCAAAATAATGAGAATATATTTTTAAAATATTTTATACTGCTAAATAATGAGAACATAATATATTTTTAAAATTATTTTTTACTATAATTATAGTTCCAAAATAATGAGAATATATTTGTAAAAAAAATTATACTACCAATTCCAAAATAAAGAGAATATATTTTTTTAGTCGGAAATTCACCAAAATAATTTATCAGACATTATGTCGTGATTTCAAATCTATAAATACTTCCCAGTTATATTAATAATAAACACATTGTTGTACCCTGCAGAAGTAACGAATTTACTGGCCCTTAGGCAATTTTTTCCAAACTTACCAATGTTTCCAACCCAGAAAAGCATATAATGCATGAGAATAAATTCCTTTCCTGCCAGGATTCACCCGTGACGGAAGATAAATGACAAACCAATTAGACCATGGAGGTTGTATTATGTGCATATACAATATAATTAAGTGTACTTATCTAAATTTCGGGTTAATAAATAAAAGGTAATTGTTTGTAAAAGATGATATTTAATTATTTAAATATACAAAATATAGATTCATATTAGATATATAGATTCATACAAGACAGAAAAAATAACAAAAGCAGGCAACGTTCAAATGACACAAAATAGACTTATAACGTAGAACAAAATAATCAATACTAATGAGAGAAATTTAAAAAGTCATATAGTTTCATACAAGACAGAAAAAATAACAAAAGTAGGCAACGTTCAAATGACACAAAATAGATTTATAACGTAGAACAAAATAATCAATACTAATGAGAGAACTTTAAAAAGTCATATAGTTTCATACAAGACAGAAAAAATAACAAAAGCAGGCAACGTTCAAATGACACAAAATAGATTTATAACGTAGAACAAAATAATCAATACTAATGAGAGAAATTTAAAAAGTCATATAGTTTCATACAAGACACAAAAAATAACAAAAGCAGGCAACGTTCAAATGACACAAAATAGACTTGTAACGTAGAACAAAATAATCAATACTAATGAGAGAACTTTAAAAAGTCATATAGTTTCATACAAGACAGAAAAAATAACAAAAGCAGGCAACGTTCAAATGACACAAAATAGATTTATAACGTAGAACAAAATAATCAATACTAATGAGAGAAATTTAAAAAGTCATATAGTTTCATACAAGACACAAAAAATAACAAAAGCAGGCAACGTTCAAATGACACAAAATAGACTTGTAACGTAGAACAAAATAATCAATACTAATGAGAGAAATTTAAAAAGTTATATAGTTTCATACAAGACAAAACAAATAACAAAAGCAGGCAACGCTCAAATGACACAAAATAGACTTATAACGTAGAACAAAATAATCAATACTAATGAGAGAAATTTAAAAAGTTATATAGTTACATACAAGACAAAAAAATAACAAAAGCAGGCAACGTTCAAATGACACAAAATAGACTTGTAACGTAGAACAAAATAATCAATACTAATGAGAGAAATTTAAAAAGTTATATAGTTTCATACAAGACAAAACAAATAACAAAAGCAGGCAACGCTCAAATGACACAAAATAGACTTATAACGTAGAACAAAATAATCAATACTAATGAGAGAAATTTAAAAAGTTATATAGTTACATACAAGACAAAAAAATAACAAAAGCAGGCAACGTTCAAATGACACAAAATAGACTTATATCATTAAAAAGTTATATAGATTCATACAAGACAGAAAAAATAACAAAGGCAGGCAACGTTCAAATGACACCAAATGAACTTATAACGTAGAACACAAAAATTAATACTAATGAGAGAAATTTAAAAAGGTATAATAGAATCATACAAAACAAAAAATAACAAAAGCAGGCATCTTTCAAATGACACAAGATATACTTGTACGTAGAATTTACAATTAATTAGAAATTTAAAAAGGTAAAAATAGATTTATATAAAACAGAAAAAAAATAACAAAAGCAGGCATTTCAAATGATACAAAATAGACTTATAATCTAAAACACAATAATAAATAAATAGAAATAGGTATACAAGAGCCATTATTCACAATAGACATTTCAAATAGTATATAGATTCATACAAATAAGGAAAATAAAATCAGGTAATCTTCAAAATAAGTACATACAATATACTGAAATTTTATAATAACACAGATTACATAATATCTAAAGAATAATAATTTGTAAATTAATATACTACTTCTACTAATTATAATGTTTTCAGTTTTCTTGCATGACATTTTTTCATACAGATAAGCAAATCAAAATCAGGTAATTTTCAAAACAAGTAGGTACATACAATAGACTGAAATTTTACAAAACTAACACAGATTACATAAAATATTATATAAAGAATAATAATTTGTAAATCCATTTCTACTAATTACAATATGTTTTCAGTTTTCTTGTATTACATTTCTTTTTTGTAGAGATTCGATCATTTTGCATTTTGCTATAATTATTTAACAAAATGTTTGATAGTGTTTCCACAATCATACTGTATATTCTGTTATTTGTCATTCCACAAACACATTTTGAATCTAAATCTACATAAAATGAACCAGATCTTAGGCTTAAAAATGTTAATGACAATAACAAGTCTTTTTGGTTGGTATGTTCCAAAAATTTATGATGTAACGCTTTTACATTGATAACATATTCAAATATAGAACACAAATGAAAATAAACAAACTTTACAGACTCAGAGGGGACGATCAAACCTCCTCTTTGTAGAAAATCAAAATACTTATCATTAATTTTAACACCTTTGTTATCAGACACTAAACTAATACACAAGTTACAATTATTCACAATTTTTTTTCTAACACCAAGGGCTGCATAACCACAAACATAAATTTGTGATGATTCATCATTTTCATATGTTTCCAAGTAATTTGATTTCAATATGCATATAAATTCAGAAACATCTACTTCTAAATTGGATTCTTTTTCCAAAGGTGTAAGCGAGTTTTTAATATTGTTTAATGTCTCCGATATATTTTTAGACCTAAACATTTTCCTGACTCTAATTTTTTTCTCCGACTCTACAATTTGTGTATATGATATATGGTAATTTGTACCCGATAACCTTCTGTACAAACTAAATCTTTCTTCGAGCATATCAGTTTGAAATTTTCCTGTTAAAATATATGAAATCGAATAGTTGGCAAATGAAAATTCAATAAATTTTATGAAAGTTAAAACACTCTGATATAATGCATTATAAGTATCACTTGAAAAAAATGTACCATTTGGCAAATTATTCCATTTATCTAACCATTCAGCAAATTTTTTTAAATATACAAGCTTCTCATCAGTTGTCCCCAGTATAGGTGTACATAGATCATTGCGTTTTATTTTACCTTTCATTGTGGTTTTGACATTTAAAATGTCCCACCAATTTCTGATTATTTGCAAAAACATAGCTGTTTCTTTGTATTCATCGAAAAAAGACAAACCAGCAATAGTGGTACAATGAAATATATTATCGACAAAAATCACCTTTTGCCTTTCGAAAGAAGTCGGGTACAAAGATTTAAAATTTAATTTGAAAGCCTTTTTAACTGTACTATTACTTTCTATAGTATACAAATCTCTTAGATCTTGAAATTTAGCATGTCTAATTATTGAATTGTCCTCAAAATCTGGATATGAAAAGGATTTTTTATGATCTTTCATATTAATCCAGTTATTTCGTATATTTTTAAATATGTGCACAAAGTCATAAAACATAAAAATTGGCATATTTGTATACAATGGATTATTAAAATTATCCGACGGAGATATTTTTTTAAACATGTTTTGGTTCACCCGATTATTATCGGTTATAATGCAAGTGACCTTAAATCCAAATTTTTGTATAAAATTCAACACATTTAATGTAATAGCTTTTAAATCGTCGCCAGTAATAGAATTAACAGGTATCAGGCGAACGACTTCTTTAAAACCACCAAAGCATGAAGTAATCATAAAACATTGAACTGTTTTTGCTACTTTTGATAAATCATTGGATGCAAAACCTGCAAGTTTTCTGGATTTATAAGTAACACAGCTACTTATGTAAATTTCATCAATTAATAAACAGACATATTTTTCACGCTCAGAGAGCTCCTGTGATATTTTCTTAAAATATAAATTATTCGACGAATCTGGTGAAACATTAAACGACGAAGAAATGCTCTGTAAATACCTTTTATGAGGCAAATTAAAAAAATCTTTCAATAAACGGTAACGGTAACGAGAAAATAAAGATGGCGGTGACCGGGGGGAATTTAAAAGATGCAAAGTGGGGAGGTCGGAAGGTGTTGCGAGGTTGTTGATAATTATTTAAATATTATTTGAAAGTGAAAGTTGGGTATAGGCGTGATGACAGTAAGAAAAAATCATTGAAATTATGATTTTATTAGATAAAATATGTTATAAAGATTTGAAAAAATATATTTATTTTCATTTTAAAAGAGCGAATAATATTAATATTATTAAAATAAAAATACAAAATATGTTTGTCCGCCATTTTATGTGAAACACCAATCAGAGCGCATGACGTCACCATATTGTCACTGTCAATTGTGTTTGTTACTGTCAACTGTTGTGTTGTTCGAAATGGCTATTTTTTTCATAACAAAGTATATGGAATATGCTGCTTATTTTTAACATGCTATTTTTATTTATTGATTTATTTGGTTTATTTGGGACAATAAACCAAATAATATCGCTATCCGCTCTATTGAATCGTTGACGCATCTGTTATAACACGCACCGAGTATTGTAACGTGGTGGAGAATATTTAACGTTTCAGAAATAAATAACTTGGTGGCTTTCATTGCTTGATTATAAAATAAAATGATGTAATTATATTGTTTGTGGGAGTTGTACAGTGTTACATGAGGTTGAAATGGAAATACACAATGTATTATGATGAATCTAATATACATATGGGATAACTGTTATGATTCATATACATATTATGATTAATATATTAAAATATGTAATAGGTGTGATGACTGTAAGAAAAAAATCATTGAAATTATGATTTTAAAAAATAAAATAGGTTATAAAGATTTAAAAAATGTTTTTTTTTAATTTATAGGAGTGAACAATAATAATATTATAAATATAAAAATACAAAATGTGTTAGTCCGCCATTTTATGAGAAAAAACAATCAGAGCGCACGACGTCATAGTATGGTCGCGTCAATTCTTCTGATAGTCTTCAATACAATATTCGCATTAATTGTCGGTCTGGACTATGTTTATTTTGGTGTTATCGATATATTAATATTTTAATTAGATACTTAAAACTAAAACAAATTAAATATAAATGGAACAAGTATTCATCAAAGCAAATAGTTTCAATTTACCTAGATACTCGCCTACCTATCGGGGGACACTATGGGCCGGTATTACAGTGTCAGTTTAAGAGCTAAACTCAAGTTTTACAAAAATATAGCGTATTACAGTGTCCGTTTAGACCTAATATTCCCTCAAATACGTCACTAAAACGACAAATATTTAACTCAACGTTTCTGGCAGATTAAGTACTTAACTGTGAGTCAACTGTCATTTGCTAGGCAACTCGTCTAGTTTCAGTTTCTATCACTAGAGGCGTTAG
The DNA here is from genome assembly GCA_963576475.1 of Molanna angustata. Lineage (NCBI taxonomy): Eukaryota > Metazoa > Arthropoda > Insecta > Trichoptera > Molannidae > Molanna > Molanna angustata. The sequence goes on from OY754986.1 coordinate 1,808,689, forward strand.
GCAACGTGTGTAGTTTCAGTGTTGTATCGAAGGTGGCGCCACACAACAAAACAAACTGACAGCCGTATTGAAACGAACACGGGCATTTAAAAGCATTATTTTGGTGAAAAAAATTAAATTTACCATGTTGGATAATAAAACAATGGTATTTAAAGTCGTAGCGTCCCGTTTTGTATTTCGTATTATTTGAGGTTATTTAAATTTGACAGATAATAACCACAGAAAAAGTGAAATATGTCTATAATTGAAGATTTAGTAACTGACATGTTATATTGCACTGTAATACGGAAATGGATTCAATCTCCCCTTAACATTAATCTTGAGTTTGGCAAACTCAATGAGTTGAGGGCCGACTGTAATATCGGGCCTATGTTAATTGTATTTTGTATGTAACTTAGTTTTTATTGAATAAATAAATAAATAATGAACGCTCGCAACGTATGGTAAACTAATTTAGTTTTAGTATTCTACAATTTTGTCACGCGATGGTGAGCTGACGAACGTTCGACATGTTATGATGCTGGTCACTGCCAAACTAAACTAGCAAGCTATATTTTTTTCATGCAATGAAGCGATTTGCGAAACGACGGCGATTACGCGAAGCATGCGTTTTAAAACATCGTTACAATTTTAGCAGCATACGAATTATACATAGCGCTCGTTATTTGTATTGTGTTCATAACAAGCTATATTTATCTGCTATCGTTATTTTTAGCAATATCAGCCATAGTAGTTATTTTTCTGCCTGTCTTAACTACTCTTAACTAGAATGGAACTTTTGATGGTCGGATATTTCTTTGCGTCGAACAAAGACATCAGAATTTCGAAACGTAAAAACTTAATAATAAGTACATATAAGTACTTTATTTATCTGTAATTTAAATACAACTTATGACACTCCTTCGCTTCACGCTGTCCGGAGACTCAGATGGCAAGGCCGCTGACCAGCTCCGAACAGCACTCAGCGTAGACGTGTGCAGTTTAGGTGGAGCGCTAGGGACGACGTGAAGCGTCGTCTCAACGTATCACTCCTCTCGGATAAACTGTTAAATACTACTGGACCAAGGTAAGAGAACATTTAAAGGCCACTCACCGTGAGGACGTGGTCTCCCAGCTTGGACCCCTGTCGATGATGGTGGATCGACAGCCCACCAGGCGTAGTCTGCGTTGACCTACGGGTTGGTGGACGTCCTCGGCCACTGGGAAGGTCCGTGTTCAGCCCAACGTATGCAAAGAAGATTTAAACTTATAGTTAGCTTAGAGCCGATGGAAACACCTAGGTGGCACAACCTGACCGAGGGAATCCGTCGGACGAAACCCTGGCAGGCGACTCGCCGAAACGCGCAAAGGCCTCTACGGTTCAGCCAAGGCAACAGTCTCAGGAAAAAACCCAGCCAGCTGCACCAGGCTTGGCTCAAGTTAGAGTTTCTTACTTTCGTTGGGTAGAAAAAATACAATAAAAATTATTGCCGGCTCTGGGGCACCGGACTTGAGACGAGAAGTTATTTATTAATTTCTACTGCTGGCGGCTCGGCCAGACTTTAAAAAAAATTTCCTTTTTGAAAAAAAAAATAAAATTGATGTTAAAAGAATCGTTCCTCTTTTTTAAAATTAAAATTCCAACACGCGGCAAACTCAGCGCGCCTTTTTTTCTCTCCCAGCTGACAAGACAAAATGTTGCCATTTTATAAAAAAAATATCCCAAGTAATAAAAAAATATTTCCCCAAAAATGAATGGTGCTTCCCGCGGTATTTTGGGTAGGTACCCGAAAATACTCGCACGTCATATAGGGGCGTCGGATTTCTCTCGCTCACGTCACTCGTGACGACTGACCGGCCGGTATCAATCGCCACCTCCAATTCGAGAGAAACCCTACGTCCCGGTACGTGCTCAATCCTCCCGAAAGCGGCTAGGCAAACGCGAAACCCTGCGCGGGCGGTCAAGTCCGGAGGTCGAGGCCGAGTGCCGAGAAGTCAATGCGGGAATGTGGCTCGTCTCCGCCAGTGGGTCATCCGAATCCACTAGGACGTCCGGAGTTTCGAGGTCGGAGTTCTCGGAGGAGGACTCATCCGTCTCTCTTCGGTGAACAATTGGTGACGGTCCTCGCTCCGCGAGGCGTTCCACATGATGTTCAGGTCTCGCGACCCCTGACGCCGGCGCCGCTTTCATGTCGTCAGCGTGCACCTTCACAGGCCTGCCACTCCGTTCTACCCAGTAGACGTTCCCCCGGCCAACAGCCATGAGGACCGTGCATGGTCCACCCCACTTAGGGGCAAAACCGGGATGCCTGTCTCCGGAGGCATTCGTTCTAGGATGTTCCCTGATAAGGACCTTCTGTCCCGGTAGAAAAACGGGGCGCGGCTCCGTGGGCCCCATATACCTCTCTTGGTACTCCTGCTGGTGAGCCCTTATATCTTCGTCCATGGCGACTCTCTCTCGAGCCGCGGCATCTGAGGGCGGGGCATCATCCGGCTCCTTCAGCTGCCACTCTCCGGGTCTGGCCAGAGAGTAGCCAAAGAGCGCTTGGCTTGGCGTGACGCTCGTGGCTTCATTTCGTCTACCTCTTAGACCTACTAGAACGGTAGACAAGTGCTGGTCCCATGTGCGATGGGGGTAGCGTTGGAGGGCAACCCGGAGACCCTTTTTAAGCTCCTGGTTCCTACGTTCAGTGGGGTTTGCCCTCGCGTGGTAAATAGCCGTGGTCCAGTGCTGGCACTGCCATCGAGCAATCGCATCTGTCCACAGTCGATGACCGAATTGTGGCCCATTATCGGTGAGGACCGCCTTAGGATACCCAAAGCGAGGGTAAACTTCCCTCTCGAGTAATTGGACTAAAATTGAGGCCCGACTTGTTTTTATAGGGAAGGCTTCTACCCATCGGGTGTACAGGTCAGTCACTACGAAAATAAACCTTTTTCCTCGGTCCGTCCTGGGATACGGACCCATGATATCAGCAGCTATCAGGCTGAACGGCTCCGTTGGTCTGATTCCTCCCTGCGGCGCTCGCTGGCGGTTGGGCCCCGCCTTTGTTGTGGCACACACCATGCACGCTCGGACGTGATCGCGCACGTCTTTCTGCAAGTGTGTCCAGAAGAACAACTCTCTTATTGCTCTTCCGGTTTCCTCCGCCCCTGGGTGACCGGCAAGGTCAGAGTCATGATACTCTGCAAGTACTCGCGGGATAAATGAAGAAGGCACCACCAAACAGGGTGGCCGGTTAAGTGATACCCTCCAAAGGAGCCCATCTCGCACCTCATGGTTCCTTATGAACCGTCGAACGCTTGACCTCGTTGCTTCAGCTTGCGCTTCGTGCAAACGTTCCCATCGTTGGACGAGCAATCGTATAACCTCGTCCGTTTGTTGCGCCGTTCTGACGGCGAGCGCAAAAGAGGCTTCCCCGGACACATCGGGCAAGATTTCAGAACCTAATGACGATGTGGTAGAGTCCCTGGACCCAATACACATAACCGCGGCTTGGCGGTCGACAGAGTGATGACTCGGCCCGACGCAGGGGTACATCATGCGATCTTCCTCGCCCGATAAGTCGCCTAGCGGGACATCCATCGGATGCCTCGACAGAGAATCAGGAAGCTGATTCTCCGCCCCTGGGCAATGCACTACATCAAAAGTAAATTCCTGGAGTAGTAAAGCCCACCTCATCAGCTTCGCCCTACTGTCCTTTCCCACATTCAGCCAGGTTAGGGCACGATTGTCTGTATACAGGGTGAAATGGTGGCCCTCCAAGAATGGGCGGTATCTCTTTAACGCCCAGACGGCCGCTAGAGCCTCCTGCTCGTTTGAGTGGTATTTCTGCTCAGCGGGATTGAATCGCGAGCTTGCGTAGGAGATAACGTCTCGTGTTCCATCCTCCCTTGGATGAAACAGTACGGCCGCGACTCCCAGCTTACTGGCGTCCGTCTGCAGGCAAAATTTTCGGCCAAAGTCTGGACGGGTCAGCTGGAGTGGCTGACTCATGGCCTGCTTAATAGCCTTCATCGCTGCTGATGCTTGCTTTGTCCATTTGAAGGGCTTCTTCAGCCGAAGCAAGTCCGTCAAAGGCGCAGCCAGTTCCGCAAAGCGTGGCACGTATTCCCGGAGCCAGTTACAAGTTCCCAGGAAACTTCGTACTCCCTTGCGGCTTGTAGGTTCGGGTGCTTCTTGAATAGCGCGTTCGTGTACTTCTTGGGGACGAGTACCAGTGGCAGTAACCACGTGTCCCAAATACTGGAGGGAACTCGCTCCAACAATGCACTTCTCGGGGGCGCAGCGCAGGCCATACAGCGCCAGACGCTCCAGCACCAACCGCAGGTGACGGCAGTGCTCCTCCCACGTCCCCGAGAAAACGATAATGTCATCCAAGTAGACCATGCAGAATTCGCGAACGAATCCTGCTAGCACTTGCATCATCGTCCTCTGGAAACTGGAGGGCGCACCAGCCAAGCCAAAAGGCATCACCCGAAACTGGTAGCGGGCACCGTCCGGCGTCGTAAAAGCCGTCAGCTGTCGAGATTGAGGAGCTATCGGGACCTGCCAATATCCCTTCTTTAAATCGAATGTTGTAAATATCTTCGCTCCGCTCAAGTCCTTGAGCGTGTCACTTATGACTGGCAGAGGAGAGGCTTCGGGCACCGTCACTGCGTTTAGACGCCTGTAATCCACGCAGAACCGCCGGCCATCCTTTCCCTTCCGTGCAGCCATCACTACGGGAAAGTTATACGGCGACTGACTGGTCTCGATAACGCCATCAGCGAGCATCCCTTCCAACTGGACGTAGAGTTCACGCTTTTTCTCGTCAGAGAGTCGGTGAGGGCGAACGCTTATCGGACGGGCATCGGTTAAACGTATTTTGAGCTCGGGCACTCTAGCAGGGCCGCTGAATGGGAGGAAAACTTCATGAAGATCCTCCAAGACCTTCTGAATCTTGTCCCGATGAAGAGCGGGGATATCGTCGCGAGATGGCAATGTTGCGGAATTCGGAGTTGGACACGGTTGCTCGGGGATCAGGTGGACGCTCGTCCGCTCCCTCTTTCCGAAGTTTACGCATTTTCTACAAAAGTCCACGCAGGCCTCTTCCTCGGTGAGCCATGGCTGACCGAGAATGACCTCCTCGCGTAAGCCGTCCACGACAAGAAAACTTGACACGGTTCGCAAATCCCTGGTCGACCACTCCAAGGTCACCTCCCCTTGCACCTTCATGGTCATGCTAAAGTGGGCAAGTCCCAGCGACGGGAGTTCGGTCACGGAGACATCAGCTTCGGGGGGAACCAAAGCACTCCTAATTAAGTTGTGGGAAGCCGCGGTATCAATAAGTGCTTTGCACTGCTGATCTCCCAGTTCAATGCGTATCCGGGGAAGATTCGCCTGTCGAGTGACCAGATGACATTCCGCCTCACTCGATTTAGATGACGGGGCGCTATCGAACTGATTTCTCCTGCCCGCGGACAGAGTCGGGTCTAAAACAGTGACGCCCCCAGAACGATCGACTTCTCGATCCACTCCTAATGTCTCCGGTCGGTTGGGGGCTGTCGCTCTCCGGCCGGGGACTGCACGTTTTTTGCACGCGCCGTTTCTTCCTCCAATCTCTTCAATACTGGGCACTGCCCAACGGCGTGGGAATTCCCACAGAACCGGCAGTCTCTCAGAGGACGGGTCCTTGGTTCTCCACGAGGTTGCTCAGGGTTATTCGGGGTACGCCACGACCGCGACTGCACTTCATCCTCGTGGCGACCACGTACGCGCTCTTGGCGATCGTATTGCTGCGGTCGTCGGTCGTCCTCGCGTCGACCTTGTGTACGGCCTTGATAACCGTATTGCGGCGGCGCGTTGTCCGCACGACGTCCCTGTGCGCGGTCCTGCTGGCCACGTCGTGTTTCGGGTCTGGGGTCACGGTACCTGGGCGAAGAATGACGGTCATCGGCGGCTTGCCATCTTCGTGACTCTGGTTCTTCGTATACTGGTATTTGGGGCCTCCCGCCGTCGTTTAGAGTGAGCTCGAATGGTCGCGTGCCCATCCGCTCGGCCTTTCCCAAAAGCCGGTCGTACGGCGCACCTGCCGCGGCCCATACTTCGAAGATCTCTCGGTTCCGGGGGGTCATTAATTCTACGATTCTTTCGACTAGTCCTTCGTCCATCTCCTCACCCGGGAATAATCGACGAAATATGTCCTGCTTATGAGTCAAATATAGCAGGACGCTCTGCTCTTCTGCTTGCGTACCAGCATGTAAATATGCTAGAAGGGCGGAGCGGACAGACTCGGTCCCAAAGCTCCGTCTTATGAGACCTTTGAACTGATGCCACGTCCACAAGCCTTGTTGGTACTGTGACCACCAGACGCGAGCCCGTCCTCGCAGTTGTTGAACTGCCTTCTGGCATTTCAGGGTTTCGCTGTCCTCGGTTCGTGAGAAATGACGGTCGCAGGCCGACAAGAAACTCTCCGGGTCTTCGGCTAGGCCTCCCGAGAATGTTTCCTCCAATTTTGTGCTCGACGGCACGTAGACCTTGTAGGTGGGCCGTTTGCCCTCAGTTTCCTGTGGTGGGTCGTAACCGCCTGGCGGAGGGGAAACGGTGCGGGAGCCGCTCTCGGGAGGAGATCGCGCGGCAACAAACATTTCGGAAGCAAAAAGGCGGCGAGATCCCCTTACTGGCGACGGACCCGTAAGCGACCCAAAAATATCCTCCCCCCCCGGTCCAAATAAAAAAGCCACGCGCCCTGTATCGATTCTCTCAGAACGGGGTAGTTCGAACCGGTAAGGGATAACCGCAAAACAGTTAATTACATCAAATCATTCAATTAAATATACTCATTAAAATCGGCGTTGATAAAACACAATAAATAATCATCAATAAACACTGGAGTGTTGAAAATTAAAATAAAAGTTGTTAATTCAATTATTAAACAAATGGCAATAAATAAAATCAATTCTTAAAATAATTATAAATAACAATCAACAATTAAATCAATAAATAAAAATAAATCCTTAAAATAATTAAGAACAAGCAATTATAATTTAAAACACAATTATCGATTATTTAAAATAACTATAAATATATAACAAATAATCCAAACACGAATATCAATAATAAAAAAAATAATTATAAATAAGTAATAATTAATCCAAACTCGAATATCAATAATAAAAAAATAATTATAAATAAGTAATAATTAATCCAAACACGAATATCAATATTGAAATAATGGAATTTGCATTAATTATCATAATATTTTTCTTTAGTTAGATTAATAAACGAACTTGTTCAGAACGATAAAAATATTTTTTCGATATGATTTTTGATAGCCATATATATTATTCATAGAAAAAATATTTTGAAGACAATATTTTCTCTATGGCTTGTAGCTGTCACTGTCAAAATCTAACTATATAAATCAGTTTGATTCAGCCCCAGCACAACGTTATTTAATTTGAGCTATTTTACATACAACAAACTGCAATGCAACGTTTGTCGGGTGTCTGAAGCAGCTTTTGCCAGTGACGGACAACTTCTGAATCATCTAACTACGGCCAATTACACAATATATATCTCAAACCAACTTCAACACTGACGTGACGGCCAAATTCACTCATGACAGCAATAGCCAGCTACAAGAGATCAATATCGAACCAAAATCGACAATCACGGAGTATCACAACTGATGGGCGATTCCAACGATCATCGATCAACGATCAACGAGTATTATATTCACAACTCCAACATTTGGAGTGCAAATGGGCTTCAATTTTAATAAGTCATTATGGTTCTTTAACCTGACATTCAACGTTGACTCGATATCAGTCTCTTAGATATGTACGCAATAGCCTAGATAGCTTTACTTTTATTACGTACATATGTTACATTCATTATATTTGTCTCTTTAAGATAACCATTTAGTACCTATATTAAACCGTTAATCTTCAAGATTACTATTTAGTATCTATATTAAACCTTTAATAATACAATATCCTATGTTAAAACACATTATTGAGACGCACTGAGCGCTAATCGTACCTTTTATTATTTATCATTCACTTTAAAATTGTTTCCTTATACTCAATTTGTAAAACACTATATTTATAACAATAAAACAAGAATAAAACATTATTTACCTATAAATTGTTTCCCATTTGTATTTCAAATAGAATGAATTTAAAATAACATTCTCTACTATGAATGTCCAGCATACAATGGGTTTTCCATTGCTACTTGTAACAATACTTAATATAAAAAATATTTATAATTTGCCCATTCTGAGAGTTCCACTCAGGGTCGCTGGTTCGTCCAAACTCTCTCGTTTGGATGGAAGGCCCCTCTGTTGGGAGACAATCTGACACTCCTTCGCTTCACGCTGTCCGGAGACTCAGATGGCAAGGCCGCTGACCAGCTCCGAACAGCACTCAGCGTAGACGTGTGCAGTTTAGGTGGAGCGCTAGGGACGACGTGAAGCGTCGTCTCAACGTATCACTCCTCTCGGATAAACTGTTAAATACTACTGGACCAAGGTAAGAGAACATTTAAAGGCCACTCACCGTGAGGACGTGGTCTCCCAGCTTGGACCCCTGTCGATGATGGTGGATCGACAGCCCACCAGGCGTAGTCTGCGTTGACCTACGGGTTGGTGGACGTCCTCGGCCACTGGGAAGGTCCGTGTTCAGCCCAACGTATGCAAAGAAGATTTAAACTTATAGTTAGCTTAGAGCCGATGGAAACACCTAGGTGGCACAACCTGACCGAGGGAATCCGTCGGACGAAACCCTGGCAGGCGACTCGCCGAAACGCGCAAAGGCCTCTACGGTTCAGCCAAGGCAACAGTCTCAGGAAAAAACCCAGCCAGCTGCACCAGGCTTGGCTCAAGTTAGAGTTTCTTACTTTCGTTGGGTAGAAAAAATACAATAAAAATTATTGCCGGCTCTGGGGCACCGGACTTGAGACGAGAAGTTATTTATTAATTTCTACTGCTGGCGGCTCGGCCAGACTTTAAAAAAAATTTCCTTTTTGAAAAAAAAAATAAAATTGATGTTAAAAGAATCGTTCCTCTTTTTTAAAATTAAAATTCCAACACGCGGCAAACTCAGCGCGCCTTTTTTTCTCTCCCAGCTGACAAGACAAAATGTTGCCATTTTATAAAAAAAATATCCCAAGTAATAAAAAAATATTTCCCCAAAAATGAATGGTGCTTCCCGCGGTATTTTGGGTAGGTACCCGAAAATACTCGCACGTCATATAGGGGCGTCGGATTTCTCTCGCTCACGTCACTCGTGACGACTGACCGGCCGGTATCACTTACATCTCGAAAATCGATAAAATATGCTCCTTCTTCTCTCTACATTATGTGTTCATAAGCTAAAAACATACGCGGGAAACTTATGATGGCCTATTTTGACGTTTGGACATTAATGAAGTTCTTTATATGCTTATTGCCTAAATAATGGTAAATATTATATTATTGAGAGCTAAAAGTGGGGGAACAAATACTGTACTTCATTGTAAACGCGTACTTAATAAAATTCACTTGTGTCTCGCCGTTCGAAATTTAATCACTTATTTCTCTTTTTTTTCGCGTGGGACGAAAACAAATACCTCAGTAGGTGTTTTTTTCGTCGTGTTTGTACATTTAGGGACCGCACAACACTTATGCACTTTTGAATTGATTATAAATACACAAATCGTCTTAGAACACATATATTACATATAGTAGTGATATGCAGTTTACGATACCATGACGTCACCGTCAGGGTCGGCAGCCGCCATGATACTACAAGCTTTTTTTGGCGTAAATGTCAAATTTGATTTTAAAATGGCGATTTTTGCTACTAAACCTTTATTTTATGTAGAAATGTATATATATTTGAAAACAGTGAATGCGTAAAAACATCGTGAGATAGTTTTTCAAAATTAGTCATCATGCCTATTGGTTTTGTCGGGAACTATTTCTTATTCAGTGCTCACACTGAGGTGGCACTAAAGTATCGGCACAGCCGATTTCGACGACTTGCTAGGCTCAGGGCGGTGGCCGCCCTTCGCCGCCCACTAGTTGGTTTGCCCGGCCAGCTATAGGGTGCAAGCCGTCGCTGTGATTCCTCCCCGGGAATTAAAACTTAAATTAAACCTTAAAATTACCTAATTACTAACTATAAGTAAAACAGGCTTCAGATTGGGATTGTATATGAGAGAGAAGAAAAAAAATCAATTCAGTTAGCTAAAATTTACTAGAATCTAGGCACACAACGACATTACAAGCTAAAGAGACAATGTTATCTAAATGCTAGGACTTATACTAAGATCTTAATGTATACTTAAAACTATGTGTGTGCACACAACAAAACACGAAGGGAGTCTTTGAAAAAGAAAACGTTGAAAACGTCGAAGTGTGAAGAAACGAAAAGGGAACAGGGCGGTATTGGCTGGTGATCCTCGTGGGCGGCCTCTCCAGAGGCGGCGATAATGATCCTCGAATTGCCTCCTACCACAGAGGCGGTGTGGATGTCTCCTGGGCAGGGCCTCTTTTCCAAAAGAGGCGCTTGCCGCTGTCTTCTTGGCAGGGCGGGAAAAATGGCCCTCCAATTGAGTGGAGTATAATGGACTCAGTGGACATACAAAATAATGTGAAATAAAACCTGGTAGGTTGGCCTCTCTCCGTCCGCGGGACCTCGCCAGAGCGAGTCTGTAGTAGACCGTAACGACCGCGTATGCCCTGATATAAATTTTTAATGTCTGAGATGGGCTCCTTTCTTGCTGGTCTGATTCACTGGTTTATAGTAAAAGTACTTTGTAAAAATTTATCTGTTATGCGTCCACGACGGTTGGGTAGAATCGTTGGTACTTGGTCTAGCTGGCGAGACCCGCGAACAAGAGAAGGAAGACTGTTACTGCGCGATGACGAAATCGGAATGCTCCAGATCATCCCGTGCGGTCGCTAATATTGACCGGCGGTATTCGTCCCGCCAGCTCCTTCCCCCTAGTTCCTCGGCTGTCCCTGTGTTCCCGTACGGACGCACTGATTTTTCGCGCCAAAGTTCACGCACTATGTTTTCTTTCTTTGATTTTGTCATTACACATGCACTTTCTTTTTCTTAATTTTTTTGTTACACACACTTTTCTTTTCTTATCTTAATCTTTGTCACCCACACTTTTCTTTTTCTTATCTTAATTTTATACATAGGTATACAAGTTACCTGTTTTCGTCTTAATTTTATACATATATTTCTTTCTTCTTATTACCTTAATTTTATACAATGTACCTTCTTATGTACTAGTTACATGATAAGAGCAACATAGAATTATGAGACCTCTATACAGTAATGTGTGCTTATAGGTAGGTATTTCCAATCCTGCTTAACTATTACCCAACACACAAAATTAGTTAAACAATGATATGTTTTTAGGAATCTGACATTATGGCACTATTTCATTCTCCTTACAGTCGCCTTGTTTCTGTCCATTATATCGATAACATCATTATTTTATTTCTTTCTTTTCACCCTATCAATAATAACTACGTTTTATAACTATAGTTTCCCGTAGTTACATTTTATTTTTATTATAAAAAAAACTCACTCTCATTACCTCATAACTGTCATAATTTCCCCCCCCCCAACGCTTGGAGAAAATCAGACTCGAATTTTTCTTAGTTAGAAAATTCATTTTCCTGCCCTTTGGCGCTATTCGCCCTCTGTATGTCGAGACGCGAAACTTTTCCCTACACCCCTAGCTTCCTAATACCTCAGCTTACCGATCTGCATCAGAGTCCCGAACCAAAGCGCGAAAATATTCCCTACGGACCTAACTCACTTAGTCTACTTCAATTATCTTCTCGTTTATTATTATTCATTTAATATCCTCTCCTCGCGACAAATTCCTCCCCTTTTTGGACTTTCCTCGGCTTATTTTCTTCGTGCCATCTATAGAATTTCGCACGCTGTCTCTGACCTATGACAGTCGGTCGAGCAGAGCGCTTCCCGAAGCTGATCGAATTTTTCGCTAGATGTCTCTGATACCGGCCCGCCTCGGCCCCATGTCCGCGAGAGAGATCCACCGTCCTATTCGAGTAGGTTGTGGCTAAATTTCTCCGCGGAACCTACCCCAACCGTCAGCGGAATTCTGGGGAAATTTATTTTATTTTTATTATATGGCAATTCTTTTTTTTGCACGATGATTCGAACTTTTTTTCAAAACGAGAATTCTGACAGCTACCGACAGCTGGTCAGCTGACTTTTTAATCCAAGACTGCCGGACACTCTCCGGCACAAAAAAAAACAAACCAACTTGATAACTGAAGAACCCTTGGGATTCCGCCAGAGAATCCCAACAGGCCCTGACGCAACAGAGGTGCAACTGCCCCAAAAATTGAACACTTAAGGTACCTCCGCCACGCGGTAAATTTTTTTGTAAATCTTTTGGCAGCACTTTGTAACTGTAGAGGCCTCTTCAGACTGCAGCCGAAGGATAGAAGCAGCTTCTCAGGCCGTAGTGCGCCTCGTAACTTGCAATTTTTTTATTTTTTACACCTGACTTTATCTTATAACTGACTCGAGGCGCCAACGGCCTGGGAAGTGTCTGCCCTAGCGCAAGCCAGGGCCCCTCTTTTGTAACCGTGTGGAGGGGAGGATTACCATAGCCTGTCGCGCCCTTGACCCAGAATTTCTCGTCTGCAATCGCTTTTCTGTTCTCTTTTTTTTCTCTTGTTCTGGATCGAGGACCTATACCTGAGGACGTCACCCACCTGTAGCTTCCTGCTGGTCTACGACGGGGTGATCTGCTGAGCGTCTCCCTCAGCAGACGGTCGAAGAGGAAAGGACCGCGTTCTTGGGGTGAGTGCCTTCAATTCTCTCTCGATCCAAGACCGAAGCTGGTCACACTTTACATAACTAGGACGCCCTGCGTCCAGAGGACTGACGGCCCTCTCTGCTACCGCAAAGAGAGAGCTGGTGTCATCTCCCCTAGTATTGAAACGAAAGCTCTCGTCTCCTCTGAGCGGCTGGCGCATATTTAAAATACCTATTTAAAACCACCTTATTATACTGATAATAACCAGAATGGAAAACTCCTCTGTCCGTAACCACCAACTTATTTTATTTTATTTTATTTAAGTCAGCTCAGACACAGGCATGAATGCCCAAATATTTCTGCGCATAATAGCTTATAGATTATATGGGAAGTACATACGATCAGATAATCACCTATCACCTGATCTCGGATATGGGTTATATAAGAATTTTATAACCGTGCTGAGTAGGTGGCGAGGGAGAATTCCGGCGTTCGGTTCTCCCTGCCTACCTAAGGTAACGCAATGACCGTCATGGTATCGCCTGGTATTATTTACTTATTATTACTTTTTTCAAGTATCACAATAACAATTAACATAATATAACTTTCTACCGTAGTAAATAAAATTATAAGTTATACTATAATTAAAAAAAGTTAAAGTATGTCGTAAGTGTATACATTTATACCTATATTTTAATTTGTGGATACTCTAGTAGGCTATGTAAGCCTGTCCCAGAGTAACGTTATATAAATCAGTCCTATTATTTCAATTCGTCATGGTGTTAGTTATTTTTGTAAGATTTTGTGGTAGGTTGCAGTAATTTAGATGTGCAAGTATGTATTTATTTTTGTGTTGTATGAAAAAAAAATAATGCCAGAATAATTACAGTACCTACTGCTTTATACCGTCGTAGGAAAATTTGTAGGTAATTTTGTAACAGAACGGTGTATGACAGAGTTCAGAATGAAGATACAAGGAAAGAAAGTAAGATACCGAAAGATGTAATTAACAGAATGAAAGTTAACACATTTAGATGGGTTGGCACGACCATGTAAACGATATTTTTAAAGATGGGAGTGCAAGAAACGTGAACCAAAGACGAACATGTCACCGACGATGTATGAATGTTGCTGAGGCGGAGAATGTGTGTCAAGGTAGAAAAATGCGGCGTTCGGTTCTCTTTGCCTACCCCGTGAGGGCCATGGCGTGCTGGTCTGTAAGTATGTACGTAGGTATGTAGGTATAGTTAAAAGTTAAAATTCGTCTGTGTATACATGCTAAGTCTTTTCTTTGTTCGTATAATTTTCATAGTCCTAGAACGTCGCTACTTGGTCTCTCTTAAATCGAGGTTATTGTGAATATCCTGGGATATTATTCTAGTTATGCAGCTTGGTACTTCAACGGTCGGACCGGGTCGTAGGTACCCGCGCGAAAAAAAAAATCGATACATGTAGGTATTCTGAGGATGACTTAGATATTAAACCTTAGGGTCGTGATCTTTTCGACTGTAGTTTTTTTTTCTTTTGTTTTTATATTTTCGTAGTGCGAAGAATAGGTTGATTTAAATTTCTATTTCTCTCGTTACTGGGTCTTAACCTTCTAGCGTTAGGTAATTATTACCGGGAGGTTTTTTTTTTTTTTTATTCATGCTCTCATTTCTTTCCTGGGTTATTTAATCATTCGATTCTTTATTTATTTATTTGTTTATCTAGCCGTTTATCCTCTGAAATGGTTGTCTACCACTTCCTACGTTTACTTATTTCTTCGTATCTCTTTCCCTGATTGCGTTAGTTATTTATTTACGTATTTATTCCCCTATACCTATCAGTAAATTTTCTTTCAGCAATCACTCTGTTGGTTTACTTACGTGTTTATTTCTACCTTCACGTAATTGGCTTACTCTCCAGATCATTAAATTTTTTTTTTGTTTACTGTTAAATATGTAGGTATTGTTTCCCGAAATTAAAATAATTAAATAAATAAATCAATTTTCCTGTTTTCTATCTCCTTTCGGTCCGCAACGATTCGACAGTGGGTAAGCCCTGGCTACCTCTACTTATATTTCCTTGTCTGGTCTCATTCAAATTTATGTGTCCTACCCTTAAGACTAAACCCGTGTCCGTGAACCTGATACCTTGGGGTGGTCTAGTGATCTAGTGACCGAACATCGTCTGGACCCATATGCGTTCCCACGAACTAGATTTGCAGGGCCACATCGCCGTCCGTCTAATTTCTGATTTATCGTATCCGTTAGAGCGGCTCGCGAAATCTGACACCTTTCTCCAACGGACATTCCAGTGGCGTAACTAGCTCTACCTACTTGGTCCTTTGATGTTGTTCAATACGAAACATCTCTGTGTTTTCTCAAACCAAAAATAAAAATACCGAAAATATTTTTATTATTCACGGTGAGCTTGTCTGTTGATTTCTTATTTATGCCGCCAAATTATAACTTTTGGGTAATTAAATTATTTACCGATTAATTATTTACTTATTATCATTTCGTTAATTATCATCCGACACTAATTAGCTATATCACATTATATTGAATTGGATCCAGCGATTACTAGCAAATTTCTTCTGAAAGCATTTTCCTATGTCAGAAGCAATTTTTTTTTCTTAAGACTTGTTCCCGCTTCTATTTTTCTGATAACCCAAAATATTTCGGTACGCCCATGTCGCATTTCGATGTCTCGACCGTTGGCGTGTTCCCATGGACCAGCCAAAATATCCATATTTGTCAATTATAAGTTATTGCGTCCTGCCTGGCACTTGCGACCGACAAGGTTCTCCGAGGCTAAACCAACATACCACCTACGCAGGATTCTGCGAAATATGCACGTCTCTAGTGTCTGAGACTCGACGCGTGATTTTCGTTCGTTTTTAAAAAAAATATATAAGTTATCTTTCGTACGCGTGAGTTAAAATTCGTCTATCCCGGCAGAACGTCTATTCTATACTGATTCAAACCAGCTATCGCGTTCACTGTGGAGACAGGGAGGAAGGAGCTACACCACCGCGCGGCGGGGCGCGTTCTACCATCTACCAATAGTGTTGGAATGATGGATTTAACAGCCTTAAAATATGTAGATCTCATAAAATATATCCATGGTTATCTATGGAAACCTTTTTCTGTCATTGTTGTTGTTGATATCTCCCGGCCTTTTTACGTTATGTATTATATGTATTATATGTGCCAGGATTATCGGCTAATTTGATTTCAGTAAAATATATGGCAATGAAATATGGTTACAACATAACTTTTGATGCTGAAAATTGCAAGATTCTTCACAAAGAATCAATTATAGCTACCGCTTTGAGCCAAGACAGTCTTTACTATCTAGATATAGAAGAAAACAATGCTATGACGACTATGACAAAAGAATCACAAGAAATATGGCATGACAGAATGGCTCACATAAGCTATTCAGGACTACAGAGGCTAAGGAACATGGCCACAGGATTGAATTTTATCAATACACAAGAAAACACCGAGTGCATTGCATGCATTAAAGGCAAAATGCATGCTAAACCATTTTCAACAATAAGAAAAGCAACAAGAGCTAAAGAAATGTTGGAATTACTACATAGTGATTTGTGTGGTCCCATGGAGGTCGATTCAATTGGTGGATCAAAATATTTCCTAACTTTAATCGACGACAAGACAAGAATGACCTTTGTATATTTTATTAAAACTAAGGATGAAGTATATGAAAAATTTGTGAAATTTAAAACCTTTGTAGAAAAACAAACAGGAAAACAAATAAAATCTATTCGCAGTGATAGAGGAAAAGAATACGTAAATTCTAAGATGAGTGAATTCTTTCATAAAAATGGAATTCACCACCAGAAAAGTATAGCCTATACACCAGAACAAAATGGGGTAGCTGAACGCTGCAATAGAACACTAGTGGAAAGAGCACGAGCAATGCTTTCACATGCCAATTTAGATACAAAGTTTTGGGCAGAAGCTGTTTACACAGCAAATTATTGCAAAAACAGAAGCCCCACAATCGCAGTAAATAACCGTACACCCTACGAAGCGTGGACTGGGCAAAAACCAGATCTCAATCACTTAAAAACATTTGGATGTATATCCTATATGCATGTTCCTAAACAACTCCGCAAAAAAATGGAATGAAAAGGCAAAACAAATGATATTTGTCGGTTATAGTACAGAAAGTAAAGGATATCGATTAATGGATCCTTCAACGCTTAAAATCACTGAAGCCAAAGATGTAATTTTTCTCGAAACAAACTTTATTAATACTTGCGAAAATTTGAGTAATAATGACACACAGAAAAATGAGAAAATATTCTATGACGAAGAAACCGTCTTCAATATTATGCCGCCTGTACAACAAAACTTTTCAACAACATTTGAAGAAAGAGAAATTGAAAATACGAGTGAAAATTTACCTCCACATGAAAATGATACACTTAGAAGATCAAATAGAGCAACCAAGATGCCATCCTATTTAAAAGATTATGAGATGACTGAGCATGAATGTAATGTTGCAAGTATCGAAGATACCAATGAATACCCGAAGACATACAAAGAAGCATTAGAAAGTGACGATGCTATTAAATGGAAAGGGGAATTGAAGAAGAAATTCTAGCCCACCAAAGAAATAAGACATGGGAAATTGTAACTTTACCCACGGGATGTAAAACAATCAAAAGCAAATGGATATTTAAAATAAAAAAAAATATCTTAGGAAATACAGAAAGATACAAAGCACGACTCGTAGCTAAAGGTTGTGCACAAATACCAGGAATAGATTACACAGAAACATTCTCACCTGTTGTAAGATATGACACATTAAGAATATTGATAGCATTAGCGACAATTAATGATTGGGACATAGATCACGTAGATGCTGTTGTAGCATTTCTACAAGGAAACATAGAAGAGACAATTTTTATAGAACCCCCAGAAGGCTTAGAAGTCTCCAAAGAAAGGGGAGATAAAAGATTAGTTTGTAGACTTCAAAAAGCAATGTATGGTTTGAAACAATCTGGAAGAAACTGGTACAACAAACTTGATGAAAGTCTCAGAAAACTGAATTTGAAATGTGCAAATTTTGACAGTTGTGTTTACTATATAATTCAAGAAAATGATATCCTAATTGTTGCTGTCTATGTAGATGATTTGATAATATTTTCCAATTCTAAAGATTTGACCACATGGATAAAACAAAAATTGTTTGAGCAATTTAAAATGAAAGATTTAGGTGAATTGAAACAATGTCTTGGAATCCAAATAACAAGGGACAGAAAGAAAGGTATAACAACCTTGAATCAGTCTAATTACATTGAAAACATGTTAAGAAAATTTAATATGCATGAAGCAAATCCAGTAACAATACCTGCTGACCCGAACCAGAAATTATGCAAATCACAGGATAATTGTAAAGATTTAGAAGAAATATATAAATCTGCCGTTGGAAGCTTATTATACACTGTCAAGGCAACACGTCCAGATATGGCATACATCATTGGAGTACTGTGTCAATATTATTCCAACCCATCGAGAATGCATTGGATTGCTGCAAAGAAAGCTATGAGATATCTTCGTGGAACTTCAGACACAAAGTTAACCTATACATCAAGCGGAAATAGTGAAATAATTGGATTTTGTGATGCTGACTATGCAGGATGTACCGATGACAGAAAATCTACAACAGTATTTGTCTTTACTATTGCTGGAGGTGCAGTAACCTGGCAAAGCAAGAAACAACCAACTGTTGCAAGTTCTAAAGTTGAAGCGGAATATATGGCCCTTTCTGCAGCAACGAAGGAAGCCATATGGCTCAAAAAGATATACCAAGAGCTTAATTTGCCAACAAAAAATGATCCAGTGACAATATGTTGCGACAACAAAGGCGCAGTTGACCTAAGTAAAGGCAACACTTTCCATGCCAGAACAAAACATATTGACGTCCATCATCACATTGTAAAGGAGGCGGTGAAGGATGGTCAGACAAAGGTCAAGCAGGTGTCAACGAATGGCATGGTCGCTGACTCACTCACTAAGGCAGTGACAAGAGAAAAGAACATTAAGTGCTCCCGTGAAATGGGGTTGAGCTTTAAGACTGAAAAATCAAGGGGAGTGTTGGAATGATGGATTTAACAGCCTTAAAAATATGTAGATCTCATAAAATATATCCATGGAAACCTTTTTCTGTCATTGTTGTTGTTGATATCTCCCCGCCTTTTTACGTTATGTAATCCGCTGTAGATTAATAAATGTATATCAATACAAAAGCGGTGTTGTTTAAATTTAACTCTGTCATCAAATAGGAAGCCTCCATTTCACCTACCAGAAAGTATAAAGTTCCAGGAATATGCATTGAATATAAAATTATTAGAAATGACATATTTACAAAATAAAAGCATTGTTTAAACACATTAAGGAGCCAAAGACCGGTTAATATGATAAAACCATTATAAGAGAAAGTTTTCCAAGAATTAAGGTATTTTGTTGAAACAAAATAATAGATGTTTGGCCTCTATGCTACCATAACCCATGGTAATATCTTGATCATAATACCTATGTACATATAAATCGGCCCTCTTTTTTGATCAAGATATACCATGTGAAGACCAAAGAAACCAAACATCATGTAAGTAGACAAAAACTATTATGCCGGAGCTGAACGAATCTCATCGGCATGAACTTTTACAGGATTCCCGCGACGTTCTACCCAGTAAACGTGTCCTCTTCCGATGGGAAATAAGATCCGATGCGGACCACTCCATTTAGGAGCAAATCCAGCGTGAAAACCAGTATTCATATCAGACTGAGGGTGTTCTCTAATTAATACAGCCTGTCCTATATCGTATTTCGAAACCGTATCATTATCAGGTGCGTAACGTTGTCGATATTCCTCCTGAGACGCTCGTATTTCGTTATCTAACTGGGTACGCTCACGTGCTCCTGCTGTTGGGAAGATATCTCCTTCGGGAGAATGAATCATCCATTCACCTGGACGGGGAATGTCGTAACCTAATAATGCCGTGCTAGGAGATACGCCTGTTGACTCATTACGACGACCACGTAACGCATATAAAATAGTCGGTAAATGTTCATCCCAACGATTATGAGGTTGACCTTGATAAATACGCAACGCTTTCTTAATTTCTTGGTTTCTACGTTCTGTAATATTCGCTCGTGGATGGTACACTGCCGTTGTCCAGTGCAAACATTGCCATCTATCTAGTGCGCTGGTCCACAAACGATTCTTAAAATTAGTGGCATTATCCGACAAGATCGCTTTTGGATATCCGTAACGAGAGAATACGTCATCTTCTAATATTTTAATTATAATCGGAGCTCTACTCGATCGTACCGCAAACGCTTTCACCCATCGTGTATATAAGTCCGTAACCACTACAATAAAACGCTTGCCGTGTGTGGATATGGGATAGGGTCCCATCAAATCGACTGCGCATACGTCAAATGGTTTATGTACGTGAGCATTACCTAATGGGGCCGCAGGACGGGTCGGTACGGCTCTCGATAGAGCACACGTCATACACGCTCTCACATATTGCTCAACGTCAGTACGCATGTTCGGCCAAAAGAAATGGCGTGCCGCAGCCCGAGTCGTTTCTTTAGCTCCGGGATGACCTGCCACACGATTATCATGATACGTAGATATAACCTTCAAAACCATCGATCGGGGTACAAATAAACGCACATCATCATCCGCAAATTTTCTCCAAAGATTATCACCTAATAACGCATAATCACGTAAATATTGTTGTTCGTGACGTGCCGTCGATGTATTTGGTCGAGATAATAATATACGCAACCTATTTATACGTCGTTGTCGGTCGGTATCTCTTTTCTGTCGTAACCGTATTTCTTCCGCAAGACTTACATCTAATACCTCAACATCGTCGGATGACTCAACCGTGTCCGGCTGGTCCTCCGTCACCGCATCATCTTCCGTTTGATGTACTTGTGCCGTTATCTCATTCGTTTCCGTTGATGGGTACATCATGCGACTTAAATCTTTTGTGTCTGCCTCCGTTACTATTGGGGACGATTCGGGATTTCGGGATAACGCATCAGGGAGTTCATTTTTACGACCGGGACAGTGTTCAACTGTAAAATAAAATTCCTGTAAGAGGAGTGCCCATCTGATGAGCTTTGCCCTATCATTTTTCACCGTATTCAACCACGTTAATGCTTTATTATCCGTACGTAGCTTAAACGATCGTCCTTCTAAATACGGACGATATCTTTTAATGGCCCACACGGCCGCAAACGCTTCCTGCTCATTCGAATGCCATTTTTGTTCGGCCGGTGAAAAACGCATACTCGCATATGATATGACATCCCGTTCTCCGTCAGAGCGTGGATGGTATAATACGGCCGCAATACCTAACTTACTCGCGTCTGTTTGTAAAATAAATTCGCGATTAAAATCGGGTCGTGACAATTTTAACGGTTGTGACATAGCCAACTTAATATTACGCATAGCGGTATCGGCTTGGCTATTCCACCGATACGGCCGATTATTTATTTTATTATTTTATTTTTATTTATTTCTATCCAAAAACATAGAGTAGATATAAGATACAAAATAATTAAAGGTATTATAAGCTTATTCATACATAGTAGACATACAAAGTAAATATAAGTTATTTCATTTCAATAAATATGATTTCATTATTTCACCATTGCTTACATAGTTAAAGCTATCCTTTTTGTTTGTATCTTTGTTAGTAGCCCCCTCACTAGGCATAGCCTGTGCTAAGGTGAACTAGTTTTATATTATTGTCTATTGCGTTGTTTATTTATAGATACGTTTACATATAATATAAGTAAATGTACATACATACGCTACGCATTCAAGCGTATTCATCCTTCTTTCTCTCTTTCCAAACACAATATTTCATTATGAGTCATTAACACACAGCAAAAATTGTAAAAATAAAATAATTGTTGAAAAAATTGATTGATTTAGAGACAAAAAAAAACAACAAAAGTACTTATTTTTCACTTTTTTCAATTGTCTATTCTGTTGTTTGTAATAGTGCATTTACATTTTATTAGGTAGAATTAGTTCCTTCAGGATTTTTTCATCTATTTCATAAACCCATCTTAGTGATAGTTTTTTAAATTCTTTTGCATTTTTAATGGTTTTAATATTTGTTGGTAAACTATTGAAGAGTTTTGTTGAAAAGTATCGTACGCTACGTTGTCCAAAAGTTGTTTTTATGTATGGTATATTTAAGGTATTTATATTTAACTTTTAATAAATCGGTTAACGGAGCAGCAATCTCAGAGAATCGCGGTACATATTCTCGTAACCAATTACACAGTCCTAAGAAGCCACGTAGTTCTTTACGAGTTCGCGGAGCTGGTGCAGAGAAAATCTCCTTGCAATGAGACATTTGAGGATAATTTCTTTCCGCAGTAACAACATGTCCCAAATACTCTATTTCTGACGTGGCTAATTTACATTTATCAGGCGAGCATTTCAACCCGAACTGATCTCACCTTTCAAAAACCAGTCTTAAGTGATGGAGATGACTCTCCCAGTCAGAAGAATAGATGACAATATCGTCTATATATACAATACAAAATTCTCTTAAATAACCGGCAAGAACTTGCTGACACATCGCTTTCTGGAAGCAGCTCGGGGCTCCCTTAAGTCCGAAGGGCATAACCTTAAATTGGTATAACGCACCGTCAGGAGTAGAAAATGCCGTATAAGGTTTAGAAGCAGGATCGAGAGGCACTTGCCAATACCCCTTTATTAAATCTAACGTGGAAAATATCTTTGCGTTTCCGAGATCCTTTAATGTTTCGTGGATGACCGGTTAAGTGGAGACCTCGCCCTCGGTGACGTCATTTAATCGACGGAAGTCTACACAGATACGATAATCATTATCTCCCTTTTTCGGAGCCATCACGATAGGAAAACAATACGGAGATCTACTCGCTTCGATTACGTCATCAGTTAACATTTCTTCGATTTGTTTATGTAAATTACGTTTCTTAGCGCCTGATAAACGGTACGGTGGAATACGAATGGGTGTCTCATCTTTCAGCCGGATAACGTGCGGCTGCAAGCGAGCAGGGCCTGCATATGGGGTAAATAAAGCATTAAATTCTCGCAATATTTTATGTTATTCATTTTTTTTCGCATTAGATAAGTCGTTCGTAATATTTGGTAACTGTACGTTAGTTAAATTTGGTTGACGCTTCGTCGAATGAAAATATGCCGTAATTCTTTCCTTCTTGCCGAAATACAACGCTCCACGAATAAAATCAATCACGCCGTGTTCCGCTATTAACCAATCTATACCTAATATTACGTCATCTCGTAGGCCGTCGACTACTAAAAATTCATTTTTCATCCTAACGTCTGCTATCGAGCAGTCTATTTCCGCTTTCGCTACTACCGTCATTTTGGCCGAAGCATATGCAAGATTTAAACTCTTTACATCACAAAATTTTCTTCTATACTCGTGTACTAAATCTGCACGAATTAAACTGTGAGAGGCGGCAGAGTCTACTAACGCTACATAGAGACGATCATCGATCGTCACGCTTATCCGTTGGAGGCTAACTTTACCAATCGCACATACACCATCTACTTTATGTTCTAGTTCGCAAATTCCGTCACTGTACTCCTCTTCGTACCTACTCATCACTTTTGCCATCTCATTACTACCCAGCGCAACTACTGCAGTACCTAACTTGTGATCCGGCGCAACAACCGGTTTCCTCTCTTCGAACTCCTCTGACGCAACTACCAGCTTCTCATCATCCGACGTACCTGACGCAACTATCAACTCCCTATCGTTCAACATATCTACCAACTCTACCTCCGACGCGAATTTCGAACTATCTCGTATGTAACCTGCCTTCTCATTATTAGCCTCCACGGTTTCAATACTATCCTCATAATCTTCTCTATGCACATCAGCCTCTACCACCATCTCAGTAAAACCTACAGAGTTTTGATCGCCTATTTCTACCATTACTTCATCAACAGATTCAATCTTTTCATTATTAGCCTCCACGGTCTCAATGCTATCCTCGTCATCATCCTCTCTATGCACGTCAGCCTCTACCACCATCACAGTAAAACCTACAGATTTTTGATCGTCCTTTTCTACCACTACTTCATCAACAGACTCAATCATATTAATAGCCTCCCGTGAGGTAAATAATTTTTTTTTAACGTTCGCGGTCTACGTTCGTTTTTAAAAAAAATATATAAGTTATCTTTCGTACGCGTGAGTTAAAATTCGTCTATCCCGGCAGAACGTCTATTCAATACTGATTCAAACCAGCTATCGCGTTCACTGTGGAGACAGGGAGGGAGGAGCTACACCACCGCGCGGCGGGGCGCGTTCTACCATCTACCAATAGGAAGCCTCCATTTCACCTACCAGAAAGTATAAAGTTCCAGGAATATGCATTGAATATAAAATTATTAGAAATGACATATTTACAAAATATAAGCATTGTTTATACACATTAAGGAGCCAAAGACCCGTTAATATCATAAAACCATTATAAGAGAAAGTTTTCCAAGAATTAAGGTATTTTGTTGAAACAAAATAATAGATGTTTGGCTTCTATGCTACCATAACCCATGGTAATATCTTGATCATAATACCTATGTACATATCAATAGCCATATAATATACTAGATGTCGTAGTTAGCAAATTTTGTATGAATCGAATGTGTCATTTTTCCGCGGGACTTTTGACGTTTGGTTGGCAGAAAACATTGTTTTTGTATAGAGAATAACGACTTATATGAATAGTTTTCGGATTTATTTGTCGAAAAAAACTAGTTTGTACATCAAAGTTATAAAAAACAGTTATCTAGGAAGTTTTCAAAAATATTAGGCTAAAATAATGGGCGGTTTACAGTGTAATTATTGATATATTAACATTTTAGTAATGCCTAGTATCATTAAGAATTTCAGTGATTTTGTATTCAATAATCTCAATTACGGTTTGTTATATTTTAATTTAGCCTTACCAATATTTTCTTTATTAACTTTATAATAATATAAGTAGCGTAATATTACGAAAACACATCGAGTAGCTACGCAAAAATCAGATAAAGGATTAAGCGATTTGTATGTCACAGATTTTTCCTTTGGCAGCCCCTTCCTGCATTCCTTTCTGAATAATTTTTAGTTTTTAACCGTTTTACATATCTCATTTGTTAATAGAAACATTCTAAGTGATTTAATTTATTTAGATTGAATTTTTAACAGTGAGTGAATAGGTATATGCTTTGTAGTAATTATAAAATCTGCCATTATAGGTATGTGGTGCTTCCTTTTATAAGGTATTGCACACCCGTCGATGGTTACCATTTGTGATGGTATGTATGTACTTATTTAAATATTGAGCTCTGAAACGAAACAACAACTGTTGTTTCTTGACATCCCAAAAAACAACAGTTAAATCCTAGTTAATCAGTTTAATTATGAATTAATATTAAAATTATTTCATCTTAACTTAACCTGTATCTATTTTATTTCATATTTTTCAATTTCAAAATACCAAAATGATTACCTGTGCATTTGTATATTATCTCCTTTGTTGTGTCGATAAGTACATCCATATCCAGAACATGAAACGGGCACTTTAAATAAAAGACAATATCACGCACCAAAATAAACTATTACTATGAATATCGATCGTAAATAATCTAAAATATCGCTAGTAAAAAAATATCGTATATAACTTTATTTATTAAACTTTAAAATTTTCAAACAGAGTGAATGGAGCACTGAGACCAGTTATGAATGATCGCAGCATATCAAAGGCTGCCAAAGTTGCCATTCATAACGCTATCTTAGTACCAACATTGACGTATGCAAGTGAAACCTGGACATGGCAGAAGTCGCACGAAAGCAAAATAAATGCTGTTGAAATGAGATCGCTAAGAAGAATCTGCAATAGAACGATGTATGACAGGGTAAGAAATGAGAACATAAGGAAAGAATGTAAGATGAAGAAAGATATCATTAATAGAATGAAAGTGAACACACTGAGATGGTTTGGCCACATGGGTAGAATGAATGAGGAACGCCTGACGAAGAAAATATACAATGCGGATAGGATTGGATTGAGAGGACGGGGCCGCCCAAGAAAGGGATGGCACGACCATAAGAACGACATTCTGAAAGACGGAAATGATAGAAGCATGTACAATAGACGAACATGTATGAGACAATGCATGAATGTTGACGAGGCGATGAATGTGTGCCAGGATAGAAAGATATGGCGTTCGGTTCTCTCTGCCTACCCCGTAAGGGACATGGCGTGATGGTATGTATGTATGTAAAAGTTTCAAAGTTTGCTTTCACACAAAAAAGAAACTTCACACATTTTACAAAAAGTGATATAATTCATAAATTAACACAAAAAAAAAAACAAACAAAATTAATTAAAACAATAAATAATATCCTTTATTTGATAATTATGTCCACTTTTACTAAATAAAAATCACCAATTCGAAATATTATTGAAAAAAAACGGAAAAGTTATGGAAAAATGTATGAAAAACTACAATTTATTGCCAGCCAAGAAATAAAGCGCGCGAAAATTTTAAACTCACTTTAATTATCAGATACGCCGTCTAGGTATATATATTTGGCTAACCATAGACGAAAACCAAAAATAACCACAGAAAACGCAGATAAATCAAGTTATAAAAATATTTACCTTTGTTTATACTTTGTTATAATTGCAGATCTCGATAAAAAATGATTTATAAAATTAAGTAAATGTAATAAGATGCCAATATTAGTTATTTTTCTTCAAGTTGGTTTCCGTGATGCATTTTTATGACCATTGAAAAAATGACAAAGGTAAATATTTTTGTATTTTGATTTATCTGCGCTTTCTATGGTTATAAATGACCTAAAACACCGCCATCTTTATTTTCTCAAGCCGTGCTGTAGAAAATACACTGACAGTTAAAGAGACCTGTTTCCGGACTTCGTTCTCTATCTAGTCCGAACGTTTATTCTATGGATTTAGTATGAATTTTGGAAGCGGGTTGATGTGTTTGTGCGTTTGAATTTATCATTTTTCACGTGTTTTAGTAATATTTATATACCGTTTTGGAAAAAATACGTTGGTGGTGTTAAACAAGCATTAAGGTAAGATATTTTTTATATATTTACAATGATGTTATAGGTAGTTTGAATAATGTTTATCTGTCGCTAAAATTGTTTTCGTAATGGCCGAGACCACGTGTAATACGTCGTTGTTATAATAAGAAATTGTGTCGTTAGGAAAAATATATAATTGTAGGTACCTTTGGAATATTATGTAGAGTTTGTATTTATTAAAAATTCTTGTGTATTCATTGTGTTCAATGTCAATGTATCTTTTTTCGTGTCAACCGCAAAATATCCTCTCTAGATTTCTTAAAGATTTTTTTGTTTTGAAAATGTATTTATTAGTGATTATTATTTTCAGATGCCTCATAGATGCTGTGTCCCTGGATGTAAATCCAATTATAGCAGTTCCCTGAAGAAAGAAAGTGCAGTCACAGTTTTTAAATTTCCTAATGAAGAAGTGCGCAGACAGGCGTGGATTCGTGCGATTCCACGCAAGAATTGGACTCCAGGGGCCTTTGCTGCTGTTTGTGCCCATCATTTTGACAAAAGTGATATTATATCACATCCTAGAAAACCAAAATTGGCTATTGGAGCAATACCAAGAATTTTTAAAAATTTGCCATGTTATCTGACAAAGAATGTGGCAACAAAAAGAGTGGATCCCAAAATCCGACAGTTCAAAATTATAGAACGTCACGAGGAACAGGTCGAACTTTTCCTGCAAAGCGATGTGATTGTCGACTATAGTGATTTTTTAAGAAATATTAAAGCCAAAGTAAATCTTAGTGAGTGGAGTTTAAAAACTGTGAATAACACGACATATTTTTATATTACAAACATTGATGATGTAGACAAACATTTATATTTAAGTCGTCAAGTTGTCGTTGACCAGAATCTTAGGATTAAAGTATTTGTCGGAACAAATGAACTCTGTCATGGTGAATTGAAGTGGTTATTTCCTACATGTATGAAATTGGATTTGTGGTCACAATTTGAAAATTTGTTAGCAAGATATGGTGTTAATGAAGATGACAGTGTTAGTGATGAAGAAAATAGCATAAGTAATGTTAATAACAATATTATGAAAGCTCACATGTATTTAAAATTTGCACTAGATGCTGCCAGTGGACTTGATTATACACGTAAAAATACTTTAGAGTTGCTTTTGGATCAAGTTCATTTACTAATGACCAAAAGAAAACGATATAGCACGACTACTTTGCTATTTGCTTTTATAATGTATTCGAGGTCTCCTTCATGTTACCGTTTATTGAAAGATTTTTTTAATTTGCCTCATAAAAGGTATTTACAGAGCATTTCTTCGTCGTTTAATGTTTCACCAGATTCGTCGAATAATTTATATTTTAAGAAAATATCACAGGAGCTCTCTGAGCGTGAAAAATATGTCTGTTTATTAATTGATGAAATTTACATAAGTAGCTGTGTTACTTATAAATCCAGAAAACTTGCAGGTTTTGCATCCAATGATTTATCAAAAGTAGCAAAAACAGTTCAATGTTTTATGATTACTTCATGCTTTGGTGGTTTTAAAGAAGTCGTTCGCCTGATACCTGTTAATTCTATTACTGGCGACGATTTAAAAGCTATTACATTAAATGTGTTGAATTTTATACAAAAATTTGGATTTAAGGTCACTTGCATTATAACCGATAATAATCGGGTGAACCAAAACATGTTTAAAAAAATATCTCCGTCGGATAATTTTAATAATCCATTGTATACAAATATGCCAATTTTTATGTTTTATGACTTTGTGCACATATTTAAAAATATACGAAATAACTGGATTAATATGAAAGATCATAAAAAATCCTTTTCATATCCAGATTTTGAGGACAATTCAATAATTAGACATGCTAAATTTCAAGATCTAAGAGATTTGTATACTATAGAAAGTAATAGTACAGTTAAAAAGGCTTTCAAATTAAATTTTAAATCTTTGTACCCGACTTCTTTCGAAAGGCAAAAGGTGATTTTTGTCGATAATATATTTCATTGTACCACTATTGCTGGTTTGTCTTTTTTCGATGAATACAAAGAAACAGCTATGTTTTTGCAAATAATCAGAAATTGGTGGGACATTTTAAATGTCAAAACCACAATGAAAGGTAAAATAAAACGCAATGATCTATGTACACCTATACTGGGGACAACTGATGAGAAGCTTGTATATTTAAAAAAATTTGCTGAATGGTTAGATAAATGGAATAATTTGCCAAATGGTACATTTTTTTCAAGTGATACTTATAATGCATTATATCAGAGTGTTTTAACTTTCATAAAATTTATTGAATTTTCATTTGCCAACTATTCGATTTCATATATTTTAACAGGAAAATTTCAAACTGATATGCTCGAAGAAAGATTTAGTTTGTACAGAAGGTTATCGGGTACAAATTACCATATATCATATACACAAATTGTAGAGTCGGAGAAAAAAATTAGAGTCAGGAAAATGTTTAGGTCTAAAAATATATCGGAGACATTAAACAATATTAAAAACTCGCTTACACCTTTGGAAAAAGAATCCAATTTAGAAGTAGATGTTTCTGAATTTATATGCATATTGAAATCAAATTACTTGGAAACATATGAAAATGATGAATCATCACAAATTTATGTTTGTGGTTATGCAGCCCTTGGTGTTAGAAAAAAAATTGTGAATAATTGTAACTTGTGTATTAGTTTAGTGTCTGATAACAAAGGTGTTAAAATTAATGATAAGTATTTTGATTTTCTACAAAGAGGAGGTTTGATCGTCCCCTCTGAGTCTGTAAAGTTTGTTTATTTTCATTTGTGTTCTATATTTGAATATGTTATCAATGTAAAAGCGTTACATCATAAATTTTTGGAACATACCAACCAAAAAGACTTGTTATTGTCATTAACATTTTTAAGCCTAAGATCTGGTTCATTTTATGTAGATTTAGATTCAAAATGTGTTTGTGGAATGACAAATAACAGAATATACAGTATGATTGTGGAAACACTATCAAACATTTTGTTAAATAATTATAGCAAAATGCAAAATGATCGAATCTCTACAAAAAAGAAATGTAATACAAGAAAACTGAAAACATATTGTAATTAGTAGAAATGGATTTACAAATTATTATTCTTTATATAATATTTTATGTAATCTGTGTTAGTTTTGTAAAATTTCAGTCTATTGTATGTACCTACTTGTTTTGAAAATTACCTGATTTTGATTTGCTTATCTGTATGAAAAAATGTCATGCAAGAAAACTGAAAACATTATAATTAGTAGAAGTAGTATATTAATTTACAAATTATTATTCTTTAGATATTATGTAATCTGTGTTATTATAAAATTTCAGTATATTGTATGTACTTATTTTGAAGATTACCTGATTTTATTTTCCTTATTTGTATGAATCTATATACTATTTGAAATGTCTATTGTGAATAATGGCTCTTGTATACCTATTTCTATTTATTTATTATTGTGTTTTAGATTATAAGTCTATTTTGTATCATTTGAAATGCCTGCTTTTGTTATTTTTTTTCTGTTTTATATAAATCTATTTTTACCTTTTTAAATTTCTAATTAATTGTAAATTCTACGTACAAGTATATCTTGTGTCATTTGAAAGATGCCTGCTTTTGTTATTTTTTGTTTTGTATGATTCTATTATACCTTTTTAAATTTCTCTCATTAGTATTAATTTTTGTGTTCTACGTTATAAGTTCATTTGGTGTCATTTGAACGTTGCCTGCCTTTGTTATTTTTTCTGTCTTGTATGAATCTATATAACTTTTTAATGATATAAGTCTATTTTGTGTCATTTGAACGTTGCCTGCTTTTGTTATTTTTTTGTCTTGTATGTAACTATATAACTTTTTAAATTTCTCTCATTAGTATTGATTATTTTGTTCTACGTTATAAGTCTATTTTGTGTCATTTGAGCGTTGCCTGCTTTTGTTATTTGTTTTGTCTTGTATGAAACTATATAACTTTTTAAATTTCTCTCATTAGTATTGATTATTTTGTTCTACGTTACAAGTCTATTTTGTGTCATTTGAACGTTGCCTGCTTTTGTTATTTTTTTGTCTTGTATGTAACTATATAACTTTTTAAATTTCTCTCATTAGTATTGATTATTTTGTTCTACGTTATAAGTCTATTTTGTGTCATTTGAGCGTTGCCTGCTTTTGTTATTTGTTTTGTCTTGTATGAAACTATATAACTTTTTAAATTTCTCTCATTAGTATTGATTATTTTGTTCTACGTTACAAGTCTATTTTGTGTCATTTGAACGTTGCCTGCTTTTGTTATTTTTTGTGTCTTGTATGAAACTATATGACTTTTTAAATTTCTCTCATTAGTATTGATTATTTTGTTCTACGTTATAAATCTATTTTGTGTCATTTGAACGTTGCCTGCTTTTGTTATTTTTTCTGTCTTGTATGAAACTATATGACTTTTTAAAGTTCTCTCATTAGTATTGATTATTTTGTTCTACGTTATAAATCTATTTTGTGTCATTTGAACGTTGCCTACTTTTGTTATTTTTTCTGTCTTGTATGAAACTATATGACTTTTTAAATTTCTCTCATTAGTATTGATTATTTTGTTCTACGTTATAAGTCTATTTTGTGTCATTTGAACGTTGCCTGCTTTTGTTATTTTTTCTGTCTTGTATGAATCTATATATCTAATATGAATCTATATTTTGTATATTTAAATAATTAAATATCATCTTTTACAAACAATTACCTTTTATTTATTAACCCGAAATTTAGATAAGTACACTTAATTATATTGTATATGCACATAATACAACCTCCATGGTCTAATTGGTTTGTCATTTATCTTCCGTCACGGGTGAATCCTGGCAGGAAAGGAATTTATTCTCATGCATTATATGCTTTTCTGGGTTGGAAACATTGGTAAGTTTGGAAAAAATTGCCTAAGGGCCAGTAAATTCGTTACTTCTGCAGGGTACAACAATGTGTTTATTATTAATATAACTGGGAAGTATTTATAGATTTGAAATCACGACATAATGTCTGATAAATTATTTTGGTGAATTTCCGACTAAAAAAATATATTCTCTTTATTTTGGAATTGGTAGTATAATTTTTTTTACAAATATATTCTCATTATTTTGGAACTATAATTATAGTAAAAAATAATTTTAAAAATATATTATGTTCTCATTATTTAGCAGTATAAAATATTTTAAAAATATATTCTCATTATTTTGGAATTAATAGTATAATTTTTTTTGTTGAAATCTTCGAAATTTAAGCTAAAACATCATTAACACGTCATGGCCAAATAGGTCTCTTTACTTTGAAATTTTAGTTCCCGCCAAATCTACAGCACGGCTTGAGAAAATAAAGATGGCGGTGCCTAAAAACATAGGCGACGTCCGAAAACTTGTCGTGTAAATAGACACTTTTTGGCGGGAAAACGCTTTTCCCGCCAATTCCGGTCGTAAACATAGTGGCACCGTATATATTTTATGTCTATGATCATAGCCTACTTTAATTCATAGGCCATAACCATTAATGTATATACATAAGATATTAATGTATATACCTAGATGGAGTACTTGTCGGAAATAGTGTGTCGAAATTCGCGGGAGTTTTTGCGCGCTGGTAGGCAGAAGACCGATTTTTGTACGTTTTTCGGTACATTTTGCTCCCCGTGTTTTGTGAAAAATTCATCGTTATACCTCATTTTATTAATTTTAATGGATGTATTTATTATACCAAGGACTTATTTAGTGTTTTGCGTTAATTAGAATCCCGATTTGGTTTTTTTATTTTAAGTTTGGTGTGATTTTTATTTTTTTTGACATTTGATGGTTATATTGAGTTATTTCTAAGTTTAAAACAGTTTTTATGATATTTTTAGAGTTAAAATTAGTGGTTAAGTTTATTTACACAGTAATTGTGATAGTTAAAAGGACTTTTTAATTATATTTGACCTTAAAACGTTTTATGTGATCAGAGACCCTATACTTTCAAATTTGTGAGACCTAAGTTGTTAGTTTTATGTACCTATACCAAAATTTAAATAAAAAAAGTTATTTTTTTTTTCAATAAATTTTTGTTTAATATTCTACAAACCCCTTGATTTAATATTGTTTTCTAAATCTTTGAAAACAAAAGATAAAATGTCCAAGAGTAGTAAATTTTAGAAATGTTGCTGATGAAAGAAAGGGAATCCATTCTTATTTAGCTGTTATAAAAAATATGAACTAATTTTTCACATTAAGATTATATCGACTGCCATGGCACAGTAGTAAGCCTCTTCTTCATTGCTTGCGTCCAGGGTTCGATTCCCGGTAGAGGAGAAATTTATTTCTCACGCAAATCACTGGTTAGTTGGAAGAGATTGCCATTTGGCGATAAACTCGCCAATTAAATAGGATGTAAGGTAGTGTTTAAATAAATAAAGAAAAATTATGAATTTTTATTCCTAGGGTTTTATTTCAGTACTTCGAGTTGGTAGATGAACCAAGCTATCAACAATGTATGAACCACCACAAAAACAGGTAAAAAAGACAAAAATAAAACCAATGTTGGTATTTTTTACATTACAATGCACACCAGTTACTTCCTTAATTGCTTTCTATTATTTTTTCAACTGTTAACTCTATTTTCGATTAATAAATACGAAAATATCATGTCGTACTCAACAATCTTCATACAAACCGCGTTTTTCTTGCCTACCGATTGTGCGAAAGAGACAACATTTTTTTGCCTCACGTCACCGCTATGAAAAGTTGACAAGTACTCCATCTAGGTTTATACATTTGTGGTGACACACATTATTATAATACTCATATCGCGTCATCACATCTTTCGCCGAGATTCCCGCTAGAATCCCTGAATCTCGAGCAACCAGTCCCAAACACATTGAAACACGGGACCCAACATTCCTGTCCGGCCCTCAGTCACAGGCAGTCGCACCCATAGAACACACTAACTAAAGAACACAAGCCACCATACATACTTTGTACGCCAATACACATTACTGTCATCTATACTTGCGGTGTAAAAGCTTTGGGAAGGTTGGACCACCCAGGCGGAATATTTTATTTATTTATTTGTTGTATTACATTACTCCTTTGCATATTCATCCTCCATAATGCTTGAATAACATATTTTTTTCAAGTTATTCAAGCATTATGAAGAACAATACACAAAGGAGCAATGAATAATTAAATTAGGTAAAATTATTAAAGTAAAAAAAACATTATTTTTATTTTTTATTAGTAATAAAAACAATATACATATGGCGAAATACACAAATATATTAATACAATAATAACTTGTATAGTGAAAATAGAAAATATAATTAATTAGCTCAATTTAAAACACTTTCACTGTTGTTATTAAATAAAAATCCATCCATCGTAACAATGTTTCTATGTCTAATCCTTTGAGTTACACGAACCGACACTACAATAACAATGGGATTCTTTCTTCAAATTTTACATTGTCTTTTTTACACAACAAATAACACACTTATTTTATTTACTTCAGCGTGACGCAGTTCTTCATTTCAACATAAAATGATCCATCCATCGTAAGAATGTGCTTCGATCGCGAATGGACGAAAAACGGAATTGTTTGTGTCAAATCCTTTGAGTTACACGAACCGACACTTTATTTGCAATGGGATTGGGATTTTTTCTTCAAGTTTTCCATTTTTTAACACAATTCGATAAAATTTAACGACAGCAGCAATGACAACAAAGGTCAAACAAAAATGGCGATTCATTTCCAACTGTTTTCAACGCGTTGAAAATATTGCCATATTATGAAATCTGTTCCCATAGTGCATTAGTAAAATTGTAATATAACATAATGATTTGATGCTTTTTAATATTCATAAAACATAGAAGTATTCATTTTTTTATTTAAAAACTATTTCGAAAGTAAAAAATATGTTTTTTTAATACCAAACTATAACAAATAATAATAACATAAATAACATGGGTAAATTTTAAATTTTTTTTTTACTAATGGTATCAACGATGAGTGCCGCCGGTGGCGCCGTCTGAGAAGTGCGGTCCTCACTAAAAAGTGGAAAAAAAGACAGACAGATATATGTCTATCTCAGTCTATCTGGCGTAAATTATTTGAGTAGCGTCTAGCCCTAGCTTTTCTTTTTTGCATTGGCTCCTCTCTGATTGGCTAGGGCGAGATAGGGGCGTGTACTGTCAAAACGACGATCCGGACGATCTTCCGACTGCTTCTCCGACTTCCGTCCGACTTCCGACCATGTGGTTCTCTTTTCTATGCTTCCGACTGGATCTCATTATCAAGACAGCATGGTGAGTTTATTTGTTTTTTCTTATTGATTTTTGGTAATTTAACTTTACTATTATGTTGTACAGTGTTTTAAATAACCCCCTGTAAAAATGTTGTTCTATAATTAACAGTGGTGTGTTTTGTTTTACGTTGCCGCAAAAAGTTATAACTTTAAACTGTCAGATTTAACAATATGTTGTTTTATTCATTTAGCCGCCCAAAAAACACACAAAAGTCTTTGGTACAGCAGATACAATATACCCAAAATAAGAAGGAAGGATCCGAAGAAGGCAAAGTTAAAATGAAGGTATTTTTTAAATAGTCACTTGTCAAATTTTGTTAGGTTATACTTATTCTTATATAATTTCAGTTAATTAAATACTTGTGTGTCTGTGAAGGCAATAATACTGATATACTATGAATGATAGCTGTAAAAATCACTAGTTTGACACTTCTGTTTGTATATTGTGATTATTTTTTTAATTTCTAGAAGAGTTCCAAGGGAAAAGTTCATGACAAGTTAAACAACCGGATTGGTTGAGAAACCAACATATTATGAGAACCTGTACAAAGAAATTCCATCTTATAAACTCACCACGACGGTAGCTGTGTCTGAAAGTTTGAAAATTAGATGTTCTTTAGCCACCAGGGTCTTGTCGAGCTTAAAGATAAAGGTGATATATTTGAATTTTTTTTAACAAGCCATACTTGTATGTCAAAATCTTACCTGTTGTGTTAATTTAAAATGTTTTTAGTAAAAATACATAATGTCTTGTTAACATTGGTTTAGTAAAATGGCAAGTAACAAGTAAAATGGTAGGTGGACAGTGACCGTTTACACTACAGACACTGTCTTTTCAGTAGTGTCTACACCGCCCATTTGTTATTCAGCATTGGGTATAAATTTTCAGTTAGGTTTATGGTTGTTTATAATAACAATAGCGACTCGCGTGAGCGAGTTGCTTTATTATTTGAATTATAAATTATTATA
Organism: Molanna angustata; assembly: GCA_963576475.1. Taxonomy (NCBI): domain Eukaryota; kingdom Metazoa; phylum Arthropoda; class Insecta; order Trichoptera; family Molannidae; genus Molanna; species Molanna angustata. Next base: position 1,844,878 of record OY754986.1, read on the forward strand.
AATCAAATTTATAAAATATGCTAAAATTTTCGCATTTAATACCAACTTTGACAGCTCATTTGCAGAAACTTTCAGAGGATGATGAGCCAACTAGTACTGGCCGGGTACTTCGAGAAGTTTGTCATGGTGTATGTAGATGACATTGTCGTGTATTCAGTCGATTGGGAGAGCCACCATAACACCATAGGTTAATTTTCGAAAGATTGAGTTCGGGCTGCAGTGCGCACCAGAAAAATGTAAGATCGGCTCTCCAACCATTGAATATTTGGCCCACATGGTGTCAGCCAGTAGAAACACCCTACAACCGGTGCATGAGAGAGTCTTGAGAGAGATGCCGCCCCTGCGGACAAGGAAGGAACTCACAGCGTTTCTTGGGCTATGTAATTGGCTGCCGGAACGCGTGCCAAGGATCACGACCATAGCGGCCCCATTAACGGACCTACTTAGCCCGAAGAGATCATCCAAGTGGACACGCCAGGCCCAATTTCAACAGGGAGTTCATCTTGCAAACTGATGTGAGTAAAGATGGAGCAGCAACTTGCTATTTCACCAGAACGAGGACGGGTCATGGGAGATTATCTCATATTCAAGCTGCAAGTTCGGTGAGGCAGACAGGAAATGCCATTCGAACAAAAAAGAGGACCTCGCAGTGGTGTGGGTGAAGTACCGTTGTATGGAAGTACCGACCATTCATTGGAGGATGACGATTAACTATGGTGACGGACAACCGGGCCATGTTTTTGCAAGAGTACAATTTCGTCATCGAACACTGTCCTAGTCCAGTCGCACTAGCGGCTGAAGTGGAAGACGTAATGAGGAGAGCCACCGGTCCATCTACCTCCTCAACACTAACCATCCCCGAGGAGGTTCAGGAGAAGTAAACATTAGATGCAGCTCTTGTCAAGACGAAGGACACTGAAAGTCATCCACCGCTTACACGGGTATCTCAGGCGCGTTAGCACCTCTTTACCCGCACTTAGTTGCAAATATTTTTTTATGCACGCGGGCTCTGAGTTCGCCGGATGTGCTCTTCCCAACAAACCCTGCCTGCTAAATTATGGATTCTCAGTGCCCCTATCCAGGGGGTGACGCCTACCTAATACACCTTACTAATTAAAACTAATCTTAATTTCTAGGTGCTTCTAGACCATCGCACCCGCATTACTAGATGCGATAGCTAACATCAACGCAAGGAAGGAGGACCCACCCAGACGGGGGCATGCAACCAGACACCTCCACGAGGGAGAAAGGACGGCACGAATTGTCAACGAGTCGTCGACCACCCCGCTACAGCATCACTCCAGGCCAGGTTAGGCCCACTGCTGTACGAAATCCTCGACCAGGGGTAAACCCGGTCATCCCAGCCACTCCCAGCGTGAGACACGCACATCAAGCATCATTCCATGCCAGATTAGGACATCGCTATACGAGATCTTTGACCGGGGGTAACCCGGTCTCTGGAGCTACATTGTGATGGTTCGCCAGCACTTCGCCAAACCAAACTGGCCGGGCGGTCAAGCACACATACCTCCTATCATAGTCTCCTAACACGAGCTGCAACGCATAGTGGCACAGTGCCAGCGATCTCATACGCATCCTCTTTCTTAGGTCAGGGAAAAACTAATAGGTAACCCTAGCAGTTCCTCCTCTATCCCAGCGCTCTTGCCAAACTTTCATCGTCCTTTCTCTGACTACTGATGGCCCCACTCAGACCACCAATTCCTGGCACAATACAAACAATCACTCCTACATGTTCAGCCCGTCTATTGAGCCTGATACTCCTATGTGCGACAAACTCCCGCACCTCAATATCAGCACGCAGAACACCAGTGATGACCGGAAGACTGTCACTGGCCGCCGTGCGATACGTACCTGTAACAGCAAGCAAGGGAGGATGCTGGCCCCTCAGGATCGCAAGAGCAACCGAGCCAACGCTCAGCCGATGGGACCAAACTTCAGATGCGTATGCGATCTGGGCAATATACTTAGCCTTGTATATAGCCCTCACCCTACCCGAATGGAGTCCCCAGTTACTCCTGCTGATCCTGCGAAATGTCATAAACAAGGCCGCTACTTTTTCAGCCGAGGACTTGACATTCGGACGACACCTAGGTAGCGAACTTCATCGACAACCCTAACTCGCCTAGAGGCTTGCCCAGCTAGGTGCTCCCTTCACTCAACGAGGGCAACCCCGCAGCTTCAGGTTGGCCAGAATAAGCGGCCACCACGCATTGTCGAACGTCCCCGTTATATCTAGGAACATGCTTTTCTTTGCATGCATTCTTCCAGCACAGTGTTCACAGTTTTTTATTTGTAATTATTTCCACAGGTTTAACCAACAGCATCATGGTTATGTCATCTACATAAGGACCAAAAAGGGAGACGATCTAGTGGTACACCACCACATTCATTTCATATAAGTAAATGTAAAATAACAGCTTATTCAATAAATTAACCATTTCAACATTTTTTTTTATTTCTACAAATTTTTTGTTTACATACATTCTCTCCTATTATTATTACTTCTTACAATATGCCCTATTCTGTTTCGTTTCAGAGTAAGAAGTGGTCTATTACCAACGGGCGACTTGTGTAAAAGGATTTCATTTGTGCAGTGTGACGTAATGAGTCCCATATAAATGCAGTCAACTTTTTGGCATTTCTCATATACTAAAATTCAGACGGATAAATTTATACGAATCAGAATAGGACATATTATGTGCAATTCTGATTCAATTCAGAGTACGAAGACATCTAAAATATCGGCCAACCGTGGATAAAAAGATTTTATCCGCGCGGTGTGACGTAATGAGTCCCGTATAAATGCAATCAACTTTTTGATATTTCTCATATACTAAAATTCTGTATAAAATTTTTAGTCGAATCTGAATAGGGCCTATTATGTATTGTTTAGAATGATTGATAATATTATGTATATATTTTGTTATGAATAATCAGTAAATATATTTATTTATTTAATATTGCTTCTCAGGCAACTAACAGGTACTATGACAAATATTAATTTAACACGCACCACATAACAAGTTGCCACATTCTGGAGACTTACGATATTAATCGTCTCACAGATCCAGACTGAAAACACAATTCAAAACATGTTTTATTTTGACCTTCAATGAGTCACTAACTGCATACAACATCTTTCTTAAAAAATGTATAAATATTGCTTGTGATGTGGAACTTTTACAATCAATTTAAATAACATTGTTTATCGGTACTCATGTGTGGGTGGTCAAATGGATCTTAAGTATTGTCTTCAGTTTTTTTCACATTGGGAGCAATAATCCACAAAACGTCCAACTCAGTACTCTTATTTATTTTCACTGCCATTTTTTCAAGTGATTTATCATTATCTAATATTCAAAATTGAATGCATTTTTTCTTTAAACAATAAAAACAGATTCATATCTTCATGCTATATTACTTTTGTAGTAGGCAGAGAGCCGAGCATCACACTTCTATCCTGGCATACATTCTTCACCTCGCCTACATTCATACATGTTCATCTAACATTTCCTTCTTCTAGAATATTGTTCATATAATGTTCGATTTTTCCTTGGGCAACTTCTTCCTTCTCTGTATAATTATTAGTTTTTAACATTTTTACACATCTCATTTACATATAATTGAATTATAGAAACTTCTATTCTAACTGTATATAAATATAGGCTTTGTAATAGGAAACTTTTTCTAATGTATAAAGGTGAGAAGTCGTTACAATAATTAAAATTGGAACTTAAACTTATTAAATAAAATGAAAACCAACAGTTTCAATATAATATATTTTACAAATAATTCATAATATAGGAAGAAAGTATCAACCAATAAAAAGTTTTAATAAATGGGAAGGAAATCTATATAAATAAAAGAAAGTCAGATGAGTTACACTATTTATAATTCAAGAACAGCTGGAACAATTGTAATCTCTTATTTGTTGGATTTGTCTCCGCCCCGGATAACATGGTAATTATTTAACAATAGAAAATAAAGGACATAGGAACATTAACATAAATCGCATCTTTAAGACTATAGCGTCAAATCTTAAAATTTATTCAAAAATGAACTATGGATGCAGTAGGACAAAAAAATAACTTTTTAGTGCTAAACGGACTGTCTTCTACTTGGAAGCAGTGGTCTCTTACACAATTGTTTCAATATGGTTGTTTTATAGATATTCAAAAAGAGATTTGGAACTTTAGCTTTTGTTTCAATATTCAATCTCAAATTACTCAGAATCATGTCATTTGCAGTAATGACCCTATACACATGATGTATGTTAGAGATTAAGTATCAAACTATTGCGTACCCGTAGAAATTGTATAATGTACTGCCGTACAAATTATATGAAACAATGTCGTCACTAAATTTCATTTTTATAAAAATTGTAAATAAAAGTTTGAGATGTTCTTCTACAATGTTCATATTTTTAATAGAAAATTAAATGATCTAATTGAGGTGTTTCGGTATTTTTAAAAACTTTGGAAATATATATAGGCAGTTAAACACATACTTAAATTTATCATAAAAAATGTTTTAAAAACCCTGGAACTTTAAAAAAAACATATTTGAGATTTTGTATTTGTCTATATTTATACCAATTTTCAGCCTTCTAGCTTTTATGTTTTTTGAGATATATGGAAAAATAAAGTAAAAATTAAATAGTTGATAACCCCTGACAGAAACGAAAATTCTGAGTATAAATGTTTTGTAGGCCTATAACTATCTATACATTCCGGAATTTTGGGTTCTGTGCATTCAGCGGATCAAAAGTTATAAAGGGGGGACGGACACACTAAATGTTCTACTCCGAATTCTGAATAAATCCATGTACAGAACATTATTTGTTGCGAAGGTTCTTTTAGTTGATGTATAATAATAATGTACACTTCCTTACACCCTGCGCAAGTTGCGAGTTTATTGCCGTATGGCAATTTCTTCCACCTAACCAGTGTTTCCAGCCCAGAGAAGCAAAATTTTAATGAAATAAATTTCTCCTCTGCTGGAAATCGAAAAGGACGCCCGCTCAGAAATCGAACGGCTTACCAACTGTGCCACGGCGGTGTAATATGTATATATAGAATTTTTTCTGAGTTCATCCATATATTATATAAGTATATGTTGCAAAGTCTATGATTGTAGACCACTTCGTAATTTTTTTAATACGGATGATAGAAATTAATTATTGTAAACATCTCGACGGTTCGATAAAATTTAAAATAATCAAGTTCTTTAAATGCAGGTACATATAAATATTATACAGATTTCCAAGATTTAAAACTTATTAACATAATTCTGGAAGAAATCAATCGATTAAATTGTGACACCATGAACATATAATAGGTATAGCTTAATACTTTCTTTAAATATAATTTAAATTATTAAAAAGTAAAGTTCTTGTTTTACTAAGAATCTTATAGTAAATATACATTGAAATATACAAAATAATTATTTACTAATGCATACCTACATTTTATTTTATTCACGATAAAAAAAATATATATAAATCCCTGAAAACAAAATATTTTTGGTTTTATTTTTTTCGTCTGTTAACATTTACACATGGTACATCCGGTTCAAAGTTACCGCCTACCAACCAATCAGAAATCGGGAAAAGCTAGGTGTAGACTCTAGTAATTATTTGTTCTAGGCTTGCGGGCCCTGGTCGCACCATAGAACACATTAACTAAGTCGCACGCACCCGCCGCGCACATTGAGGACACGCACCTTTATCATCAGCATCAACCAATTCGCGAACTACCATCATCCTTCACACCTCATATCCCTACACTGGTGACCCCGCGAAAAAAAAGTGAGATTCACAGTGAAAAGTTCGCGAAAAACAGTTCTCAAAATATAGTTTTCTTTGTGTTTCAATCTTTCTCTCTCTCTCTGTGCATTGTGCATCGCGTCTCTATAGAATGATACAAAAGGGTTCGTTGTTTCAACCGAGATCGTAAACACATGTACCAGTGTCGACTCCGCATCTACGGTTTTCAACATCCGCGGCTTTGAAATACCAGCAACTGAGGACGGGACAGGAATCACAATTCACAGTACCTACATTACATTCACAAGAATCAAAATTCACAGCACATAATATTCACAGGAATCAAAATTCGCAGTGCAAATCCTCGGTATAGCAAACGCAGTATACCCACAAACTCGTCGCAGCAATCAAACGATAGTCAATTATGGTACCATCATCACACTTACTCTTGAACCTTGGCTTTCTTCGCAACATCATACACATGTGACACGTTCCATCATCAATATCGATTCGTTAGGTCGCGACAACCTACTTGTCGAAGTCCATCATCAGAGACATGACCAAGTCACTGCCACTATACTGACTCTGGTCGCAGCTCTAATGGGAACATCACTTTCATCAAGATTGTCACAAGCACTACAGCATACCATCATAAAGTCAACGTACCAGTAGACCCCAAACACCAATGCGAACAGAAAATAACAAATGTTTTCTTTCGCAACAACATGGTCAGCCATTTTGAAACCACCCAACGAGGGATCTTTCAGAATGGTACAACGGATGAGTACACGACATCCATGGGAAGCTTGCAACGGTATTCATTGACCGACTCACTGGTCAACATGCATACCCCATACCACTTCCCATCTCTCTCCATCACCATGTCACCGCAGTGGTCACCGCATCAGAACATCAAATTCACTATAATAATTATTCAGTGTTCATTTATAACATTTTTCGTCAGCAAAAACTGTGAATTTTCATTACAATAATCAGTGTTCTTTCATAACACGACAATTCAGTTAAATCTGTGAATTTTTACATTGCAACCGTTTGTAATTCATTCAATACAGTGCTTTTTCATGAAAAAACAATTCGGTATACCGGCAGCAATTTTCATGTGCCGAGTGATTTCATAAAAAAAATTACACATGGCAGTATGTATGTATAGTCATCAGGACAATAACCCACTGTGTAACTTCATACCCGAATAGTGAAGTTTTACGACTTCTCAAGACATCATAGGAAACTTTTACGATTGTTTTTTTTATAAGTGCATATGACGTTGTTAGAACTTTCGATCTCATTTTCAAAGTTCGCCCCAGTGACCCTAGGCAAAATATGGACAAAAAAATGTCAAACAATACAGAGCCGCATTAGGCTAGAATATTATTGATATTTGAATATTATTTTTTTTCTCACATTACAGACCATTTAAAAAAAAATTGTGAACCAAGTGTTAACATTAAGTGTTTGTGAACGAGATTTCTTTAAGACAATTCAGTGAACTTTATGAGAACAATATTTTTATTTCAGTTTTTACATGTCGCACACAAACATTGGTCAGGCATCGTGACTTCGTCACTGGGAGGGGAGTGATGTGGTGACACACATTATTAGGTACTCATATCGCGTCATCACATCTTTCGCCGAGATTCCCGCTAGAATCCCTGAATCTCGAGCAACCAGTCCCAAACACATTGAAACACGGGACCCAACATTGCTGTCCGGCCCTCAGTCACAGGCAGTCGCACGCACCCGCCGCGCACATTGAGGACACGCACGCATCATCAGCCATAATTCATAGACTTAATTATATTAGGTCTATGGTTTAATTGCTATCATAGAGTTAAATATATATGGACCGTATTTAAGATTGGTTGGCTTTCCGTGTCGTCTGGGGCGTTGGTTCGCCTCCGGTGAGGCTCCCAGCTGGCCTGCCACCTCTGTCGCTGAGGTGAGAGATGCGCCGTCATAGCGTTGCTGTGTGGCACGGAGCCAGCCATGGGTGACTGTCTGGCAGAGGAGGAGAAAAAACTACGCCGGGTACGACAAGGACAGGGCCGAATAAACATGTTTTTGCGCCCAGAGCAATATATTTCAAACCGCCCCCCCCCCTTCCTTCTCAAATGTTTGGAATTTCAATATTATATTATGCAGTATATTATGCAATATTATACAGTAAAAATCAATATATCACAGGGACAGACAGACACACAAAACTCACATAAAATGTTCTACTTCGAATTCTGAGTAAATCCATGTAAGGGAACATATATGCTGCGAGGCCTCTAGTTGGTGTTATTAGCATGCAAAAAGTCCACTACGCCATACAAAATTTTCCTTCGTACACGCATCTTGCCTTAATAATGTCGATTCATTCAGAGAATTGAATTCTCGTGAACGAATCGACAGTTGGACTAAATCACATGTTTGTGGTTTCAAATTGTATTTAAACATCAAAAAATTCTAAATAATTATCACTAATTGATTGTTTGGTGAAACAAAATTTTACGCTGAGTGCATCAAAAATATTGTATTTGCGCTTAGAAACCTTGATGAAAGCAGGGGTAGATGTAACACACTGTTTGTTGCTCTCTCTAGTTCTCTGACTTGAAGTGGTCTTTATATTTATACCTGCTACTGTCGGTGAAATTACGACCAATGAATTACTAACCACCAACTGTAGGTATTTGAAAAATAAATTGATTCAAATAAAACATTTTATGTTTGTTGTTCATTATTTTTAATTTTAATTATTTATAATTCAATATTTTTAAAATTATCATTTACTTATTATACTATGTTACTATTTTAGATCATTGGCTTCTCTTTAGACAAGTCTTTGACCTGAAACAAGAAAAATACAATATCAAGTCCAATAATTCTAAAAATCTATTCTTGCAAACATGATTGTACATCAAGTAAATAAATAAATAAAATAGTAAAATCAAAGTATATCATTTTATTTTTTATTTTATATTATGTACTTCTTGGGCAACTAACAGGTATTATTATTTATCCATTTATCTTTATTACATTATACATATACACAAATAATAGTGGTGATAGCCCAGCGGTAAGATCGTCGCCACATATGCGTGAGGTCGACGTTTCAAATCCGGGCGGGGCACACACCTGCGGATTTATATCACTAGCTATGTGTAACCATGATCCAATTTGTCTGGTTTCCCTTTCTAAGGGTTACGAAGGTCAGATGGCAATCGCTTCAATGTAATAACCAGACTCTCCAATTCCAGGATCATGGTCAAAGCGTACCCCGATAGAAACGGGACAAAAGTGCTAAGGGGATACACAAATATAATGCACACTGGTGGGTTTATTGCCATTAGGCAATTTCTTCCAACCAACCATATTACAAAGTATGACACAATTATATATGTACATTAACAAAAGAATGAAAGCGAAAATAAAAACAAAGAAAAAATATATAAGACTAATTAAAAAAATGTAAAAAAAACATCAGAGAAAAAAAAAGAATTTGGGAAAGAAGAAGGAGAGGAAATCGGGGTCAGGGGTTCGGGGATAAATATTCCTTCTTTAGTTTTTTCTTGAAAATACAAAGTGTGTTAGACGATGCAATATCCGAACTTGGACTATGCCCAACCTTAATTATATGCACCCAAAATCAAGTTGAAAGTCAGATCCAAAGTGAAAACACAATTAAAAAATGTGTCTCCACCGGAAATCGTACCCAGGACCTTTGGAACAGCAATCAGATACCTAACCAACTGAGCCACGAAGGCCGACAACAAAAAGATTTCTGATTTATATATGACGGCCATTTCTTATTACTATGATTACCCCATTGACATACATGGATATACACTTTCAGTTAATTTGACAATAAGTTATATAACATCCTTGAGGTTATAGATTTCTACTTCAATCTAATGAACGTCCAACACAATCCATTACATAAAATTTCTCAATATGTATTATTATATCATAATACTTACATTTTTCTGTTAGAATAATTCTGCTTCGGCTTTTCTTATTGCCTCAAACTGGCGATTCATTAAATTGGTCTGTCGGAGAAAAACAAATTATACAAACTTTAATATTTGTTTTGTTTTAGAAAAACAATTACATCTCGGCCAACTTCCAGCTACTATTTACTAATAATTTACTATCAAATATTCATTTAACACACACCCAATAACAAGCAAGTTGTTACTTCAGGAGATTTATGGTTGCACAGATCCAAACTGAAAAAAATAAAAGTTGTGTCTCCACTGGGATTCGAACCTTGAATCTTTGACTTAAGAGTCGGAAACTTTTCAAATTTTGATACTTCTAATATTTGTACTAGTATATTTAATATTTACAAGGATTTTTTAATAATTGTTGCAGTGCACCAGCTTAAAATAGCGCTTCCAATCATTTAAGAGTCAGGTAATAAAAAAATGACATGAAAAATAATATCGCACAGTTTTAACAATGAGTTACACCATCCATTCTGAATGTAGAGCCTTTTATGTGAGATGAGACTGGTGTTGGTTATATGTGCATGTGTAATGCTTTCTTTTATAAGATAATGCACACCCACACACCTGTCGCTGTTAAACCCACATTGTGGAATATGCCTCGATGATATGAATGAATGAATTTTTACTAAGAGAACACAGAATATTAAAAATGAAACAATTATTTTATTTGTCAAAAAAACTTACATCAAGAGTGAATCCTTCGAGGCTGCTCTCATCGCTGCTAGTCTCTCGAATATTTGGGTTTCCCTTAACAATTATTCTTGATGGAACTCGACCCTACAACCAAAACACTTACATGATGTATATTGTAATATTATAAAAACTTATCTGCATCCTGAGAAAACATACGGTGAATTTATCACCACTTGCACAAGTTGTAATTTGCTACTGTTGCATATGGAATACTAATAATAATCATTTAATTGTGACCTGTGTGCGACCTATCCTCGCATATGGCATAGAGGCAAGAGCAGACACTGTCAAGACCAAGAGCATGCTGAGGACTGCAGAACAATGAGAACTCTACGCTACGTGCCATTGCTGGAAGGACCTTGCGTGACCGTATTTATATTCATTGAAAGTTAATGTTATCTAACAAAAAAATATTTTTACCTTAAACATAGGAACCTGTTGGGCACTCCTTGCTTCTTGTTTCTGTGAAGCCAGCCCTTTAGTGGACGATGTACTACTTTCAACCCGAGGAACTGACTTATCCACACTTGTTTTTGGCGTCTTCTTTTCTTTCTTAAATGCTTCAAACTCTTTCATCAATTGATTCTGAAAAACATATTTAATAATCAAATATATCGTCACTCTCTTGACTTAACTGTCGTATCTGACATTTTTGCAAAATGGAGTTATGACCACCAATGTGTATTTATATGTATGTTGTACGCATGTTCTCACTAAAGGTCTCGACTGTATCACCTTCCGTTAACTTGTAATAACTTAATAATTTGCTGTCTACCAATTACTGAAAATAAAATATCACTAATAGACCTATGTGCTATGTGTGATTCTAATATATATAAGAATGATTCATATATATAAAAATAAAATAATAAAATATATTTACACCGTGTCACTGCACCGTGTGCTGGGAGAGATGAAAATAAGCATGGGCAAAACACTAAAAATGCTCTCCTGAACAATTTACATTTTACCAGTTACGACCTTTAGTCAGAAGAGCGACGATATGTGGGTTCAAATCCTGCTAAGACTGATTTCATTCAAGCTTTAGATTATCAATTTCATGATTTCATTCATATAGAACAAGCATTTTTGCTTAATTTAAGGAATGTAAACTGTTTACAACAAGGATACATTATTTATTAAAATCAATTGCTTTACAGTTGGAAGTATATAAGAATGTTGCACTAGTTCCAATGAAGATCTTCTAAGAAGGCGATTGAATAAAGAAGTTTAATATAATCCTGGTTTTTCTGTAAACGGCTCTATTAAGCGGAATAAATAAGACTTTGAAATGTGTGGTTCACAAAGTCTGGAGGCTTAATAGTTACCATTGCAAATATTTAAAAACCATGATTTATGCAATTTTTGGTACTTACCTGTGGAATCTCTCTATAGATATTTCTTTTATCCTTATTGTGGAAATCTGGGAGTTTCAATTTGAAAAGACTTGCTCGTGTAATTTTACTAAATTACAATAAGTACCTATATTTACTATCTAGTAGAGGTATGTTCCTAGAATGATTCTATGTTAAATTTTCATTCATAACATAAACTTTTTATTGTTCCCATACAATAAATAAGTTTTCACTATAATAATTATTTTACCTAATTATTATTATCATAGCAACAGCAATGATCTACTGACATCTATATATCACTTTCTTAAGTTTTTACACTTTAAGAAAGAACCCATGGGACGGTTCTGAACCTAGCTATAAAGCCATAACCCAATCTCCATAGATGTCACTGCTATACATTTCATTGTGTTTCATTTTTATATATAATTAATATTTTACAGTACCATAACACTTGGATATAAAGAAACATAGAGTTTATTTTATGTCATTCGAAAGATGACTTCTTTGTCGCGATTTTAAATTATAACTTTTTTCAAAATTTTATTTGTAATTGATATGACGAGGAAATATTGTTTACAAACTAAAGACTAGTGTTTTTTTCTGTGAGGCAACAACTGTGTTTCAATGTATTTTTTATAATTAAAAATGAAAATATTTACTTTTTGAGTAAAAAATATAAAAACATCGATTCACGCTTACACTTTGAATGAAAATACAAGATATCAAATTAGTGATACATGATATACAAATGTTTATTATATGTTGAAATAAAAGTGTTCATATATGGAAATCAATATACCTACTGTCCAGAGGAACACAACTTGCCACTATTATGTAAAATTTGGAAAAAATCTCATGGTAAATCTAATCAATATTAATAGTTAGGTACCTACTTACATAAGATTCAGTTTTTTCTCTCAACATTTTTTTAAGTTCTAGTCCTTCATCTATGTACCTCTGAAATAAAATAATAAATACTTCATAAGAGTAAGAAAGATAAAAATTAATGAGAAGTCGCAGTCAGTTAAGAAAAGTTGTCACCATCAAGCATTAATGTGATCATGTAATATATAGGCATCGACAAATGTCGATTTTCAGTGGAGTAGAGGACAGATTTCTCATATAAAAACCAACCAAGATAATAAAACTATATGTCATCATCATCATCCCCCCACTTCATGCACACCTCCTTTTCCTGTAGGGCTACCTACTCGTTACACAATCTTAATACATTCTTATCTAGTTTTAATCTTGAAAAGTACTCCGTCATTATCTCATCTTAAGCAAGTTCATTAGTAGCCCTGCTGGGTATGGACGTTAGTGAAGAGATAAATATATGTCAAGACAGAGGAGTCTGACATTGGTTTCTCTGACAGGGGTCATACGCATCTTGGTGAAACTCCATAATAAAACAGAAATAAGCCATACTAACTTTACACTACGACCGATACTGGTTAATACCTAAATATTAATATTATTTTGTAGGTATCTAAAAAATGGAACCAATGCACATTTGGTAAGCTGTTTGGCTTCTGTGCAGGCGTCCTAAGTTGAGTCCTAAGTCCCCAGCAGAGGAGAAATTTATTTTAATTCATTTATCACGCAAATATTGCTTCTCTTGGCTAGATAAACTGGAAGAAATTGTCATATGGCAATAAACTCGCCATTTGCTCAGGGTGCATGGAAGTTTTATTATTGTTATTAAAGAGGAAAGAAAACATTATATTTACCTGTTTGGATCTCTTATCATGGTCTTTCATAGAATTCTGCATTTCTGTAAATATTTGTATCCTTTTATCCTTTTCGTTGATAGATTTTGTCATATTATCAATCGTTTCTTTGCTCTCTATTAGCTTTTGTTCCTGGGACTTAATTAATTCTTCCCTGGCCATTGTGGACTTTTTCTCTTCATCCAGATGTTTAGTTTTCTCCTCCAGGGCCTTTGTTAGATTCTCGATAATTTCCTTGTTATTAGATTCTAGATGTTTAGTTTTGTCTTCCAGGGATTTTGTAAGAGTGTCAATCGTTTCCTTGTTATTTAATTCTAGCTGTTTTATTTGATCGTTCAAGAGGGAAATCTCTATTTGACTTGCTCTTTTTAATTTCTCAACCTCTTCCAACAGTTCCAACCTCTTTCTTTCTTCTTCTTGTTTTTGACAAATCAGATCTCTGTAATTTAAGTAACATTTTAAATATAGCTGTTCTTCGTTCGCCGTGATATTTTATACTAATCCAAGTAGGGACCTTTTGCTCAGAAGTCGGATATCTAACCAACTAAGCCAAACCAAGGCAGACAACTATTAATTTGTAGAATAACCATACATTTTTTCAATCATTAATATTCAAGAATCAATAGGATTGATAGGTAGTAAAGGGACCCCTCATAGTTAAAATATTTTTATTATGTTAAGTAGGTATTAGTTAAGATAGGATTAGTCTCAATTTATTGAAGCTTGATCAATTGTTTATTGAATTCTATTTTAGTTTTTTAAATAATTAACAATTTATAATTGTACAAAAAACATGGAAACATTGTACTCTGACGAGCTTATTGCCATTAGGCAATTTCTTTTAACCAGAAATTTAAAATAATGATTTTGAGAAAGCGTATAAGTCAGAAAATGCTGTGTAAAAAAAGTTACTCACTTATTATCACGGTTCAAAGATTCAATACTGATGTTTAAACTCTGCAATCTCTTCGTATCATTTTCCAACTGTGCATTGACCATATTGTTTTCGTCTTTTAGACTGTTATAAGTCTTTTCCAAACACGCATACTCCTACCAATCAAAATCATATTTAGAAAAAAAAAACAATATAAATTTCTTGGGTAACTAAGATATATTTATTTCAAATAATAATTTTATGCACACCCAGTAACATGTTGTCACATTTTGGAGACTTATAGACCGAGTTCGATTCCCGGTGGGGACACAGTTAATAACTGTTTTTTAGTAAGTCTGGATCTGTGATATGCTAAATAGGGATTGCAATTACTGGATCCAGCATCTAGCAATCCAGGTAGATCTAGCACATTTTTCGTCTTGCTGGATTAGCACTGACAGTTAATTAATTTTCCAAATAATGGCGTAAAATCTACGTTGTTTCAATAAAACATTAAGATTCCATGTAAAATTGTAACAACTGTTTCATAGAATCTTCATTTTTTGTAAAAAACTCATAATACAAGTATCCAAGTAAGACATTTGAAGATTTACTAATATGGAAAAAAGTCACTGCCACGGAGAAATGTTTTGCTTGGTGTTCAAAAATATTAATGAATATAATAATTGAACACGACAAAATAAATACAATTAGGTATGGTGAGATATGACTTATTCATAATAAATACAATTATGGTGAGATATGACTTATTCATAATATTTAAATTGACTAAAATATATTTCTAAATACAAATACAACTAAGTTAAGTGAATATTTAAGTTTTTATTAAAAATCAAAAATTGTTACATTCAGCGATTTTTAAGAAAATCCACAAATATCTTGCTGGATTGTGACTGCTTACAATAATATGTGGCAAATTGTAATTGAGTGCATATTAAATTAATATTCAATATACCTAGTACAGGCTACCTGTTGCCGGAGAAGTGATAAGTACAAATATCTTGCTGGATTGTGACTGCTTACAATAATATGTGGCAACTTGTAATTGAGTGCATATTAAATTAATATTCGATATACCTAGTACAGGCTACCTGTTGCCGGAGAAGTGATAAGTACAAATATCTTGCTGGATTGTGACTGCTTACAATAATATGTGGCAACTTGTAATTGAGTGCATATTAAATTAATATTTGATATAGTACAGGCTACCTGTTGCCGAAGAAGTGATAAGTACAAAATAAAATAAAAAATATATACTCACTTCAGTTAGTTTGTTAATCTTCTCTTTGTGTAATGTGTCTTGTTGGTATAATTTGTTCAACTCCTGCAAACATACAAATAATATTATTATAGCAGACTGTTTGTCTTATTCCAAACTGTTTCTGTCCAAATGAGGTATTTACTATTGTCACTAACTTCTAGTGTCTGACTGAAGGTCAGATTTTGGCCGAAGCCGAAGCCGATTGTTCAGCCTTAGCCGTAACCTTCGGCCGAAGCCGAAGGTTTGATTTTACTAAAGAGTTTTGAGTTTTGTGTGCCTTTCATGAATTGTACATTTTTTTCTTTGTCTTATGTATATTGCAAATTTACTGAACTCTGAAGTTTTATCTACCTTTATATAAATTGTTGTTTTTTTTTTCTCTCATATCTAAATAGCGAATCGTAAATTTTCTAAATTCTGAAGTATTGTGTTCCTGTAATGTAGTCGTATTTTGTTGTAAATTATAAATTTTCTGAACTCCTCCCCGAAGTACAAGGTTTGTTTCCTTCTTTCTGGGGAGAATTTCAAATTGTGACATCTTATGTACCTGCTTTTTATTGTCATGATATCTTCCGTATCCTTTTTTATATTTTTATAAAAATTTACATTATTTTACTTTACTTTATTTTCTGTCCAAACCGATGTCAAATAGTGATTACAGATTTCTGACATTAAAAGACTGTGCAAGGTCATGCATAAGAGAGTTCTACTACAAGGATAGAAAATAGCTACACTGTATTAATATGGTTTTAAATAAGGCCAGGGTATAATTTTTCCCAAATGTCTTGAATGAGGTTCCGGTTGCGCAAAGCGCAAATTTGTGTCTTTTTGCTTCGTTAGTTTATGTGCAAATCGCCCTCCTTCTCGGCTAAAAGTTCAAGATGTTTGGCTACAACTCTACATAATATAAGTTTTAATGGTAAGTAAAATGTTTCTATTATGTGTAAAGTGACATTTAAAATATGCACAGTATAATATAAAATTGAATACCTGTTTCAATTGACTTATTTCATGATCATAGTTGGTGATTATTTTATGGTTTTCCTTATCATTCTTCTACAAGCAACAAAAGTAATATAATTAAATTGTTAGCGTAACTTTATTCTAAAATAAATTGAGACAAATAAAAATTTACAAGGATAAATTTTTATTTGCCTCATGTTTTGAAGTGAATCACATTTCACAATACATACAAACTAATTAGGTATACTTAATCTATAAAATCTCTTCATCAATTCTAACAAACAAATGTATAATATGTTTATTTAATAGTATTAAGGGGGGGACTGCTGCCAACATACCTATTTTTCAATTTGATATACCATCATTATTTCTTATCAAATCGTTTTGAAAAAATTATTTAATTAGTTTGAGTATAAATAAAAATATACCTACCTTAATTTTTTGATAATGTTCTGTATAAATTCTTGTAGAAAAATAATGGCATACACCGATTTTCAACGTTTATCGTATATTTTTAATAAACTATAAGGCGTAGAGTAATATATTTTTTTTTAAATTAAAGAAGACAAAAATATCTAGAAAAATATGATGTGACGTTGCGTTAATACTTCAGGTTTAGTAAATAAACCTAAAAAATATTTATTTTCCATTTAGCGCCATTGCGTAATAAAAGTTTTTATGGTTTATTTACTTAACCTGATGCGTTAATGCAACGTCATATCATATTTATCCAGGTTCTTCTTTAATTTATAAAAAAAAGTATTGCTCTATACCTTATATTTTTTTAGAAATTTAAGATAAATGTCTAAAATCGGGGTATGCTTATTATTTACTTACAAGAATATATACAGAACATAATCAAAAAGTTAAGGCATATTTCTCTTTATTAATATCCAAACTAACTAGGTTCTTTTTTTCAAAATGATTCGTTTAGTAATAATGATGCAAATTCAAATTGAAAAAATAGGTACGTTGGGAGCAGTCCACGCCTTAACTCTTTTAATTTGTCATACTTGAGTTGATTATTCATTAGGGTAATTTTAGTCATCTCTTCAAATTCCTAGAAAATAATTTTGCATCACTTTTGATTAGACACAAGTAAAATATTTGTTTACCAAAAAAGTAAGGATGAAAATATTTACAATAAAAAATATCGAATTTATTCATTTTTCACAAACAAAAAATATGTACATTGATAGTCCAAAAAATATGAACGTTGTATTTAATAATACATAGTGAATAGATATTTACATTACATGTATTGATTATTTACTTACTTGTTTCAAACTATTTATTTTTTCTTGGAACTCTAAAAACAATTCTTTATTTTTATCAATTGATTCCTAAAACAGACATAATTTTTTTAATACAAATCTAATAGTAGTAAAAAACAACAGTCAATTAATAATTATTACTATTTATTTATGAATAAATTAGTCAAATATATTTTTAAATGCATATACGCAAACATTAGATTTTTTCCTGTCGGGAGTCAAATGATATTTTTTGAGTTCCAACTGTCGATAGCGATAGTATGTATTATAGTTGAAGAATTAGTACCAAACTATAAACCCATAAACCAAAATTATTGAATATTTTAAGATATTTTGTTTTCTATACAACACATCATGTAGGTATGTATGTCAAGATAGGATAGTATGGAGGTCAGTCCTTTTATCCTATCCAGAATAAGAAAACAGCATGATGGTATGTATCAGTATGTATGTTTGGAGATTAAGTATCAAACTATCAAGGCTTCTTACATATTGTGTATAGGTGACTGCCATACAAATTATATGAAGCGATGTCATCACTAAATTAAAAAAAATATTGAGATGTACTACTACAATGTTAATATTTTTTATAGCATTTTTTATTGTCGGCCCTCGTGGCTCAGTTGGTTGGATATCTGACTGCTGATCCAAGGGTCCCGGGTTCGATTCCCGGTGGAGACACAGTTTTTAAAATTGTGTTTTCAGTCTGGATCTGTGAGACGATTAATATCGTAAGTCTCCAGAATGTGGCAACTTGTTATTGGGTGCGTGTTAAATAATTATTTGACATAGTACAGCTGTTAGTTGCCCGAGAAGCTATATAAAATAAAATAAAATAAAATAGCAAATTAAATTATCTAGTAGGGGTGTTTCGGCTTTTTTCGATATTTTTGATATTTTTAAAAAATTTGGAAATATAAGCAGTTAAACACATATATAAATTAATCATAAAAATGTTTTTCTTAATAAAAAAAATTGAGAATCTTTGGGCCTTCTTTAAAAAATAAAAATTTGAGATTTTGTAGTTGTCTATATTTATACCAATTTTCAGCATTCTAGCTTTAATGATTTTTGAGATATTTAGAACAATAAAGCAAAATTCAAAGGATGATAACCCCTGACTGAAACGAAAATTCAAAATACTGAGTATAAAAGTTTTGTAGGCCTATAATTATCTATATATTCCGAAATTTTGGGCTCTGTACATTGAGTGGATCAAAAGTTATTAGGGACATAACATTATATGCTGCGAACAATGTTCCCTGTTCCGCGCGCACGCGCACACCTACTAAAATGTCTCCGCACACATGTCATGTTTTACCCTCAGCACAGTCAATAATTATATAAGAAAGTTTCCATTGACAGATTTTAGTTATCTTTTTTATTTATTTCAAAAATTATCTTTGTTAGTGTTGTTATTATATAAAATCACTGTGATTAATAAATACCATAAAAATATACATTTATGAAAATTTGTATGTGTGATTATGGGGGGGGGTGTAAATTTATCGTACTGCCACTGCACATATGCGTCGAAGATCCGCACACACAATAGAAAAATTAGAGGGAACGTTGGCTGTGAAGCCTCTAACTTGGTGTTTTTTGACTTCAATGTTGAAAAAACCATGAAAAATATAGACCTGGCATACAATACTCGCGTATCTTGGCTTGATACTTTGTCGATATGTTAAGAGAAATAAATTATCTTGAACAAATCGAAAGTTGTATAAAATATTAGCAACATATTGATGAAACACTGATCTAAAGTAAATGTAGGAAAATATTATAGGACCTTATAAATTACTTAAAATTACATAACCCTATGTACTATGAATAATAAATATAATTACTCACATTTAATTGACACTTGTATTGTGACAGAGATTTCTCATACTGATCTTTGATTAGTTGTGTCTCATTAAAGCTTTTAACCAACTCCATCTTTACATCATTCTTTTCTTTGTTGCTCTCCTCAACTCTAGTATAAGACAATCATTTTGTATTTAATTTATTTATTCAAAATAATAACAAAACAATACACACAAAAGATATCTTCTTATTTAACTTCATTATCTTCTTATATTTTTATTTGGGGCCGGCTCTCCTTATTTGATTTTAATGAAATGTACTTTTTTTCTCAAATTTCGAATTATTAATTTAAATATAGTTAAAAATATAGTTAAATTACTTTTGATTGAAATAGTCAGTCATAGTATTAATGGGCTATAATTTACCAATTAAAAACTACAGTTCGGTAAATTGCAACCAACCTTTTCCTCTCCAAAAAGTATTGTTTCCTACATCAGTAATCATCATAATCATGTACATCTCACACTGAGAGTTGAAAAGTTTTGATACAAGACGAAATACATATACATATTTAATGTTAATATATTGATCAACAAAAACTACGCACCGTGCACATATAATAATCAAACTGTGTTTGGAAGTGATGTGTTATACCAACATTATAGTGTTGTGATATAGAGGTTAGAGTGAGTGCCTTGAACTAGGTAGGTGCAATATTCCCTTCTCTCTATATCCAACAAATACATACTAAAGAACAACAATATACTATGAACAACAGACAAACATGTATAAGACGATGTTTGAATGTCGACAAGGCGATGAATGTGTCAAGATAGAAATAAATGGCGTTTGGTTTTCTTTGCCTGCCCCGCAAGGGACATGGCATGATGTTATGTATGTATGAACATACTAAAGAAAAATACGACTGCAGTACAGAAACGGCTCTCATATGGGGAAATATTATTTTTCAATGATCCCACCTACAAGTATAAGAGAATTAATAGTAAAAACCCACACACTCACAATCTTTCTATATATCTCTTTCACACACACACACACAAACACACACACATATTGTTAAACTCTTCTCTCGTGCACGCACCCACACTAATTCACACTTTTTTATTGTCTTCTTTTAATATTAGGTATAGTACGTAAGAGGTACATGACATATTTGTATTTTTACTTATTTACTTTTAATAATTGTATGCATGTACTGTGTGCTGTCCTATGTAAATAAAAATTAAATAAATAAATGAAAAAAAGGGCATGTTTTTGGTAATACATGATCCTATGAGTTATATTTTTTTTTTTATTGTAAAACATAATTTTATTCAACTCTTGCGACTTAATTATAAATTAAAAAAATAATAATTATACTAAAAATATTATTTGCATGTTAAATTGTTTAGAAATGTGATATCAAAATTGTTACTTTTTCTCCAGATCTCGCACTTGTGAGGTCATAGTCTCCTTGAACTTAATCAACTCATCTCGTCTTGTTTGTATTTCCTCTTTGGCCTGGAAATTCAACAACAATTATTATTTTTTCTTTTTCTTTTCTCAACGGACAATTCTTGATGGGGCTGTAAGTTTATTTTGGTTTAATAAAACAATTGATTTATATTTAGACTATTTTAATTTTAAACATTAACTAGTATCAGTCAAAGATGGTCATAAAATTATTTATTTATTTAAAACTTTCTGTATTTCTGTACATAATGGTTCAAAATGACTGGTTAATTGTCTAATGGCAATAGCTTCCAACCAACAATTTTTTGGAGTAATTAGCGTGTATGATATGTAACTAACATGTTAATATAAAAAATTGATTTTTTACATAGTACGGAGAGGGGAGGAAAGAAGGGGACAAGGATTGGATACAGAGATAGAACTTCTTATTGATTGTAAGAAGAGATTGTAACTGCAATAGATAAAAGTTAGTCACCTGATCAATTTGTGTTTCTAAACTTTTCTTGGTATTGGTGTATTCATTGGTGATTTTGTTCATTAATTCAAGATGGTTATTTAATTTTTCCTCCGATTGCGCTTTTTGTTGTTCCAATTTATTCAAAGCTACACTTTTTTCATCAACTATAAGGAATGCAAAAAAAACAAGTTATCAAGATGGTTTTGCCAATTAGTTTGCTTTTTTATGTGGTGAATTTATTGTCAAATGGCAATTTCTTCCAAATAAACAAGAGAACCAATCAACCAAACAAAGAATTCAATCATTTTAAATAAAATTCTTCTAATGTTAATATTTTCAAGAAAAGACTGGACTTTTTTTGGACAAAGCAAAATAGTTACAACCAAATAATAAAATTGGACAGTGGCCTTGGTTACCTGCCTATAAAATATAATAATAATAATATAATGTAAAACACTTATATTATATATGATACAGATACCTAGTCAGCGCAATGAATGTATGCCAACTAAAACTACGAGGAAACAGACGAATTTCTAGTATACGTACACCTACCGATACGCACACCTACATAAAACGTAGACAAACCGATCTACCGCCTCACACACACATGTAAAAAAAACTTGGCATACATTTGAATTCGAAATTTGTCCTACACGCGGCTTCTGTACATTATAATTCTATGGTAAAACATTATCTTTGTAGAACGAAAACTGTCATAAAAATCACATATTTAAATAATTATTATTTAGATATTTCCTTATTTTTTGTTTAAATATAGGTACTTAAATTTAGAATTTGTTTTACTGTGAATATTTCATGTGTTACAACCAACGTTACTGTGAATATTTCATGTGTTGCAACCAACGTTACTGTGAATATTTCATGTGTTGCAACCAACGTACCCTCTAAAAAAATTCTAGTGTGTGTGCGGATGATCAACAGTATGGTTGGTTCACAGACCAATATTCTATAGACATGACATAAGCAAAATTTCATAGTACACACCGCTTAACTGTGCCACCATAATTTGGTGGCAATCAATATAACATATTTAAATATTTTCAGAATGGTTCAGAATGATAATTGAAACATTACTCCACACTAATATCTGATCAAAATGTACATGTTGTTGACAAAAGGGATTTAAATTTTGAAAAGCAAATACTTTTACAAACATTGAATGTGTTTACATTTAATTTATTTATTTAATTATATAAAATGCGTTTTTAAATGTGTTTTTTTTCCGCCTTCCTTTGTGTACCAATTTTCATATTCTTCCTTCAGCCATCTCTCCACTGCTGGATATAGACCTCTTCAAAGTACCTACTTTTAGACCCATCTCCTAACAGCGATAAGGACAACATCATCAGCCCACCTTTTCTGAGGCTGACCTATTTTTC
Organism: Molanna angustata; assembly: GCA_963576475.1. NCBI lineage: Eukaryota > Metazoa > Arthropoda > Insecta > Trichoptera > Molannidae > Molanna > Molanna angustata. The sequence goes on from OY754986.1 coordinate 1,867,989, forward strand.
TTTTTATATCCCATGATCTCCATTTTAGAATTCTAGGTGCCCATCTGTCCATTCTCTGGCAACATGACTCGCCCATTGCCATTTAACTTTAGCAACTCAATCCATGATATAGACAACTTTTGTCTAGAATCTGATTTCCTCGTTTCTTATTCTGTCACTTAGTCTTACGCCTTTTTTTAATATTTATTTCAACTTAATTTGTCGGTTGTAGTCTTAATAAATAGTGAAATTGATTTTAAACACGTTTTTTATTTTTATTTATTAAAAATTTAAAGAAATTTACATGGAATTCCATCAAGAAATGACGATCAAAAAGTTAAATCTAATCAACACAATTTAATTTATACAAAATCCCACTAACCATATATGGTTATCAGTGGGTTTCTATATCATACAATATAAAAGCTAACTCAAACTAACCAACAATGAAAAAAAATTGAATTTGGTCTAACAATATAAAAATGTTATAAGAGATCCAAAACAACACCAGAATAAAACAAAAAGAAAACCATATCAGAAAAACCCAAAAATACATTAGAGTAAAAATAAAAGCTTAGCATTTGCCTTTCTATGATCCATGTGTACCAATACCCTGGCCAAAAGTTGTAGCTTATATCAGTTCTGTACTTACTCTTTGGATTGTATACACTTCTCTTACAGGGAACATTGGTTTCAACTAGCATTAGAAATACTTGTAATTGAATGTGTTTAGGGTGTTCAAAATAAATAAAGATATTCAAAATATGCATGTACCTTCTTTCTGTAACGATTTCAACATAACGTCTTTGACTTCCATTTTATTCTGTGTGTCCTCTTTGAGTTTTTGAATCCCCAATTTTAAGTACTCTTTGTCTTGTTCGCAAGAATTGAGTGTCTCAATTGTTATTTTGAATTTGTCGTCGAGAGCTTTGGATATATTGCGTGTAACGGCAATCCTATTTATCAACACAAATAAATATTTATACATAGTTTTCACTTTAGCGATTGAAACAGGGTTTAGATTCTAGCTATGTCTACCCCCAGTAGCAGATCTAGGGGAATAATATTATACAGGAAATGTGAAGTTACTATGATAAATTTTGCTGTACCTCGTCACACAGATTAGAATCTTGTGCTTGATGAGGGATTCACATATTAATAAATAATACTGAGAGTAAGTATGTAACAAGTTATACAAAAATAAAAACTAAGCAACAAGTTAAGCAAAATAACAGGCATTGAAATAAATTGGATCCAGATCAAACAAACCATACATCGGCACACATTTGAATTTTTTTAGAGGTTTGTTTTTTTTTTAATAAAAAATGAATATGTCCTTGTCAAACAAGTACATATACATCTTCCTACATTCCCTAAATTAAGCATAAATGCTTGTGCTATAGGTGATTGAAATCGGTCGAGGCAGTATTCGAATTCGCGACCACTTGATTACTAGCCCAGTGCGCTAACCGCTCTGCCATCGACCCATCTATATTCAGTTCGATTGCAAGGCCATTGAAATATTTCATTCTTGGGGGGCAAGTCTGTTCCGACCGGCGAAATCAAAACCCTAGTGATTACCCATGTCATGGATATAATTATCATATGGAGTTCTATGACATCCAAAGATATTATATAAAATTTGAATTCATCTTCTTCATTTTGGAATCCTTGGTGATATTATTGTTTTCAAATTTTTGCAACAATGTTTCTGTGTGTGCTGTGTGCTATGTACGGCGTGTTTGTTCTACTTTATCGTTTAAAGAATAAAGTACCTTCTCATTTGATTCTTTTCAAATTTTGCAAAGTTATAAATCTAATACTCTCTTTTTTTATTGGGTGAAAGTTAAATGAATATTTGACAGAGTTGTCCGAGAAACAATAAGTACCTACAAATATAAAATAAATGTTTCTTACTTGTGCATGACTAGATTTCTATTGCGTACTTCGCTTTGATATTTAGTTTCCAGCTCTTCATATTTCATCATGAGAGATTCAAGTTGTTTTTTAACAGCTTCATTGTCCTTCTTCTGTTTAGCCAACATTTCTTTTTGATTCCATATTATGGCATCATCCTTTGCCTGAAATATTCATTAAAACATCTTCTTAACACACCATTAGACGCAGGAGCAGATAATCAAGAGAAGGTATAACAACAAATAAAGAGAATTTAAAAAAAATTCTTAATACTCTTGATAATGAATTAACGTTTTATAATGAGAGACTCAAGTTTCTATGGAATGACCCTGCACAGGAGGATAGTGTTTTCTGATCTATTTGTGAACCAGGGAATTCAATCTCGCCTGATTTTTGCATGATCAGAAATGCAGAACTACACGTGCGGGATCCACATGACTTGAAAAAATATGTGTACCGATTTGTTAATGTATCCGAATTTGAATAACATACATGTATCTATTATTAATATATACGGCAAGACTGATTTCAACCATGGATAGAGTGTAAGTATTTCCCAAAGGTTTTTATTATAATATACTAGATGTCGTAGTTAGCAAATTTTGTATGAATCCAAGTGAGTCATTTTTCAGAGGGAATTTTTGACGTTTTAGTTCCAGACCACATCGATTTTCTATAAAAAATAACGACTAATTTGAATTGTTTTCGGATTTATTTATATAAAAAAAAACATTTTAACTATTATATTTTAGAGCACAGTTATCTAGGATGTGTTGAAATGTAAGGTAAACTGAAATACTTATGTTGCCAACCAAAATGTCAAACGCGCGATATTCCACGACTCACTTTTTGCACGGAGTACTACATCTTGTATATTATGATAAAAATCTGTGGTATTTCCCTACAAGATTACCTTCCTTTCCATATATGATTGCGACTTGAGAAGCGTCTCGCATCTGAGAACTAAGTGATTTTGTTTCTTAAATTTTTTTTTTACATCTCTATAGAGACGAAGATGGAATACTAAGTTTAGTTTAACCATTTGAACCATCGTCAGAATAATGATGTGCCTTGTATGAAATGTGTCGATTATCAATTAAATAAAATAGAAGAAATACCAAGTACTTTCTATTTTATATTTATGATATATCTACAGATGATGGAATATTATAGGAGAGCCAGGAACTCAAGGCACCTACAGGGCTTACGACCTGTCATCGGCTGGTTTACATGGTTGATTTATACTTTTAACGTTCACCAATTATTGCCTTCCTATTGAGTTCCCTATCAATCCAATATTTCGAAAGTTCTATATATTTTAATCATGAAAATCTGTTAATTTTGATAAAACTGCAAAAAAAAACACCATCGCCATCTATGAAATGTCACTTAAGTTTTGTTTGATAATATTTTTAAAGGCAGAAGATAATGTATCAGCTTTAATCTTAAATTAATTTCATTAATCTTGATTATTTTTTTAATCGTAATAGTAATAAACACTTCCTTGCACCCTGCGTATGTGTCTTATGGCAATTTCTTCCGACTAACCAGTATATCTTGGACACAAGATAAAACTGGGCAAAGAAAACCAAACGGCGGAACTGCCAAGAATACGAATGAGTTGGGCAGCTTTTGGTAAACTTAAGACACATCCTAGAAAATAAAGAGATTCCCATCTGTCTGAAAAGAAAAACATATGAATCATGTATACTGCCAGTGACTATATCCATTGAATACCATGGCCCTTACAAAAAGAAATGTAGAAAAGCTCAAATGCACACAGCGATCCATGGAAATATCCATGCTTGGTTTATAAGAGATAGAATAAGAAATGAGGAAATTAGGAAGAGATCCAGAGTAGTGGATGTCATGGATCGCGTAGGAAGATTGAAATGGCAATGGGTGGGACATATTGCAAGACAAGACCCCATAAGATGAACCTCTAAAATATTAAGATGGAGACCTTGGGAAAACAAGAGAGGCGTCTGATGGTCCGACGACATAGCCGCTGTGGAAGTCAGAGGGCTGAAGAAGAAGAAGAACCAGTGTTTCAATTATATTTTATTATTTTCCATTATAATTTTTTATTTATTAATATTTTTTTATTTAATCTTAATTAACTATTATTGTTTATAAATACTACTTTTATTTTAAATTTAGTCGCCTTTTATTATACTGTAATTAATTTTATTATTTTATTAGCAACTGTAAGAATTGTCTGTGAAAAATCTGTAATAGAACGATGTATGACAGGGTCAGATATGAGTACATAAGGAAAGAATGTAGGATAAAGAAAGATGTTATTAATAGAATGAAAGTGAACACATTGAGATGGTTTGGCCACATGGGGAGAATGAATAAGGAACGCCTGACAAAGAAAATATACATTGCGGACAGGAATGGAATGAGAGGTCGGTGCCGCCCAAGGAAGGGATGGCTCGTACATATGAACAGTATTTTGAAAGACAGAAATGTCAGTATAAGACGATGTATGAATGTTGACGAGACGATGAATGTATGTCAAGATAGAAGTGGCGTTCGGTTCTCTCTGCCTACCCTGTGAGGGACATGGCGTGATGGTATGTATGAATGTAAAAATTGCGATTTGTGATACAGTCTGTAATCCTGCAGGGCTTGTGGGATTGAAATTTTGATGCGAGATTAGATTTCTTAGTCCCAACAATATTAAACTAGTTGAATTAATTTTAATGTAAAGCCTAAATTCATTAGAAAAAGAAAACTGATTTAAATAAATAACTGGAATGTGGGTCAGTACTCTCATCTAAACAATAGTGGCACCATATGTTGATTTGTTCACGGATTACCCCACTAACCAAAGGATTATATTCAACTACTACAGTGCTAACTAAATGATTTTTATTGTATGTATGAAAAATGCTGTTTTTGCCCCAAATGTCAATGTTCACACTTACCCTAAGAGAGGATGTCAGGATTTTAGACTTCCAAAAACAAGTATACAAAATATTTTATACCATAAAGGTCTCAAAATATATGATAGTTTGCCAGCAAACATAAAAGAATCCACAAGTCTTGTCACCTTTCGTAGGCTAGGTGCTGAATACATAGTTAAAAACTATTAATGTTCCATAGTTTTACATGTTTTTATAAATAATTGTCATACTCTTACCATACGTATTGTTTAAAAAAAAGTATTTTTCTATATTTTCTTTGTTTATAACTAGATGTATTAATTTTTATATATGTTTTTACATCTAAATAAAATTTATTATTATTATTATTAAATTCTAAATACAAAAAATTAACACAATAAGGTAGAGAAACAAAAGGATGGGATACGAAGGCAATAAATGGATGGTGACAGAGTGGTTAGCGCCCTGGGTTAGTAATCTAGTGGTCTCAACTTCAAATCCTGCCATGACCGATTTCGTTCACCTATAGTACAAGAATTTATTCTTAGTTTAGGGAATGTATGAGGATATATATATATACTTGTTTCCAAGATGTATTTCTTTTGGAAAAAAATGTTTGTATTTAAATATATCCTTTACACACGAGTGCTTGCACTCTGGTAAAGGGAAAATAATATGTGCATCTTTTTCTATATTTTTTAACTGTTGTATTTTTTATATTTATATTATAAATTTAATCTAAAAATAAAGTAATACCATATCCCTAATGGGGTAGGTAAATAGAACTGAACACCATATTTTCCTATCCTAGCACACACCCATCACCTCATCATCATTCATATCGAGCCATCCTTTTATTGGACGACTTCGACCTCTCATTCCATTCCTGTTCTCAAATTTGTTTAGGCACTTTCTATCTTAAAAAATATCCCCGTGTACTTACCTTCATCTCCAGCATTTTTTCGCTATTTTTTGAGATTTTGGCCTCAAAATCGTAGATGAAGTCATTAGATAACTTTCTTCTTTTAAGTTTGGCAATACTGAGGATTGTTTCGTTGTTTGTCACAAATATACTACTCTCACCATCACACTCCTTCTTATCTGATTGTGAACAGCTCGCACCTGCATTTTCTTTCTGCAACATAACCATTTCAATTCTCTCCATATACGTGATAATAATAAACACTTCATTGCACTCTGCGCAAGTGGCGAGTTTCTTGCTGTATGGCAATTTCGGTAATTATTTACAAGCTATACCACTTGTAAATAATTACCGCAATTTCTTCTATCTAGTATTTCCAGCCCAGAGAAGAAATATTTGCGTGAGAAATGAATTTCAATAAATTTCTCCTCTGCTTGGTATCGAACCCAGCACACCCGCACAGAAGTCAAACAGCTTACCAACTGTGCCACGGCTCATTATTAAACGAGTGGGTTGTGGCCAACACTATACTCCTCACTACCAAGTACAATGATATAGTGATCGGCAAATTAATATCTTAAGAAATCATGTAAGCTGCGGAGAGCGATAATTTTTTTTTGTTTGGTTACTACCTATATTATGTCAAGAATGCCCCACTCCAGGACTAAAATTCGCAATCTTTTTTTCTGAAAACTATTATCATTTTATGTTTTAACTAGTTTCCCGCTAAAATTTTTATATCCTTGTAAATTAAATTATACAATTCAAAACATGATCAAGAATTTGCTTAAAAGTTGAAAATGATCGCAATAAAAAAGCATCAATACAAAATGTTCAAAAATGGATAACTTATTTTATACAATCTCTTTCAAATATACCTGTGTTTTACTTACAAAAGATTCCATTATTCAGTTTTTTTTAATATTTTGAATATGTTTTAAGGAAATGGTAACTTTAGGAATATAAAAAGTTAAATTATTAAAACTTCCGCAACGTACTGTTGAAGATGGCCGAAAAAGAACTTTTGTGAAAATTTTAAATTTAAACTTTGGAAAAGTCATAGACAAAGAAAAATCAGACAATTTCACTATTATGAAATAACAATGTAGGTATAGGTAGGTACCTACATAAATAATTATTTTATTGGTAACTATTTGACAAGTCATTAATACAGTTGCAAGGATGATGTGATGTATGATGTTGTCTCAAAACAAAAGTCGTCACTACAGAGTGCTGAGATTGGACTCTGTCTTCTTTTGTTATTCGTATCTTTATATCCTTCGGATGCACATGAAGACTTATATGCCATGCTGCTGTTTGTAGCTACTACAATGAAAAACAGCAACAACACGTATGTGACGTATGTGAATTGGCTACAATGCTTATCTCGCGTACCTACTTGATGTTTCTTCGAGTGTATTAATTTATTCGATTATTTGTTATAATATGTCATTTTATGTGGGCGCGAAATAATATTTTATTTCAATATTATTTATCATTTTGAAATAAATGGGTCATTGAATTGGTGCTCATCACAAATGACACGTCACACGGTTATTTTTATATACCTAATATGTATATGATTCTTATTTTTAGTTTCTTTTCAATCATCATTCGCCAGTTTCCGTTAGGTAGGTAGGTACCTACATAATAATTCTCGTTAAATTGACATAAATAAAGGAATCTTTTTGGAATCTTAGAAGACTCTGAGAAGTCTGAGCGGCCAGACAGTCGGAATATCGAATCGGAATTTGAATATCCTGTCTGCGTAGAAATTCAAGTTATGATTCGATATTCCGACTAGTATAAAAATAAAAATTAAAAATCTATGGAGATATGTTGCGAATATTATGAAGATGTAGGTAGATGCCACCTAGGCCTTTTTTAATACTTTTTTGCTTTTCACCGTGGAGGAGGGCGGTTTGCATAATATAATACCTATACCTACCAACCATACAATTGAAATATACTATTGTTATACTATGGATACCAATCAAGCTAAAGACACAAATTTGCGATCTGCGCACCTACGCGACGGGTTCAAGCTGTTTTACGATAGCTATACTTATTGCTATGAGAATATCCAGAGTTCGCTCACCGACATGAAGTGACCTTGCAGTCTGCTGCAGGATTTACAAACGCCGAATGCCTTCGATCTGCCCATGGCCATCCTGCATAAAGTCAGACCAATAGTCGAGTGATTACGTGTATTGTATAGTTGCCATCCTCGGCCATACTTATGAGCAAATACAAGATCAATACCGGGGATAGTTTTGGTTTTATGCATCCAGTATTGAAAGTCTTTCAACTTTTATTTATTTATTATTTATACATAGGTAGTACAGAAGAGATTACATTTAAATAAGCCAATTGTAGACAAACATGTTTCAAATTATAAAACACGCTGATAGGGTAGGTACATTAATGAATTGATTGAAACCGACTCGCCAACTTTTACAAAAAAAAAGTTTTTCTGTTAAAGTCCAATTATATAATTACAATAAAATAACAACAAAAAACACCAATTTATTGTATAATGTCGAAAGTACGTGGCACCATCACAAATCACAACAGTCTATTTGTCTCGCAAGACTCTCGTTTCGAAGCGGAATATCGTTTCAATACCAAGAACAGCGAGACTTGCTCATCACTATATTATGCTTATTCACGAAGCCAAGGAGGAAGCAGAAGAATATATTAGTAGCTGCATGTAACTGTCGATGGAGATAGTACATTATGTATAATTGAAGAATTCGTATTAAACTATAAACACAAGTTAATAAATATTCTAAGATATTTTGTTTTCTATATAAAACTTGTCGTACTTACGTATAAAAGCACCAAGTTTTATGTTTTAGATTATTTACATAGTTTTATATGCATCGTTTTATGTTTTAGATTTTTTGTAAAATTGTAATATTTTTTTCCCAAATAACAACGACAAAATGTAGGTAATAGGCCTTAATACTTGATGTCATTATTGTATTGTTTATATCTTAACGCTATATTTTATCCAAATTAAACGCAAACAAAATAAAATGTACCTAGGTATATTTGTCCGGATAGAATAATATGGAGGTCAGTCTGTTTTTCCTACCCATAATATGAAAATAACATGATGGTATAATGTATGTAGGTGCATATGTTTGGAGATTCAGTATCAAACTATTGAGTGAGATATTAGTTGCATGTAACACATGAGATCCAACTGTCGATAGCGATAGTATGTAGAGTTGAAGAATAAGTAAGTACCAAATTACAAACCTATAAATCCAAATTATTGAATATTTTAAGATATTTTGTTTTCTATACAACACATGTAGGTATGTATGTCAAGATATGATAGTATGGAGGTCAGTCTTTTTTTCTTACCCAGAATATGAAAACAACATGATGATATCTATGTATGTTTGGAAATTAAGTATCAAACTATTAAGTCTTCTTAGATATTGTGTATAGGCGACTGCCATACAAATTGTATGAAGCAATGTCGTCACTAAATTCAATTTTTATAAAAATTGTTAAAAAAAAATTGAGATATACTACTACAATGTTAATATTTTCTTATGGCAAATTAAATTATCTAGTATTATTAAAAACTTTGGAAATATAGGCAGTTAAATACATAAATTTATCATTAAAAAATGTTTTTTTTATTAAAAAATGTTTGAGAAACTGGAATTTTTTGAAAAACGAATTTGATATTTTGTATTTATCTATATTTAAACCAATTTTCAGGGTTCTATCCTTAGATTATATATGATACAGATACATAGTCAGCGCAATGAATGGTATGCCAACTAAAACTACGCTGAAACAGACGAATTTCACTCGCCCGGCCGTATACGTACACCTACCGATACGCACACCTACATAATTCGTAGACCAACCGATCTACCGCCTCACACACACATGTAAAAAACCTTAGCATACATTTGAATCCGAAATTTGTACTACACGCGGCTTCTGTACATTATAATTCTATGGTTCTAGCTTATATGGTTTTTGAGATATATGGAAAAATAAAGCAAAAATTTGTAGGCCTTTAGCTATATGTTAAAAGAAATAAATTTTCTTGAACAAATCGACAGTTGGACAAAGCAACAAATGCCACAAATGAGCCATTATTCGTTTGAAATAAGTTTCGCGCCTAATGAGTTGAATTTGACACTTATTGCGGTAAATTGTATTATTCCCATATATTGCGTATTTCACGTATTTTCCCATCACTAATCGATATGTAGGTAAGTATAATTTTCGCCAAACATCTTGAACCGGGTGCGCAGCGCGAATATATGTATCTTTGCTTCGTTGGTATACGTGCAAATCGCCCCCCTTATCGCGAAACGGCTCGAGATATTTGGCGACAACTATACATCACATCAAAAGAGGACGAGTTATTTGCAACATAACTGTTTTTTTTTCGTTTTAGTGGAAACCCGCCATTGAGGCTATGCAATCTGGTTTCCAAGTTATATGAAGAATTTTAATATTGATATGTTTATTTTTGATTGCAATATTTAATCTTTCAGTTCCACAGTTCAGTATCACAGATTATCCAACTGTCGATCCGTTCATGAGAATTCAATTCTCTTAATGAATCGACATTATTAAGCCAAGATGCGTGTACGAAGGAAAATTTTGCATGGTGTAGTGGACTTTTTGCATGCTAATAACACCAACTAGAGGCCTCGCAGCATATATGTTCCCGTACATGGATTTACTCAGAATTCAGAGTAGAACATTTTATGTGAGTTTTGTGTGTATGTGTGTGTGTGTATGTGTGAGGGTGTGTCTGTGTGTGTGTGTGTGTGTGTGTGTGTGTGTGTGTCTGTCTGTCCCCCCCTTATAACTTTTGATCCGCTCAATTTACAGAGCCCAAATTTTCATAATATATAAACAGTTATAGGCTTACAAAACTTTTATACTCAGAATTGTGAATTTTTGTTTCAGTCAGGGGTTATCAACTTTTGAAATTTTGGTTAATTTTTCCATATATCTCAGAAACCATAAAAGCTAGAATGCTGAAAATTGGTATAAACATAGACAAATACAAAATCTCAAATAAGTTTTTTTTAAAAATTCCAGGGTTTCTCAAACATTTTTTATTAAAAAAAATATTTTTTTATGATAAATTTATGAGTTTAACTGCCTATATTTCCAATTTTTTTAAAAATATCGAAAAAAACGGAACACCCCAACTAGATAATTTAATTTTCTATAAAAAATATTAGCATTGTATTTGTACATCTCGATTTTTATTTAACAATTTTTAGAAAAAATTGTATTTAGTGACGACATCACTTTATACAATTTGTATGGTAGTCGCCTATACACATGTAAGAAGACTTATTAGTTTGATACTTAAATCTCCAAACATACATACATACTATCATACTGTTTTCATATTCTGTGTAGGAAAAACAGACTGACCTCCATACTATCCTATCCTGACAAACATACCTACATGTTTTATATAGAAAATAAAATATCTTCAAATATTTATTAATAATAATAATAATAATAATAATAAGGACAATTTATAAAGCGCCGTTTAGTGACAACCGTGGTCACCTCAAGGGCGCTTTCAGTTTGCAAAAAATAATTTAAAATTAGTCCTATAGCTAACACATTGAAAATGGTGAAACAAAACTTAAAAAAATACAATCAGTTAAAATTAAGTTAAAATTAGTCCTATAGCTAACACATTGAAAATGGTGAAATATAAAACTTAAAAAAATACCTAGAAATCACAAATTAATCTTGTTACATAATCCAGATGAAATTAATTATAAAAAATAGTCGATTCAAAGTAAACTGGCATAATATTTAGTACACATAATATTATTGAACGGATGAAGGACAATCTGGATACGACTTGCGGAAAAGATGAGTTTTTAATTTCTTCTTGAATTCATTGATATTTTCGGCACATCTTATATCCATTGGAAGATTGTTCCATGACTTTGGCCCAGAAACGCCAAAAGATCGATATAGGTATTTTGGCTTATTTGTGAGATTGGTTTCTACTAGTTTTTTATTGGATTGGGTCATTGATCTTAGCGTACTTTGTTTATTGTTAGGTGAAAATGGAACACAAAGTTCCGATATATATTCCGGGGCCATGCTATTGAGTGCTTTAAAGACAAGGAGACATGTTTTAAATTCTATACGTTCTGGGCTCTTCAGCCAATGAAGTTTGTGAAGTGTTGGTGAGATATGCGAGAAACGATCAATCTGGTAAATATAACGGGCTGCTGCATTGAGGATGAGTTGTATTCTATGGATTTGGTATTGCGGTAAGTGTGCTAATATGGCGTTACAATAATCTACACGGGAAACTATTAAAGAATTTATAAGGACCTTAGCAGCATTTGTCGAGAGACACCTTCGAATAGGTCTAAGTTGTCTGAGAAAGTAACAACTTTGTCTGACTATGGAAGAAATGTGTTTATCCATAGAGAGTGCACTGTCGATATGTATACCAAGAAATTTTACGCAGTTAGAAGGAGTAATTTCGACATTTTGAATTAAAATGGGGTCATTATTTATGTATTGTTGCCTGCGAGGTGAGGCAAGCCAAAGGAACTCAGTTTTTGTTGGGTTCAGTTTTAGCTTGTTCTTACACATCCAGGTGGATATCTGATTTATGCATGTGGATACCTCGTGTGTTAAATGATATTTAAATTCAGGTGAACAGGACTTGAACAGTATGCGGTCATCTGCATAGGCATGTGTGTTGAAACCAAGATTTTGAACAAGATTTTCCAACTGATTGGTATATAAATTAAAGAGAATTGGTCCAAGTACAGAACCTTGTGGGACCCCGTATAAGGAGGTAATATTATTTGTGGTACTATCTTTAAATACAACTTTGTATTTACGGTCTACTAAGTAGGAAGACAGCCATGCAATGCAGTCATTACCCAAGCCAAATTCATGTCTAAGTTTAGAAAAGAGAATATTATGGTCTACAGTATCGAAAGCAGCGCTCATGTCTAAAAATGAAATTAGGGTAATCTTACCTGATTCAGCTTGAATGATTAAGTCAGACAAAATTCTTACTGTGGCCGTTTCCGTAGAGTGGAATTTTCTATAGGCAGATTGATTTCTGGCCAGAAACTTATCAGAATCCAAGAAGTTGGTCAGTTGAGAGGATATAACTTTTTCTAAAATTTTTGACAAAAACGGTATATTCGAGATCGGACGATAGTTTTCCGTGGAATTCGGATCCAGATTATTCTTTTTCAAAATCGGTGTGATAATCGATTGTTTTAACAAATTAGGAACTACTCTTAACTGTATTGATTGATTAATAATATATAAAATGTAGTTTAAAAGTTCATTTACACAGCTTTTTAGTAACCAAGTTGGTAACGGATCTAAGATACATTGTTTATTTGGTTGAGAGATTATGATTTTTTTAAGAGACACAGCATCTACTTTTTGAAAATTATTTAATATTCTAGTGTGTCGGGAAGTCTGAGAATTATTGGATGAGCCTTGGTTGGAATCTAGGAGTTCTGCCTCAGATCTTATATTTTCCACTTTTGTTTTGAATTTATTGGCAAGTTCTTCAGCATTAAGTGATGAATCAGCTGATTTCTGTGCTTCTCCGCAAATGCGGTGCATATCCTGCCATAACAATTTCGGATCATTCTTATTGGATTCGAGTTTTTTGTTCCAATAAGAGGCTTTCTTCCTTTTTATTTCATCTCTGTATTTGAAAAGAGAGTCTTTCCATTTCTGGCGGTGCAGTGAATCTTTCGAGTTCCTGAAAATTCTTTCAAATTTTCTGGTACTCTTCTTAAGTTGTTTGCACTCTTCATCAAACCAGATATGTGCTCCTGGTTTTCTTTGCCTGCAAACTTTCGTCGTTTTTGGCACCAGAGTATCGAGGATATCAGTAATTATGGTGCAGTAATTTTCTACTGCATCATGTACATCAATCGAAGGCAAGATCCCGTTAAGGTTAAGGTTTGAATTTGTAAGCAGCTTTTTAAATTCAATTATATCTAGCTGGTTCCAGTTTCTGCTAACTATTTCCTTGTAAATAAGCGGAGAAGGGGAAAAATCTAGAGTAAGACTTATTAAGGAATGGTCCGATAGACCAATATCTTCCACTCGTAGAGAAATTGGAGAGACATTCTCCCTTAATACGACGACATCCAGAGTTCCTCCCGCGTCATGAGTCGGCTCGTTAACTAACTGTTTGAATAAATGTTCTTTGCAGATTTTATTGAATTTAACAGTAGATTGGTCCCGATATTTTTCCAATCTTATATTAAGGTCACCAGCAAGTAAGACAGGACACGAGTATGATGATATTTGTTGTATCAAGGTGTTGAATTCCTGAAAGAATTTTGAACTAAGGGGATCTGATCCCGGGCGGTAGACAGAGAATATGATGAGTTCTGAGCTGTTTTGTTTAATTTTGGTACCTATTATTTCAAAGGTCTGAAATTTACGAGGGACAACGGGATTCAACATGAAGTTTTGTTTGGCTAGTATAGCTACTCCGCCATGGTTTACAAAGTTGATGTTAGATTCCTGGTTTGGAGTAATTTCCCGGGCCTTTTCAGCTATTTTGTAACCATTTGCTGCTAGTAGTTTCAGACTGGTGGCATTGCTGTCCTCATGCCAGGTCTCTGATAGTGCTAGGATATCTAAACGTTTTGAAGCAAACAATTCATCGATATCATCCACTTTGTTGTTGATTGAACGAGCATTCCATACTCCTATGGTTATTTGAGAAGCAAACACACTATGACGACCGTTAGTGATATTGTTCTTTGCAGATGCGTCGTCTAATTTATTTATGAGTATTTTTTTCACACGCCGACCTCCTCTACAACCCCGGTGCGTTTTTTTGTGCGTAGTTCTAAGAATGCCGTGTGTGGCTAAAGAGTGCAATAGTATGAGTGTGGGACTAATTTGTCTAGAGTGGTCACTGAGGCTTAACAAAAAATCACTACTATATCGATGTATTGAACTGACAACATTTGGAAGCAATAAATTACACATGACACCGAAACATACACTATACCATCTCACTCTGTGTAAAGTTTTATCACTGAAATACCAAAACTGAACTGATTTTAAAAACACAAGATGATTTTTACGTAATTTTTATTTAAATGACATATATACACATATTTTGAAAGTTATTATCACAGAGCACTAATTGTTATTATAACACTTATCTATAGGACTAAATTTCGAAATAAAATGTTTACAATATTTAGCGTAAAACTAGAATTCCACGGAGCGCAACGGGATGCGCCCGGCCGCTACGGAGCGCCAGGAATTAGTAATTAATTTGTGTTGTTTATAGTTTGGTACGTATTCTTTGATTATGCATACTATCGCCATCGACAGTTGGATCTCATGTGTTACATGCAACTAGTAATGGTAGTCACTCTGTCACTAGTCACCATCTAGTCCATGATCTAGTCACAAACAGGTTGTCAAACAGTGAACTTGTGAACTCGTGTTAGTGTTAGTAAACATGAATTCAATATCGGGAATAACCACGTTATTTTTTAGTAAGATATTATTGATATTTACTTCAAAATTATTTAAGAAGAATAACAGTTCATTATTTTACAAATATGTATATAAAAATGAGAATTGTATAGTTTGTATGAAGATGTGAGATAGCTATTACAAATATTTGAGTGTTTTTTTCTAGGTAGGTAGGTAGGTACCTATTTATATTCAAAGAATTAGAGTAGGTACCTAAATACACCTTTGTAGCACATTTTATTTTATTTTTCATTGGTTCCCGTGCAATTCAAGTACAATGTCAAATATTAATTTAAAATTTACCCAATAACAAGTTGCAACATTCTGAAGACATACGATATTTATCGTCTCACAGATCCAGACTGAAAAAAATAATTATAAATTGTGTCTCAGCCGGTATTCGAACCCGAGACCTTTCGCTCAGGAGTCATAATAATATATCCAATCAACTGAGCCACGGAGGCTGACAAAAAAAAACAATTTTATTTATTACAGATTACAATTAACTTTGTTTCAACGACGAATGAGATATATTTGATAGAATTATCGACAAACCCCTTGAAAGATCACGTGGTTTTGTTTTGCTCAATTGGCATGTGTGCACATCTCCGAAAATTGTCAAGATATTTGGCAATAAATAAGCAACCGATTGATTTTTTTTGCAGTTGACCTAAAATAAATGTTGCTGTCGGTCCTAGGGAAGAAGTTGCCGCCGATAAGCGGTAAAACAGAAATTATTAATATGCGGGACTAGCCTACAAGTGTACAGAAACGAAAAAAAAACAACTTTATTTTTTTATATGACTTTTCCAACTGTCGATTCGTTCATGAGAATTCAATTCTCTTAATGAATCGACATTATTAAGCCAAGATGCGTGTAGGAAGGAAAATTTTGTATGGTGTAGTTGGGTGTAGTGGACTTTTTGCATGCTAATAACACCAACTAGAGGCCTCGCAGCATATATGTTCCCATACATGGATTTACTCAGAATTCGGAGTAGAACATTTTATGTGAGTTTTGCGTGTCTGTGTGTGTGTGTGTGTGTGTGGTGTGTGTCCGTCCGTCCCTTATAACTTTTGATCCGCTCAATTTACAGAGCCCAAATTTTCAGAATATATAAACAGTTATAAGCCTACAAAACTTTTATACTCAGTATTGTGAATTTTTGTTTCAGTCAGGGGTTATCAACTTTTGAAATTTTGGTTTATTTTTTCATATATCTCAAAAACCATAAAAGTTAGAACGCTGAAAATTGGTATATACATAGACAAATACAAAATCTCAAATTTATTTTTTCAAAAAAATTACAGAGTTTCTCAAACATTTTTTATTAAGAAAAATACCATTTCTTTTAAAAATATCGAAAAAAGCCGAAACACCCCAACTAGATCATTTAATTTTCTATAAAAAATATTCACATTGTATTAGCACATCTCAATTTTTTTTTGTGACGACATTGAATTAACATTGTTTCATACATTTGTATGGAAGTAGCCTACTCACAATATCTTATGAAGACTTAATAATTTGATACTAATCTCCAAACATATATACATACCATTATGCTGTTTTCACATTCTGGGTAGGATCAAAGGACTGACCTCCATACTATCCTATCTTGGAATTTTTTTGAAAAAATTAATTTGAGATTTTTTATTTTTCTATGTTTGTACCAATTTCCAGCGTTCTAGCTTTTATGGTTTCTGAGATATATGGAAAAATAAAATAAAAATTCAAAAGTTGATAACCCCTGACTGAAACAAAAATTCAAAATTCTGAGTATAAAAGTTTTGAAATTTTGGGCTCTGTAAATTGAGCGGATCAAAAATTATAAGGGGGGGACGGACACACACACACAGACACACACACACACCCTCACACACACACACACCCTCACACACACACACACACACACACACAGTATTAAATTTTTGTAGGCCTATAACTGTGTATATATTCTGAAATTTTGGGCTCTGTCAATTGAGCGGATCAAAAGTTATAAGGGACACACACACACACACACACACATACACACACACACAGACACACGAAATGTTCTACTCCGAATTCTGAGTAAATCCGTGTATGGAACATATGTATATGCTGCGAAGCCTCTAAGTTGGTGTTTTTTGACTTCAAAGTTGGAAAAGCCGTGAAAAAAGTAGACCTCTCCATACAATTCTCGCGTATTCTGGCTTGATGCATTGTCGATATGTTAAGAGAACAAAGTTCTCCTGAACAAATCGACAGTTGGATAAGAATGGTATTTCTCTCTAACCTCTAGGTTTACCATACGTCGCGCAGACATGTATCGCGGGACGCATTATTTGAGTCGTAGAAACGGGACGATTGGCAACCCTAGTCCTGAGGAAGAAGTAGCCGTCACTTCGAAAACTGTCGTATCAAACGACTCATTCGTGGTTAACTTAACGAATTTGATGTTTCGGAACTAGCCGTTCCTTCTTCAGATTAATTCACATCCAAAGTTATAAAAAAATAACATCAAGGCATATCGCACAATACGGGGTAACCAGCGACAGGTGTGCGGACATGCATCAACTAATAAAGAGCAGCACGACACATGTGTGTATCCCCACACACCAGTCTCGTCGCACCTAAAAAGGCACTAAATTCGGAATGTGTGGTGAACCTGATTGCTGAACTATGTGTGATATTATTTTGCCTGTTAAATTTTATTATATTTAGTTGATTTTCTGAGGGCGACGATTGTCCTCGATGAGCTTAAAAAGTGAACGCTTAACGTCACTGCAGAATGTAACCTATGTAATTTTATTTTGGGCTTGGGGTAAACAGTAAAAAAATTTACCATTTTTTTTTTGTTTTAGCAATTTTAGTGTCACTGTTTTGGTGCACAAGAGCACATATAAAGAAAGACCCTCAATATTCAAATAAATATGAACCATCAGAGTTTACAAGTTCAGTCAACAGGTTCTCCTTCAACTTCTATAAGGTAAATATATATATTTATTATTTTACTTGGTGATGTCTCCACCATTATTTTTATTATGAAAATCAGACGATGGCACACCTGTTGGAGTGCCCTCTGGTGGGGGCGAAGTGCACAGAAGGGGAATTGTGGGAGGAACCAACTGGGAGGATCATCTCAATCCTGACTTACTGGTCTTGGAAGGGAGTTTAGGACGCTGCCGACACGATAGAAGAAGAAGATTTATGTACAATAATGTGTAAAATGGCAGGTTTATTACCATGAGGCAATTTCTTCCTAACAACCAAACCAATGTGAGACCATAAATAGTGTAGTGGTAGTTAATTAAATTTAAAACAAAAAACAAACAGAAAGATAAACACGTAACATTATTAAATGTAAAATCATAGTAGCAATAGAGAAAGGAGGGAGATAGAGGTTGTGGGTTGTGAGAGAGGATATAAGAAAAGGGTAATAATAATAAACACTTCCTTGCATCCTGCGCAAGTGGCGAGTTTATTGTCATATGGCAATTTCTCCCAACTAACCAAAGAATCAGGATGCTGAGATTGAGAGAAGACGAGGTCAAGTCTGGCTTGCATTTGGAAAGCTGTCTTTTATCCTAGATTTAAAACGACTTAGTAGGTGATTATTTGATTATCTGACGATGAAGCTCTTTCACTTCTGTCCCTGGGTGCTCATGACAGTACATTTAACACATTTAATTATACAATATGATTTGTTTGATTTTTAGGCCGCAGCTGCAGGTTTGGTTTCAAACAGTGTGATGTCTCCATTGTCTGCCGATGTGGCTCTTTCACTTTTGTCCCTGGGTGCGCTTGATGATACATTTAAAGAACTCAAAACTACATTGGATCTGACCGATTCTGTAAGTTAACAAAACTGTACCTATCATATCAAGTAGTTTCTTAAACAACCATAACTGTCTAGATTGATTGTTCATTTCTGTTTGATAGTCGTACCACAGGCCTCTCATGCCTAAAGTTTTAAAATGTAACAGGCTCCCTATCCAATGGATTGTCTGAGTAAAAGGTCGACCTTCCCTTCAAATTACTGTGGGAGGTCCAGGAGCTCAATACAGGACTGACCCGTGACTCATCTGAATGGGTAGTATAATAGTTATAAAACTAATCCCACCCCTAATGCAGATTAGTTTTATCACCTTCAGTTGTCATATCATATAACTGGGGTAATAAAACTAATCCCATCCCTAATGCAGATTAATTTTATCACCTTTCATTGTCATTTCATATTACTGGGGTAATAAAACTAATCCCATCCCTAATGCAGATAGTTTTATCACCTTCAATTGTCATTTCATATTACTGGGGTAATAAAACTAATCCCATCCCTAATGCAGATTAGTTTTATCATCCTTAGATGTCAGTTCATATTCCTATTACTTTAGTAACTCTGCATGGGTAGGGTGTCATGTCTTCGCGGAAATTTCTTCTGTCATCTATTGTCACTTTTTAACCACTGCAATATCTGTGGGTGGTTATGCAGATGTACATGTTGGTTCATAAAACTGTGCAATAATATATTTAATAATCATTTTAATACATAATCACAATAGTACCTATATAATTTATTCATATTACATCAAACTAATAGTATGATTTTTCCAACCGCCTTCCGCATACCTACTTAAATATTTTTTATATTTTTCTCTTCCGAATCTGACAATATAAGTTCACCATTCATGCAATATACAGATTGAATCATCTCACAGATACAGATTGAAAACACAATTATTGAAAACTGTGTCTAACCTAACCTAACCAACTGAGCCACGAAGCCACGGTAATATTATAAGATACAAAAGAGAAAGGCAATCGTGGTTTCACTGGATTCACGAATCCAGGCACAGGTGACCAGAGTACCAGCCAGAATAGGCGAGCCACATGGGCTTGCGACCATGTATGCGGGATAAGGGGCCCCTTTATGTCACGCTCACCACTCATCCACCAACCTCTGACTGACACTCCACTCCCCTGCACAAACAAATCCAATAGGATGCGGAAAATGCCTCTTTTATCACCCTATCCAAAAGTTCTTTTATTTTATCTCTAGGGAGACCCAGGTCTTTAAAGTAGGAATATAAAGTTCTTGCGGGCAGGCTTCTTGCCCCCACCTCTACAGCATATATATTCGTGCTAAAGCCATTTTGAACTGTTTAATCTACCAGTTCCTTATACTTGTTTTGTTATTAGGTAGGTATATCACGTAAGAGATGCATGTCATTTCATACATGAATACATCATTATTTTGTATGCATGTACTGTGTGATGACCTTGTAATAATAAAATATAATGTAAGACTATAAAAAAATATACTAAATAACTTACGAAATCTAATAACTAAATCTACAAGTAATTTTATTTTAATCTTTATTGAAACACTTTAATTTGCAAAATTGATTTGTTTTTCTTTTATTGATTTCAATTTTTATCTTGACTTTAAGATTCCATTTCATAAGATATTTGTTTTATAATAATAATAAAATACTTTTGTTATTATATAGTAGGGATAATTCACATAAAGCGAAATAGCGGTGATAGCCCAGCGGTAAGGTCGTCGCCTCCCATGCGTGAGGTCGACGGTTGGAATCCGGGCGGGGAACAGGCTTCTGGATTTTCAAAAAAAAAATCTATGTGGATCGGATCGGATTCATATCACTAGCTATGTGTAGCCATGATCCAATTTGTCTGGTTCCCCTTTCTAAGGGTTACGAAGGTCAGATGGCAGTCGCTTCAATGTAATAACTAGATTCGCCAATTTCAGGATCATGGTCAAAGCGTACCCTGATAGAAACGGGACAAAAGCAAAAAAGCTAAAGCTAACGGGACAAATACGAAAAACTAAGTCAGTTAGACGATGCAATATCCGGGCTTAGACTATTCCATAGTCTTGCTGATTTTACTTCGAACGACGAGCTTAAAATTATGAACAGGGATGGATAATGTCGTACGTTCAATAGATCGGAGTGGAAGTCCATGACTGGATAAATAAGTGAATTTGTTTTTAAGGCCCTTGTATACCCTGGCTATACGGATGTACGCAAAAATGCACACTAAATTACCTTCTAATGTATGAAACACGAAAAAATATTGTATGTCACCTAATAAATGTGCAAAAAAGGTAACATTGAGTTTTTTATTACTCTCCACACTATGGAATAGAGGAGAGTCATGATTTCACAATTTTTAAGCGTATTTTTTTACATCAATTTCTCAACGGGTATCATGTAGAGAGTGCACACTGTGAGTTTCGTCATGATATGTTTATATGTACGGCGTACGGAAAATCCTTTTTGTGTCCTCTCTACAGCCCAAACTATAAGTCCAATCGACTTCATATTAACATCATATGTGTAAAGAGCATAGACCTAGAGCTGATTAGTTTTACATAGACAACTTTTGATTTCTTCTCTATGAATTCATCATTTACGTTGTTTTTTTGTGTCCTCTCTGCAGCCCAAACTATAAGTCCGATTGACTTCATATTGATATCATATGTGTCAAGTCCATAAACTTAGAGCTGATTAGTTTTCCATAGACAACGGTTCATTTTTTCTCAATGTTTCTTTATGATTTCATCTATTAAAACAAAAAAAATGCTCTCACAACCTGGAAATTAGAGATATTTTAATTTGGTTTCAACTATTTATACAACACCAAGAATCTTCATTAAATTGTATACAAAGTTGGTCAATGTTAAAAGAAAAATATTCAACGGTTTGAAAAATTATATTTTATTTAATGGATTTTTGTATGAAACTTATATGTAACAAGAGAATTTTTTATGTTTGGCAATGTGATATCACGTGTCAAAACATTCAAAATGCTCTCACGTTCTTTAAAACAAAATTTAACTGCTTTTATTAAAATATTTCATTCAATATAAATATTCTTCACCATACTGCATTAATAGTTTGTCTATCTTAACATAAAAATATACTATTGTTAGAAAATTTATATTCCTGGTAGTAACATTTAGAATGAATAAAAATGTATATAATTAGATAAATTTGTTATGTACGGAAAAGTTCAGTAATTTGAATTCATGTTACAATGTAAAGAGCTTGAACATAGAACTGAATAGCTTTCCATAAATAACATGAAATATGTACGGCGTACGGAAAATCCTTTTTGTGTCCTCTATACAGCCCAAACTATAAGTTCGATCAACTTCATATTAACATCATATGTGTAAAGTGCATAGACCTAGAGCTGATTAGTTTTCCATAGATATCCGTTAATTTCTTCTCTATGATTTCATCTGACCAAATTTTCAAAATGCTCTCACGGTCTGGAAAATTGAGTTTTTTTGTGTCTCTATAGACAAGTGTATTTTTTACTCTCCACTTCTATCTTCCTCAAGGGGTAGGCAGTGAGAACCGAACACCGCATTCTTCTATCTAGAGTAATCTAAACTCTAGACACATACATCGCCTCATAAACATTGATACACTGTCTCATACATGCTTATCTTGCTGGTAATGCAATTTTAATTCAAATTACTCAACAGATATCACGTAGAAAATACATACTATGAGTTTCGTGACAATGTTTTTGTGTGTATGGTGTATTGTGAAAACTTTTGTCCTCTGAGAATCTTACATTTGTTTAAGAATCTAATAGAAATGTACTTCATAAAAATGCATTAAGAGATTGTCAACATTTCAAGAAGAAAAAATGAATGCTTACGTTGGTGTGGAGAGTTTAGTGTTGACCACAACCCACTCGTTTTTCATTTGTGATTGCGTCCCATGGGGCATCATATCAGAATGAATAAAAAAATATTTGTCCCTTTTAAACATAATAATCAACTTGCATAATTTCCTATGTCCTTTTGTTTGTATATAATACTAAAAGTTTTTTTTTTTTCAGTACAAAACAAGTTACAAAAATTTCGTGGAAAAATTAAAGCCTTTCGGAAATGAGACAGTTAAAATTGCCAATAAGATTTACGTCGCTAAAAATTATTTGTTGAACGAGGCCGTTAAGAGAGATGCTGTTGATTTGTTCAATTCAGAAATACAGAATATTGATTTCACGGGTAACACTACTGCAGATGAAATAAACCAATGGGTGAGTCAATATTATAAGTATATTTATTTCAAACTAAACTCTAAAAACGGTTTTTTAATGCGAGCTCTCTCGTATAATGCAGTCATATTCATACAATACATTACAATTATATATAATTAATAAAAGAAAGTTAGTTAAGTGTAAAATTCTAATTATCATTGCCGTTATTCTGACGCTGTGTTATTTGTTTTTGGTATCGTTTGTAAGACATTCCTTGTTTGTCAAGAAATAAATCTTTCACCTTTTTGTCAATTGTATAGACACATAATATGAGATTCCCCAAAGATTTATCTGCATCTATGTTCCGTGCACTCTGTGTCCTGCAATATCCCTTCTTTTAGTGTCCTTATCAGGTCGTCCGTTCTGTTGAAACACTCTATCCAGATTGTTGACTTGCTTGAGCCCTTCGTTTACTACGTTCAACTCTGTATGAATATTCCTTCTCTCCTCTTCATTGCATTCGCTTCATTCATCTACACTCAATCACGTACAAATATAAAATAAAGAAATGTATAAATAATCTTTCATGCTATGTGTCCAGCTCATCTTTTTTTTTTTGCGGGTGGCAGTTCTTAAGAAGAACACACTTAGGCCAATTGGCCCTTTGTGATACCATATTGGGGCTATCCTCCCCCTTACTTATCCACCCTGAATCAGCCTGAGTGGCTAATGAATGTCATAATGTCTCTGATATCAGCTGATAGATCGTCATAGAAGAAACCTCCCAAGGAGCTTCTCCTATTTCTAGAGAGAGCAGGACAGTGACAGAGGAAGTGGACCACCGTCTCCTTCTCCTCGTCCTGGCATGCTCTACAGCAATGGTATGCCTCCAGCCCTAGCATTCTGGCATGCTTTCCTATGAGCCAGTGTACCGTTAATACCAATATGACTCTGGCGAGTGAGTCTCTTCTGAGATCATATTTTGGCCATGTTTGTTTGGCAAAGGAGCACGTGCTTTCCTCAGACCACGTCTGGTTAGAACAAGCAGTCGTTTTCTCACTGACCTGGAGTTTACATGTTGCCACGGGGACTCCAGGTCTGTGTCTGATAGTATCTAGTGCTCATCACTTACATTGCTATTCTTTCAACCACATGATCGGATAATTTAGTCTGACTACATATCCAGTCATTCCTCTTCCTGTCTTGTAGTTTAATACCCTACATTATACTTTCCATTTTTCTTTGTGCTATTCACATTTTTGTTGACAGACAGTTTGGTTAAGACCATTGTAAATATGAAATCTTTGATTTCTCATCTATTTCATCCATAGCCTTACATAGATACATAGCTAATATTTTTATTCTCTTTTGGAACTGTCAGCGTCGATTTCTTACTCCGAAGTCTATGAGACTTTTAATAATAATAATAATGAACACTTCCTTGCACCCTGCGCAAGTGGCGTGTTTATTGCCTTATGGAAATTTCTTCAAAATAACCGGTGTTTCCAGCCCAGAGAAGCAATATTTGTGTGAGAAATGAATTTTGATAAATTTCTCCTCTGCTGGGAATCGAACCCAGGATACCCGCACAGAAACCGAACCTCCGACTGCCGTGACACAGTTGGTAAGCCGTACCAACTGTCTACCACAGTTGGTAGACTTTTCAACATACCTGTCTCTCCACTCGCCTCTCTAACGCCATAAAAAATAGTAAATTACATATAAATACAGAAAAAGGGCGAGAACATTGGCTACGATGAATTGTCCATGAAAACATTTTGATGAAAATGTCCATGAAAAGTTAGGCATGCATTATCTAAAAATAGGTTAAAAGTATACAAATGTGTTTTGTTTTGTCATTATTCAATAGACCTATATAAATTTTAATAGTTAGCTTCAATAGACTTATTATACTGGCCTAATTATCATAACTTACTCATTTCAAAACTGAAAGAGAAAATTTTGATAGCAGATCTTAAAGTAGTTATAATTCTGAATATTTATATAACGGTAAATTGTAACATATAGATATCTTTGGTACTCACCCAGGACTGCTTCTGGTACTACACTGTTTAGTGGTCACTAAACAACTGGTTCTGGATGACATCTCTAGCCCTAAGGACATCTAAGTAACCCCCACTTAGTGGTGCATATGTTACAGGTATACTTGCCAGGTTTACCTGTTTTCATCATATGTAGGTACAGGTAAACCACAATGTGTATGTAATGCTGGCCATACATACAATGGTTGTGGTTTACCTGTACATGTTATGGAAACAGGTAAACTTTACACATATACCTGTATGGCCAGCATTGTATAACTGTGCAGTTATACATATATTTACAACTATATAACAGGTTTATCTGCCCAGGTAAACCTGATAGGTATACCATTCCGTGGAGATTATTCAAATTTATTATTATTCAAATATGTAAATAGTATGTCCTACTCTGATTCGTTTCAGAGTACGAAAATTTCTATAACCAACGGGCGACCGTGGATAAAAGGATTATTGCCGCGCGGTGTAACGTAATGAGTCCCTTATAAATGCAGTCAACTTTTTGACATTTCTCATATACTAAAATTCAGACGAATCAGAATAGGACATACTAACCCCTATTCAGTAACTTGACAGTAACAGTAGATTGAACGGAGTAAACTATGTGAGCTTGCGGGTACCTATATATTCTCTCTTTCACTTATATAGACACATTCACACACATATACACATCCTTACACTCGTACATACACTCATGCACTAGCATTCAGATTTAATTATTTTTCATATGTAGCTTTAAGTATGTAAGCACAGCAGTCAAAATTTATTGTTAATAATGTGGAAATTTGTTATTGGTTTTAGTATTATACTAATGCATCTATATAATAAATGTTATTATACTGTAAATTTCCCGAAAATGAAATAAAAAAAATAAAAATAAAAAAAAACTATTGTAACTAAAATAGGAACGTTCTAAAATTGTAGATTTTATATTAACGGTGTTATTTCAGAGTTATAAAATATAAATTTGGATTAAATGGAATAGGGACGTACCTATTTTGGCCGGAACGTTCTTAAAAAGTTACTGAATTAGACTATTTTGAATAATTATGAAATTTTCATCATTTTCATAATTATTCAAAATACGTCTAATTCAGTAACTTTTCAAGAACGTTCCGGCCAAAATAGATACGTTCTTATTTCATTTAGTACAAGTTGATATTTTATAACGCTGAAAGAAGATCGTAAATCTAAAATCTACAATTTTAGAACATTCCTATTTTAGTTACAATAGTTACTGAATAGGACATACTTAAGTAATATGACTCTGTGGAGGTATGAATAACTTATTTTTATATTTCAGGTTGAAACTCATACAAATCATGCAATAAAGAAATTGGTTAGTCCTTCATCTATTGACTCTACAACCAAGATGGCTCTTGTTAATGCAATATACTTTAAGGTAAGTGTAACTAAAATATCACAATCAATGGTCTCACTCAATGGTATCACTCAAGTCCCGAAAGCCAATTTGGGGAGTGGAGGAGGAAAGCTACAACACTGAGAATGAATGGAGGGCTCTATGGACGAACCCAGAAGTGAGCAACAATAATCTGGTCCAGGACCCCACCATCTGTATCCCTGGTTTCGACCTCTCTCGCAGAGCCTGGGTGCAGCTCAACAGAATAAGAACAGGCATGGGGTGTTGTTGCAACCATCTTTTATGGATACGGGGAAAGAGAGAATCTCCGGGGTGTGACTGTGGCGCAGAGCTCCAAACGATCCGCCACATTGTTGAAGAGTGCCCGCTGCACAGGTATCCGGGAGAGCTGGAAGACATCCACGGAGCAAAGCAAGAGGCGTTGGACTGGCTGCGGGGTTTGAATTTGAGGCTTAAACGAGCTCCATAGACACAGCCTTTTCTGGGCGAAGAAGAGCCTAGCCATTCAAAAAGTAAGTAAGTACAATCAATGGTTGTTGGTGCTGTTGTATTTGTTCAATACAGAAATTTTCTGGTGTTGGCAGGTCAAAATATTTAATCTACATAAAAAAATGAAATGGTGTTCGTTGAAATCACAGTTTGTTCAAGAACGACTCGACGGATTCAGGTATTACTTTTTATAAATGTTCGTAATATTAGAATGAGGGTTTTAGAAAAGTTTGTGGGAAAATTTGGAATCAACTGAATGTGGTTTTTGTGTGGGATATTTTTTACTAAGTAAGCAAATATAGTTTTACAGCTGATTTTCAAATTGTGAAAAGCACCTAGCACCTAAATAAAATATGAAATTCTCATAATTCATATTTTACTTGTATATTTTTTTACATCGATATTTGAGTGATATTTTTGTTGTGTAGAACACAATTATTTACATAATGTGCCGGATTTATTTCCCATAGGTCAACTACACTCGAGTGTATGACATACTATGAGTATCGTCATAACCATTTTTCACCAAGAATTGTCCCTTGAAAAGTTAAATCAAGCGTAAATTATATTCATATTACAAAATTATTTCAGGGTAACTGGGAGTATCAATTTGATATAAATGCCACAAAAATGGAAGACTTCTTTCTCAATTCTCAGATGTCAATCAAAGTAGACATGATGCATCAACAAGCAAGAGGAAAATATGGCCATGTTGCTGAATGGGATGCTGAGGTATTACTTAATTACATTTTGATTTTGAGAAACTTTGGCAGTGACTCCACAGCCCAGGATGGGTCTTGGCCTCCTCCATTGCACCCTGTCTGTGGCCTTCTCTCTCCAATCCCACACATCGGCTATTTGAAGGCCTGTAATATATTGTAATTATGTTATTTTCAATTTGACAAGTAAGGAGACATCTGTGAAAATTGTGAATAAATAAATAGCATGGTTTAGAACCATACTAGGGGATATGTATTAGAAATAGTTCTTATATTGAAGGACAGATGTCTATAATTAATATTGATTTATTGTAATATATTATTGAGTTGCTATCCAAGAAATGATTCATAATTAATGATTATTGATTTAAATTTTTGAAAGGGAACAATAAAGAGATTTCTTTATTAAGTGAAAATAAAGAAATCTCATTCTGGTTACAGACCTCACCTTATATACAGTTAACTATTGTAAATAATATACATTGTGTTTTATTACTCTTGAAGTATTGTATCAAACAGTGAATTTTAATACAAGAGTTAAGCATTTCAAAACTCCTCAAATCATCAAAAGATATTCTCTCTTCTGGAGAATAGAGAAAACTCTACAAGGCCACTCTCGACTCCATTGCAGTGTGCAAGTCTTTCCACACTTCTGCTTCACTCTGGGCGTGTTGAGAGGATTCTTTTTGGTGTCTGGTCATCGTCCATACGATGCACGTGTCCTAACCAGCGAAGTCCCCCTATTTTTATTGTTCGGATAATATTAGATTCGTTAGATACCTTCTCTAATTTATTGTTGTATCTGATTCTTCACATGCCTTCTTCACAGAGGGGATCAAAAAATTTCCTTTTGAGAACCAGTATGAATAAAAGCGTTACTTAGTAAACAAAATAAAACGTGAGGGTTGTGGCCAACGCTGTACTCCCCACTATCAAGTCACCCCACAAAGTATTCAAAATTATGTATGGAAAATGTTCACCATTTTCGTGAAATGAGTTTGTTAAATTATTCTTGTTTTATTTATTTAATATTGCTTCTCGGGCAACTAACAGGTACTAGGTATGTCAAATATTTATTTAACATGCACCCAATAACAAGTTGCCACATTCTGAAGACTTACGGTATTAATCGTCTCACAGATCCAGACTGAAAACACAATTAAAAACTGTTTCTTCATCGGGAATCGAACCCGGGACCTTTGGCTCAGCAGTCAGATATCCAACCAACTGAGCCACGAAGGCCGACAGTAAATATTTTATTATGAAAACTTGATAATTCTTCAATGCACAATTAAGCTTGATGTAGTAGGTACTATCATCATTAGATCCATCCGGATACATGGACTCAGTTACAGTTTGTAAATACTTACATTTGATTAGTCGAAGAACATAACTTTCAGAAAGGCATCTCACACTAAAGTTATCCATCCCTATTTTATTTTATTTTTAATTAACACAAACAACATTATAGATAGTTTGATTACATGGATTAATAATATATATATATGATACATCAATCATCTAAATCTAATGTCAATTACATGTGTCAAATACATTTTTGTTTGTGTGTGTAGTGTAAGTAGTTAAGTATTTTAATTATTTATTTATTTAATTATTATTCCGCTTATGTAAGAGAGAGGGTGTGTATATGTATGTGTGTGTGTGAGGGTGTGTGTGTGTGATGGGCCATGGTTATCTATCGTTTTCTAAGTTATCTATTTGGTATATTTTCCGTCAATATTCGTTTGGGGAGTCATAAAAAATGTCCAAGTTTAAAATATCCACATACCTTGTGTAAGCGCCCATGGCCCTATTGATTGGTGAATTTATTGCAGCATTAGTTTTATAATATTTGCATTTAAATTATAGTGTATGTCTTGTACGTTCTTGTTTTAACACTGAAGATTATGGTATGTTTTAAACTTGTTATTATGCTGTTTCCAGACACTCGAGCTGTTCTACAAGGACTCTGTAATGTCTTTGGTCATAATTTTGCCCAATAAGATATGGGGATTAACAGACTTGGAGAGGAAGTTAACCAACCACCAAGAAGTACTCAGTAAAATAAGTCAGGCGAACACTGTTATGTTAGATGTGGCTCTACCAAAGTTCAAAATTGAAACGACACTGAACCTCAAAACTATCTTGCCGAAGGTAATTTAGGCTTTTTCATAAATACATAAATATATATTTCATTTTATTTACTAATAAACGGCATGAATTGCCTTTTACATGCTTTAAAAATAAACAGATATTGAAAAAATCATAGAAGAAAAAAAAAAAACAATTATACACTTATATAAAAGAAAAAAAAAACATAATCAAACAAAAATCAAGTAGATAATAAAAAAAATAACAGAAGTGAACAAACATAAAAAAAGATAAATATGGACTCGAAATGTCATAAAATAAAAAATAAACAAAAAAAAACAATAAATTAGATACTTAATAACAATAATTACAATAATAATAATTACAAATAGCAAAAATAATACATCAAAATTTAGCTATCAAATATGAATTAATTGACGTAATAAACATAAAATCATATTATGAATACGAACTGATTTCATTTTTAGAAAATAATTGTATAACAAATTTTCAAATTATTACGATCAAACAATATTAACTTACCAATCAATTGTACATAAGAGACCGGATATATTAATACCTTCATGATGAAATTTAAAAAATAACACACATTTGTAACGTGACTAAATTGGAATATTATCGTTTATTATGTCAGCCAGTGGCATTATTCCAAAATAGTTATATTATCGTTCATTATGTCAGCCACTGACATTATTCCAAAATAGTAATAGTATCGTTCATTACGTCAGCCACTGGCATTATTTCAAAATCGTTTAGCAGTAATTTTTAAACTTTCAATAACTTGAAGGTTTTTTCGTTGACACAGTGGAAGTTCATAATTATAAATTGTAAAAAAACTTATACACTGCACACTATACACTGAGTATATAGTGTGCCTCTGAGGATGCCAGCTGTGACTGGCGAAAACGCTTAGGCAAATAAAAATACTCAGTGTGGAATATAACTGTGTTTCAATTTATAAGTTTTTTTAACATTTTTAAACTTTCAATTAATCGAAATAATTAATAGTAAAAATGAAAAATTGGTGACAATGAATACATACGGAATAGTTATAGATTTTTTAAACATTAATAATCAAGAATCATTAAGGTTGATAGGTAGTATAGAGACCTCCTCAGAGCCTAATCCTTTGATATGTTAAGTGTCTGGATGGGTGAATTATTTCCAATTGAAAACTTGATCGGTGCGTTTGTTGCATTTTATTTTGATGTATTAAATAATTACAATTTACGCATTGATCTGCTAATTCTTTTGAGGAAGTGTATAATGGTATTAATGATAATTGCGTATTATTATTTGTAGTAATTAATTGTTGATATCATTATTAAATCAGCCATAGCCATAAAAAAGGTACTCAAAGGGTGAGCCAGTAAAATTTTGACTGTAGTAAGTACTGAGGAAAGATTGACTACGTTATTTATATATTTCAGATGGGAATCAATAAGATTTTTGAATCAGCTTCTGCGCAGTTACAAGGCATGTTTGAAGGCAAAACCAAGCATTCTGAGCCAACATATGTAGGAGCAGCGATCCAAAAGGCCTTCATAGATGTCAACGAGCAGGGAACGGAAGCATCTGCATCAACTTGTATGTCTATGACAATATGAATCATTAATGTTTTTATCTGATCTAGTTAATTTTATGAGACATTCACCGAGAAATTGATGATACATAACATTACACATACATACATGATACGCAAGGTGTTTATAACATCTGACCTGCACAATGCTGACTAGCAATAGTCACAAATAGGTTTTTGGGACAGACTGTCTATTTGACAAACTGTCACCTGAAACATATGGTTCCTGAAAGAAGGTCGTTTTGAGAAAGAGACAAAAAAGTATCTTGTCAAACTATCTTTTATCCAACTGAAGAAATGCTAAATGAAATAGATTTCAATTAGCGTGGATTATTTTCCTTTATCATTATTATTCTGTTCATTTTCTGTTTTCATTTATAATCTGTGTCTTCTCTGGGTCAGTACTCTGTTTGAGAGCATATGGAAGATAGAAGCAATATTGATTTAAATAATTTCTCTCTTTCTGTATATATTTGTACATTCACTTTAAAAGTAAAATTGTTTTGGGCGAATATGGTTTTGGTAATTTTCTCTATAATGATCAACTTTTGAGCACTACGCATACTATATTATCTCATTTATTTTGAGCACTACGCGTACTCTATGATGTCATTTATTTTGAGCACTACCCGTACTATATGATCTCATTTATTTTGAGCACTACGCATACTATATGATCTCATTTATTTTGAGCACTACGCATACTCTATGATCTCATTTATTTTTTTTCAGATTTAACATCTAACAGATTTGGAGAGGAAGAAATGTATAATTTTGTTGCTAATCATCCATTTGTGTTCCTCTTGAAGCAATATGACGACATTATACTATTTATGGGTAGATTCACTGGAATATATTCATAATACTACAACATATTCTATTCTAATTAAATAAAAATTATTTATAAAAATAAAATAAAACAATATCTATCTGATTATACCTACCTGTTTCCAACTTCCTCTCTTTTTCTTCTCCTTATCCCACTTATATAGCGCGTGTAGATATTTTACTAAGACCCAGATCTGTATACTCTACAAACCGCAAATACGTCCAATTATTGAATATGGTAGTCACCTCTGGAGTGGTGCCCCCCCAATACCTACTGAATACCCTCGACGCTGTCCAAAGGCGTGCTATATGTCTGATTGATGATCCATCACTGACTGATGGATTGCAATCACTAGAACACAGACGCAGAGTCGGTATTTTAAGTTTATTCTATAGATACTACCACGGGAATTGCTCAGAAGAACTTGCATCTTTGGTCCCTCCTCCACCCACTCGCAACAGAGTCACTCGCTTCACTCAATCGCAGCACCCATTCACAGTGGACCTTCAACATATACGAACAAGTCGCTTCTCGAACTCCTTTATTAATACAGCAGCCCGACTGTGGAACGATCTTCCGAATTCTGTGTTTCCACCTTCGTACAACCCGGGTCTTTTTAAAATCCGAATTAATAAACTCTTTTCTAGATTGCAAACCCCTCCCAATGTTACGTAGTGCGCTTCTTCGGAAGAGTACAATGGACACAAATCCTAATAGCTGGTGTCCCCTACGTGGACATGTTGAAAAAAAAAAACTTGTTTTCCTCTCATTGCTATGAACTATTTTTAAATCTTTTTACTTTATTTATACTCCTCACTAACCCAAGGGGACATAGTGGGGAGTTATGAATTTGCAATTTTCAAGGTTATTTTTTTTATTGCAGATTATCAACTAGTATCATGCTGAGATTGTGTTCTGAAAGTGATTTTGTGTATGTGTATGCTGTATACTTTGTATGTATTATGCATTTCCTATTTAAAATTTCTAGCCAACTTATATCGACTATTATCCCTGAAGTATGTTTGGCACTCAACATAGTGTTGAAGGATTTTGTGAAAGTAAGTAAACCACATTATTATACTATGAATATTATTTATTATCGTTTAAAATAAGTTTCAAAATGAGCTTATAAAAATCAGCGAGTATCAAGTTATAAAATTAGCTTATAGAAAATCAGTAATATATCATATTTTCGAAGCTTTCACAACATGCTGTAAGTACTTGTTTCTGGTTGATAATTTCTTGTGATAAAATGTTAATCACTTTTGATTGTTGGTTAACCACGTATAATAATTATGTTAATTATTATCTTCGAAATATTCTATATAAATTTAATACCAGGTGATAATGTAGATATGATAGTGAAAACCAATAATTATCTATTTACAGCTTTATTCACAATATACATTAAATAAACAATATTACACAAGATGAGTTAACTGTCGCGTGAGAGTTTTCAAATGGCACTGCCCGTCTTCGTTTGTTCTCCAGTATATATAGACTTTCATTTTCTAGAACATTCTGTTTTCTTAGTAATTGTTCCACCACACGTTGTAAATGTTGTTAGATATTATAAATGCTCCGCCACACACCTTTTGCGGCAGAGATTCAAATGAACAGGGGGGGTCAAGTGTTGCTACTCGTAGGACGACTGAGTATAACTTGTGAAGGAGAAGAAACAGAGTATTACTTGCCCTGCATCATTCGTTCGTACCGACGACGATTGTTCAACATAACACCATGAAGTTCATACATTATTTCTTCCCTTTCAAGTTTAGGGTATTCCCTGATTTGTTTTGCTAACATTTTACAAAATAAGTCACATTCGTCTTCTTCTTTCAGTTTTCTTTTGTTGGCCAATACTTTATTTAATGTGGTCAAAGCAGTAATCATTTGTCTGTCCGCTTCCTGTAATTCAGGCGGGCTCATAGTACGACGTTTTGGTGTTTGAATACTTAAATTCTTTTGTAAGGTGGTAGAAGGGACGCCCTCCTCGTTTTGAGCTTCCGAAAGGACGTTACCAGCTTCCACACTAGAACTGCTATTACTACACTCTTCAAACAAATCTGATTGTGTCTAGAAAAGAAAATAAAAATACAAGTAATCTGGTATCATCAAAGGGGAATCAAAGCTTGAAATATAAAATACTTTTTTTTTTATTTTCAGATGTCTACAACTACATAAGAATGCCTTTCAAAGAGACGGGAAAAATTTAAGTTTATCCATAGAGTTTATGTGGGTAGCTTCACCGTGGCGACAGCACCTCATTGAGAGTACTCCTATCAACATCAACGGAGAAACACTCGTGCCGTCCGCAAGTGTCAAATTCTTGGGTATTCACTTGGACAATAAGTTGTCACTTGACCTTCAAATCTCAAAAAACGGTGTTTTTTTCAACTCAGACAACTGAAAAACATACGTCGAAATTTACCCAACAATGAGACTAAAACGCTTGTAAATTCATTCGTCGTGTCTCGGCTTGATTAATGCAACGGCATTTATGCTGGAATGCCGAAGTATCAGCTCGATAGACTACAGATGGTATTTAACACAGCGGCAAGACTTATTTTCTGTGTAGAAAAACGATGTCACATAACTCCACTACTAAACGAATTACACACTGGTTGAAGTATCCAGAGCGAATTGATTACAAAATTTGTTTGACAGTATATAATGCTTTGAACAACCTGGCACCAAAATATATACAAGAGCTGTGTCAGAGAAGAGATCTCTCTGGGAGGCATCTCACACTCATTAGGACTAAAAACAGCTTTGTTTCAGAGAGCGACACAACATTAAACTATCAGCGCCCTTGGTATGATCTCGAATCATTAAACGGCGCTATACAAATAACTAATATTATTATTATTATTATTGTTGTTGTTGTATAGGCACTTTGGATGGCAAGCATATCATGATTTTACCTCCACCTCATACCGCAACCGAGTTACTTCAATTATAAAGGACATTTCAGTACCTATAGTACTCTTAGCACTAGTTGATAGTGACTATAGTTTTATGTTCGCATAAAACAGTTGCCCAGGACAGATTAGCGACGGTGGAGTTTATAATCAAAATGTTTTAAAGCAAAAAAATGATACAAATATGCTCAATTTGCCACCTCCTAGTCCTGTTCCTAATAGTAACACTCACTTGCCATACGTCTTTTTAGCTGATGCCGCATTTGCACTGAGTACACACATTATGAAACCATTTCCTGGACATCATGCTGTAGGTACTCCGGAGAGAATATTCAGTCATACACTATCTAGTTTCCGAGTAGTAGTTGAAAAAGTTTTTGGGATTATGTGTAGCGTATTCAGAATTTTAAAGAAGCCTATACCGCTGGATGTCATTAAAGAATCTACGATTATAATGACATGTATCTTGTTGCACAATTATTTAAGAAAAAGTAAGAAATCTCGACATGTATATACTCCCACAAGCTCATTCGATAGGTATGTCTATGGAGAATTAAACCAATCAGGATCTTGGGGGAAAGAGAAAAAAGAACATGCTCTGACTCACTGCAACATATACCTCGTAGATCTCCTACAAGTGCAGTTCAAATACGATTAAATTTTAGGAATTATATTTTTAACAATAACCGTTAGTATAAAAAGTACTGTACTTTTGTGAAATATATAAAATTATGTAATAAAAATTATATTTTGTTTTATTTACTTGTTCTTCTTTTTCGAGGGTATTCATGAGTCTTGTGGATTCGTAAACATCCCTCAGAAATATTTCCATCGCATCGTAAAATATCCAATTAGGATGGAACACATCCTCTGCTCCCGCCCCAGACTTTATAGACGCCATTTTCTTTTTAAAGTTTACCCGAAATGTTGTCAAAAGATTATCTTTTTTCTTTTTCAACTCGTATACGGGAACACCCATCGTATCAGCAATTCGTTTCCACGCATCATTAATCTGAAATAATAATAAATAATTATTTTTCAGTATGCCACAATGGATGTGAAAATCGATGGTAATACAAAAACAGATAAAATAAAAATCAACAGAGGCGTTAGGCAAGGAGATACCATCTCTCCCAAGCTGTTCACATTGGTCTTAGAAAATATATTTAAAACACTAAACTGAAAATCGATGGTACATGCTTGACTCATCTCCACTTTGCAGACGATATCGTACTTATTAGCAACGACCTGGAAGAACTAACTATCATGATTAAAGATCTCCACGACGCTTCCCTGAGGTTTGGGTTAGAAATGAACCACAGCAAAATCAAAATCATGAGTCCGTCCAACAGAAATATAAAAATTGATGACAAAATAATTGAAACTGTTGAAGAATACATCTACCTCGGACATAAGTTAAGAATGGGAAAAGAAAACCAGGTAGCATAAATACCCATAAGAATTGGACTTAGAATTGGGTTGGGCAGCCTTCGGAAAGCTCAGTCATATAATAAGAAATAAGGATATCCCATAGATTTTTATTTTAATTTAAGAGGTCGCGGGCGCCCAAGAAAAGGATGGCACGACCATGTAAACGATATTTTGAAAGATGGAAATGTAAGAAGCATGAACAACAGACGAACATGTATAAGACGATGTATGAATGTTGATGAGGCGATGAATGTGTGTCAAGATAGAAAAATGTGGCGTTCGGTTCTCTCTGCCTACCCCGTGAGGGACATGGCGTGATGGTATGTATGTATGATGTCGTAGTTAACCATGAAGCTATAATACTAGTTAACAAATTTTGTATGAATCGAAATGAGTCATTTTTCCGGGGGATTTTTGACGTTTTGGTTCCAAACCACATCGTTTTTTTTATACAGAATAACGACTTATGTGAATTGTTTTTGGATTTATTTGTCTAAATAAATATTTTAATTATTAAGATTTAGAGAATAGTTATCTAGGATGTGTTGAAATATAAGGAAAACTGAAATATGTTGCCAACCAAAACGTCAAACGCGCGATATTCCATGACTCACTTTTTGCACGGAGTACTACATCTATAATAGTAAATAGTAGTATCTTTATATATATATATATATATATATATAATTCTTCTGTACGTGTGTATGTCACTGAACTCTTTCTAAACGGCTGAACCAATTTTGATGATTTTTTTTTGCGTGTGTTTGTGTGAGTTTCCGAATGGTTTAGATCCACAAAATTGAATTTGAAACATTAATATAATAAAAGGAAAATAAAAAACATGATTTTTTATAACTATAAATTATAATAGGTGGCGCTAATGTCGAATTGGCAATG
Source organism: Molanna angustata (assembly GCA_963576475.1). Lineage (NCBI taxonomy): Eukaryota > Metazoa > Arthropoda > Insecta > Trichoptera > Molannidae > Molanna > Molanna angustata. Next base: position 1,905,646 of record OY754986.1, read on the forward strand.
TTAAGTTTTTTCCATCTGACAACACTAAGAAATCTGTCATTGACGTCGTAGTTTGGATTTTTTAACATATTAAATTCTTTTCGGTATTAGAGGTATTACTCATGTTTCAATTATATACATGTTCATGGAATTTTAATTTCTGTTCACTGTTTCGTTATTATTCGTATTTCAATTCGTTCTTTTTCGTGTCCAGACCATATATTAAGCTGTAGTGCAATTATACGCAAAATGACAATCAATCTAACCTCAAAGTGTTTAGCGGCTCATCGAACAAGAAAATGTAAATTTGCTCAACGAATAATAACATCCACAAGATTCAAATATATGTTACATGTATTTTTTTGTTAATATGAAGCATGCATCTTGCCTGTGATGACATGGTTTGGAAACAATGTCCAATGTCAATGTATATCAATGTACATCTCCAGCATTGGAGGGAAGGCTAGGAAGAAGATTATTCAGTAGCAGTTACGTTACAGAGTATTTGGTTACAGTTTCGACAAACATTAACATTCGTGAAAAATACTAAGTAGGTATGTAATTGCATACTTACAACATTTTTATTTTTATGGCACTTATTTTTTGGGTTCCATAAGCAGTTTTCACTTTGAAATAACTCAATAAACTTAAATGTTTCATCTGTGGTCATAATAGCAGTCATTTCGACGATAAAACTAAACACGCATGCGTACACTCTTACTAAATTTCCGTCTAATACTGAATTAAATTACTGAATATACTGATTCATTTGCAAATGTGTGGATAGTCGCCTTGCGTACGCGCTGCCGCTCTTTGATCTGTGTCGAAAAAACCGACACCAAACGGATATGTGGCAGATGCGTCGGCCGACGTCAAATACCTACCACGTCAAATACCTACCATCGACAGATGCATCCGCAGACAGGGCCGGATCCACCATAGGTTCAAACGGTGCAGTTGCGCCTGGCGCAAATAAATCTGGGGCCTCAAATATAACAAAAAAAGATTCAACAAATTTATAAAAAAGACCAAAAATATATACCTACCTAAAAATCTCGAAACAGAAAAAATATCACTTTGCTGTAAGCTGGAAACTTTATTCATTTTAACATGCAATGTTATTGGGAATACACAAATTATGAAAGTTTCATAGCTCTGACTTATCGGGAAATTAAAATATATTTCAAAATTAAAAATTAAGTTAAAATCTATTTCAAAATTCACTTACAAGCAGACAGACAAATATTCAATTTTTTTTACATTACTTCTCGGGCAACTAATGGGTACTATGTCAAATATTAATTTAACACGCACCCAATAACAAGTTGCCACATTATGGAGACTTACGATATTAATCGTCTCACAGATCCGGGCTAAAAAAAACATTTAAAAACTGTGTCTCCACCGGGAATCGAACCCGGGACCTTTGGATCAGCAGTCAGATACCTAACCAACTGAGCCACGATGGCCGACGAATTAAAAAAGACGTAATAAATGTTAGTTGTTTCTTTTCCAAACAACCAACATATTATTATTATTATTTTTTTTAATATATCAATTAATTATTTTATGTTTTCCTTTTTAATTTCAGTTTTGGTCCCAAAACCGGTGTCGTGGCCTGTGGTGTCTTTTCGTGCTGAGCATCCCTTCATGTTCTTCATAGTGGATTATCAGAAACATATTATATTTAGTGGAAAGTTTACAGGGAAAAAATAATTTAATTAAATATCATTTATTATACTTATAAAAGAGTTTTAAATAAACTAGTTGCATGTAACACATGAGATCCAACTGTCGATAGCGATAGTATGTATAGTTGAAGAATATGTACCAAACTATAAACCCATAAATACAAATTATTGAATATTGTCAGATATTTTGTTTTCTATACAACATTTGTAGGTATGTATGTCAAAATAGGATAGTATGGAGGAAGTTCCTTTTTTCCTACCCAGAATATGAAAATAGCATGATGGTATGTATGTTTGGAGATGAAGTATCAAACTATTAAGTCTTCTTACATATTGTGTATAGGCGACTGCCATACAAAATGTATGAAGCGATGTCGTTAAAAAAAAAATTGAGATCTTCTACTACAATGTTAATATTTTTTATAGAAAATTAAATTATCTATTTGGGGTGTTTCGGGTTTTTTCGATAATTGTATAAGTTTTGGAAATATAGGCAGTTAAACCCATAAATTTATCATAAAAAAAATATTTTTCTTAATAAAAAATGTTTGAGAAACCCTGGAATTTTTTTGAAAAAATCAATTTGAGATTTTTTATTTTTCTATGTTTGTACCAATTTTCAGCGTTCTAGCTTTTATGGTTTCTGAGATATATGGAAAAATTAAATAAAAATTAAAAAGTTGATAACCCCTGACTGAAACAAAAATTCTGAGTATAAAAGTTTTGTAGGCCTGTAACTTTTTATATATTCTGAAATTTTGGGCTCTGTAAATTGAGCGGATCAAAAGTTATAAGGGGGGACGGACACACACAGACACACGAAATGTTCTACTCCGAATTCTGAGTAAATCCGTGTATGGAACATATATGCTGCGAAGCCTCTAAGTTGGTGTTTTTTGACTTCAAAGTTGGAAAAGACGTGAAAAAAGTAGACCTCTGCATACAATTCTCGCGTATCCTGGCTTGAAACATTGTCGATGTGTTAAGAGAACAAAGTTCTCCTGAACAAATCGACAGTTGGATTATAATGCAGGTGTCAATAAAAAGAAAAATTACATTACTGTTTTTTTTACTGCGTTTGCCGACTTAAGCCGGTTGCAGGCCAAAAGCTAAAATAAGTCAGTTTAGCTGAAGTAATTTTTCATACAAGTGTGTAGACCGCAAAATAAGTGAGCTAGTATGAAAAATGACCTCAGCTATGCTAGCTAAGCTAAACTAACTTAGCTTAGCTTTGGGTCTGCAACCGGCTTTATACTTGACGCAACCTCTTCTGTTCACTTTTTTATTGATTCGACGCCAAATCATCAATATAGAGGAGACCTAGGATAGTTGGGACAATTTACACTTTTTAATTTTTATCTTTTTTCCCCCATTAATTTTTATTTTTTTTATTTTGATTAAATTCACAATACTTATACAAAATATAAAACAAACAAACTATATAGAAAAGATGCACAGTAAGACAAAACATATTTCCTTTTACTAGAGTGCAAGCACTCGTGTGTAAAGGAGACAATTTAATACAGAATACACAAAATATTATACATACATAATTATTATCTATACAAAAAGAAGTTAATATAATTTACATATCAGTCAAATATAATAAGTTTAATTTATTATTTACTAGCTTTTATGTCCCGCCGTTGGCCAAGAATGTAAAATTGTGAAGGAAAAAGCAATCGTTTTTATAATATTGTCACCCAATTATTTTGCAAAATCGGACTATGAAAAGTGGTTTGAAATATGTGATGGCCACAACCTATTATTTTTTTATATATTGCTATAAAGTGTGAATGAAGTATAATATACAATTTCTGCACGCATGGACTATGCGAAATGGTTTTAAATATGACTGTTTATCAACGTTGTAAAGAGATTGGTTTGGCCACAACCCCCATTTTTAAATATTATCATCGAAAACAAATTGTAATATGTACCTATTGAAAATTTAGTAATTTTGGATGTTGGGATGTGGTTAAAATTTCATTAAACAAATATACCAAAAATACCTAGTGTTGGTCACATCCCATTCGTTTTTATATTTTTTCATCAAGTGTGCATTATATTTTTGCACAATTAGACTGATAAACTTAAAATTGACACAAAAGTCTACATTAACGAAGAAGAAGAAGACAAACTATGGTAAATAATTTGAATATAAACGTTGTGAAGAGTTCAGTAATGGCCACAACCCCCATTATTTAAATATTGTCAACGAAATCAAATATGTAGGTGTTGAAAATTATTCAAAATAGGATGATATAAATGGTTTAAATTTGATTAAACAAAAGTATTGAAAAGATTCTAGTGCAGGTTACATCGTCACATCCCACATCCCATTCGTTTTTACATATGTATTTTCATCAAGTGTGCATATCGTTAATGATATTTCTACACAATAGACTATTAGACTTAAAATTAACCCAAAAGTCTAAATAAAAAAGAGAAGAATAAGTATAAGACTATAAGAAATAGTTTGTATAAAAAATCCCAATGGTCTACATAAAATAAGAAAAAATACATAAAATAGAAGAATTAGACTATTGGAAATAGATTGTATAAAAACTGACCAAAAGGTCTTCATAAAAGAAGAAGAAGATTAATCTATAGGAAATAGTTTGTATAAAAACTGTCCTAAATCTACATAGAATTAAGAAGAAAAAGAATTAGATTCCAGGACCTATCGCTTCAGACCCTTCAGTACCTCCCGTCCCTTCAATCCTTCATCACGTCCCTTCCCATCAGGCCCTTCAGTACCTCCCGTCCCTTCCCTACATTACATCTCGTCCCTTCAGTCGGTTAAGAAAAGTTTAAATCCAGAAACCATCCTGGAAGAACCGCGAAGAGATGTAAAGACCGTATTCTTTTCCCAGAATACTCCACCTTCATAGGTAAAATGACTAAATACACGAAGAAGAAGAAGAAAAAAGTTTAAATCCAGATACCTGCGAAGATATGGAAGGAAAATTGGACCTTCTTCTCCTAGAATACTCCCCTTCATAGGTAAAATGACCAAATACACGAAGAAGAAGAAGAAGAAAAAAATTTAAATCCAGAAACCATCCCGGGCATACGCTCGACAATTCACCAAAGTTTCATTGTAATCGGACAAACTGTTTAGGAGCACATAGAATACATGCATACATAAATAAATAAAATAATTTTCCGATAGGAAATCAGTATATTGTTGATTTGTAAGTAAATAGTAATAGGTAGGTACCTACCTACAACAATGTTCTAAATAAATTCATAACAAATTTTTTTTGAATATCAGAATGTGTCCGTAACCATAGTAACCATTCCAACATGCAAAAAATATCAAGTGGGCTCGATACATTTTTTGAATATGTAGGTACCTACATTGGTTTGTTCGATGCCATAAAAATGAAAATTGTCAGAAAAATCAAATATTATATACAAATTATGCAATTTTATTATGCCTATATCTTTACTAATAATTGACACATTTTTACAATATATGTCTTAAAACTTGCTATAATGTATTGTGTTTCATTTTATTATTTCATAATCACATTTATTTCAAAGGTTTATTATTTTCAAGAAGATTTTCATTCGGAAGAATTAACAAATATTGTATGGAAAGAGATAAACATGGCGACGCTGTATGTACAAAACGCTTACTTTAAAAATAAGTTAAATATTATAATTATACAAAATATTCACCATGTTTTTCACTTAAACGCTAAGTTATACTTGAAAATATATTTTATTTGTGTAAATACGTACTTCTAACTTTTAAATTAACAGATATTTGCGTGCAAAAAGTACACTTTTTTGACAGATATGGCTTTGAAAATTTTCTATGAAAAAAATAATTATTTAAATATTTTTAATAACTCAGCATTTTTTTTAGCGTGACTCTGCGTCAGGTATACTGGTACATGTTCGCACATAAATTAGATTTTAGATGCTCTTGGTTTTTCAGAAGGCGTGAGACAAACACACACACACTAACATTTTGATTGCTTTATTACTTTAGATTTTTCTTTTGAATTCATTATATTCAATTGCCAGTCTCAAATCTGTTTCAATTTGGTTGAACCACACCACCCCATTGTATTGTATTTCCCCCATTAATAATTTTTCTCTTTAATCGATACCTTATTTCATCATCTATACAATTCATTGAAATAAACAATTCAAAACAAAAAAGAACATGGCGATATTTTCATTTGAATCAAGTTAGTCACTTTGTCCCAACCCTCCCAGTAGTAAGATAAGTTGGGACAACAGTCAAGGTGATTAGGGACATCCCATATAAGAACAAGGTTAAACTACATAAATAAGAAATAAAATAAAATGATCAGTCTTTTTATTTAACGTTATCAGTCTTTATACCAGTCTAGGACGTCCTCTCAAGAGATGGAAGGACAGCTGGTAGTCTTCGTCACAGGAGTGAAGCTGACGCAGGAAATAAACATGCCAACAGGCCTAAAAAAAGAGGAAGAAGAAGAAGAGTGTTTATGAAATAAATGTTATTATAATGTTTATTCTTTTTATAAAAGAAACAATTTTATTCTGCACAATAAATATATGTATAAAACAATCTTTTTATTATCAAGGTTAACAGTTTACAATATTCTATGAAAAAAGCTTACATAATTTTCTTAAAACAAAAGACAATACCCATATTCAAAATCATATTAATCTAAAATTGGAACACACAATATTCTATTGTAGATACCACTTTAATTAAATTATGTTTTAGGTACCTACCACTAAATTCATACATTACAGGAAATAAACATGTCAACTGGCCTAAAAAGAGAGGAAGAAACCCGTGTTCCTGCCAGAACACGGGCTGCCTCTTCGTTCAAATACTGAAAGAACGCTCAGTATCCCAGTACACAATAAGTAATTCATTTTTCACCACATCTTTCTCCACAAGTACAAGCAGCTCGTCTTTGGAATCACAACCCATCGCAACTTTGAGTTTCATTAACACTTCCCGCTTTCAAAAGAAATCTGAGGAATCATTTCCTTACACATAACACCTAAATTTGTCTCCTTATCCTATCCTTGTCCCCCCCCCCCCTCCACTCTCCTGTTCCCTCCGTTTCTTTATTGTTTTTGTTTTATATGTTTTATTTTCTTTATTGATTTTATTTGCATAAGTCATAAAAATGTTGGTAGGTACATACCATAAATGCAATTAGTTTTTCACCAAATGAATATGACTGGTTGGAAGATATTGCCGTTCGGCAATAAGCCCGCCATTGTGCACTTGTGCCCAAAAAGCTTAAAATAAATAAATAAAAAGAAGAGTGTTTATAAAATAAATGTTATCTTAATAATGAAAAACATGCAAATGAAAAATATACTCTCCAATTGATTGAATCATAAAAGTAAAAAAACAAAGGGTTAAAACAAATTAATGTCCTGGCTGTGTTATATCAAAGACTGAAGTGGGATATCAAGTGTTGAGGAGTTTTTCGCGCTAGGTTGGGAATTGGATTTTAATGTTAATTTATTTATTTACAGAAGGGTGCTCCGGTCTAGAAAGGCACTAGGTGATAACCTGTCGCCTGTTCCCCAAATCCAACGCGAAATGATGTCGCGTGTGTACTCGATCCTGCCGTGCGTAACTCGGTAATTAGTTGCAAGCTAATTAAAGAGCGTTACACAGCAGAATGAGGTACCCACGCCACACCATAAAACATATATAAATTTATCAGAAGAAATATAAATTAATTGATATTACAGACAGGTATTAAAATAGTTTGAATTTGACTTACGTGTTTATTTGATAATTTGACTCTAATTATAATTCAAGATTGGTATATACTTCAATAATTGACTATTAAATAATTTAAATAAAATAGATCGATGAATGCGCGGAATCGAAATGTGAGTCGAGCAGAGTGACGATCTACCGCTGGCCTTGGTTAAACTGAACGACGGGAACGTGATGTGCAGGATCTTAAATAGCCGGCTGACGTCCCCCTACTCCTTGAAGTGGGTGGTCAACTCGGCTGGTTGCACCCGCTACATCACCCCCCTGCCAGCTGGATAGCGCCACCCTGGTCCGTTCCTCAGCATTTCCTCTGATTGTCTGTAACAATGACATATGTTTTTTTTTTTTAAATACAAAGAAATTTTATATTGGTTACCTGAAATGGCATTACATATATATATATATATAGCAGTTTATTTTACTAATAAAAATTTAGAGGTCATATATTTATCATGTTCTTATTTCTATACTTATACATTTCTAAAAAAAAATATTGTTTATATTAACTTGTTCAATGTACTTTTTTATATGTACTGTAATTTGAACAAGAAGATAAAATTACAATTAAATTTACATTTCTATACAGCATTTTCTTAGTATACAGCATTTTCTTATTATACAGCATTTTCTTATTTTGATTTGGTCAAGTTGGAATTTTATAAGATTTTATATTCAAATATTAGTTGCATATTGACCAAATTTTTCATCTATATTGAATACATATTACAATTACACAAAAATTAAAAATAGAAATTATTCAGGTTATAAAAATGATTAAAAATTACTCAGCTTAGAAATATTTGTAGCTGGTGAATCGCTCCGGGAAATATACTCGTCTTCCGGCTCTAGTGGTTGTATGTGGTTGCCGTTCTGGGGTGGCATCTGGAGTGTCATCTGAAGTGTCATCTGAAGTGTCATCTGGCGTAGTGGCTTGGTGCGTCTGTGGCGTGGACGTCCATCTCTGTTCTGTAGAGGTGGTGTGTCTACTGCTTGGTTCTACGCCGTAGTCTGTGTTCTCGTTCAGGAAGAATGCTGGTTTGAGTCTGTCCAATGATACTTGTTTGTTTTTACCATTGATTGTGATGGTAGCCGTTTTGTCATCCTTCTTTATTAACAAGTATGGTCCGTCATATGGTTTTTGTAGAGGTCGTCTCACAGCATCATGTCTTAAGAAGACATATTTGGTGTTTGCCATTTGTTTGTGCACAAATGTTCTTTTTCTCCCGTGATTTGCTATTGGGATAGGTCGAATTTCTGACATTGTTTGCTGTAGTTTATGTCCATAGGTGTTTTGCTCCTCAGGTGGTCCATCTTCGAAGAAGTCTCCGGGGAGTCTGAGGGTTGTTCCGTATGTCATCTCTGCTGGTGTATAGTCTGACCCCTCCTTGATTACGGTTCGTAGTCCTAGGAGTGTCAGTGGTAATGTCGTCGACCATGATATGTTTCCTGCGGCCATTAGTGATGTTTTTAATGAGCGGTGCCAACGTTCGATCATCCCATTCGATTGTGGGTGGTATGCAGTCGTTCTGTTATGTATTATTCCGAGCTTATTCATCAGTTTATTGAATAGTGAGCTTTCGAATTGGCGGCCTTGATCGGTCGTGATTGAATTCGGGACGCCAAATCTTGCTATCCAATTATACATGAGAGCGTCTGCAACGGTTTCTGCAGACATGTCTTTTAATGGGATCGCTTCGGGCCATCTTGTGTAGCGATCAATTATCGTCAGCAGGTATATGTAGTCTCTGGATGGAGTTAGCGGCCCCACCAGGTCTATGTGTATATTCTTGAACCTTCCATCTGCTGGTTTGTATTGTTTCAAAGGTGTTACAGTGTGGCGATGAATTTTCGAAGTTTGGCATTCGATGCAGTTGTTCACAACATTTTTTACTGTTTTGTCAATGTTGGGCCAAATATATTTATGTTTTAATAACTTTGCTGTTGTTTTTACTCCGGGATGACTTAATTTATGTACTGATAGTATTACTTCTTCTCGCATTGTGATTGGTACATATGGTCGTAACGTGTTGGTTGAGATGTCACACCATAACATTTTGTTAGTGTTAGGTATTGAGATTTTCTTTAGTGATAGAGATGAATTTTCCTGCATTTTCTTGAGCTCTTTGTCTGTGAGTTGTTCTCTTGCCATTTTAATATAGTCGATGTTTGATGTTATTTCTATCTCTTCGATTCTTGATAGAGTATCTGCGACTATGTTTTCTTCGCCTGATATGTGTTTGATGCGCGTGGTGAATTGACTTATATAATCCAGCTGTCTTTCTTGTCTAGGAGAGTTGAGCTTGATTTTATTAAAGGCGAAAATTAACGGTTTGTGGTCGGTGATTATTACAAAGTTTCTTCCTTCTATTTGTGGTCTGAAATATTTAATCGCCTCGTAGATGGCGGTGAGTTCTCGGTCATACGTACTGTACTTTTCTTGTGCGCTATTAAATTTTCTGGAGAAAAATGATATAGGTTGCCAGCTGTTATCCGTTTTTTGTTGAAGTGCTGCGCCCATGGCGTGATCTGATGCGTCGACCATTATTGCTATCTCTGCCGAGGAGTTTATGTGTACGAGTAGTGCGGCTTGTGTCAAATCTTGCTTACATTTGTCGAACGCTTTTTTTAATTCAGTTGTCCATTGTAGTTTTCTTTTATCATTTTTGGTGTACCCTTTTAATTGGTCGAATAATATTTTTTGCGTTTCGGCTGCGTTTGGCAAAAATTTTCTATAAAAATTTAGCATGCCCATGAAACGTCGGAGTCCTTTTGCGTCCTTTGGGGGTTCAATTTTTATTATTGCTTCCACTTTTTCTGGTATTGGTGTACTTCCGTTTTTGTTGATTCGGTAACCCAAAAAGTGTACTTCTTCTACGCCGAATTTGCATTTATCCTGGTTGATAATTAATCCGTTTTCGGATAATCTTTCGAAAAGTTTGTCGAGATGCTTCTCATGCTCGTTTATGTTTCTGGAGGCGACCAGAATGTCATCAATGTACGTGAAGACGTATTCTAGGTCCCTTGTTATGTTATGTAGATGTCGTTGAAATGTTTGTGCGGCGTTGGACAGTCCTGGTGGCATTTTCGTGAATTCATACAGTCCAAATGGTGTTAGTAGGGCGGTTTTTTGGATGTCTTCTTCTTCCATGTTTATTTGGTTATATGCTCTTGAGAGGTCTATTTTAGTGAATATTTTTGCATCGTGTAGTTTATGTGAGAAGTCTTGAAGTTGTGGAATCGGGTACTTGTCCGGTTTTGTTATTGAATTTAGGCGTCGGTAATCTCCACACATTCTATAATTTCCATCTGGCTTTTTTACCATATGCAAAGGGCTTGACCAATTGCTTTTCGAAGGGCGACATATTCCCTGTTCGATCATATATGCGAATTCCTTTTTTGCTATTTCTAATTGTAATGGGTTGAGCCTTCTCATTTTGGTTGTGACGGGTGGTCCTCTGGTTTGAATGTGATGAGTAATATTTGTTTTTGATCCTTTTTGTGCCATATCTGCTCTTGTTAAACTTGGGTATTTTCGTATAATTTTTTGGAATTTTGATGTTGACTGTACTGTTGCTATGTCTATAACACTTGTTCTATAGACGGTTCCTTTGCTTGTCAACCCTGTTTTTTTATCAATGAGTAATTTTCTTTTTAAGTCCACCAATATATCATAATTGGTTAAGAAATCTGCCCCTATGATCGGCTTGGTTACGTCGGCGACTATAAATTTCCATTTGTGATTCCGGCGTAATCCGAGATTTAAGTTGATAATTCGGTGTCCATATGAAGGTATTATTGTTCCATTTGCTGCGTAAATAGGAGTGATGATACTGTCTGTAGCGATGGTTGCCTTGTCGTTTTTTAGGTATCTTGGTATGATGCTTATTTCGGCTCCTGTGTCGATAAGGTATTGCACGCCCGTGATTATATCTGGTAGAAAGAGACGATGCTTCATTTGCGACGGTGTTGTCTCACACACCTGTCGCATTTTTAGTTTTCCGGATGGTTATAGGTGCAAGGCTGTCGACAGTATTTTGCTTGACTTCCATATTTTTGATGTGGTATACATATATCTAGCGGCTTGACGTTATCGTTATTATTATTACGCGTTTGCTGGTAGTTGTTATTATTATTATTATTTGACATTTGTTGGAAGTTATTGTTATTATAATTGTATTTAAAATTGCGTTTGTTTTGCCGATTATAATTATTATTATATTTTTGATATCTATTTGGGCTTGTGGATCTTGATCTTGAATGGTCGCGTTGATTATTTCTGTAGAATGGTCTTGATTGCCTCTGTTGAATTTCAAGTCCCATTATTTTGTCGGTTAGCATTTGTATTTGTTGCTGCATTGTACAAAGTAGGTTTACTGTGCTTTGGTTGCTTGTTGCTGAGTTGCTCAATGAAGAAGTTGATGGTAGGTTTACTGCTTGAACGTCAGTTCTACTGTTGACTTCCATTATTCTGTCTGCTGTTGTGGCTAGTACTGTGACGTCATCTGTATTAATGGCTGAAATTATTTCTTGTATACGATGAGGTAGTCGTTCTATCCATAATCTTGTAATTAACGTGTTGTTATTTAATGTTGGTCCAGCTAGGCTTTTCATCCTTCGCAATAGTTCTGATGGTGTCTTGTCTCCTAATTGTATTCCATGGAGTAATTGCGTGAGTCTTCTCTCTTCAGACTCTTGTAGACGGTTCAGAAGTGTGAGTTTGAGGTTTTTGTATTTATCCATACTTGGCGGAAATTGTATGACGTCAGCGACGCATGACATGGTTTCTGGATCTAATGCGGCTAATACATGATTATATTTGGATTCATCCTTAGTTATTCTTGCGTTTGAAAATTGGGCTTCTATGGTGAAAAACCATAATTGTATCTGATGTCTCCATACGCTTGGCAATTTGATGTTTGTTGAATAAATTTCGGTTGCTTGGTCTTGTGACGATTGTTCTGTATTTTCTTTGTCCATGATGTTCATTTTATCGTATAACATTTGATGTGAGTTATATTCTTCAAGTTGTATTACAGTTTATAAATATAAATAAAAATAAAAAAAATATTATAACTATTTTTTTTAAGAAAATAAAAAATAAAAATATTTTTATAGTTGTTTTAAACTAAAATATAATTTTTTTGTGTTTTATTTATTATGATATTATCAGTATATTATAATTGAAGTTGCTTTGTTTTAATTGTATGAATTGTAAATTGTAAATATTTTTAGAGTTTATTTTTGTTCGATGCTTATAAGGTCTCTTGTTTGTGGACGTTCCTATACGTATATATGTTTGTTGTTATTGTGATTAGGTAACTATATTTAAAAAAAAATTAAAAAAATAATTTATTTTTTATTTAATATATTCAGCGTAAAGTATTTAAATGCTTTGTTTTTAAATAGGATATAATTTTTTATTAAATTTAAATGTATATTTGATTTAATAATTTAAAATGAATAAATGTTTAAACGTTTTTAATCTGAAATAAAAGTACAAGTTATGTATATATTATCAATGAGATATATTATATAACGTTTCGCTGGCTAACAAATGTTGGTGGCGAATAGTCCTAGATTCATGCGTGATTCGTCGCGGTGTTAGATTTTGGTATTTCGTATTTACGCCCACGTACCCGGTATTGTCTCGGTGTACAGTATCGCGGAGTGGAATATATTTTTCGATGATGTTTACTCGATATTTCTATAGATTATTAAATTATGTTATGATTTCGTATTTAATATTCGTTTTTTTATACTTTTGTTAATATGACTGCGTTCGTACTTTATTATTATTCGATATAATATTTCTATTTTATTTTAAAATAAATATTTTTGTTACATTTACATTTATTATCTTTCTTATTTTTTGTTTCAAATGTGCACGGCACTGTACGCTCAATGGAATATGATTATTGTATGTACTTCGAATATATTTAATGTTTCGTTTCGAGCTTCGATTTCGTGATTTTTTTCGTGGAGAATATTTTTATTATTATTACCTCGGTTACATATTTTAAATTTACACTATAGGATTCTACCTATTTCATAAGTAGGTATCAGATAATGTATTCCGATTGATGTTCGGGAAGATATTATTATTGTAATTTTTTACAGGATATTTTTTTTTTGGATATATTTTTACTACCGCAAAATAATATTAAAAATTATATTTTTGGTTAATTTTGTTACATGTTTTTATTATCGCGATAAGAATGTGCGCGTCATGGTAAACAAGTTTTTTTGTGACATTTTTTAGACAATAATTTTATTTTACATTCCGTGTAACATTTATGCGTTATTTTTAAGCAATAATACTAAAATTTATTTACCTACGTATTTACTTTACAGGTTAATAATTTGTCTTGTAGGTATTTAAAAATAAGGATTTTACGTGAATTTTTAGATAGATATTTTATTTTTATTTCTGCAATGATTTTATGTTACTGCAAATGAATTTACTTTGGCTTTTTTAAATAATAAAATGTGGTTTTTACTTATCTTTTTATGCGTGCTGTTTTTGCGCATAATACATGCTTCTTTAGGTTCTTTATTTTTATATTTTTATCTTTTTTAAATCTCCTTTAGTTTTTTTTGGTATTCCTTCCGTTATTTTACCTCCGTTTGGTAGTTTTTTTGGTCCGTTTTAGCGTAGTATTAGCTCATGAAAAAAAATAAATACACATTATTATATATTTTTACAATTAACATAGGGAAATATTTTTCAATTTTTGGTAGGTATTTATTTAGCATATATTTATTCGATACCAGTTTCGATATTTTAGCTTTTAATACGACAATATAACTAATTATAATACTTATAATTACGTTATAAATGTGTTTTTTTTAATGGTTTATAACAATTAGGGATAACATACTATTACTGCGTATGTTTTACTGCGTAGGGTTCAGTCTAACCAGGTCCAATAACCGAAATAATTATTATTCAATAAAATTTTAATCTCTGTCGTATGAGTTTAGAATGTGCAAAGTGACTAGATAATTGTTATTGAACGAATATTATAATTTGTTCCTGATAACAGATTATCGTTTGTTACACAAAAAAAATTATTATCACAAATTTGATGTCATGTGCTCAATATAAATTTAAATCGACAAAATTGCAACAGAGATGGGGCTTTACCAGTTTTACACACTATTTTACAAATATTATCTTTACACAACAAATATACCTGTTCTGCACGCTCGGTGGTCACCAGTTTTCGCGCTAGGTTGGGAATTGGATTTTAATGTTAATTTATTTATTTACAGAAGGGTGCTCCGGTCTAGAAAGGCACTAGGTGATAACCTGTCGCCTGTTCCCCAAATCCAACGCGAAATGATGTCGCGTGTGTACTCGATCCTGCCGTGCGTAACTCGGTAATTAGTTGCAAGCTAATTAAAGAGCGTTACACAGCAGAATGAGGTACCCACGCCACACCATAAAACATATATAAATTTATCAGAAGAAATATAAATTAATTGATATTACAGACAGGTATTAAAATAGTTTGAATTTGACTTACGTGTTTATTTGATAATTTGACTCTAATTATAATTCAAGATTGGTATATACTTCAATAATTGACTATTAAATAATTTAAATAAAATAGATCGATGAATGCGCGGAATCGAAATGTGAGTCGAGCAGAGTGACGATCTACCGCTGGCCTTGGTTAAACTGAACGACGGGAACGTGATGTGCAGGATCTTAAATAGCCGGCTGACGTCCCCCTACTCCTTGAAGTGGGTGGTCAACTCGGCTGGTTGCACCCGCTACAAGTTGTTCCGGATGGTAAGACTTTCTTCAGAGTGGTGCTAACGTCAAGAAAATCTGAAATAGCACAGAAGCACACGTAATTCAACTCTCCCCCAGGACAATTTTCATGGGACATAACAAAAAAAACCATATTTCATGTAAAAACATATTATATTTTTATATCTGGTTGATCTGTTTTGTGTGAGCCTATAATATGGTTGTTGAGGTAATGATTGTTATTGCAGAAAGTTGAGATTGTGTACCTACATATTTAGTGTGGAACCGGAAAAATCACCTGGTTCATAATTGTCAATATAAATTGTAAACTGCTAGCCCTAGAACAGGATTTCCTAGTTGGGCAGCAGTAATCTAATTTTTGTTGTCATTACATATAAATATGGTGTGATAAGTAATAATAATAACACGTACATGCTTTACGAGGATAGTTGGGACAAGGCGTCCCAACTATCCTAATATTTAATTGACATATTTCTCCCTAGAGCATATCTTCAGAATCAACAAAAACAGGGCTCAAATAAAAAAATAAGTTTATCAAGGAGTTCAATTAATATAAAGCCTTCATAAAATACATGTTGTTAAAGTAATAAATGTAAACGAAAGCGTGATTTAAAAACCTACTTTGGCCAAAATTATGAAGAAATGTTCATAGCAGCACAACCGCTCATCTCAAGTTATTGATTGGCGTGTAATGACAAATTTGTACACGTGATGTGAGTAATAAAAGTGCATTGTTGCCAGCTTTGATACTTTCGGAGAAATGATGACTGTCCCAACTCATATTTGTCCCAACCCACCTTTGTCCCAACTAATCTAGGTCTCCCCTACCACGAATAGCGACATAGACAAAAAAATTAAATATTATGTTAACGTCAGGTGATTCAATAAAAAAACTGAAATAATGACTATTTAAAAGGGAGTTCGTCCTCTGCGCGATGTCCAGAAGGAGGGTATCAAAATATATCTCAAAATAATAAGCGGATTTGGAATAAATAATATTTACCATATACCATCCATACCATCACGCCATTTCCCTATTTGGGGTAGGCAGAGAGAACCGAACGCCAGACTCCTCTCTCTTGACACACATTCATCGCTTCATTCACGTCCATACATCGTCTCATACACGCTCTTCTATTATTCTTATTTCTAACATCACCGTCTTTCAAAATCCCATTTATGTGATCGTGCCAACTTTTTCTTGGCCGACCTCTACTTAAGATAAAAGAGGAACGAAAAGTAGGCCGACCTCTACTTAGGCTGATAAAAGATGAACGAAAAGTAGAGGTCGGCCAAGAAATAATATTTATAGAAAAAAAACAGGTTGATATCGTCTACACTCTGATATGATATCGTGTTTTTTTATTTATTTTTATTTTATTAGTAAGTGGAAAAAAATTACAATTTGAAATAAAAGATACAAATTTTTTTAAGAACATTCCGGCTAATATAGGTATGTTTCTATTCCATTTAGTCCAAGTTGATATTTTATAACGCTGAAATAAGACCGTAAATCTAAAATCTACAATTTAAGTACGTTCCTATTTTAGTTACAATAGTTACTGAATAGGGGGTATTGTCTCTCACTATACACAATATTACTACAGACGGGCAATTAAATACAAAATTTTTGACTAATTTCGTGTTTACCAATTTCACGTATCTACATACATATCAGCACTTAATTATTTTTAGTTTATATTACCTATATACTTACTTCTTTATTCCAGCTTGAGTATTTTTTGATTTATTTTGTTATTTCTACTTTTTGCCTCCATAACTTTAGATCTAACCAGAATAATTTGATGTTGAACTTATCTCTTAATTTTTTTTATTTTTAACAGTAGTTTGTGCATTTTAATTTTAACCAGAATAATTTAAAAATATGTTTTTTTTATTGTTTGCTTGTTCTTCTTGTTCTTTTTACTTTTGCTGTGAGAATTACAAATTTTAGCCGAAGTAATGTTTGATGTTTCTTTTCTCATCGTGTTTCGAATGTACCCGCCCAATGATAATGTTAGAAAAAGAAATAATTAATAAATATAATAAATAAATATGTTTAGGTATAACAGCTTTTATACAAGTGAAAACATGTTACTCCCTGTATAAGACGATAATAAGAACAGTGGTGACATACGGGAGCGAAGCGTGGACGATGACAGCAAGATCCGCAGAGATGCTGGATACATTTGAGAGGAGAGTGCTACGGAAAATACTGGGACCCGTGAATGATGGAGAAGCTTGGAGAATAAGGTATAATGATGAAATATACAGCATCTATAAGACTCCTAGGCTCTCTGTACATGCTAGACTGAGCAGGCTGAGATGGGCTGGGCATGTACAGAGAATGCCGTCATCACGGGCACCCAAGAGGATCCTTGCTTTGGATCTAGTGCACCAGGCGCCAAATTGGGTAGATCCGACCCTGTATGGCAGATGCATCGGCCGACGTTAAATACCTACCACAGACGAGCAAAACCCCCCTCTACACATCGACAGATGCATCCGCAGATTACAATCTGCCGACACATCTGTCGATGTGTAGAGGAGGCATTTGTATTCCTATGTTATTTATTTTATTTATTTATCATCTTGTTTTTTAATAATATTAGTAATATATTTTTTAGTGTCCGACCGAAACAGGATTTTCTACCGAAACCGAAACCGAACCCGAATCTTCGGTATCTCTCTCAGTTTCGGCCGAAACCGAAACCGAAACTTTTTTAGACAGTTAAAAATCTATTGTTTACTGAAATTTGGCTTATTGACACGTGTTCAATGAAATAAAAAACAATACTTGAAGTAAGTATGTGGAAAAATATTTTTTATTTCTGCTAATAAAAAAAACGATCCCCTTGATTCCCCCCTGGCTACGGCCATGTGCAAGGGTGAATAATTAAAATATATAAATAATATTGAAAAGGGAACAGTAAAAAGTTGTTATGAAAGACCCCCTCTAGTAAAAAACAATAGATGATTATCCTATAGACCCCCTCTAGCCTCTAGTAAAATAACAACTTTAATTGCAACTTGTACACATAACTAATTAATCTTGAATTTGTTATTTTAAAAATTGTTATAAAAGTTTATTGTGAAAAATCAAGTTATTAAAAATCAAATCCCACCATCCAAGAAACATATCTCTGGAATAGAGAGATATTCCACAACTTACCTATAATTTAGTTGGCTAGATATCAGACTCCGAAGCCAAGGATCCTGGGATCGATTCTCGGTGGAAAAACAGTTGTTGCCAATGCATCTGAGGACTGACAACAAAGTATTTTGAATGAGTGGACTGTATCTTTTCTTGGATATTAATTGGAATTTTGGCTCATCTGTACAATATGTGTGGTTAACTAGAGACTTCAAATTTTTATTGCAGAAAGGTATTATTTTATGTAGTTTCGGAGATATACTTATTTTAAAACTCCAATTTTTCATATAAATTTTACGCCATTTTGACAATTTCTGCGTTTTTTTTTTCACGATTCCTGAGTTTTTTGCGTTCCGTTTACTGTAACCATTGCGGCCGGCGAGTGCCAGATGCGACTTTGCGCGTTTATTATTAACTCAACCGAAACGAAACGAACAACGAAACGTATGCTGTCACTGAATGTATAATGCAACTTGCTCAAGCGAGTCGCAATAGTAACTAAATACCAACCAATTCTAAGCAAACTATTTGTAAAAATTGGTTAGGTTAGGTTTGTATGTAGTTATCATTGCAACTCGCGTGAGCAAGTTGCATTATATACTGTCACTTAATATTTGACAAAAACACGGGGGGGCTCCGCGCCTCCCCTTCACAGGGGTGGGTGATCTGCCCCTTCCCCCCCCCCTAAATCTGCCACACATATTACAGTCCTTCCGGAATATTTAATAAGTATGGGATGTGGCAGGAAAGCTAGTCCAATGGTATTGCACTTACTGTAGTGTCAGGCCTCCTTCTCCACACCGATGATACATATTTTGTAGATTGTCTGTCACAATTAAACATTGGTTCACTCAATTAAACAATATAACGATAGGACAAAAACGAACCTTGTGACACACGTCATATCGAAATGTCAAAATCACACGCTCTCGAAGGTTCGTCTACTAAATCTCGTTCATTTTGCTTTTCTTTTTTCTACTTTGATTTACTAATATTTTCTTTTTTTTATGCTTGTAATGTTTAATCAACGATTTTGTTGTTCTTCTATTTCTTTTTTAGTCATTGTCTCATGTTATTTTTGTTTGTTATTTTGTACCCCCTTTTTGCTTTGTTATGTTGCTCATATTGTTTTGTTGTTCTTACCAAGCTTGATATATTATAATGTACCTATGTAATATTTCACGAACATATTCTTAATTGGAATATATTTATATTTAAATAATAATGTATACAATTGAAATTTATATTCTGTGAATTTGTCAACAAGAATAAATAAATAAATAAAGGACGAGTGGCCTAGGACGACCAGCTGGTTTGCTAATGGACCAAGAAGGGAGGAGGGTGAGGAACGAGACAAAGATTCGGACGTCAACAATAGTTTATAATTGTGTTTTCAGTCTGGGTCTGTGAGATGATTAATATCATAACTCCAAAATGTAATAACTTGGTATTTATTTATTTATTTATAAACGGCATCAATGCCTTTTACATACATAGATAAAAACACATATTGATGATGAAAATATATAGAATAAGAAAAAAAACAATTAGGTATAGGTACACTTATGTAGCAAAAAAAAAACTTAAACCTAAACAGTAATACAATAAATTAAAAAAAAACAATCTATTTAAGCAAACATAAAAAAAGATATACATATGAACTTAAAATAAACCAAAACAGTAAATTTAAAAAAAAACAGTAAATTCAAAAATTAAATAAAAAAACAATATACGTAAGCAAACATAAAACGAGTGGGTTGTGGCCAACGCTAAACTCCTCACTAACAAGTCATTCTATAAAGTATTAAAATTTTGTATGGAAAATATCCAACATTTTCATGAAATGAGTTTGTTAAATTATTTTTTATTTAAATATTTTATCTTCAATGCAAGTGATGTGCCTTTTTACGAATTTGAAAACAAAAATTTCAAATTTTAAGTTTCCTGAGCTTGGAGTCACTTTGAAATATTTGACAGTTAAAAAAATTGAGAAGCACTATTCATATATCGTTCAAAATCTAATGGGATCTAATCGAGTATTAGATATAGGTATATATTTGCAAAATTTGAATAGAATCAAATGAGTACTTTAGTCTATAATCGATAAAGTAAAAAATGAACACGCCGTACATAGCACACACACACAGATACATTGTGATGAAACTTTCAGAATACAATCTCAGCATGATACTAGTTGATAATCTGCAAAAAAAAAATACCCTTAAAAATTGCAAAATCATAACTCCCCACTATATCACCTTGTGTTAGTGAGGAGTTAAAATGAAGTACATATGGACTCAAAATCAACAAAAACCATAGAATTATATACCTATAATCTAAGACAAAAACATTAAATAATAGTATTATAAACAGAAAAAATAGCAGTTTCATGTAAATTATAAATAAACAAAAAAGATATACAAAAATATAAACATTTTACAATCGAAAATATACAAATCCGTACTGAAAATATCACAGGTTGTTCATAAAAAAATAAAAAAATGTGTATATCGTCTATTAATCTATCTATCGTCTATTATCGTAATTAGTATTTGGACAGCATAAAAATGTCACCTAAATGAGAATATTCATTTCCAGTATTATGGAGTCGACTGATTAGCGAGTGATATTCTGTCTGTGTACGTGTATTGTTGTAATAAAATGGTGCTGTCTGTCTGGTAGATCGTCATGGTATATTGTAATTAATCAATTCTGTTAGTGCAGGGGTATCCAAAATCGAGTGAACTATTTTGTGTAAAGTAACCAAGTCAAATATTTGTCTGCGATCTGATAGTTTTAATAAATTTGTCAAATGGAGAAGGGCATTGTAATCTATTAAATTAATATTAATTTGGTAGTACATACAATTCAATGTTTGACATAGCACCTGTTAGTTGTCCGAGAAGCAATTAGAAATAAAATCTCTGTTTTTTAAATTATATAATTTTTAATTCCCGTCATATCTGATAGAGTTTTAAATCTTGCTTTTTGCATAGTATAGGTATATTTTCTTCTTCTTCTTCTATTTTATGGGCATTTCATCGTTGCCAATGTTCTCGCCCTTTTTCTGTAATTATATTATCTTGGAGGAATGAGTAGATGATATAATATTATTTTTTTATGGAGTGACAGATAAGTTGAGAAGTCTTACACACTTCGGAGTAATAAACTAACGCTGCCAGTTACGGGAGAAAAAAAATAATAATGATAAAAATTGGTTTTCCTTAGATGATGACATGTAATGAATGACCGAGATGTGAAAACAAAGTTTATAAACAATAAATACAAGAGGTGTTTGATTTATTTACAGATGACTTAATTCTATATTTGGATGTTATTGATAGAGATGAATGAAGCTATACATTTATATACAGGGGGAGATGCAATTGAGAGGACAGAAGGAATATTCATAGAGAGAGGAAGCTTGAGTCTAATAAAACTATTATATAGAGGGGACTTGTTAAACAGTTTACAGCCAAGGAAAATGTGGTTTATATTACCCTCTTCGAGACCACATTCGCAGAGAGATGTATCTTTAACTCGAATTTTGCAAAGGAAAACCGGAGAGCATGTATGGCCAAGTCTTATTCGACATATGACAGATAAGGGTTTTTTTTTAATTGGGATGTCAGAGA
This sequence comes from Molanna angustata, assembly GCA_963576475.1. Classification (NCBI taxonomy): domain Eukaryota; kingdom Metazoa; phylum Arthropoda; class Insecta; order Trichoptera; family Molannidae; genus Molanna; species Molanna angustata. Next base: position 1,927,640 of record OY754986.1, read on the forward strand.
ACCAACGTTTGACAGGGAAAGTCTGTTGAATAGATGCATAAAATTGACTAGAAGTCAGACAGTTTGTGCGCCACAGTTGTTCCCAATGGGACATCATCTTTTTCTTAATGAGGGGAAACATATCTTCCAGGAATAGGTACCAATGGGAATCATCCCCATTTATGGATGCTTCTTTTGCCAGTACATCGACATTGTCGTTACCTTCGATTCCACTGTGACTTGGAATCCATGCGATAGAAACGTTAGTTCCTGACATGCCCAGGTCTAAAATTTTATGTTTGATTTGGAGGACTGTTAAATGGTTGAGAAGATATTTTGGGTTGGAAGAGATTGATTGGACTGCACTGAGAGAATCGGAGAATATAATGGCACTTGACATAGACTGTGTAGAGATGAAATTGAGAGCTTCAAGTATGGCCAAACATTCAGCGTTAAATATGGAAGTTTCTGGAGGAAGTTTGAAGAGGCCAGAGGAGTCTAGGATTGGGCAGTAATAAGCTGCTCCCACCCTAGGGAAGTCGTTTTCTGTTTTGGATCCATCGGTAAATATGGAGATGTGATTAGGGAAGTTGGCTTGTATAGTATCCCGGAAAAGTTGAGGAGTACGAGAGTCGTACTTCAAAAGGTTCAGATGGATTATAGGAGGAAAAAATGTATTTGATTCGTGGGGGCAAGAAAAATATGGAAATTTGCTGTCTGAAAAGTAAGGAGCGGTAGACGATTTTAAGAGCTTATAACTATCAATAAGAAGAGGTAGTTTTTTTTTATTTTTCCAGAAATGTTTGGATACTGAATATTCGGTTAAAAGTTGAATTTTTGGGATGATTGGGTGATTTGAAATACGCGCCGCTTTTAACAGGAATTTATCTGCGAGTGCTTGTCTGCGGAGGTGAAGAGGAGGTTCCATGCACTCGATTTGAAGGGCATTGATTGGAGATGATTTCATAGCACCAAGGATGATGCGAAGGGAGCGATGTTGAATTTTATCCAGTTGACTAGTGACATATTTAGGGGCTGGTTCGAGTAAGAAGGAAGCATAATCAATATGGGAACGAATTAGGGCATTATACAGCAGCTGAAGGGTTTTAGGATGTGCACCCCACCACACACGAGATACCGACCTTATTTTGTTTAACACGACTTTTTCTAAAACTGACATCTCAAAAATAGTGACCAACTCTATCTTCTTTTAAATATGGAACACTTAAAAAACATAGTTAATGTCTTCTTTTTCTTAATTAATAGGTACTTAGGCAAATACCTACTTCAACAAAATTTAGTACAATGTCTGAAATTGTAAGTGCATAGTCAAGATCTTCATTTTGATGTAGACTCAAGGGTCTGTTATCACATGATGGTCCTCTTGAGATGCTAAGCTCCAGCTGTCATATTGCTGCTATCGAAAGCCAGGAAACGCAGTGTGGGCATCATGGAATACATAAAAATGCAGAAAGGCAACACCAAAATATTTATTATCATTCTATAATCTTGCCAGATCCTAATATTGTTAACATCTTCTTAGATACTTGTCATACATAGGTATTTATATTTTAGTTGTACAAAAAATTATTGCAGATTATCAACTAGTATCATGCTGAAATTGTATTCTGAAAGTTTCATCACAATGTATCTGTGTGTGTGCTATGTGTTGTGTGCTGCGTGCTGTGTGCTATGTGTTTATTTATTTCGATTCTTTTCAAATTTCTCAAATTTGTATATGTAATACTCACTTAGACCCCATTAAATTTTGAAGGTTATCTTAATAGTGCTTCTCAATTTATAACTATCAAATATTTCAAAGTGACCCCAGGCTCAGGAAACTTAAAATTTGAAATTTTTATTTTCAATTTGGTAAAGAACAAGAAGAAGACACAAAATTTGAATATTTTATAGAATGACTTGTTAGTGAGGAGTTTAGCGTTGGCCGCAACCCACGCGTTTATTCGTTATCTTCACACCTCTTTTAAGAATTAACATAAAAGAAAAAATCTCGTCTTCTTTATTGTGTCAGCAATATATGGAGATAATTTACGGCCAGTGTTTACCTATGTAAGTCGATAGCGCAGCCAGTGCCAAGCAATATATGATGCAGTTGGTCGGACATGTGGGCACTTGCACAAATATCATGTGCTGGTGTGCTACTCTCCATAGGGCCGGATAAACGTGTTTTGCGCCCATATCAATATATTTTCAACCGCCCCCCCCCAACATTTTTTTTATTTTTTTTCACCAGACAGAAGAGAGAGAAAGCAACAGTAATACATGAATGATTGAAAGATATAGGTTAGGGTTTGTTCCAATCCTAAACCATAAATAGATTTTTTTTCCTAAACAGTGTCGGCGACTGACACCAAGAAAATAGTTGATATCAGGTTCTGCATATTGTAAACGACTTATGTAAGTTCCATTTACAAGTAAAAAGAGTTCTTAGTATAACATACCATTAAAGTTACTATGGTGTGTATTATCTGGAAATTCCTTCAAATTTCCTGTTACCATCTCATATGGAGTTACACACCATCACGCCGAGCCTCTTTCCGGGTACGCAAAGAGAACTGAGTGCCATACCTGCGGATGTTTTATTTATATATTTGACATTTTAGGATTTTAAGCGCCCTTTTTAAGACTACCGCCCTAACTTCTTGTTCCTGATTGTTCTATGATTTGTCCGGCCCTGACACTCCACAATCACCAAGTGCAGAGATGATGTCTTCTCAATGTACATATTTAGGAACTTCCACATTCCCCACTCCAATCTATTGCCTGGAGCGAGACTCTTTTTAAGCATATAAAAATTTGAAGAGTCTTTATCTGGTTAAGTTTGATTTGAGGAGGTTATAACAAAGTATTGTGCCATGGTAAAGGTAAGTTCGACTGCTTTAATATTGATAAAAGAGAAATAAGTTTAGGAGTGTAAATATAAATAAAAATATCCAGTTAGATACTCGTTATATGCTAGGTAAGGTATTCCAGTGAATTTTCCCATCTGCGTATAAATAAACCAGGTCTCGTTATGATACCAGTCCGCAGGTCCGCAAGAGAGATCCATCGACTAGACCTTAAAAAACTAGACAGGTTATTTTCGCTAAAATCGGATGCGCTGTCAAAATTGACATTTAATTAAGGCGAAAATTTTCAACTCAAATAATAATAAGTTGTATAAAAAATAGTAAGAATCATACAATTCCTTAAGTAATATGTTGAGAAATCTAATTTATTTAAAAATATTATCAAATGCGAATACATAATAAACTTTTTCCTAACCTTAAATGGCAAAGGTGTCGATAAAATTATTCCTGAAACCAATTTTCATTCAATTAATAAAGCAACTCAATAATGTAGATATTCCAGTGCATTTTGCCATAAATAATGTAGTGTCGTCTTTTGTATATAAATTATTTAGATATTCCAGTGAATTTTGCCATAAATAATGTAGTGATGTCTTTTGTATATAAATTATGTAGATATTCCAGTGAATTTTGCCATAAATAATGTAGTGTGGTCTTTTGTATATAAATTATTTAGATATTCCAGTGAATTTTGCCATAAATAATGTAGTGATGTCTTTTGTATATAAATAATGTAGATATTCCAGTGAATTTTGCCATAAATAATGTAGTGTGATCTTTTGTATATACATTATTTAGATATTGCAGTGAATTTTGCCATAAATAATGTAGTGTCGTCTTTTGTATACAAATTATTTAGATATTCCAGTGAATTTTGCCATAAATAATGTAGTGTCGTCTTTGTATATAAATTATTTAGATATTCCAGTGAATTTTGCCATAAATAATGTAGTGTCGTCTTTTGTATATAAATTATTTGAATATTCCAGTGCATTTTGCCATAAATAATGTAGTGTGGTCTTTTGTATATACATTATTTAGATATTGCAGTGAATTTTGCCATAAATAATGTAGTGTTGTCTTTTGTATATAAATTATTTAGATATTCCAGTGAATTTTGCCATTAATATTGTAGTGTCGTCTTTTGTAAATAAATTATTTAGATATTCCAGTGAATTTTGCCATTAATATTGTAGTGTCGTCTTTTGTAAATAAATTATGTAGATATTCCAGTGAATTTTGCCATAAATAATGTAGTGATGTCTTTTGTATATAAATTATGTAGATATTCCAGTGCATTTTGCCATAAATAATGTAGTGTCGTCTTTTGTATATAAATTATTTAGATATTCCAGTGAATTTTGCCATAAATAATGTAGTGATGTCTTTTGTATATAAATTATGTAGATATTCCAGTGAATTTTGCCATAAATAATGTAGTGTGGTCTTTTGTATATAAATTATTTAGATATTCCAGTGAATTTTGCCATAAATAATGTAGTGATGTCTTTTGTATATAAATAATGTAGATATTCCAGTGAATTTTGCCATAAATAATGTAGTGTGATCTTTTGTATATACATTATTTAGATATTGCAGTGAATTTTGCCATAAATAATGTAGTGTCGTCTTTTGTATACAAATTATTTAGATATTCCAGTGAATTTTGCCATAAATAATGTAGAGTCGTCTTTTGTATATAAATTATTTAGATATTCCAGTGAATTTTGCCATAAATAATGTAGTGTCGTCTTTTGTATATAAATTATTTGAATATTCCAGTGCATTTTGCCATAAATAATGTAGTGTGGTCTTTTGTATATACATTATTTAGATATTGCAGTGAATTTTGCCATAAATAATGTAGTGTTGTCTTTTGTATATAAATTATTTAGATATTCCAGTGAATTTTGCCATAAATAATGTAGTGTCGTCTTTTGTATATAAATTCTTAAGATATTCCAGTGAATTTTGCCATAAATAATGTAGTGATGTCTTTTGTATATAAATTATGTAGATATTCCAGTGAATTTTGCCATAAATAATGTAGTGTGGTCTTTTGTATATAAATTATTAAGATATTCCAGTGAATTTTGCCATAAATAATGTAGTGTCGTCTTTTGTATATAAATTATGTATATGTTCCAGTGAATTTGGCCATAAATAATGTAGTGTCGCCTTTTGTATATAAATTATTTAGATATTCCAGTGAATTTTGCCATAATTAATGTAGTGTCGACTTTTTGTATGTAAATTATGTAGATATTCCAGTAAATTTTACAATAAATAATATAGAGTCGTCTTTTTTTATTTAAATTATGTAGATATTCCAGTGAATTTTACCATAAATAATATAGTGTCGACTTTTTGTATGTAAATTATGTAGATATTCCAGTAAATTTTACAATAAATAATATAGAGTCGTCTTTTTGTATTTTAATTATGTAGATATTCCAGTGAATTTTACCATAAATAATATAGTGTCGACTTTTTGTATGTAAATTATGTAGATATTACAGTAAATTTTACAATAAATAATATAGAGTCGTCTTTTTGTATATAAATTAGGCAAGGGATATTTTTACGACTCAACCATAGATAAATTCTTATCATTCTTTCCATACCCATAGAAAGCGCAGATAAATCAAGTTATAAAAATATTTACCTTTGTTTATACTTTGTTATAATTGTAGATCTCGATGAAAAAATGATTTATAAAATTAAGTAAATGTTATAAGATGCCAATAATATTATTAATTGTTTCTTCAAGTTGGTTTCCATGATGCATTTATGACCATTGGAAAAATGACAAAGGTAAATATTTTTGTTGATTTATCTGCGCTTTCTATGGTTATAAATGACCTAAAAACATTGACTACCCACATTGAAAATGGTTTCCAAAAAGGAGAAAAGACTGGATTAGTCTTGCTGGATTTGACAGCGGCCTATGACACGGTATGGAAAGGAGGCCTTCTGCTAAAGACATTGGGTATGATTAAGAGCAAAGCATTTTTAACCCTCTTAAACAATATGCTGTCGAACAGGAGCATCAGAGTTTTCTTAAGGGGAGAGGTCAGTAGAAAGAGAATACTCCAAAATGGATTACCTCAGGGGTCAGTTTTATCCCCAATGCTCTTCAACATGTATACAGCAGATATCCCAAAAACCAAGTCAAGAAAGTTTATTTATGCAGATGATATAGCGATCGTGGCACATGCAAAAACCTTTGATGAATTGGAACCCGTTCTAAATACTGACCTACAGATTATGCAAAAATACTTCGAGAAATGGCACCTGAAGCCGAACCCTAGAAAGACAGTTGCGACAACTCTGCACCTTAACAACCAACAAGCAGACAGGGAACTAAATATCTTCATGTGTGATGAAATTGTCCCAAACGACCGCAATCCTAGGTATCTCGGAGTAAAACTTGATAGGTCACTAACTTACGGTCCACACTTGCAAGCGTTAAAAAACAAAGTGAAAGCTAGGAACAACATAATTATGAAGCTCACCGGAACAACTTGGGGCAGCACTGCTGAAGTGCTGCGTACATCAGCGGTTGCTCTCGTTTATAGTGCGGCGGAGTACTGCGCACCAGTGTGGGAGAGAAGCGTCCATTGCAAAACCCTTGATGCCGAATTAAATAAAACAATGAGGACAATCACCGGATGCGTAAGGCCAACTGCACTCCCGTGGCTCCCTGTGCTTTCGAACATTGCTCCTCCTGATTTGCGCAGGAGCCAGGCCACAGCTAGAGAACTTGCCAAGATTGAAAAGAATCCCGCAATTCCCGCATTTCAAGATATATTCCGTCCACCAAGACAACGACTGAAGTCCAGAAAGCCTGTTTGGTCGAAGCTACTCGGCGAATTCAACTTGCCTAGAGCATGGAAAGAGAGGTGGAATGATTCAGACCTGGTATTAAACAAACATATTATTCTAGACCCTAACGAAAGGGTCCCAGGTTATAACCTTCCCCGAAAAGTTTGGATTCAGCAAAACAGAATTCGTACAGGTCAAGGACGATGTAACTACCAAATGTGGAAATGGGGAAAAAGGGATTCTCCAGAATGTGACTGTGGAGCAAGAAGCCAAACTATCCAGCATCTAGTAGAGGAGTGCCCGATACGGAGGTATGAAGGAGACTGGATGGACATCCATAGGGCGACTCCAGAAGCTGTGAAGTGGCTGGCCGAACGGGAGCCAAGAGTGTAGAAGGGAACTACTCAATGACGCAGCCAAAGGCGCAGGAAAAGCCGTAGCCATACAAAAAACAAAACAAAAACCTAAAAACATAGACGACGTCAAAAAATTTGTCGTGTAAATAGACACTTTTTGGCGGGAAAACGCTTTTCCCGACTATTAGGGTCTACAATAGTGGCACCGTATAAATTATGTAGATATTCCAGTGAATTTTGCCATAAATAATATAGTGTTTACCATAATAATATAGTGTTTGCCATAAATAATATAGTGTTTAGTTTTTTTAATTATTGAGACATTCCAGTGATCATAGATTTAATAGAACTATTAAGTCAATGCCAGTGATTTATACCATAAATAATATAATCGTCTTTTTATTTATAAATTATTGAGATATTCCAATGAATCTTCCCACAAATAATATAGGTAATGTCGTCTTTTTGTATATAAATTATTGAGATATTCCAATGAATCTTCCCACAAATAATATAGGTAATGTCGTCTTTTTGTATATAAATTATTGAGATATGCCAATGAATCTTCCCACAAATAATATAGGTAATGTCGTCTTTTTGTATATAAATTATTGAGATATTCCAACGAATCTTCCCACAAATAATATAGGTAATGTCGTCTTTTTGTATATAAATTATTGAGATATTCCAATGAATCTTCCCACAAATAATATAGGTAATGTCGTCTTTTTGTATATAAATTATTGAGAAATTCCAATGAATCTTCCCACAAATAATATAGGTAATGTCGTCTTTTTGTATATAAATTATTGAGATATTCCAATGAATCTTCCCACAAATAATATAGGTAATGTCGTCTTTTTGTATATAAATTATTGAGATATTCCAATGAATCTTCCCACAAATAATATAGGTAATGTCGTCTTTTTGTATATAAATTATTGAGATATTCCAATGAATCTTCCCACAAATAATATAGGTAATGTCGTCTTTTTGTATTTAAATTATTGAGATATTCCAATGAATCTTCCCACAAATAATATAGGTAATGTCGTCTTTTTGTATATAAATTATTGAGATATTCCAATGAATCTTCCCACAAATAATAAGTATAGGTAATGTCGTCTTTTTGTATATAAATTATTGAGAAATTCCAATGAATCTTCCCACAAATAATATAGGTAATGTCGTCTTTTTGTATATAAATTATTGAGATATTCCAATGAATCTTCCCACAAATAATATAGGTAATGTCGTCTTTTTGTATATAAATTATTGAGATATGCCAATGAATCTTCCCACAAATAATAAAGGTAATGTCGTCTTTTTGTATATAAATTATTGAGATATTCCAATGAATCTTCCCACAAATAATATAGGTAATGTCGTCTTTTTGTATATAAATTATTGAGATATTCCAATGAATCTTCCCACAAATAATATAGGTAATGTCGTCTTTTTGTATATAAATTATTGAGATATTCCAATGAATCTTCCCACAAATAATATAGGTAATGTCGTCTTTTTGTATATAAATTATTGAGATATTCCAATGAATCTTCCCACAAATAATATAGGTAATGTCGTCTTTTTGTATTTAAATTATTGAGATATTCCAATGAATCTTCCCACAAATAATATAGGTAATGTCGTCTTTTTGTATATAAATTATTGAGATATTCCAATGAATCTTCCCACAAATAATAAGTATAGGTAATGTCGTCTTTTTGTATATAAATTATTGTGATATTCCAGTGAATTTGCCCATAAATAAAATAGTGTCGTCTTCTTGTTTCAAAATATAAATGAACGGATGATCAGCAACATAATTTGATCCCTCTCCACCTATTCTGTCAGAAGACACATCTGTAATAAAAAATACACAATTTATACAAAATTACTTCACATTTGATTGAAAGAGTATCTACATTATTATATAATTAGGTATATTTCGTCTAAAGAATATTATTTGGCAAACTATCTTAATAGAGACAATATTGGAATATAGGTAGGTATACCTATTAATAGGAGAACTGGAAAATCAGACACTTACAGGGCTTAGGACCTGTCATCGACTGGTTTGCGTTATCACTTTAAACGCTCGCGCAACGTTCACCAATAATGCATTTTTATTGACTTCCCTTATCAATCCAAATTTATAAAATTCTTTTGAAATTGAATAATAAATTTCTAACACATAAAAATAAGCTGAAAAACTATCGCCATCTATGGAATGACAACGAACCTTTTTTCTAATGCCATCTATTGAGAATTTGATTCATAAACATATTATTGACTCCCGATATGGAAATAATCCAAAATAATCCTTTTTAAAGGTAACAAAGACATAGATGGGTCGGTGGCAGAGAGGTTAGCGCGCTGGGCTAGTAATCCAGTGGTCGCGAGTTCGAATCCTGCCTCGACCGATTTCGTTCACCTATAGCACAAGCATTCATGCTTATTTTAGGGAACGTAGGAAGATGTATATGTACTTGTTTAACAAGGACATATTCATTTTTTTGAAAAAAAAAAAAAATAACAAAAAGCGAGGAGAGATATTATCTACTTATTCATACTTATATTCAATTGACTAAAATTTACTTAGTTATACATAATACACGTTGTACTTGCTGATTTGACTTAAGTTTAGTTTGTAGTCGACGATACTTGATAGAACTCAAATACTTGGTATTATTTCTATTTTATTTAATGGATTATCGACGCGTTTCGTGTAAGGCACATCGTCAGAATAATACTCTATCATCTCTCAAAATCAATAGTTTTATACACCTGAACTGTCAAATTTGTACATACATATAGTATAAAGATACCTTCATCCCAAGTAGTTTGAAGGAAGAGCTCACTTTTTAATGTTAATTTAGGTTGTAGTGTAGAATAAAATGTTCTAATATAACCTCACCTCACTAAATTTATATTTGTCAATAAATTTAAATCGTGGTCTGATCGTAAATAAATGTCAAGTGCCGTTACACGAACGTCAGTGAGCACGACTATGTCACAAATATAAATATTTTTTAAAATCAGTCTCTTCAATTACCTAATCAAAATTAGGACGTTACAATCGAGATGATGAATGATGATAATAATAATTCAGGACATCACTAATTAAATGTAAGCACAACAGCAGCAGATGCTGGTTGAGTGGATGTATCGGGAACGGCAGCGGCTGGGCAGGTCTTCTCAGGGCGGCAGTGCTCAAGAGCAACACTGCAGGCTGCGGCTCCAAAACGAGCGCGACTGAACGGCACCGGAGCTCTTTCTGGTACAGGATCCGCTACTCTCCAGGACTGCGACATCATTCGCGCTGGATGGTAATAGTAATTTTTTTTCTGACGTTTAACATTTCTTTTTATTTTATGTTGTTTTCTGTGATTCTGCGGTGAATTTCAAACTCCAAGCGAAAAGTAAAGGTCGCTTTCAGTCTTCATGAGTATTATACTGACGATGTGCCTTGAACGAAACGCGTCGATAATCCATAAAATAAAGTAGAACGAATAACAATTAATAAATATGTCTACAACTAGGTTGTGTTATATTTATGAGTATATTTATTTATTATGGTTACAAACAGTCACAATTACAAAAATACATTAAATAAGACAATTACCCACATAAAGACCAGAATATGTAACACCAATAATACATAGTTGATAAAAACATGTGAGTGATGGTGCATCTGAATCAAATGGATCTAGGAGAGGATTAAAAGGGAAGATTAACAATATTTCAATATTACTATATGTGACATGCCACCACGATGAGAACTCGATTTCCCCGTAACGATTTATCATAATAATTACATTATTGACATACAAACGCAAACACGCACACATACATTAGAAGTAAGTTTATTACATCGTTAAATTGGTTTGTAGACATCGCTTAAAGATTAAAAAAAAATGTCGATATTTTCATAGTGTGTATTTAAATTGGAGCAAGCTCTTGTGATAAACAATTTTTTTGTGTAATTATTACGTACTGCCGGAATACTGAAGAGATCATTATTTCTGGTAAATCGCTTAGGAACTCTTAGATATTATGTTAGTTTTCGTTATTTCGTTATATTATGTTAGTTTTCGTTCGGTATTTCGTTATATTATGTTAGTTTTCGTTAAACATCTGCAAATTACTAAATCCGGCAATTTTTTAAAGGATCATGCTGGATTGAAAACGCTGCTGGGTAGCAGTCAGTCTCTACATAATACGGATTCGTTGTAAATCCAAAGCTGGTTCGAAAGTATCGTCAATACCTTTTGCATTTCTCAAATTAAGTAAATATAATTAATGATGATATATATGTAACTCACATGTTGCTGCTGCGGCTTCTGTTCCTCCCTCATTAACATCAATGAAGGCCTTTTGAATTGCAGTGCCTACAAATGTTGACTCATGGAATTTGTTTTTATTTTCAAACAAGCCATGTAACTGCGCAATTCCAGAATCAAAAATCCTACGGATTCCCAACTGAAATATACATATAAAATATAGTGAATCTGTCGCTCTTTCGTTTTAGTCTTAGTTTTGGGATGAGGATGATCTTTCTCTGCCATCACGCATTGCAGTTTTGGGATAATTTGTATAAATATAGATCACAATATTGATAAATCATTTGACACCAAAATTGAATATTTACCAACCTGTTGAACAGGCTGGATTCCGAAAACCTTTGGAACTAATGCAGATAATATGCATAAGTCTGTTAAGATAAAAAACACTATAGATTACATAAAGATATAGTATCTTGTTTTTACTGATTTTACAGAAACGTTGGCTAATAAATTAAAAGTAGCTGAAAAAACATTAAATAGCTGAAAATAGAGAACAATAAAAAAGAGGCTTATATCCAGAAGCAGAACGAATGTGACAAGGAGTAAGTAAATCTATAGTTTTTACATTACCCTCAGAGAATAGGCAGGAACCCATCTTTATTTTAAATCGACACACCTAGGACAAATTACTTACGCAATTAAATTGTGAACTGAGCATGTAATTCTTACAATAAAAACTGTATGAGTGACTCTAGGCTTGATATTTTTACATCAAGGTTCTATACATACAGAAAATGTTTGATGTAGATGGTGAAATTTTAACTGTTTCTTGGGTATGCCTACGCTGGGACTGACCTTTCGATTGACCCGACAACTTATTTCTCCAAAAGGGAGCAAATCCCTGTCCTCCTCCTTTTCCCCTCCCTGACCCTTCTCTATATCCTAAACCCTCCTGCAATGCTATATGAGGGTTTAATAGTTTTTGTTGGTTTTTAAAATAACTCAAACTAAATATTCATAATAATAATAAGAACTTTGTAATTGGCGCTAATGAATCAATATAACTTCATATTATTTTTAATTCGACTCAAAGCTGTAAAGTTCATTAAAATATAATAAAAAAAAAGGATTTGGGAAATTTTCGGAATTCATCCACTCCTCCAGTACTTTGCCTGCTCCACATTATTCTATACATCATAGGTTCCGCAAATCTCCTCATTGTTGGGTTTTCTGTCTCTAATAGAATAAAAACCCAAGGTTAGTCTCAGAGTTTTAATTTCTGTTGTTCTAAGTAATTGTTTTGTCCTCACGTATTTTTCCTTGCTATGCATCACGTATACTATGGGTCTATGGAGATATGAGGCATGAAGGTTGGTGGTTAGTTCGCGAATCGGCTGAAGAACGATGAGATGATGATGATGGTGCGTGACCGCGATATACGTGCCGGATACGTAGACTGCCTATGTCTGACGACCGGACAGGAATCACAGGAATGTTGGGTGGTTGGGTCCCGCGTTTGAATTGAATGCGTTTGGGACTGCTGGAACTGATGTCATCTGTCTTCTGATTGGTTGAAGGCTTCGTAATGTGAGTATGTCGGGCTTGTTACTACCAGAGATGCGGGGATTCCGGTGGAAATATTTGGTGTCGCCGAAGGATGTGGTGACGCGATACGTATGTGGTAATCGATAATGTGAGTAAGATCATTATGGGTCTGATAAATGTTATATAATATTCGAAACTTATTATATTTTAAGTCAAATTATTTTAAATCATAGTAAGAGAGTTGAGCTATTTATTCGTCACAAATGTGTGACAAGTAAAAAATAAATTGAGGACACCTTTTTCAATTGTTTCTTCGAGTTGAAATGAAGAAAAAATTAATATAATATTTATTAAAAGTTCTTTTCCTTCTTCTATGTCAGCCGTCTCTTCACTCCTGGATGTGGGCCTTCTCTTCTCCAATGAACTCCATCTCTATCCATATTGTGCTTCCCTCAGCCAATCCCTTCCCGCAACCGGAATAATATCGCCGACCCATTTTTTTTGTGGTCGCCCGACCGGTCTTCTGTTCTCTCACGGTCTCCATTTTAGTATTCTGGGTGTCCACCTCTCGGTACCCTGTCTCGCAACATGTCCTGTCCACTGCCATTTCAACTTTGCAACACGGTCTGCTTTGTCAAAGATTTTTATTTGGAGTCTGATGTCTGATCATGGAGGCTCACTCCTAACATTTGCGGTTCCATAGCTCGTTGAGTGCATTTCAATTTGTGTATTGTATTAAAATTTGAAATGTATTATATTTTTCATTTATAAAAATGTATATTGTTATCATTTTAACTATTTTTAATTGAAAAAATGTAAAATTCAAATTTTATTAACGGCCAACCGGAAATGCATACTTTGTATGAAATACAAAATTGATATATTATATCAAAATATGAATGAAGCCAGAAAAGTGCATTGTCAAAAAAATTTCAGAGCCCTTAACTAGTCGAGAAGTTAGTTGAAAATCAATTACGAAATTCCAGTACCTACATACAGACAGACAAGTTAAGTTAAATAAAAGGGTTTACAATGAATCAATTGTTTCTTTCCAATTACCTTCGGCAAAATCGTTCTGAGATTCAGTTTTGTCTCAATTCTGAACTTTGGTAGAGCCACATCTACCTCAGTAGGGTACGCCCGTCTTACTTTACTGAGTACCTCTTGATGACTTGTTAATTTCCTCTCCAAGTCTGTCAATCCCCATTTCTTATTGGGCAATATGATAACCAAGGACATTTCAGCACCAATGTAGTCTAACTCCAATATCTGGAAACAAAATAATAGAAAAGTTTTACCAACCATTAAAACATATATTTACCCCCAGCCTCATTTAAAACCTAGGTAATCCCTACCTGTTGAGAGCCTAATGAAGCTTTTAATATAAAAAAATCAATTATAACATTTGAGGACAAAACCACTAGATGTCCTATTACTGGTATATCCATGATATATCCATGATATGGGTAATCACAAGGGTTTTGTTTTCGCTGATTGACCAGACTTGCCCCCCTGGTTTTGAATAATGGCCTGGGAATACATTATATAAGTTTTATAATGTATGTGCAGTCATAAAAATATTCGATTTGAAAGCATATGCATGCATACTGTTATGAAATTAAGTACCTACTGCATTATTAAAAATATGAATAGAAACACTTTGAAAATTTAAAACATAGTACCATAGATTTTCATATAATATACTAGATGTCACAGTTAGCAAATTTTGTATGAATCGAAGTGAGGATTTTTTCCGTGTGACTTTTGATAACCAGATGGGCAGAAAACATTGTTTTTTATAGTTATATTTGTCAAAAAAAAAATCTTTGTTCATCAAGATATAGACAACAGTTATCTAGAAAGTGTTGAAATGTATGGAAAACTGCAATATGTTGCCAACCAATAAATCAAACGCATGATATACCATGACTCACTCATTGCACGGAGTACTCCATCTAGTATATTATATGAAGATCTTTATAGCAAGCAAATATACTACTGCTGCCCAACTAGGAAACCCTGTTCAAGGTCTAGCAGTTTACAATTTCGACAATGACAATAGTGGATGACAGTTCCCGCTTTACATTAAATACACTCTGTACATATTTCATCAGTCCATCTAGTGGGGGATCATTTCCTTCCTCTCCTTCTTTCGACTCCTCCTTTGTTCATTGGCTATTGATGGACAAATACAAGACCAAGACACTTCCCCGATTTTGGTCTTAAATTATAGCAACACTATGGCCTAAATAATAGAATATTTGTCAAAACCGTTCTCCAAATGTGTCATCTTAAGACCATCTTGAGATCATGCTCGAAAATCCGTATTAAAATTAAAATACTTACGCCGTCTCATTCGAGAAAGCGCACTCGAAAAAAATATGGATGCAGCTCTATAAATAAGTACTTTTTCTAGTGAATGGCAATAATTTCAGCATTGTTATGTTGGTAGCAATGAGTCAGGCTGCCAACTCCAAAAAAATAAAACCCCCAAATACAAGTCAAAAAACCCCTAAAAAGCCCTAAATGGACTAGAACTAGTTGCATGTAACACATGAGATCCAACTGTCGATAGCGATAGTATGTATAGTTGAAGAATAAGATTCAAACTATAAACCCATAAATCCAAATTATTGAATATTTTAAGATATTTAGTTTTCTATACAACACATGTAGGTATATATGACAAAATAGGACAGTATGGAGGTCAGTCCTCTTTTCCCACCCGGAATATGAAAACAGCATAAAAATTTGTATGACGACTGCCATACAAATTGTATGAAGCGATGTCGTCACTAAATTCAAATTTTATAAAAATTGTTAAAAAAATTGAGATGTACTGCTTCAATGTCAATATTTTTTATAGAAAATTAAATTTTCTATTTGGGGGTGTTTCGGCTTTTTTCGATATTTTATCGAAAAAAGAGAAAATTTATCAAAAAAAATATTTTTCTTAAAAAAAAATGTTCGAGAAACTCTGGAATTTTTTTGAAAAAACTAATTTGAGGTTTTGTATTCGTCTATATTCATACCAATTTTTAGCGTTCTAGCTTTTATGGTTTCTGAGACATATGGAAAAATAAAGTAAAAATTCAAAAGTTGATAACCTCTGACTAAAACAAAAATTCAAAATTTTGATTATAAAAGTTTTGTAGGCCTATAACTATTTATATATTCTGAAATTTTGGGCTCTGTAAATTGAGCGAATCAAAAGTTATATATAATATTTTAGTTACGTTTTTTAAAATATTTAAAGCAACTGGCTCACGCCAGTCGTAATTATAACTACAAACAAACCTAGCCAACCTATTTTTACCAAACTTTTGTAGGTTAGGTTTAAAAAATCGGTGTACATCCTAGGATATCCTTCTAATATCATCTTGATATTATTGTTTCTTTACAAGAGTTTTTGCCAGTACTAATAATCAAAAAATTTAAAGTATTCTCATATCTTAGAATACCCCTAAAAATAGCCCTAAAAATATCTCTAAAATATTAGGGCCCTAAAAAGCCCATCCCAGATATTTTAGCCCTAAATTTAGGGCTAAAAGCCCCAAGTTGGCAACCCTGCAATGAGTTGGAATAGCTATTTATAGATATTTTGACAATTAGTTGTCTTGTAATCTTCGAAAGTGTAGAGAAATTTATGCGTCATAATAGTATGATACCTGATTAAATAGTCTTAAGATCAAGCTTAGTGACTTTTGTTTCTTTAATACCATTTTGTTTGAGAACGTGTTGAGAAACTGTTATAATTCCTCATAAAACAAAATGCAATTATTGAACCTTAGCGTCCCATTCAGCAATATTGGCATAGTTTCCTTCAGTTTTTTGGTGCATCATGTCCACTTTGATTGACATCTGAGGATTGACAAAGAAGTCCTCTTTCTTTGTGTTATTTTTATCAAATTCAAACTCCCACTTACCCTGAAAACATAAAGAAGTAACAATTTTTAAATCCATACAATTGATTAACAAGTTATTAATATAACAGGGTTACATGTGAATTTGATTATGCTAAATTTAAGATCATATTCAGACTTGAGAAATCTTTGAGGTTAAATACCTATATTGATTTATACAAAAGTAAATGACATTATTCATACTAGACTTCTTAATATGTTTTTATGATTCAATGCAGATTTATATTAATATTAGAATATGATCGATTACTGATTTATACATTTGTAAGAATAAAAGGCAAGATAACGTTATATAAATGTGTCATAAGTAGCCCACTGATCCATTTAACAAAAGCAATACCGACATACCTTAAAAACAAAAGTTTTATTTTCTGAATTGATTCACCGCACAGACAATAGACCGTGGGGACAATTGACCGAATGGACAATAGGACAATTCACCGTGCGGAAACTATTTTAAATATCAGTCAAAACTTCCTTTTTTATTTTTAGTTCGCGCAATTTCTTAACTCATACGAAAAAAGAAAAGAAAGTTTTTTCTGATACTTAAAATAGTTTTTGCACGGTGAATTGTCTATACGATAAATTGTCCTCACGGTCAATTGTCCGTATGGTCAACTGTACCCACGGTCAATTGTCCGTGCGGTAAATTGTCCCACGGTAAATTGTCCCCGCGGTCAATTTACCGTGGGTCACGAGCTCTTAGACTATAGGTATATGTATGTAGTAGATATTATATTGTAATATTTTCTTTACACTTACCAAAAAGTATATTGCATTAACCATAACCATCTGAGTTAAACTATCCACAGTTGAAGGACTGACCAACTTCTTTATCTTATTATTTGTCTGATTTTCAACCTGAAGTATAAAAACAATAAATAATTGTAAGAGAAAAAAAATATCTGTAAGAGAAAAAAAAATCCTTGCCATCAAAAAAATAAATAAAAAACAATTAGAAATTTGTTGTTTCAAACAACCGCAAAAATGCTACGATTTTCTTCCACAGCTCAAATACATCACAATAACGTGGGGAGATTGAACAACCAAGGGGTAGAGTAACAGGTTGAGGACTTACGATGAAGGGCTAAACTATTTCAGAATAACTAGACTCGAGACTAGACGACAAATACACGACCTTACTGTTCTTCACAAAATTGTTAATGGTACCATGGACTGGAGACTTACAAGGCATACAACTCAATATTCCTAGAAGATCGCTGAGATTCGCCAATATCTTTCATATTAATATACATACTTCGGACCAGCTTCATGTACATATCACAGTCCCATAGCAAGAATGTGTAGACAGTACAACTATATGACAAGGGAGTGTCCTGATCTTGACGTGTTTGCGGATTCGCTCTCTGTTTTTAAGAAAAAAGTTAACTCGCGCGTGTTGTTTTAGGAAGGTCTCAGTGACATTTATATACGCTATTTGATTGTAATCTGTTAGAAATTGTCTTTTCTCTAACTTATGTAACATTTTGTACTACTTAACTTATGTAACTATTTTTTTACTACGACTTATGTAACTTGTTTAACTTGTGTAAATTATATTTTTTCTTAACTTATTTTTTTTACTTAGCTTTTGCAACTTAATTTTCTTTCATTTACTCTCTCACTTGTGTAACTTACGTGTTCATGTAATTTTGTATTATAAAGGGTGGTTAAATTTCAAGAGCCGATGTTCAATGTGATCCACATCTAAACGTCAAGTTTTTTCTGTATTTCATTTGACATTTCTCAATTTCAGACTTACTCAATTTGAACCATGGAAACATACACAACGAGCAACGCGTTGAAGTTATTCAGGCCTATTGTGAAAATGGGCGTTCAAATCAAAATGGATATCGTGCACTTCGTGATTTTTTCGGTCAATTTAATCGTCCAAATGTGCGTACAATCGGAAAAATCGTGCAAAAATTTGAGCAAACCGGGTCTGTAGGAGATGTGAAAACACCAGTGCATGCTCGCACAGCTCGTACTGCAGAAAATATTGATGCTGTTCGCGATAGTGTGGCTGAGGAGCCGTCCACCTCAACTCGTCGTCGTGCCCAACAATTGCACCTCTCACGCTCGTCGTTGATGAACATTATGCATAAAGACTTGCATTTACACGCTTACAAGGTTCAATTGACTCAAGAACTAAAGCCTCTTGACCATTTCAAGCGTCGTCAATGGTCAGAATGGTGGCAAGAAATGGCAACAGTGGATGATCAATTTTCGAAGAAAATCATCTTCAGTGATGAGGCAGATTTTCACCTTAGTGGATTCGTCAATAAGCAGAATTGCCGCATTTGGGTGATTGATAATCTAAGAGTGATTGTCGAAAAACCAATGCATCCACAAAGAGTGACTGTTTGGTGCGGTTAATGGGCTGGCGGCATCATTGGGCCGTATTTTTTCCAAAATGAGACCGGTCAGGCAGTTACTGTGAATGGTGTTCGCTATCGTGAGATGATAACGATCTATTTATGGCCCAAATTGGAAGATATAGTTGTGGACTATATGTGGTTTCAACAGGACGGTGCCACTTGCCACACAGCTAACGAAACAGTGGCTCTTTTGCGCAAAAAAATTGATGGCCGAATAATCTCACGTCGCGGCGATGTCAATTGACCGCCAAGATCATGTGATTTGACACCGTTGGACTTCTTTATTTGGGGTTATTTGAAAGAAAAGGTGTACGTCGATAAGCCAGCAACTACTCAAGAGCTAAAGGATGAGATAATTCGGCACATTAACGACATAGAACCTCAATTATGCCTCAGAGTCATCGAAAATTTGGGCCATCGGATGGAAGTGTGCCGCCGCGGCCGCGGCGGCCATTTGGCCGATATTTTGTTCCATACATAATTGAGCCGTACCAATATTATCATAATAAAAAGAAATGTCAATAATTTCCTAAATAATTTGTGTTTTATTCAAAATAAACATCGGCCCTTGAAATTTAACCACCCTTTATTATTATTTTTTGAATTATATTACCAATATTATTTTATTTTTATGAAAATTGTAAGCTGGATGTCTGTCGATGTACCCTTTTTAATAAAATAAATAAACCATAGAAATAACAGATAATGACGTCATTATACGTTTTATATGGGCTGCGAATAATTTATTTACACTCTCATTGTAATCAATGAAACATTCTCTTAAAACATTGATATTAATTACTACCCATTGAATTTATTAGCCTTAATCGATCTCAAATATTACATTAATATTTGTGAAAATGTGTCTGTTATTAAAATATCAACTCACCCATTGATTGATTTCTTCAGCGGCAGTTTCGGAGGCTGCAAAGTCAATATTTTGTATTTCTGAATTGAACAAATTGACAGCATCTCTCTTAACACCCTCATTCAACAAATAATATTTAGCGACATAAATCTTATTGGCAATTTTTACTGTTACGCTTTTGGATGACCTTAATTTTTCAACGAAACTTTTGTAGTTCGTTTTATACTGAAAATAAATAAAAAAAGTCTCAACTTCATATAAAATAGTATACGTTATAACATTTGTCTGACTTTACAAAATATATTATCATGATATGTGTGTGAAATTTTATGAAATATAAAAATATTGTAGAAGTACCTACATATATTATTGGATGTATTACCATTCCTCTTTTACGTACAACTGCCTCACAACATTTCTATAAGTACGGCCGCTTTCTCCAAGGTCCCTCAAAATCGAACATCAGCTAAGTACCCATTCGAAACTTAAATCCTTAAGTGGCTTACTTAATAAATTTGCATTTCACCAACAAATAACAGCCACACTAAGCTAAGGTCAGGATTAGTTTTTGTTATGTTTCCGGTGAACATGAATATGGACTCAAGATAGCGTTACTTTAAAAAATATGCAAATAAGAAATACATAATAAACTATAAAAATATCATTAAAATATTCTAACGTGTGAATTTCACGATTTTTACTCTATATATAAATTAATTATAAAAAAGTACTATTTTGATCTCATGAGTACAGGTAATAGGCGTGATGACAGTAAGAAAAAATCATTGAAATTATGATTTTATTAGATAAAATATGTTATAAAGAATTGAAAAAATATATTTATTTTCATTTTAAAAGAGCGAATAATATTAATATTATTAAAATAAAAATACAAAATATGTTTGTCCGCCATTTTATGTGAAACACCAATCAGAGCGCATGACGTCACCATATTGTCACTGTCAATTGTGTTTGTTACTGTCAACTGTTGTGTTGTTCGAAATGGCTATTTTTTTTCATAACAAGCTATATGGAATATGCTGCTTATTTTTAACATGCTATTTTTATTTATTGATTTATTTGGTTTATTTGGGACAATAAACCAAATAATATCGCTATCCGCTCTATTGAATCGTTGACGCATCTGTTATAACACGCACCGAGTATTGTAACGTGGTGGAGAATATTTAACGTTTCAGAAATAAATAACTTGGTGGCTTTCATTGCTTGATTATAAAATAAAATGATGTAATTATATTGTTTGTGGGAGTTGTACAGTGTTACATGAGGTTGAAATGGAAATACACAATGTATTATGATGAATCTAATATACATATGGGATAACTGTTATGATTCATATACATATTATGATTAATATATTAAAATATGTAATAGGTGTGATGACTGTAAGAAAAAAATCATTGAAATTATGATTTTAAAAAATAAAATAGGTTATAAAGATTTAAAAAATGTTTTTTTTTTAATTTATAGGAGTGAATAATAATAATATTATAAATATAAAAATACAAAATGTGTTAGTCCGCCATTTTATGAGAAAAAACAATCAGAGCGCACGACGTCATAGTATGGTCGCGTCAATTCTTCTGATAGTCTTCAATACAATATACGCATTAATTGTCGGTCTGGACTATGTTTATTTTGGTGTTATCGATATATTAATATTTTAATTAGATACTTAAAACTAAAACAAATTAAATATAAATGGAACAAGTATTCATCAAAGCAAATAGTTTCAATTTACCTAGATACTCGCCTACCTATCGGGGGACACTATGGGCCGGTATTACAGTGTCAGTTTAAGAGCTAAACTCAAGTTTTACAAAAATATAGCGTATTACAGTGTCCGTTTAGACCTAATCTTCCCTCAAATACGTCACTAAAACGACAAATATTTAACTCAACGTTTCTGGCAGATTAAGTACTTAACTGTGAGTCAACTGTCATTTGCTAGGCAACTCGTGTAGTTTCAGTTTCTATCACTAGAGGCGTTAGGCAACGTGTGTAGTTTCAGTGTTGTATCGAAGGTGGCGCCACACAACAAAACAAACTGACAGCCGTATTGAAACGAACACGGGCATTTAAAAGCATTATTTTGGTGAAAAAAATTAAATTTACCATGTTGGATAATAAAACAATGGTATTTAAAGTCGTAGCGTCCCGTTTTGTATTTCGTATTATTTGAGGTTATTTAAATTTGACAGATAATAACCACAGAAAAAGTGAAATATGTCTATAATTGAAGATTTAGTAACTGACATGTCATATTGCACTGTAATACGGAAATGGATTCAATCTCCCCTTAACATTAATCTTGAGTTTGGCAAACTCAATGAGTTGAGGGCCGACTGTAATATCGGGCCTATGTTAATTGTATTTTGTATGTAACTTAGTTTTTATTGAATAAATAAATAAATAATGAACGCTCGCAACGTATGGTAAACTAATTTAGTTTTAGTATTCTACAATTTTGTCACGCGATGGTGAGCTGACGAACGTTCGACATGTTATGATGCTGGTCACTGCCAAACTAAACTAGCAAGCTATATTTTTTTCATGCAATGAACGATTTGCGAAACGACGGCGATTACGCGAAGCATGCGTTTTAAAACATCGTTACAATTTTAGCAGCATACGAATTATTACATAGCGCTCGTTATTTGTATTGTGTTCATAACAAGCTATATTTATCTGCTATCGTTATTTTTAGCAATAGCAGCCATAGTAGTTATTTTTCTGCCTGTCTTAACTACTCTTAACTAGAATGGAACTTTTGATGGTCGGATATTTCTTTGCGTCGAACAAAGACTTTGGTTCATCAGAATTTCGAAACGTAAAAACTTAATAATAAGTACATATAAGTACTTTATTTATCTGTAATTTAAATACAACTTACATCTCGAAAATCGATAAAATATGCTCCTTCTTCTCTCTACATTATGTGTTCATAAGCTAAAAACATACGCGGGAAACTTATGATGGCCTATTTTGACGTTTGGACATTAATGAAGTTCTTTATATGCTTATTGCCTAAATAATGGTAAATATTATATTATTGAGAGCTAAAAGTGGGGGAACAAATACTGTACTTCATTGTAAACGCGTACTTAATAAAATACACTTGTGTCTCGCCGTGCGAAATTTAATCACTTATTTCTCTTTTTTTTCGCGTGGGACGAAAACAAATACCTCAGTAGGTGTTTTTTTCGTCGTGTTTGTACATTTAGGGACCGCACAACACTTATGCACTTTTGAATTGATTATAAATACACAAATCGTCTTAGAACACATATATTACATATAGTAGTGATATGCAGTTTACGATACCATGACGTCACCGTCAGGGTCGGCAGCCGCCATGATACTGCAAGCTTTTTTTGGCGTAAATGTCAAATTTGATTTTAAAATGGCGATTTTTGCTACTAAACCTTTATTTTATGTAGAAATGTATATATATTTGAAAACAGTGAATGCGTAAAAACATCGTGAGATAGTTTTTCAAAATTAGTCATCATGCCTATTGCCGCTGGCGCCAACAGATGGCGCTAGCGGCGCTCGCTGTCAGGGTAGCCTTGTTTGTACACCAGTTTTTGTTTTTGACACATCATGTACAGACAGTTTATTTAGTATACACACCAATTTAGTTATTTTATTTTAATATTTGTTACTTTTTTAATTTACAATGCAACTGGCTCATGCCAGCCGCAATTATAACTACAGACAAACCTAACCAATCTATTTTTACCAAACTTTTGTAGGTTTGGTTTAAAAAATCGGTGTACATCCTAGGATATACTCGCTGTCTTCATTACATATCACTGCTGCCATGGCTGTTTATTCGCTTCGCACTTGTTGATTGTTGAGATTGTTCGACACGGGACGCGCATATTTATCAGAGTATAATATTTAGCAGAGTATAATTATGGATAAACCAAGGAAACGTTCTACAAATTTTACCCCCAGTGAAAAAACTAAATTAATTGAATTAGTTTCAAAAAACACGGCAATTACTTCAAAACAAACGGATGGAGCATGTCTATTCAACGATTTCACGAATCCAGCCATCTTCCAAGATGATAATAAACAAAATATAACTTAATTTTTACAAAAAAAAAGATAAATTCAATAATAAAACAACTCTGCGACGAAATCGTAACCCAAATATCTATCTGTCAAACGCGTTAAGTGACGCTTATGACGGTTAATCCACTAGAGACCGCCACTTAAAATTTTATGTGCCGACGTCGCTAAGCGAGGCTAAGATTGTTTGGTGAAATGCAATTTTGCGCTAAGTGGTTCATAAATGTGATTTTTTAAGTTAAGGAGCCTTGGGGAAATCGGGCATGTGGTTTAATGAACTCCCTTTGAGTCTTAGACTCGAAAAAAATTATAATATATTTAAAAATAAAATTAAAAAATTGTACTGATTTATTTATTTATTTTTTGTTCTTTCATTCTTGTTTTGTGTAGCTTCATATTTTTTAGTAGATGTACATATCTCAATTAAAGAGGGTTATTATGAATTATATGATGGAAATTGTATACCTTTTTAAATTATGATTTATATGTGAACCTTGTATTGTTTTTGTTAATAAATAAATAAATAAAAAAATATATATATACAGTCCCTGATCTAATTATTAGCCCACCTTAGGAAATTTGGTAAATTATGACTTTTGGATTTAAAAACTCACATTTTTATAAAAATATATTTGTGTATTTAAAACTTTGGGTGAATATACATATTTTTAAACATAAAACAATAACAATAAAAAAAAATAATAGTTCTTTAGTACTTTATTTTAATATTTTGTGGATCCTCCCTTATTTTTTATCACAGCTTGCAAACGGCTTGGCATGCTTTCGATACATTTAAGAGCCATTTCTTTCAAATAATCATTATGGTTCCAATGCCATATCACTTTCTCGATTAATTGGGTCTTATTCGTAACATTTTGTTTAGATATTTCCCTCTTCAATAGTTCCCACACATTTTCAATGGGGTTGAGGTCAGGAGAGTTCCCCGGCCAGTTTAGAAGTGGGATTTTTTTGGTTTCAAGTAGTTTTTTTACAGATTTCGCTGTATGGCATGGAGCTCCATCTTGCATAAATATAAATTTATCGCCCGAATGTGGAAACCATTCCTTTATTTGAGGCATCAGTCGAGTTTCAATGACTTTTTGGTACTGGTCCTGTTTCATTATGCCCTCAACAATGTACAGCCGCCCAAGACCTTTACCACTAATAACTGACCAGAACATTAATTTTGGAGGATGTTTGATAGTTTTAATTACACAGTCCTGGTTGTACTTCTCAGATGAAGTTCTTTTAACATACTGTGCCTTTTGTGTCAGTATTTCGATCGTTGACTCGTCACTAAAGCATACCTACAAATAACCAGAATTTTAGACAGAATTAAATGAATATTTCTAAAAAAATATTAAAGTATAATCAAATATATTTTTTAATCTTACTCTTATCCAATCTTCAACTGAGAAATCGGAATACAGTTTAGCCCACTCCAACCTTTTTTTCTTCATATTATCCGTCAATTTGGGTTTTCGTACTGGCCTTCGACTTTTCATTCCTAGTCTATGTAGACTTCGACGGACAGTAATAGTGGCTACTTTTACTCCCGCCTCATTTAATTTATCAGTCAATGTAGTATTGGTAGCAAATCTGTTTTCTTTAACGATTTTCACCAATTTCCTTTCATTCCTAGGTGTCATTATCCTTTTACGTCCACATTTACCATGCCTCTGAGCATCCAATGATAGCCCATTTGTCAATTTTTCTTTAATTCGTCTTACTGTACGCCTTGATATTTTTTTGCTATTTCTCTAATAGTAACATTTTCTTTGGTCAAAAGGTGTTCCACTACTGCTTTTTTTTCAACACTTATATCTTTGGCCTTGCCCATAATGAAATTTAAGGTTAAAACCACGTGTAAATAATTAGGACGGAATTCAAACTAAATTTCTATAGAACAACATAAAAAATAAATGAATTAATAGTCCAAAACTTATTGTAAAATGCGTAGAAAAAAGAAAACACAGTTTTTTGTAGAAAAAAACACCAAATTAGCCATTAAACTTAAACGAAGACACAACCGAACTGCCCAGACAACAAAACACAAATCCTATAGAAAACACTAATGTCATAATTCATGTGTAAATGTTGCCAACCTTATAATAAATTAGTGTTGCCAACAATTAAAATGAACCATAAAATATACCCAAAACAATATTCAATATTTTGTTTTTGCATAAATTAAGATATGTATTAATAACAAGAGGAAAAAGTCATAATGTACCAAATATACCAGGGTGGGCTAATAATTAGATCAGGGACTGTAGTGTGTAATATGACAATAAGGTAATGACATTACAAAAATATTTGGTATTTATGTTCCCAACAAGGATATCCCACAAAATCTTCCAAGTCCACGAAGCATGATGTATTCTACAAGTGACAACATATGGATTAGAAACCTGTTCTTCCCCACCACCACCTGTTCTGCTTATGAGGCAAAACTCTGAAAGAACATACAAAGAGTCCGGAGAACTCTAAAACCTTGCAGACACTGCACTTAATGTGCCAAAAAGAGCTAATCATGTGGAAACAACTGACTCACTACTCCCTGATAGTGAAGATAAGAGTGCACCGAATTTAAGACAGAAAGTCTTGAAAGCCCTAAAGTTGCTCTTCGTGGCTACAAGGTCCGCATGTCCAATGGGTCCAAAGAAATTCCCCCGGACATCGTCGTAGTGTTCTCGTCGGAAAGTTGAGAAGTTAGTGCATTCCCATAGGATATGCTCAGAAGTCTGTTCAAGGTAATCACAAAGCTGACATGAGGACGAATCGGATAAATGAAAACGAAAGAGATAACTTTTGAAACTGCCGTGTCCAGTAAGGAATTGCGTGGTCCAATAATCGGGAACAATCCACGAGGAAGAAATTCGAGTCCTCACATCGGGAAGAAATAAAAATGTCAGTCTGCCTGAATTAGAGACCTATCAAAAGCCACGGACATCATGGATCGTGTTGCAAAATAAATTGACAGTGGCATAACGAAACTTTGAGAGACTAAATTTCTCAAATGGTGACCTTGGGATATGAAAAGAAACATTGTCATACCACAGAAAAGATAGGTAGAATATATAATCAAAGTGAGTAAAATATAATATAGAAACAAATTAAGAAACTTGGAATAGGCCTATATCCATCAGGGGACAGAAAGTTGAAGACAAGAAGAATATTATTGCTATTCCGTTTTTAACATTTTTTTAAACAATTTCTTATTCAGAAAATAATAGATTGTGATATTTATCCTGTTATGGGTCAATCAAGAATTGAACCAATAATAATTTTATTCGATAAAGAAAACAACAATTAGTATTGAGTGTGTGTGTGTGTGTTTTTTTTTACTGTAATGTTGTTTGTTCAGAGTATAGGTACTTAGATATTGTCTTGAGAACACGCCGACAAGTCTAGAAATTAGTCTTGGCGTGACTCAGAAACTTTTTTTTTTGTAATATTTTGTTTTAATATTTTTCAATAAAAAAAGAGAAAAATCATACATACATACATACATACCATCACGGCATATCCCACAAAGTGGGGTAACCAGCGAAAGGTGTGCACTTTCTAATTTAATTCAATCAAAGTACCTGACCCCGAGAGATAAGTATATATATTAAAAATATTCTCAGTTTAATTTATTTCAAAATATTATTATGTATAAATTTTGTTTACTAGTTTTACGAACTAACAGAATCGCTCAAATCCAACGCAGTTTTCAGTTCGTCAAATGTTTCATCATAAGCACCCAGGGACAGTAGTGAGAGAGCTACATCGGCAGATAATGGAGACATCACACTGTTTGAAGCCTCACCAGCGGCTGCGGCCTGAAAAATAAACAAAACGTTGTATTGTGGTGACACAAATACATATATATCTACCTACATACATCTTCTAAGATGGCTCACTTCATATATCCGCAATAGATCTCAGGCAGTTGTGACCGGTGGCTGTACATCTAACTGGATTAACACTCCATGCGGCGTCCCACAGGGCACACTGCTGGCCCCTATCCTTTTTAATATATACCTATGTAAACGACATCACCTCTTCTTTCAAATTTGTCAAAGTAATAATATATGTAGATGACATGAAGCTCTATACAAAAATAAATAGTATTCAAGACTGCCTTAAATTTCAACAGGATCTAGAGCATCTTCAAACATACTGTAAAATAAATTCTCTTAACTTAAATCCACAAAAATGTCAAATTATCACGTTTACAAAAAAAAAAAAAAAGAATAAGCTCTTCTTTACCTATACACTTAATAATTCCCCTATACCTAGAAAAGAATCAGTGAAAGACCTAGGAATTATCATGGATAGTAAACTGTCCTTTGACGATCACATGAATAATATAAGTAAAAAAGCCAATAAAATGTTGGGCTTCATCATCAGGAACTGTAAACCTTTTTCAACTATTGAATGCCTCAAAATTCTATATACGTCTATGGTAAGAAGTCATATAGAATACGGATCGCAAATTTGGAACCCGATGTATCTTAAGTACATAAACAGACTGGATAGTGTACAAAAACGCTTCCCCAAACACCTCATATATATATAAATCTGGCTGTCGGGAATTAATGAGCCCGCATAATCATATAAATAACGTGTACTTAGCTGAATCGAAATATAATTTATCATCACTATCATTTAGACGAATAACCGCAGACTCACTATTTTTGTATAAACTATTTCATAACATTATTGATTGACCAAATTTATTAGAAAATATCTCAATCTCACTTCACATTCCAAACCGCAATATCAAAAGATCAAAACCTATTTTTTTCTATGTCACACTGTAAAACTAATCTTAGAAAAAACTTTTTTACTAACCGGGCCACCTACGATTTTAACAACCTGTTCAATAACATTGACTTCTTTCATACCCAATCTCAATTCTCGTTCAAAATTGCGATAAAGCGCCAACTTTATAGTGATAACATAACTCAAAATTCCACTCTCTAGTATATACATATATGTATGTGTCACCATAATGGTTGCAACACCTTTTTCGCTAATCCTTAAGTATGTTAGAATCCCATGATATGATTCTAGAATAGAATCGTCTTTGTACTGTTCCTTGTATGTTTCAGGTATGATCCTATAATTTTGTTTTGTTTTTCTCATTGGTTAAAAATTGTATGTAAAACTTTTATTATGTACCGTAGTCTATCATTTACTGTTTTTCCATTGTTCTTAATATCGTACTATGTTATTATATTCGACTGTACTGTTGGATATCCAAAATAAATAAAATAAAAATAAAAAATAACAAAAAATACCTCGATAAACGCCACTCCATCTTTCCCCGCATCTCTGAGTAGCAACAAGTCCCTACACATCTAGAACATTCCAGAAAGCACCGCCAGCTCTACATACTCGCATTACGAAACTTCCAATCAATCAGAAGACAGATGACGACATCGCCAGTACCAGCCGTCTCCCAGTAGTACCAAACATATCCACGCACTGGACCCGACATTCCTGTCAGGCTGTCCGGCCGTCGGACACCGGACACAGACGCACGCACATACCCGTCGCACCTTCATCACATCTCTCCATAGTATTAACGGCATCAGTCGGCCAATCCTTTCAACACCGGACAGCCACTTAAAAAGGCCCTTGTCAGGGCCACTCACGACGTCCTCAATTAACATAGAGGGATTAAGTCAAGACAAAGAGACCATATAGAAGGCATGAGACTGGTACTGGAACGCCTCCACACGTCAAGGCGATATCCGTCGCTGAGTGGCAAGGTTTTT